>OX376069.1:11220000-12420000 GCA_947361185.1 Charanyca ferruginea
CACAGGTAAAATATATTTTTAAGCGTCTGCCCGCGCCTTCAGTCCGTGTAGAACTCAAGTATACCAAGTTATCCTACTACTATTCTAAAACATATGGGTCTAGCTTAACGCATAGAATTCCGTTTTTGTGTTCCCGTGGTTATCCCACGACTAAGACTTAATTCTTATGTCCGCGCAGGCAAGTCGTGGGTCGTGGGCTAGTATCTTATATATAAAAATCTCGTGTCACAGTGTTTGTATTATTTTAATGGGGTTATGGTATCACTGCGACCAGGATTGATCTATTGTGATTGCCGCTTGTGTTGGTTAGAGATCGCCACCAAACCCTGCAGCTGTGATGAACTGCAGGATCTGCTTTGGGGCAATCTCTATTATTTCATCCGGGCTTAGTAGGTGTTTGCCCAGATGGTTGTTGCGCTTGTGAATTAGTGCTCCGCATTCCTCCAGAAGATGAAGTGGCGTTTTATCAGCCTCCTTACAACGTCTGCAGGTTCGCGTATCACTTAGCCAGGCCCCAGGTTGGACATGTGCTTGTTTAAGCAGCAGTGTCCCGTAGTGGCTCTTGTCACAATCCGCAAGTTGTTCCTACTAAGTGCTAGGACTTGGTCACTAAGCCTTCTGTCATAGGCTTTGATGAGTGCTTTCGAGTGTAACATGCCCGGCGACTCCTTCCAGAATTTTATGGAAGTATCGAAGCATGATTTAGTCAGGGTGCTCTGAGCTAGGCTTTTAGGTATGCAACAAAAGGGCTCAGGTCCCTGCTGCATGTTGTACGCCCCCGCCCTCGCAAGCTCATCGGCACATTCATTGCCAATGATGCCTGCATGCCTGGGTACCCTCTTAAAACTATTCTATTCTTGTTGCCATGCACTTTTTTCACAAGTTTTCACGAGTTTAATTTGACCATGCACTCCTCTACTAGTTTTGATGAGACTATGTTCGACTCCAGCGCTAGTAGAGCAGCTTGGCTATCTGAATAGATGTATATGGTTAGGTTGGCAATGTTGGCATATTGCCTTTGCAGATTTACATCCGCACACTCCAAGATGGCGTATACTTCTGCTTGGAAAATGGAGGCGTACTGCTCCAGGTTTACACTTTTGCTAAACCTCGGCCGCACTCTACTTATCCCACAACCTAGTTTAGATCCTATTTTGGAACCATCCGTGTACCAGATCCAGATCCAGTTTTGGTCCAGTAGTCCCTTGAAGGGTTTTACACGGAATATTGCTTTTTAAATACATGCTGCAGTACCATAGCGTCAGTTGTCATGCCGAGAACAGGCATTTCCAGTATTGAGTCCTGTAGAGTCCTCATTTTCTGCGATAGCCAGCAACTGCTGCCCCGGATCTTGGCCCTGTACATGCTAACTTTCGCCTCCTAATGTATAAATACATGGAGAGCCGGTAGTACAAGCAGGGCATTCAGTGCCATTCCGGGACATGTTGACATTGCTCCTGCAGCCATTAGACTGACAGTTCTCTGAAGACTGTCTACTTTTTTTTATAGTGGTAGTCTGATGTGCTTTGTCGTGCCACACTACTGATGCGTACGTTATAATAGGCCGCACAATAGCTGTGTACATCCACAGTGTGTTTCTGGGATTGATACCACAGTTACTACCCATCATTCGTCCACTAATACCAATTGCCATCTTGGCTTTTTTTATCACATTGTAAGTGTGGATTCCACGTCAGTTTTTGGTCGATTGTTACGCCCAAATATTTAACCTCCGTGGAAAAAGCGATTCTTTTCCCATTCAGCTTTGGCATTACCAATTTGTCCAAACGTTGTTTTTTCGTAAAAGGTACAATAGCAGTTTTGTCAACATTGACAGAGAGGCCATTTCTGTTACACCACTTACTGATGATGCTAAGACCATTTTGAATTCTGCTTGAGATAGTAGATTTTTTTTTTACCAATGATCGGCATACGTTTACAGTGGTAAACGTATGCCGATCATTGGTAAAAAAAAAATCTCAATTCTCATCACACCTGATGGGAAGCGATGATGCGGTCTAAGATGTTGCACGCTTGCCTAGAAGTAACCTATTCACTCTTGACTCGAGTCCCAGTTTGGCAGAAGCCCCTCACAATGATTACCAAGTCATCCGCATAGCCTTGCGCATCTATGTGAAATTCTGCTAATTTATGCAGGAGTTCGTCCACTGCAAGGGTCCACAGTAGTGGTGACAGGACTCCACCCTGAGGGGGCACCCCTATGTTGTGGATACTTGGATCGTAGTTTTATGAAGGGACGTTTTTGCTCCTCTGCTGGTGAGCATGGATTTTACCCACCTTGCTGTAGTCGGGTCGACATCTTTATTTATCAGCCCATTGACTAGCAGTTGCCTTGGTGAGTTGTCAAAAGCCCCTTCAATATCAAGGAATGCACATAGCGCTATTTCCTTGTCCTCTGTAGCTTTTTCCACTTTGTCTATTAGACTCGTGAGGCAGTCTCCGTGGATTTGCCCTTACGGTACGCGTGTTGACTATCGTGGATTGGTTTCCTTACTAGAGCTACATCTCTAATATACCTATCAAACACCTTCTCCATTGTTTTAAGGAGAAATGATTGGTCTGAAGGACTTTGGCTGGCTGTAATCCTTCTTGCCAGCTTTAGATATAAAAAGGACTTTGGCTAAAGTCCATCGTTCTGGTACAGACAGCGTCATCGACTGCTTACCTCCTACGCATAAAAATTTCTTCGAATAGGGGGTAAGCAGTTGATGACGCTGTCTGTACATGCCCCAGGCAAAACTCGGCCTGAAGATTTTGATCAGATGGGGAAGAAGGACATTAACCCCTTGTTGTAGTAAGGCTGGTATTATCCTATCCTCTCCGCAGGCTTTATTAGGTTTAAAGGAGTCAACGGCCCACTTGACCTGCTTGGGTCAGCCCTGCGCCAGTCCTCGTTCCGAGGTCTATTATGCGCTGTCTGCTGTTGGGGCAAGTCTATGCTCTGAGACCCAGGGAAGTGAGTCGCGACCAGCAACATTAAGGTCCTCTTTTCATTGTTCGTAAAGGAGCCATCATCCTTTTTAAAGAGCCCAATCTGATTAGTCTTGGTTTTGACTGCAATTTGTGAAGTCTAGCTGTTTGTGGAAGGCTTTTTAGGTCCCCACAGAGCTTTCTCCACGATGCTCTCTTCGGCTTTTCTAATCTCTTTACTGTATTCAGTTAATTCTTTCAAATAGACCTCCCATTTGCGAGTAATTTTAGCTTAATTGAATAATTTCCTAGTTTTTACCCTAAACTCTTCAAGCCTAGGGCTCCAACAGGGTACTTTTCTAGTTGAGGTCTTTGTTTTAGCCGGGCAATTCTCCTCAAAGGCTTGATTTAGATCTATTGTTAGAATGTCCACAGCTATTTCTAGGCTCTCAATTGTTCTAATTGGTTTTGGAAAGGTGTCAAGATTTCGTCTAAGTTGGTACTTGAAACCCACCCAGTCAGTTGATCTTGTGTCCCTATAAGTTATGATTTGGGCGTCCAGAGCGGCCTTAACCTCAAAAGTAATATGCCTGTGGTCCGACATTGAGTTTTCACTACTGACATGCCAGTCATTTATGTGTCTGGCCAGGTTAGTAGTGGCGATCGTAATATCTAATACCTCCTGCCTAGCTTGAGTCACGAAAGCTGGCTCACAGCCTACATGTAGCGTAATGAGGTTATTTATTTATTTATTAGAAGGCTTTTCAATGATGAGTACACTGTTACTTTCTAGTTTTGGTTAATAAAAAGTCAAAGAGTAACTCACCTCACCCCTTCTGTTGATGTCGATACTCCCCCATAAGGAGTCATGGGCGTTGGCCGTCGACCTGAACATTGGCTGCTAACAGCCTTCGGAGCCTTTTCCGAGCTGCACCACCTAATCTCTCATGGCAATGAAGGGACTTTTCCGTCCTTGGAGGCAGAGTCACAGGAGCCTCCTGCCTTGGCTGGACTAATCCCCTCACACGCCACCACGGTTGTCCTATCAGAAGAGGCTAATTAAACCTCCTCCATCAGGCTTATCGTCTCCCCTAAAAGGGGAAAGAACTGTTCTCCAACTGGAGACGACGATCTAGAGATTTTTTGTTTTTTTGTCTACTTCCATTACTAATCCCACGAGAAGCTAGGGAACTAAAAATGCCCATTAGCAGAGCCCCGCATGCCAGATGGGAGGACTAAAAATACTACCCGATTCGTCCAGGTGTCAGATAGCCAACGTTAACGACTGAGCTGTCCTCAGCCACGCATCCCTCGGCACGGTACAGATAACACCTTGGATTGGGTTATGTATAAGAATACTATAAAATAAACTAGATATATATATTTTATACAAAAGCGCTCGGTGTTTTTTGTTTGAGTAGGGTAGGCCTGCACCTATGCTAACATGTTAAGAGGAAATACCACGGGCTAGAGAATTGAAAATTAGGTAGGCGCGATGCCCGAACACGAACCGCAGAGCGCGATAGAGACAACTGCAGCTTTGACCGAAAATACCTATTAAAAGTACACAAAATCAATGATTCGTAGTCCCCTGATTTCTTCTCCAAAACTTAACCGATTTAACTGCTTTTTTCATTAAAAAATAAAGAAAGGCTTTTGCCGTGTTCCTATGTTTTCTATTTTTTATATAATCAAGTCAAATTTGTTTTCTGAATGTTTGAACACAGCGGAAAATCATGCCAATTTTTTAGGTTTCTGAATATTCATATCTCTTTAAATGAGAAAAAGGAAAACATAGGGACATGCCAATAGTAGCCATGGATATTTTTTTTTTTTTTTTTTTTTTTTTTTTCCGTTTGAATCTTGCGATCAGTCTTTCTGACTATGAGCAGATGGGATGGTGCCGATGACATGTAAGGTGCTACTCCCACTGGAGAGCCCCATTATTTACGAAGTCGTGCTTCTCACTGACTGTTCTCGTCAAAAATATCCCGCCGCTTTTTTAATCGGCGAATGCTTTCTGGTATAGTAAGCTGCCCAGCGAGTATGTTCGGATGCTTTAGCAGTCTGAGTTTATATTTGTCGCCATGGCTATTTATCTCCTCATTGACCATTGGAATATTGAGAATTTCATGCAACTCCGTTGTCTTAATGAACCAAGGTGCATTGGAAATTTGTTTTAATATATAATTTTGTGCCCTCTGCACTTTCATTATGTTGGAGGCACTGGCTGATCCCCAGAGTTGGATGCCATATGTCCAGATTGGCTTTAGTATGGTCTTGTATATTAAGAGCTTGTTATCTATCGCCAGTTTTGAATTATTTCCAAGCAGCCAGAAAAGACCTCTGTATTTCAGGTTCATTTCTTCTCTTTTTGTTTCAATGTGCTTTCTCCATGTGAGCCTGCGGTCAAGATGCATACCCAGGTACTTCACTGACTCGTGGTGTGGGAGTTGACTGCCGTTCAGGGTGACCGGGTCGCAGTCGTGTTTGCGTAATGAAAATGTGATATGAGCTGATTTGGACACACTGGCGGCGATTCTCCATTTTGCTAGCCATTCTTCAGTCTCGTTCAAACTGGATTGCAAGATGTGAGATGCAAGTATCGGGCATTTGTGCGAAGCAAGTAAGGCCGTGTCATCCGCGAAAGTCGCAATTGTGATCTCGGAACTTTGGGGCAGGTCAGAGGTAAACAGGGTGTACAGTATTGGTCCGAGAACCGATCCCTGCGGTACTCCTGCAGATATTTCTTGGAACCTTGAGGTGGATTGGTTTTCTCTTACTTGAAATATTCTGTTTGTAAGGTACGATTTTAGTACTTCAAAGAATGTATGTGGTAGTAATGATTTTATCTTGAATAGCAGACCTTTGTGCCAGACTCTGTCGAAGGCTTGTTGTATATCAAGAAAGGCAGCTGAGCAGTACTCTTTTTTCTCGAAAGTTTTTCTAATCGTCCTGCACTCTATGCACTTGTTCTATGGTGGCATGTTCTTTTCGAAAACCGAATTGGTGATTTGGGACAATGTTCCTCTCATTGAGAACAGCCCCCTTATTCACAACCATTCGATACGTTTCCGTGTCGGTAAGGAACCGTATTCGACAATGTCATTTCCGACTTCAGTTTTCGTATGTTCGTTGAACTGTCAAAATTATTCGGTTTCGGATTTGTGAATTGCGTTTGAAGGACATCTTCGATATCTTTTGACTTTCGATTCGGTACGGAATCGAATCGAATGATTGTGAATAAGGGGCCTGGTAGCATTCTCTGTAGTAGGGACTTTTCGTAAAGCTTGGACATAATCGGTAAGAGACTGATTGGTCTGTATGAAGTGATATCATGTATAGGTTTACCGGGTTTGTGGATCATTATCACTTGTGACACTTTCCATATATCTGGGAAGTAACCTATTCGTTGGATAGCATTGAAAAGTATTGTTAGGTATACAATTCCTTTCCGTGGTAATTCTTGAAGGACTCTTTTGTCAATGAGATCATAGCCAGGGGCCTTATTATTGTCCATTAACCTTATATTTCTAATTATCTCCTTAGGCGTTACTAACTTCAGGGGTAAATCCAGTTGTATATCTTGGTTGATGACAATGTCCATATCAGATTCATCCTCATTTGGTCTTGGGTTATTGGGCTTGAACACATTGCTAAGATGGTTTGCAAATGCATCGGCTTTGTCTTGGTCAGTTCTAATCCATGTTCCATTTGGGTACCGAAGCGGTGGTTTATGGTGCAAGGGTCGATTTAGGTTTTTACAGGCTCTCCATAGGGAATAGTCCGTTGTTTTAGTAGCTGTAAGTCCCTCTAAGTACGTGTCTAAGGCGACATCGTCTGCTTCAGTTATAAGGGTTTTTAGTTCTTTAATGGCTTTATTTAATGCTGTTTTGTCATCAGGATGCCTGCTTGTATGCCATATACGCCTTAGTCTCCTTTTTTCCATAATTTTTGTCCGTATAGTTTCCGAGTATACTCTTTTTTGATATGGACGTTCCATGACTTCTGGTGTTGACTTCCAACAACTTTCTTGGATTATTGATGTGAGATTTCTTGCGGCAACGTCGATATCCGATTCGGTTTTTAGTGGAATTTTGAGGTTGATTCCATCTTCGATACATTCGCGAAATGAACACCAATCTGTGTGCTTGTTGTATAATTTGAGGGTTCGTTCCGTATTTAGGACCGTGGTGCCAATTGTTAGGATTACTGGAACATGATTGGAGTTTGCGTCTAGGCTTGTCTCTACATGATGGAAAAGCCTAGACAATCCCTTTACTATGAAAAAGTCAATGACATCCGGAAGTTTATTTGGGTCTGTGGGCCAGTTGGTTGGGTCTGTTGTGGATATTGTCCTGAGCTGGCTTTTATCTATACTCTTTTTGAGCTCTCTGCCTCTTGTATTAGTGAGTCTGGAGGCCCAGTGAACATTTTTGGCGTTCCAATCACCTCCTGCTATAAAGCGGGAACCTAGGGTATTAAAGTACTCGTTATATTGTTCCTCTTTTAGGCTATGTTTGGGAGGGCAGTAAATGGCCGATACATTAAATTTTCCGTTTCGGTCTTCTATTGCAACTGTTGCTGCTTGTATGTACTCAGTTTTGAATTGTGGTTGCTCATGGTGTTTGATATTAGACTTTACTATAATGGCTGCTCCAGCGTGTGCGGTGCCGTCTGGGTGATCAGTGCAATATATATTATAATTCTGTATTTTAACACAACTGTTTGCTGTTGTATGAGATTCTGGCACTAGTAATATGTCTATGTTGTGGGTATGTAACAGAATTTCTATCTCTACTTTATTTGGAGATAGTCCCGCTGGGTTCCACGTTGCTATCTTGAGGGAAGTCATCGCGACATCTTAGTGACTAGAGTTGTTATGAGGTTTATTAACATACTCATTTGTTGTAGGATCATATCAAATTTTTCTGCTTGTTTTAAGAGCATCTCTTCTATACTTAGTGCTTTGTTTGTTGTGGGAACATTATCATTTTTGGATATTTTGTTGGCTTTTGTTACTTCAGCATATAGTTTTTGCGTGTTGTTGGGATTTGACAGTATTTCGGTAGGATATGCCGCGGGCGTGGGTTTGCTCGATTTATTTGAATGGGATGAGTAGTTTTTATTCTGTGCCTGGGACTTGTCATCGGCACCTGGTTTAGGGTTTTCTCGGTGTGTGTTTGTCTTCCTTGCTAGTATTTCTCTATATACCTCACACCCTTTGAAGTTTGCTGGATGCTCGCCTAGACATAGGGCACACTTTGCTGGTGTGTTGCGGTCTTTTTTAGGGCATTCCGATGTTTTGTGCGATTGAGCGCACTTCACGCATCGGAAGGGCCTCATGCAGTAGTTTTTAGAGTGTCCGTACTGCTGGCATCTTTGACATTGAACTATTGAGGTTCGTCTTCGTGGGTCTTCTATAGTTACTGACTGATGGTGTATGAATTTAATACTTTTTATAGCCTTGTTGTTGGGACCAGGTTGGAGGTTGGCGAAGAACGTAGATGTCGGTTTCTTTTCTCTGCCATATTTAGCATTTATTATCTCTCCAATCACAGTATTTCCTGTCTCTTCCAGTGTTTCCTTTATCACGCTATTTGGTGTAGTGTGGTGTAGGTTCTTTATCACTATTCTATAGGGACGCTTATCCTTTCTGTTAAATGTATGTCCAATTAGTCCATTTTTTCGAACAATATCTATTGTCGTTTTGTAGACCTCTACAGTGGCGCAGTTAATCCTGAGTTGATTCTGGTTAATGATTTTGTATGTGAAGTCTGATTTATTAACAACACTCTCTAGCAGCTCGGTTAACTTGGTGAGGTCTTCAATGCCATACAAGATTATGGGCGGTGGCTTTACTCCTTTTTTGACTGTATCAGTACGTGGTATTGTAGCATCTTCTTTCTGGTCTACCGGAAGTCCACTGAATGTATTGGTAACAGTTATTCTCTCAGGTGATGGTGAGGATACTTTTTTCCTTTTGGGGTTTCTTTGGACTGGTACTCTCTGCCAGATAGGAGGATTGACGTCTTTGTTGTATGTGTTATTCGTCTCATTGTGCTGTGTCTTTTCATGTTGTATTACAGTGTTATCATCACCTATCGAACTAAGTGACAAACTTCTTTGTCTATTGTGAAATAGTCCTGGGTGGAAGGCTTGCTGTATTAGCTTCTTATTACTTTTACTCTCTATAAGACCAGTAGTATTTACTGGTAAGGGGGCCTGGGTACCCACCCCCTTACAGTCTTCGGTAGTCAATTTCTCACTCGCAGGCCCGGATACCTGTGAGCGCCGGGGGCTAGCCGGATTGCATGGCAGAACATTCTCATTATTTTCACTCATTTCATTACGATAGTTGGGAAAATAGTGTAGCGCTTTCCCAAGGCACTACACATCATAATTTCGGGTAGACGCCCTAGCCTTTGATGACCCAACATCTCTCTACAAGGCAGTAGGTGCCGTTTTTGGTGTCGAAGTTAGCATCTTCTGAGCTGGTTACATTTTCGGGGTAACTCCCTAGCCTTTGATGAGCCAACATCTCTCCACAAGGCAGCGGTTGCAGTTTATATTCGGAGTTAGCATCTCCTAGCCAGTTTGTTTGGTTACATGCCGTCTTTGGTACGCAAGCACACCGCAGACGACAATCGGGCGCCAAAGGCTCGCCCTCGCACTTCATACTTGGCTACTACAGGTCACGAGGCAGATGGAGTGTGTGAAGCTCGTTATGACCCGTAGCATTGCCCAGGGGGGACGACCTACCAAGATAATAGTAAGTAGGTCCACCACTAGACTGCGGCGGCAATCTAGCGATGGCGTGGACGTGTATGAAGCACTTGTCGATGCGCGTCTGATAGCCTAGCTTCACACACTTAGGCGTACGCAGATGGCAGCTTAGCATTTTATAGGTGCGGGTTTCCTGGCAATGAAGCCCGCCCCACTAAGACCTGCACCGACCCCAACCCCCCCAACCACCATGGATATTTAAAAAAATAATAATTGATCTACTGGCATTATCCAGAGAGGAGGCAGGGGACTAAGTTTGTATGGAAAAACGGCCCTTGTGTTTCCTCTTAAGCATGCCGTACGGGAACCGTTAAGGCTGCCCGCCCACGTCAGACTTGTTGTAGGTAAGTAGGACCGATTATCGGATCGGTCGATTATTTCATAGTTTCGTGAGACCGACTTTTTGTGGGACATCTACGTTGGTATATTGGAGTTCATATGTTCCGTTTCTCTCCGACAAAACATCGGTTACCGATTGTCTTACGTGGACGAAAACCCTAAAGCATAGACCCAGACCGACCCCACAGTGTTTGTTATCGAACTCTTCCGAAACGGCTTTACCGATTTTAATGATTTTTTTTTGTGTATATTTGGTAGGTCTGAGAATTGATCGTAGACTTTCTTTTTTATGGCAAAGCAACGTTTACCGGTTCAGCTAGTAAAATATATAAATATCTATACTTCTAAATCTAGACTGCCACAGTAATGCTTCCTTTGGTTGTTAGTTGTTTTGTTGTTAACTAACCAACTAGCGCCACCCATCATTTTATTTCTTTTATTCCTAAACAGATCTTTCAAAATCTAAAACTTCACTAATAACACTAATGCATTTAAAACCGGCAACTGACACTCCCATAAAGGATAGAGAAAACATTTCAACCGCACACACTTTTTAAGCTCAAATTTCAACTTATGGTGGTCACCAAACTTTTTCATCCATCTTTTGGCGGTCTGATCAAAATACGAGAAACTTGTGTTCGGTTTGAACTTAGCACATCCTCCTTAAGAAAAAGATTATCCAAAATATCTGTCAGTCTGTCTTTGTTGGTCATATTGTATCTCTTCAACACTTTCATTTGGTTTAGAATTTTATATAAATCTTTTCCCTAAACTTTTTTCGCCGTGTAGGCACATCTTAGTTACGAGTCATATAATATTGTCTGAATCCATTGCATCTATCCATTGCGATTATTAGATGACACATGCACAGATTGATAGTGCGATTCATCATATCCGCCTTGAGATAAAAGATATGTTTTCCTCTACGTGAATTTGGTTATTGCTTCATCTTTTGTCACGAATTGGGTGTGTAACTAAATGTTACGGCTAATACGCGAAGTGCGGCTACACCTAGTTTTAACCGGATAGAATTAGGTGTAACCGGTAGAAGTTGCTTAAACTTAGGTGTAGCCTGCTAGCTCGGGACTTGGGGCACCAAACCATTGAGCAGAAGACGGTCGAGGTTAGGTCGTCGGCGGCCCGCTGCGCGGGGCTCCTATTTCTCTGCAGGATTTAAAGGAAGCTAATCAAACCGAACCTTGGGGTGCCCCTGACGTCGGTGTGCGGCTACACATAGTTCTAGCCGCTATGATGAAGGCTACACCTAGTTCTAACCGAAGATATGTAGGATACATCTACGTTTAGCCGCATGTGGCCGGCGGCTGCAACTAATTGTAGTCTGCTAAAACTAGGTAGCCGTAGCCGCACTTCGGCTATTAGCCGTAACATAAACAACAAAATCAAACATTAGACAAGTTTAGAGAACTTGTCTATTGTTTGATTTTTGCCAGAAAACTCGCTAATTTACAATTAACTGTAAAATTAGAATTTTGGTTTCCTCGAAATCAATAAATAGTCAATTGAGTTAAATAAATCACGTCCGTAATATGGGGGAGTCGCGTTTTGGCAGTTCATAAAAATGTCAATTGATTGGTGGTATTACAACCGTATTTAGACCAATAAGTAGATATATCAGGAACCTCATGCAGTTGTAATAAGATTAACGAGGCAGCAAAGTTTGTAACGAAGTATAATGCCCTGAGTGCACCGGATGTACTTAAGTACCCATCCAGCTTGTGGTGGATAATGACACGGATAAATCCTCTCGACAATATTAGCTAAGGAACGATTGCCATAGACTGCGGTCACCAAAGGGTCAAAAGGTCTATGAATAAGAATAAAATGGACTGCAAGTATGATGGTTTTACTTGGTCAGAGATGAGCTGCAGGTTTTGTAGAAGCATTGAAGAGGACTGTGTTCAAATGATTGTACATAATCAATATTTTTAAAATCTGCATAGCACACGGACATCACACCAATTGCGTAGTACCTTGTAGTAGCACCTACTTACAACGTTTTGCACTATAGTAGCAGAATTTTATAATCGTGTATCCCTAAACACAATTCCTATCTTTAATTTGTGCGTGAAGAACGTAATGTATAACGTCAACTCACTCTTGCCGCGGTCGGCCTGTAGATGGGTGGCTTCAGAAAGCATATAAAAGCCGTCTCTCCTGCTTACGAAGTAAGTATATAGGTACTTCGTGGTTCTGACTGTCAATCGAATACCTATGTTCGACGGTATCAGTATTTTGACAATCAGTCTTACAGTGGAGGTCAAAATAAATATTAGTAGTGTGTAGTAAAGCTGCATACTAAGCATAGTAAGTTAGACTGGAACCGGACTCCAGCATAGTTCGGAAAACTTTTGACAGATAATATTCATAGACACTGAGAATTGATTTCGAAATGCGAATGATGCCAATAGAACACGCAAGCTCGATGGTAAGTGCGAAGGCACGGTTTGAAATAGGTCGCAGTCTCTAAAAGTTATCTATACATTTTAGAAGCAAAGATGAAAAAATACTGTGAGAAGTCTTATCAAAACCATGGTTTTCCTTATAAACCAAGCCTCTGTCATGATAATAGCAACGGTCTCCTGTACAGTCAACCGCGGGTCAATATTTCAGCAGCAAAACTTTAACTCCACCCTTACTACTACGAAATACAGGCTCTATCAAACTTAAACTGTGACCAATGATGTGCGGTTGGCAGTACAATTATTATAACTTACGAGGGAGTCCGATGCTCAAGTGGAAGACGTTTCCTGGCTGTTATGATGATGACAATGACATAAATGCGTACAACTTAGCATACCCCGCCAACTGTCGAGTTGATGGAGTAATATTTGCATCATGTACCTATGTAGTTTGAAAATGTTTTAACGTAGGTACCTACATGACGTCATTGATAATATGTTATTCAAATCTATACTTATATAATATAATATAATAATTTTATAAAGCTGAAGAGTTTGTTTGTTTGTTTGTTTGGTTGAACGCGCTAATCTCAGGATCTACTGGTTCAAATTCAAGTCCATTTATCGAGGAAGGCTATAGGCCCATGCGAAACCAGGTCGGGTTGCTAGTACTCCATAATTGAGACCCCATTTTGTTTGTTAAAAAGTAGTGTAAAGGAAAATGTTATGAAACCGGCCGTTTTGGATAGGATTGACATTTCTCTTTGTACGGAACCAATAACACTCACTAGGTACCGTTTCTGTAACTTTAATAAATGTGCCTGTTACGCCTTCGGAAGCATGGTAGCACTATTTCCTTCATTTGAATACTATTTGGCATTATTCCAGCAAAAAATTGGCATTATCAGAATGGCAAAAATTCCATGGTGAGTGTTCCAGCTTAGCACATTTTTTATGACTCATCAAGCATCCACGTGGATTGCTTATCACAAAATCCGATACGCTTGTAGAATTTATTGACTTTTGTATTCGTCATTCTTCGGTCTATTGTTGCAGATGACGGGTCCAAATGGTCAAGTCTTTCTAATTTATACAATTCACTTCGGGGATCTCATGACAGGTTGCGAACAATACTGTCTTACTGTACCGCTAAAGCCAGATATCAGAATGGTGGGTTTTTTCTTTTTCTGCAGTTCAGAACAGGTGTCAGGTACCTACAATACATTTTATTCAAGGTACATTCGGGTTGCGAGTACATAAACTTAGCACCCACTGCTTGTCTCTCTGCAAAGAATAAGACCTAAGACAAATTTCTCTTACAGTTTTAAAATAAATAAAGTTATGCTTAATTCTATAATAAACTAATACGAAGTTTAGTCGATAACAAAGTCAAATTGTTTCAATCATACCAATAATGACACTTTTGAATGTCATTTACACGATAAAAATAGAATTGAATCTAGTTGCTCCCTAAGGTAGTTTCATATAGAGAAGAATGGGCATGGAACTATACACTTACTCTTTTAAAATATAATTGTTCGGGTCTGAAATCTTAAATTGTTCTAGAATACAGCGTTAATTACTGTTTTGCGAGGAGAATCATTGCGTACACAATTATAACATTTATCACACCTGTGCACTCGACGAAGAGCTACTCCTTTGTCTAATTCACAAGCAGAGGCGAGTTTAATGTTATAAGGCCCTTAGGGGCGCTATACACATAATGCGGGTTGTTCTTCTCAAAACAACCTATGATTCTGTTCTATTGAAAATATTAAAAAACAAAATAATAATATTATTTATTCCAAAAAATTCCAAAAAAAAGGCAGGGAGATAAAAGAGCGGTTTACTAATGTTTGCCATAATTTAAAATGCCATAATTTTATATGCCATAATTTTATTTGCCATAATTTCATTAGAAATAATTCTTCAGTTGCTATAATCGTTAAATTACATAAAACCATTTTCACTAAATTCATTGGTCATAATCGATCAAGTGTCATAATAATGTTAATCCATAAATTTATTTGCTCTAATTTTTATTTTCAATAATTTCGTTTTCCATAACATTTATTCACCTTTGCCCATACTAGTACAACAATACAAGTTCAGTACGAGTACAACCGCCTGCAATGTTGATGTTATTTATGATCATGATAACAGATACAGATTTTTTAATCACAAGGAAACCTAAAAATAAACCTTCTCTATCCATTTGCATAAAATTTTAAGACCTAATATATCGTACATTTGTTTCTCCTAATTATATTTTTGCAATAACATTATTTACGTATAACGTATATAAATAATGATTAAGCATAACATTCTAAAGCATAAATTTATTTACGCATAATGATATTAAAACATATTTTTACCATGCATGCAGTAACCAAACAAACATGTAAACAAGCATACACCATGCATGCAGCAAGCACGCATGCAGAATGCAAGCAAACATGCAGCATGCAAGCAAGCATGCAGCATGCAAGCAAACATGCGGCATGCAAGCAAGCATGCAACATGCAGCAGGCATGGTTTCTGTCACGGCTCCGGCGCTGCGGGCCTCCAGCGGTCCCACGCGAGCTTATCGTCGCAGATGTGGTTTACGCTCACCACCTGCTCCTCAGCTCGCGGGCCGCCTCGTCTCTCCGCGCCTTCGCGGGCTAATATTACACTCTAGGGGTGGAGCAGATAAGACTACGTGGAGTCGAATTTGCAGCGATTCGTTTCTGTCACTAACTTTTGTAGCACAACTTATTGTTTTTTTAAGACAATACTTTAGCGTGGTACAATAGATTTGCACATTATGCCTAGTAACATTATGCGAATTTAATTTATGCCAAAACATATGTCTAAATATTATTTGCTACGCAAATGAGGACATCAGGCGCTCGGCGGCCGCTGCCGCGGCACGCTCGCTACGCTCACTCGCCTTCGCGCGTGTTGTGGTCACACCTAACCTAATCTACCCGTTTCGATTTTTACTAACTTTTTATTGTCTAAAGATTGCAGATTACTGTAATAAATCATTTGGTTAGTGGGTGGCCTTAATGACATTAATTTTTGTACTAAACAATAAACGTTTCTAAATTATATTAAATGTTGCTTATGTCAAGTAACGATTATAACATATGTTATTATGGCAACTAATTTTATGGCAAATGAAAGTTATGACTAATAAGTTGATATGACAAACGTTATTAGTATAAATGATAATAGTGCAAGTAAATATTATGACGGGGGACGATTATGGAAAACTAATAGTACAAATGATTTTATGGAAAACAAGACAATACCTAAAAGAGCATCAAAAAACTCGTAAACATTGTTGTCAACGGGACACGTGCCTAACAGGCTGGTAGCATTGCCACGTTGTATGGCAATGCTGATTCTTTGACCCAAGTATAGATCGCCTTCAGGTCACGTGAAGAGTCGACCAGCCGCTTGGCGATGTCACAAAAAACAATATGGGCACTCGGACCCCATGGTCCTAGAGTTTGAAAATGTATATTAAACCAAGTTCGCCATAAAGAACCTGATAATAGAATGCTACGAGCATATTGTCATCAGCCAGCAGGCATAAATCTATTAATCTAGACTCTGGACTGCTACTGAATATTTCATAATGGAAAACCCCAATTACGTTTCTCGATACGAGGGTCGCACCCCACACATAGTACCTAGTCATGAGACCAATAAACGTGGCCGTTAATAAAATTATTTAAAACTAGTTTCTGCCCGAAACTTCGTCCGCGTGGAAGACGTATACCATAAAACATATACCTAAAACCTATACCATAAAACATACAATATAGCACTCTTTGAAATCGGATCACTTTTTGAAATCGGATGAGTGGTTTTAGAGATTACCTCCTGCATCCTTTACAAACTTTATGGGCGCCTTCAAATTAGTCGCTAAGTGTGCAAAGGCGCCCTAACTCTTTATAATATTTGTGGAGATTAGCTTATTTATTTATTAAACAAGTAGTTACATTATAAGCTTACTTGAATGAATCACATTATTAGTAATAATTAATACACATACGCGCTTATGCCCGCGGCGTCGCGTCGTCCGCGTGGAAGGACACTACATTATTTAACATAAGTAGCTAAGTTCGTAGGCCCTGGTAGATTATAAAAATGCCTACGACTTTAAAAAAGCAATATTCCCTCTATACTTTAATTTTTTTTTTTTTGTAGTAGGTACCTATGGATTTTGTAGTCTGGTTTGAGTAAATCAAATTGGACCAATCAAGTAAGTGCCTTCGTGAATCTGTAGGTAGATACGTCCTGTCGTATTATTGTAGAATAATCCCTAAGTAGTGTTCTATGCTTGCCTATCGTATTTCGTACCATCTAGTTAATGCAGCTTTTGTTAGCCTGTTTCTATTACTAGGATTTATTATATTTTGGTTAGTGAACATGTCAGATTGGCCCTATTATAATGAGGATGTAGGTATCTAGGTAACCATGAGATAAACATAGATGTTGAATTTGTTATACTTACAGGATGATTGAGTACCAACAGATGACACTAGGTGATTGCGATACCGATAAATATCCAAATTAGGTAACAGGCAAAGGAACATTGACAATACAGTTAAATGTGTTCTTGAGATGGGGTTGTAGGCCAAAGTATTTAATTTACTAATGAAATATGAAACAAATGCTAAGAATTGAACATTAGTTTGGTTAACCCTCAAGTTACATCCTCATTTTTGGTTACACAACTAACATGAACGGATAAAATTTACCTCAAAATTCAAATCGAAATAAAAGTATGTAAGAGTTTATTTCCTATTTTGTGAAGTTCTAGATATTGCTAGAACAATCCACGAAAAAAAAGCTATATTATTTAACTATACATATGTATATATGAATATGAAAAGCCGTTTGGGGTTGAAACCCTCCGGTCGTGGCGACCGAGTGCTCATCTTGTTTTTAAGAAAATGTCTAAAAGGTTGGTTGACACTTCCCGTGATCCAAGATCTGTTTTTTTCCTTGTTCAGAGACCAAGCATCGCCATCCAACGTGTCAATGCCGCCAGTCTCTTGCGCATATTCCCAGTTGACGGCGATGTGGAGGAAGTTTTTGATGCCTTGTTGAATACATCAAGGCACGGCACAAGGGGGTTTTCTTTAAAATAAATTATTTTTCTTTTATAACTAAAAAGTTTTTATAAGAAAAAATATTTTAAAGAAAACTGTAAAAAGGTTCCCTTTTTCAATTTTGATTTTGTTGTTAGAGTGTTCAACGAAAATTAAAAAATAGGAGTAGTTATGAAAATTTATATTTTATTCAACCACGGCTGGCAAGTTATTTTTCTTTTAAAAAACAAATTATCTGTACTCAAAGAATACCATAACAAAAATGTACCATCTTTTTCAAACAACAAAATAACATAGTGATGATTATTTATTTGTGGCCGATTTGATTTTTTTCCAGTTTAATACAATATGTGATAGTGGTAAATTATCGTCTGAGCTGTCTTCAATAGTATTCCTCTCAATTCTTGTATTAAATTCGTGGTAACTATGGTTTGAACCTGATTCTTCATAATCATTTACAAAATAACGCCAGTTTACGCCAGACTCCCAATTATTTTGTTCTTATTCGCCCCCTTTTCTTCCAGGCTACAGGCGGGCGGCTTGATCATCAGTAACAAAATTATCTATGTTGCATCAGTGATGAAATAATCAAACAAATACGTTTGAACTAAGTACATACGGTACTAACATACCGGGGTAAGTAAGAACTTACCCCAAACCTCAGCGGATGATTTTGCGTGTCACTTACCAGTTACCTACATGTAAGAAAAGTTTACACTGTATTGAGAACACACGTAAGCAGAAACGGTAGCTGTTTCTTCTTACGCTTATAGCTGGTAAAAAATATTAAACATTATTTCATGCCTGGGGTAAAAAATTACCCCAGGATGTTACTGAGGGTTAAGATGTCAATTTTTCCCTGGTGTATCGGTCCGATATCCGGCTCAAGCCATGCTTATCAAAATAATTATTTTTTATATTTTCGGGTACATACCTACGTTGCTCGTCTATGAGGTGTTCGGTGTTTTGACTCCTTGACAATCAATAAGCTCTTTATGGCTTGTGATCATCATTCAGTTAACTGGTTATGTTTATGTCAATTTTCCTAATGTACATTTTAAATGTAGATTTTTTTATAATATATTTTTTTATCGTAAAACTGTTGTTAGTGAACACAGGCCGATAATAACGACTACATGAGTACATACCAAGTTAAAAATAAACAGTTTGCTTGTTTTGAGAAATTATATTCTACATTGTAATATACTTAAATATCATAATTGCAATGTTTACGCTTTCATCGAGCAAGGTCGCGTTGATAAAATTAACAACCTCCTTTTTATCACATAAACAATGCGTTAATAACGTTTTCAATAAAACAAAGGCGAAGCAGTCCACATGCATATCATGCTTACTGTACTTAGTATGTGAACCGATATATGACTGGAATAAACAATGAAAATATTTGCTTTTATTGTACTAACTTTATCAACGTTAATCAACAGGTTGCGTTTGCAGACCCACGTATGCTGCCTAATGAGGGTAGCTGTGGATACTTGGAACAATTTGTTAACTTAGTACTAGCTTCGTCTACGTCTGTTCCTGCCTAGCCTCCTATGCTCGCTTCGCTATACATTGGTCAGCCACTGCCGCTCAATAGCACCGACACATATGCAACTTTACTCGCAATAAATTACAATATCGATCCCGTTGCCAAGTCACGTTCAGGGTGTGTAGTATGTGTACTTAGTTTCAGGAGGTGTCGATTCGAGGTTACAGCGCGTCTACTAGGTGGACAAATACATAACTAATAAGTACAGCTTTTTATATCGACCTCCGTGCAATAAAGTTAATCCAGGTCCTGTGTAGTGTAATATCGGGCGGGGGACTGCGGGGAGGTAAACCGGCCGGCGCGGTGGCCACCTGTCGCCGCGCGGTGGCGCGCGTGTGCCCCCCCGGGCCGCGCCCCGCTCCCCTCGCGCTCCGGGCCCCGCGCCCCGCTCCCCTGGCACCGCCCGCGCCCCTGCACCCTCGACGCCGCTGCGCGCGCTTCGCTCCCTTCTCTCGAATCATTCGTTTCGCGACGCGTAAACTTGCCGGCCGGCCTCCGTTGCACTCGCTCGGGCTCATTCCAATCGCGTCTGCTAGTAGCACCGCTCAGATCGCACCACCTAGCCAAACACCTCGCCATCATGACGGAGAGCACAGAAACCCCTGCGGCTGCTGCGCCCGAAAAGACCCCCACTGAGAATGGAACTACCGAGACCCCGCCCGAAGAGACCCCAGAGAAGGCAACCGAAGAAAAAGAAAAGGAGACTCCTCCACCTAAGGAGATGCGCGCTGTCGTCCTCACAGGCTTTGGCGGACTCAAGACTGTCAAGATTCTGAAGAAGCCTGAGCCGACTGTCGGAGAAGGCGAGGTCCTCATTCGTGTGAAGGCATGGTGAGTACTCCTGGCTT
The DNA here is from genome assembly GCA_947361185.1 of Charanyca ferruginea. Classification (NCBI taxonomy): domain Eukaryota; kingdom Metazoa; phylum Arthropoda; class Insecta; order Lepidoptera; family Noctuidae; genus Charanyca; species Charanyca ferruginea. The sequence continues at coordinate 11,239,985 of OX376069.1, forward strand.
GTTCTCCTTAAAATCGATTTCAAACATTGAAAATTTATAGTATAATATCAACACTACAACAGATCAAAAGTCGTTGCATTTGAATATTTTTCATCATTCGGACATTGATGTTTCAGCTACCATGTAGTTGTGAAATAATAAGGGGTGCAGACGACCCTCCTTATCTATAATCATGTTGCTTTTTAAGAACGTGCTATTTTGTACACCCTATTGTTTTTTTTTTTATCGTTTTGGATGGAATTTTTTGGGTACGAAGTGTACCCACTTAGCCGGTATCTACGCGGATGAATCCCGTCGCTCGCCGCGGGTCGGGCTCTCGGCTGCCTCATTAACATCTGCCTCCGTCGAGATACACAGCTCATGCACCCGACCGATTGAAATTTCTGCACGCACACTGGCACCCAATCCCGAGCGTGTGACGCGCCCTAAAGCGGATTTACACTTCGTCGACCGGCCGCCGCCGTCGATGCGACGATGTTTATGTGCTTGTTTTAGCCTCTCTCTTACATGCAATATGTTTACATAGCCGTGTTATTTCATTCGATTTCGCCAGATTATTTATTCAATAGACTATGGAAATTTGTTTTCAATCGGCATCGGAATAACTGCATGCATGTGCGCACCAGAGCGCGTCGCTGCGTGGACGCTGCGTTGCCGACGGTTGTAACATTTATGTTATTTTGTCATTCGAAGCCCAAGTGAGCCGAGTTCGTGCGAAAGGGAGTTGAGCGCCTACTGACATTGTTCTTTGTTCGTTTTTATCGCTCCACTGCTTCAGATAATGCAACGGACGAGTCGCGTCAACGTGCTACTTGCAACCGCGACACATGAGTTATCTGCCACTTTTCTCGTTAACGTTAACTGCTTCGTTAGAGGCTTAACAAAACACACTTAACTGTGGAGTATTTGGTTCGTTACACTACAAACGTTTAGTAATAATGAATGAGATACTTTTTTATGGGAGGCTACTTTGAGATAAGGTCAGACGTTCAATAACTTAGGATGTTTGATAAGGCAGGCAGTTTTTTCTGTTTTGCTTGCTCTAACAGATATCAGGAATATTATCAACAATTGATAATTCAAACTTAAAACGCTTGGATTCCAAGAAGGATATTGGGCAAAATTCAGATTGTTTATGGAGCCCTTAAAGGACTTGTAATCTAGTCTTTTGGTTTTATTAAATGTACAATGGACTTGACTTTAGATAGCAGTTAGATTAAAAGTACTCGTCGCGAGGAGACTGCAAGTTGCAATAGTACGGGGGCGTATAAAACAGGCAAGGGAGGAATGGAGGCGAGGTGTGTAGTTCCAGTGCGAGGTGCGAGGCAGGGCCGACCAGGGCGCATCCCCGCGCGTGCTAAATATAGCGCGCTTATCGTCGACTTACTATGTAAATGACCGCGACATAGCCGACGCCATCTGCCGCAAAAATATTAACTGGCTGGTTAAGTCCCGGACCGGTACCAGTACAAGTTTACTCTCTAGCTTTGAGACGCAAAAACGTGTGAGTTCCGCCTACATGGCGAGCGAGCAATCCAAGTTTTGCGGTATGCATTACTCTGCAGTCTGACGATTCTGGCTCTTTGTGAGAATTTGCGAACAAATCGGTTTTATTAAACTGAACATCACAGGGGGGCTTTTTTCCATCATCGAAATTTCCAGAAGTTACCTATTTTAAGTTATAATGTGAATTATGAAATATGGGATTTTTGTATATTTTCATCGTCTATATTGTGCTGTACAATAAAGAACTATCCTCAAAATAAAAAGACGTACCTATGAAAGCATAACCGAAAGTATTTGTAATGAAATGTACAAAGAAAACCATTGATTCGTGAATCGTGGTACTTCAACATAAGACCAAGAGCTTTCATACAGCAAAATTCTAGTCAAAATGAATGCTCTCTAGAGTCCAGTGCTACGTTTGATACCAAACTCGTTTCACGGATGACGGAGGTCTAATTTCTACATTCCTCGTTATCGTCTTATCTTCGAAACTGTTTAAGTCCCCCCTGGGGCGGATCCCACATGGTTAGGTTAGGTTAGAACTGTGACCCCCTACGTACTACTGTACCGAGTTCGTTGCAAGTACAACGGTTTGAATTGTACAAAGAATTTCTAATCTATTTAAATCCATTCCTGTAGCTTCTGTAGAAGAGCTCATAAATCAAGCTGAGATCAAATCCACAAATGGATGTCAAAAACTTTGTGTTTGAAAGTCACACGCAGACACAACAATTTTATTTATGTTTTGAAACTTAGTTACTCGTTGAGTCCCAAAGTTGATAAAAAAAATGGACCATTATGTTTCTATGTACCAGAGTGTGTTGAACCGCAATTAAGGAGTCGTTATATTACATCAGTAGTTTAAAACTATACCTGTATTAAAGTCACGCAGTCGTCGCTAGGGTCACCACAAACAAAACTCTCAAAGAGACATCCCGTTTGAATTCTTTAGAGTGATGATAAATATTTACCAATGCTATTAATGAGCTCTAAATTTGAACACGTAGTGATTTAGTTTACACGTAGTTCTACAATATTTACTTGACATGCGGAAATCCCTTGACAAAGCAGAGTTTAAAGTTAACAATGGCACTTTGTTAAATTCTCCAGAAACTGGTCACTCCTTACTGTAAACAAAAACTCTTGTAAACAGCTGTCCGAAACAGGTAAACGATACCTACGTAATTTAAAAAGATGTGGAATTAATTTTATTATGATTGGGACATGCGTCAATCCGGAGCCTACAGGAATCGCTTTCGTGTAGCGGCCTTTTCGGCTAATATGTGTAAGACTTCATATGGGATCCAATGAATAACGCGTCATTATTTCCAATTAGGTCAAGCCGGTGTCAGTAAGAGATGTCTTCCAAGAACAATGGTTGTACTCACGCCTCGGATAAGTGGCTTTCTTTTTATATGGAGAGTGCTTAATTGTATGTGGAGATGATGGGAAATGTGAGGCTGGACTTTTGTTTTTGTTTTGTCCATGTGTTCTTGCTCTGAACGTCTGGCCTACATCATTTGGAACACCAGTTTATATTGGGGTCAGGGATATCGTAAATATCAAGGATTCCACTGTGTACTTATCAGTACAAGATCGTGGTACTTTTTGTATCGAAAGTGCAGTGTTAATTGCTTACATCCTTTCCTTTGTTGGCGTATCAATTTAAAACCTAAAAATAACATCTGCCCCTCGAGTACAGGGGCCGGGCTCTATAGTATAAAGTGCAGTATTGTGCATTTTAATGGGCAACGAAGCCGCATAAGATGGGAGAGATGAATTTGTTTATTACCCTCTTCCTTATTGAGACCGTCTGCGCGAGATAGCTCTCTTCCTATGAGTCACTAGAAAGTTATGTTCTTGAGCTAACTCGATTCAAATAACTTGCTGTGGTACCTGACTGCGACCGAGTGGGTGGATTCGCTCGCGATTCAATACCGTACTGGACACTATCTCATTTGTACCCCCTGCCTTCAGACGTCTATACTTTCTGGTTTAACAACTCCCTTGTACCTATTTAATAAACTTCAAATGTTATATTCATTGCTTTCAACTTTTTTAAGTTAAGTAATACAATAGAACAATTTATTGTTATTATGCATCCATTGAAGTCAATTCGATAATGGGGGTAGATTGTGTTCTTTTTCATAATTCCAATTGGATATTACATTTGATACCCTCATCATAATTTATTAATTTCTATCAACTCGCTATTGATTTTTGATCCTCCACTGTTTCGTTTATTTAAACTATAACACCTACATAACTTGTACGTTCAAACGTTCAACACAAACTATAATTTGTGGTATAGTAATAACAACGCCTATTATTATATTCGTATTTTTATAATAACATGTTGTCGTCAACATGACCTGTGGAATACAGTCCATCCATCAATCAAACAAGATGAGAGACAGCGGTGCTACACGTGTACGTTAAAGCTTTACATCGAGCTAATTCTTCAATAGTTTGTTGTTTTAACATTATTTCATTTACTGAATAATTAGTGTGTATGAGTGCTACGATGCGTCACGACCTTATTCCCGTATTACTTGCACAGGCAACTTATACAGATGAGTCAGAGCAAGTTAGGCTATCAGGGCTGACTCACATAACAATATAAATATGAAGTCAACAACGATATCCGAGTGATATGTAGGTGATCCCTCCAATTAGGGCACTTGATTCAACAAACAATTTTGAACTTCACCAGATTCTGGTCACTTCTGATGTACTTACCCTCAGCAGAAGTGTATGCCGAACTGTGTTATGTGTTATTGTATATACGTTACGTTATATTGTGTGACACACATACTCATTCTACACAAGGATAATATAATATGGGTATAATCCCATTAAGTAATGAAGTAGGATTAATTAGTGATATCTTCGGCAATGTGTAGTGTAGGTTATAGCACGTCAAGGAAAAGCGTCAAATCAGAGCAAGATGAAGGAAATAATGTTATTAATTCTGTAAATACGTGGTTTGATAAATTCCTGTTCGCTTTCAAACGAAGTAGTCAGGGAAGTTGCTGGAGTGTTGACTGACACGTGTCAGTCAACACTCGAAGAATGGACAAGAATATGTGGCCGAACATACGTATGTTCGGCCACTATATTCATATTATTCGAAATGTTGTACTTGTCGGAAGCTGTAACATATGCTGCCTCTATAAAATCCATCGTCGGACAGCAGATGCGGCAGGCGGGGTCGCGCCGCCGTCCCAACCGCCGCCCGCGGGGCACATTGTTCGCGGAGTCAACGAACTTACGAAAATGCTCCTTGGCTTATTGTGCCCATAATCGAATCAAGTCGCTACTGTATATGGTAGTAAACACGATGCATACTTTCATCTTTTTTGACAAATAAACCGCTCATGACAAGATATACAACCCCAAAACATTCGACAAGGTTTTCTAGAAGCAATAATCTTCGTAAATGTCTCATTGAATCTTAATCTGTAATCAATCTTGTTGCTAGAAAGTTTCGCCTCTATGGATTTTGTAATTTTGTCCATAATGTTGTCGTCGAAGTGAATATTCCTACATCAGTTTCTTTATTTATCACATTTTCTATCCATTATGATCTCAACAGCCGTTGCTTATATTCTAGATTGCTTAGTAAATTGAATTGGAAAATCCCGTGACTCGATTCTGCATGAAAAAGGGGTGTGGTTGCGTTATACCCGGGTGTCAGCTAGGTGGTGTGCGTCGGGCTCGGGGGTTGACGGAGGGTGCGGGGGTGAGCGTTGCGAGTGCTTCTGTAATGTCTGGCGAGCCTGGGGCCCGGGGCCGGGAGCACGGGGCGCGCGCCGGATCAATACGGCGCGTCCCCTACCCGCGCCTTGCCGCCCGACCAATCTCCGCAGGCCCTACGTCTTTCGACGCCAGTGCTTGTTTTTTTATAGCTCCCATTAACCATGCTCTTCGATAAATGAATAAAAGCATGTGTTGGTATTTTTTCTACCACGTCTAGCGGTACTAGTGTTCTTATTTTGACTTATTTGACGAGTACTATAATCGTAGTGGCCTTTACTTCAATCATGTACGAACTGTTGTTCTCACGTGGACTATAAACTTTAAAAACACTTTTTTAAAAGCAGCCTTTATGTACCTATTTACACTCGCTATCTGACAAACAAGGTATTGTATGCTTAATTTTGAATCGATGTATCAAAATTAAGCATACAATAAGATAAAATGTTTCGGCTTTTAAATAGGACAACTTTTGTCGGGTGTGAATTGGTGTGAATTGTTAATACTCCATGGTTACCCTAATCACAAAAAAAAAAAACAAATTCGGATTTTGTTATTCATTTTAAACCGAATGATAAATTCTATATTAGCTATTATTCTATATCAATAATCAGGTTCACACGTAGCCAAACAAAGTCATAGCATTAACAGTGAATTAAATGTCTACGTTACGTTATCTGTCCTAAAAACAATATTAGGAATAATGGACAGAGAAGGTTGAGTTAGAGGTAGCTCCACAGTAATCTGCTCAAAAGTATTATAGTGTATTATCTATGGCTCAAAACCAGTGGGCCGTGGGTACATCGCAGACGTGTTTAGAGTACAAATTCCTGTAACGTAGTCGTTGCGGATCTATATTTAGTTAGGTAGCAGTAAGGGCACCCTCTCGTACAGAATCGACGCACGCCCTAATGTTTCGTTCCGACACCTTTTTGCTTGCCGACTTTCGGTTTGGCCACTATATGATATTCCGTTTATTACTCTACGAGCGTTGCGCCACGCTGTGTAGATGACTTTTTTGCCGACCCGCATATGTTCCATTATGAGGGTCTGCTACATTGATTTCGGATATTATAGCTTTGTTAAAAGTTTTATGGTTACCGTAATGTGGGAGGCTTGGTTTGTTTGCTTTTACTTACATGTAATATTTATTTTTATTTGAATGCGGGGGTTTTCGGTTTAAAATCAGATCGCAATTGTACAGCAATTCTTATGAATTTGTTATTGTCGGACTTGCGAGGGTTGCTTCAAAGCAACAAGTTTTATTAGTCTCATCCGAAAAATGTCGTCTATTTGAACTTGGGAGTTATCCATGTTTGTTTTCTTTGTCGTTCAATCTTGGAATAACAAGATTAGAAAGGAGAATATTGTTTTCTGTACGATAATATACATACATGTACCTTAATACTTCAAGGAATGCTATTGTTATCTTTACCAATGTAAAAAAATGTGGATAGTAAATATGTATAATGTCCAAAACAAAAACAAACGTTTGGACATGATATTGTGATATTTTCACTGTCTGATAAACTCTCTCTAGTCGACTATTGCATTAAAATGACTTTTCATAAATAAATCAGCACGTAAGCTCCTTTACACCGAAGCGAAAGCCTACTTTCAATCACGTAGGTAACTTTTCCGTAGCTCCAATAAAAATTACCCATCTACAGCTTTAACAGTAGATGCGATGGTAGGTGTAAGTACAAAATTGAGGCACAATTACTAATGTAATTGTGTAACACACATTTTGAAAGCGATAATTGCAGTTCTGAATCGAATTCTTGTCTGTTCTGTAGAGTACGGCAGTGCGTGGCTAATGCGTGCGCTTAATGTGGTGTGGGCAACAATTTATGAAATGGATGCAACGACTGTACGAGACCGGAGAGACCGGCTTAATGACGGCTCAATTGAAATTATTTAGTCACCCTAAAGTTAAACGTTGGACGTTCAGCCATCTGTGGAATGCAAGTTCACTTCCTGAGTCGACAATTAAAGCCGATGACTGACGTACGGACCGAAACAACGTTGACATGGTTCACCATTAGCATATGTCTGACTAATGAGGTTGCAACTACTTGCACATTACTATTGGCTCTGTCCACCATAACACTGTGTAATTTTGTGGCAGACAGATTTGTGAACTTGTTTATTCGTACTTAATTGTAATTGCTGTAATTCAATTAAATTAAGGACTTTAATTAGGTACCAGTTGGCAGTAGTCGGAGCAATTTCCCATCACGTGGTGCAGTTATTACATTTATATTTCAATCTCCCGTAGGAATAGATTTTTAGAACAAACGGATGGGGTAGATGGATGACCAAACAAAGCGTTCCAAACTCCAAATGTTTTTTTTCACAATTCACGTTTCAGTTAACCCTGCGGTTGCCTATGTATGAGAATAGCTGTTTGGAAACGAAAAATAAACATTAGTTAGTAATGTCATTTAAACTCAATTTGGGGTGCATCTATCACTGTAGCATTATCACCATCAGTTAATTACAGCCGTAATAGTAAAGCTGGTGTCACACGCGGCTGGGTTGCATTCTCGTCATAGCCACTGATCGGAAGTCGATAGCTTCGTCACGCGTGTCATGGTGTATTCATTCTGGTCAGCGTCACGGCCCGCTAGCCGGATATTAACGCTTTTTTGAACCACCGCAATTATTCCTTCCGAGCCTTTGATAACCCCCCACCAATACATTTTGCAGTTATTCGGACCCATTGCTTTATTTGTTGGCTTTCTAAACCCTTGTGCAACCTATGTTTCTGTGTGCATTTGTATATTAGATGTTCTGCAGAAACCGGAACCTTTTACGAATTTGATGTTGATGATACCCCAAACAACATTGTCATTTTTTACACAAAGCAGCATGTGTGGCCAAGTTTCAGCTGCAACAATTTATTGTAAATATTATTTCCTTTGTTGAATTTCATGTTATGCACACTTGCATGTGGTTTGTTTCTAGATTTAAAACATACACCTTAATTCAATAAGGTCATATCGTATGGCACGCTAACCATTAACATTGTAGCACAAATACCTTAATGTGACCCTATTTGATTATTATCTAGGTTCTGTACTATAATTGTATTATAGTACTAGCTGACCCGACAGACGTTGTCCTGTCCCGATCGACCTAATGGGGGATGAAAAAGGGGTGAAAAAAGGGGATGAAAAATAGATGTTGGCCGATTCTCAGACCTACCCAATATGTACACAAAATTTCATCAGAATCGGTCAAGCCGTTTCGGAGGAGTACGGGAACGAAAACTGTGACACGAGAATTTTATATATTAGATTTTACTACACAGAGCACAGAATATTTTAGGCTAATAATAAAACTAAAATAAATCTGCCAGTGGTTTTAGTACTTACTTAAATAAAAGGCAAGGTGGGAGGGAAACCGCACCCACCGTATACTCCTACAAAATCCCGGATTCCGTAAATGTTCGCAAGTTGGCTACAGCTACCCAGAACGACCCATGTTTTTGTCCTTCAATTAATTAAAGGAACATGACTTTGCGGTAAAACGGAAAAATAACAAGATGAAAAATGGCATGTCTTGAAGTACAACGGGGAAAATGTAGGATGTATAGGTACGATTTGAATAAGGTCAGAAATTGTGTAAATAGGTACTCATTCACGCGTTGGAATTTATAAAACCGCACATTTAACACCATATATGTGTACTGGGTATTACGACCTACTGAATAAACATTGTTTAATGATCTTTGTAGGTATATGATAATAAAAACTACAATTGTTTTAATGATCATGCAATGAGTCCACGTAGTCCGCAACCACATAGATGCGTCAGAACGCAGGTTCATGCGTCGAACGATGGATCCAGCCAGCTCAACTTCCGGTGCCTATTTTATAAGCTCTTAACATAATATGTAGTTAATGTGTATTAACTCTGCAACTCGACGTCGATTCATGTCAGTGTGGAATACAAATGAATCTGAAAGTACGCGAATAAGGAAATTCCATTCGGTGCATTCGTACTAGAGGCACCATGATAAACTTACTATGAGCTATTCCTATTCACAAGTCGAGTCTTTGTACGGGTTGGGAGGTTGTGTGAGTCACCTCATGGCGCTCGAACATCTCTGCAATAACACCCTAATTAACACATTTGTGTGTAATGAAGAATGAGTTAATATTTGTAATGTGAGACAATGAAGCATTTTGAAAGGTCGGTTCTCGGGAAGGGTTTTTTTGTTTGGCGTTTTTCTAACGAATAGGACTTGGAGAACCCAAATCCCGGATTTAGTTTTTGTGCTGTTGTTGCCCGATGCATTCGGTGACAACGTTTTGACTTAGTGAATTTGCCATGTTAACGGAAACCGAAATACGGATAAGCTCATTTATTGTTCTTTTTCGGTTATTCCTTTTCAACATTCTCAGCAGAAGTATGTAGGCAGATGAAAAACGATTGCATGTATGTACTGGATACAAACATCAAAAAAAGTAGCAGCCTATGCTGATATATTTTTTTAAATTGAACTTTTATCAAGAAAAAATCTTTGTTGTGTTTTCGTTAAATAGAAATACCCGGTTTGAAATTAAAAAATAAAACTATTTTTTATAAAAAAATAATTGAATAATTAGTAATCATTTACGCGGTAACAGAAATTTGATAGAAAGAAAAATACAGTTTAACCAAACTTAAACAACAATTTATTAATAAAAGGTTTATATATTTATATAATATAATATAACTTCTCCCCTGGCTCGAACACATGCGAAGATCCTCCTGGGCATGCTGAGAATCAAGTTATCCAGCATTTCTTGGGGCAACCTGTCCCATTCTTGAATAGCGGCTTCCCTGAGCTCTGGCACTGTCTGGGATCGTGACTGACGGTTCCAAACAGCTCGCTTAAGAGCATCCCACGCGTGCTCTATTGGGTTTAAGTCGAGCGAGCCGCAGGCCAGTCTAACCTTGTGATGTCGTATTCTCGGAGAGCAGCATTGACTCGTTGAGCTCGACGGGCGGCGGGCGCATTATCTTCGACCAGTACAAATTGATGCCCATGGTTTACTCGGAATGGTCTGACAATTCCATCAATAGCAACTGCTCTATACATGTCTGCTGTCATGAAGCCTCGATACGGGATCAAAGGCGTTCGAACTCCAATCATAATACCACCTCAAAAGGACACCGATTTCCCGCCTTGCTGAACTATTCCAGTGGCAGTACTTTGCCTTTCACGGTCTCCTGGTCTTCTCCAGACACGGACATCTCGACTTCGGTTATCTGGATGAGTACTGATTCGCGATTCGTCAACGAAGCGACAGTTTTACCAAATGTTTTCTTCTTCATTTTGCCCAAGCCTAGCCCACTGCAATCTGTAACGTTGCCGGGAATTTAGAGGAGCTCGCCAAGACCTCCGTGCTCGTAATCCAGCCTGGTGCAAGCAATTCCGAATGATCTGAGTGCTAACTTCACCCCCAGAGGCGGCCCAAACTTCTGCTTTTATTTTAGTAGCGTTGATTTTTGGGTCACGGGCTGCCAGCAATCTAATATAGCGCTTTTGGGCAGCGGTCAAAACAGTTGGGCGACCACTGCGGGTTCGGTCAACCAAATTACCCATCCCGTGGTACCTCTGCAACGTGGTCACGACACAGGATTTGGATATAGCATTAACTTTGCGTGCTATTTCTCTCGTGGTGTATCCTTCTTCCCTCAAAATTACTATTCTTGCTCGTAAAACTTCTGATAATCCTCTTGGAATTTTTTCAATCACAACTTTCCGCGAAAAAGTATTTTAAATCCGTTAAAATTGACTAAATCAGATTTCTGAATGAGCGTAAGCTAAAGACTGAAAGCCTTTTTATATGGAAAAACAATTAAACTGTTTTATTATTTTATATTCTAAATCTATATTTTTAAATAAAGAATTTAATAAAAAGAAGAAGAAATCATAAAATAATGTACCGTAACAAAAAAGATTTAGATTTTGCAAAGTGATCACAAACTTGCAATCGTTTGTGATCACTTTTAGTGTTTTAGTGATCACAAAGTTGCCCAAGGTTACACTACAATACAACACACCAAGTTATAAACATCTTAGTAAAAGATACAAGTTTGACTAAGTTGTTGTGAGGCGATAACAGTCACTTCCAGTATCGTGAACACGTTCCGAACATGAAACATGAGCGCGGGCGGAAGGAGAGTTTAACTTATACGCGGTACATACGCTGAATTACAATGATGTTCGCGCTCTCAACTTTTCGTAGGAAACGCTAGACGCTGACGAATCGACTGTACGTGGTTTTATGTTCTTTGATGTTTTGATAACACGGTAGACTAGACATCGTAGAAGGTTTACTTTGTAGGAACTTATGTTTGAGTAGACCGTATCATTTTGTCTGTGGCACGGGACACTTGGAAATTATAATAGACGTCTAATAGCATTTGTAATAGTCATCGCGGGTTTCCCAAGACTTGAAGTCTGAACAGGAAGGAAGTTTCAGTGCCATTCACGAGAGTTTTTAGGAAACTGGAAAGTACCCCGGTATCTATCTACCAATTTAATTTTGTCGAACTTGTACACTGCACTGTCTAGACTAGAGCTAGCCATGTTTTATTTTACTTAACATAGCAATGTGCTGACGACAGTCATGTCTGAAATTGCAGACAGTGCAAGTGATCGGTTCGGTTCAGTAGTTTTCACTGTCGCACGATGAAAATGAAAGTGCAAAGTTCAGAAAAGCAATTTCGTTCGTGTAAGTAAAGTTAAGTGCGCGCGGCGTGGATTTCGCCGAAGTGCATTGGAACGTGACGCCCGACATCCGACTTGTGCAAGTTCCTCCACTGAAGTGAACGAGCCACGAAACGTGTCAGATTGGTGGAACAATAATTATGTCCCTTCGAAATCGATCCATCTGAGCTCAGATTAGACATCTGAAATTGAAATTACAGTCTAGACGTCGAAAGCCCCCAGCACTAATGTTAATGAAAACGAATTTCTTATGGCAAAACTTTCCCGAGGTTGTGAGCCATTTGTAATACCTAGGTATTAGCTATGTACCTAGTATGGTATACTTAGTATAGCATGTTGTGGAGGGCGTCGCGTCGCATCGACGCCCGTCGGCGACTCGCGCCGCCGCGCCGGTCGGTCGCGTCATACCACCAACCCCGATGCAATTTTTAAATTACCCCGCACTGAGGGTGTTCATTCGTTCATTTTAATGTCCATTTTAAATGATCGTGCACACGTGATGGGGCGAACAGCAACGCAAATAATAACATATTCAAAATTATTCTCAACATATCATTCTGCCAGTGTTCAATAAACCGTGAAGTTATTTGAATTGCGTGAATAGAAATTGTATGCAACGCAACGCATTAATCGCATTAGCACTTCGCTGGGGTTGTGTACGTGCAAATAGTGAAGACCCTTTGAGTAATCCTGAACTTGTACGTGATCCAATTAATTGCTGCTGGAGTTACCGCGACCGTGTTGCTGTCAATGCTGTAATATGATAAAATTTTATACGCACACTTCCTTATTAAAATCCAGGTTTTACGGTTGTTTTGAATAAATAAATAGTACGTGACTCACGTATAAGTAAGTAGATAAGTATTTAAAGTTAACATTCAATGTTTAACTCGTTTATCTTCAAATTTGTGGAAATGACTCTGTAATTAAGATAATCGAAGGAGGGCAGGGTTGATGACTCGCAGTTTGGCCTTTTGGATGTGCGACGTCGTCGGTTTTATCGACCCCGGGGCCTTGACATAAGTGAGTCTAAAACACGCTACTGGCAACACTTAGAAACAATGTTATAACATAATAATTTATTCAAGTGGCAGCCACCCTTAGCGCTATTACCCTATTACTTACATGCTGTAATAGTGTTGGTAACAATTAAACCTTGCCAACTTTAAACGCTTTCCGTGCGTAGACCCTAAGAACGTTTCAACAGGGAATTCATAATCGTCCTCAACGTAGAATTCGTGTTATTTAATTTCAAGTAGTGCAAGTATTATCGACAAAAACTAGTCTACCTGTGCATGACGCGCTCGTAACGAACTATTGTTGTAGAAGGAAGCCATTCAATGAATGTTGAATAAACGGTCAGGTAGCGTGCGTAAAATTCGATACGAGCGAGACACGCCGGAGATTATCTCAGATTAACATTCCGACCCTTGGGTCCCAGGATCGTCGCCTATGTAGGACCAATGTAGGACAAAGCTTTTTCCATAATGAAACCGTAGTGCCCGCTCCCAATTTACTCAATAAAACGTATGCGGGCGACAGACGTGCGACAGCCGACACCGTGGCGACGTACGGCTCATTCGACTCCCATGTCGCACTAATTACCCCGAATTGGAGGCTTATATGGTTTGCATTAATATCATATAACATACTAGGGGGACATATTTTTACTTTCCTTCATGTTAAACAAAGTTAAATGGATAAGTATTGAATGCCAACAAAGATGCGAATGAATCATCACTTGAACGTTTTAACAAAGGCGTAATATTTATAGAGAAATTATTCATCGACATGATTAATTTTCTTATTTGTTTATTGTTGCGGGTCAGTTAATTAATGACGGATATTGAGTAAAGTACCTAACAATGCAGTAGTCATAATTAGCCAGCTATTGATTATAAAAAGTTAATGACAAAGGTCCATTGCCCTTCCAGGAACACTTACCTAATACCTGCACCCTTAATACAGTTTGAAAGACAGTAACTTAGACCATGTAGCAACATTTAGCTATGCTCTCGTAGGCGATGGTTACAATAAACTACGCCTACTCATCACAGAACAGCAACTTTGGATCAGTACTTAGGTACATTTACATAATACGCTTCAACACAATTTCCGACTAGTCACTGAACCGTGATTGAACTGATATTTGGCCCGAAAATGTTTGGAAAAACCGGGAGAGCTACCATCTAACAAATAGTTGGTAATCATTTACCATGCAATACTAAGCAAAGAATGTATAAATTGCGATTTGCGGGTAGTTTAATACCGTCGTCGCGCCGATGACAAATGATATCGAATTTCCGCTTTCACCACAATACATCGATACTGAGAATGGGGTAGACGATGACTCATGAAAACACTGGAGGGACACAGACAAGGGGAGGGCACTAAATTACACAGGTTTGCGTGTATGTACTTACATTACTACCTTTGTTAGAGCTACAATTTGGCTAGATTTAATCAAGAAAACTGATTCAAAACAATTGGTTTTAGAACGGTTTCAGTGTGTAACTAAACTACGTGTGAAACCTCTCGTATCGACGTTTTACTGTTGCTAAGTATACTGTTCGTAAACGTAATACGAGTTCGGAGTTTTCCAGCATTCATAGTTTGTTGTGTTTGGTACACTATGGATATTTTCGGACTTCTATTAGCCGACCAATGGCATTTCCTTGTTTAGTCGTAGTTACAATAGGCTTTTGGAAAATTAAGCATTTGGTTGTTTAACACAGCAGACGTTTATTACTTTCGTCTGTTAACTGTTAACAGATGTTACAATAAACAGTTTCTGAAAGTGTGTTTGCTAAAGAAAATGGGACAATGATTTGACTTTGACTTAAGGTAGGTATTTTGGCCTGTTCTAAGCCAGGAAAACTATGAAGAGAAAATTGCATGTTTATGTGTATTATGTATCGTGCCTTGGGACGTGTTCTTATCGATTGTTTTAAACATTTTATATGGTGTTTATAGTACTGAAGATAATAACGCACCTTTAAATAGATAAAATTAACAGTAGTGTTAGAAGCTGATAATAATAGTTTCAATCAAGTTCATGAAGCTAATAAAAGTGTTGTGTGAGTAAGTATAGTGTAGTCAGTATGTATAGATATAAAGTACATCGGCACTTCAGGGAGCTCCATCGAGACATATCGATCAGGGACGAGTAGGTAGTACACCCGCAGTGACTGGATCCATAATGCCGGCACGGCGTGCAATATTGTAGCACATGTTTATGTCTTTGCATTATTTTCTGGTTTAGCAGCGTGGTGTTATTTTAAACTTTGCCTTACCTGACAATATAGCTGTCTTGATCTGTTTTTAAACTTCCGTGAGATACTGTTTTCAGTTCAATATCAACGCTATTTACGCCATCTTTGTCGGGGCCTTCTGTCGTAACCATCACTTTCATGTTTATATTTTCTTTCTGTTTGTCTTTTGAGCGTTGCGTCTTCGTCAGTAATGCTTTGGTAATGCTGACGTACGATGTGCGGTTCTACATTCTCAAACTATCTTTATGGCCCATTCCATTAACCATTCATCTTTCGTCCAGATGGAAGTAAAATTGAGCTTTTAATAATAAAACCGAAAGTTTCTTTATCGTGTGTGGCGGACGGTGCATCACCAACTTTGACATTGGGTTCGAGCAGTGACTTAAATTAACCCAAATTATCGAGTCCTTTATGTTTAACAATAGTTTAAGGCCACCTAGTCCTGCCATATTCAAATTGATTGATTCATCAACACGTTTAAAAATTTAAATGCGGGCTTCTTTATTCTGTACGCGTGTTCTAGAACATAATAACGAATGGCTGCCGCATTCCAGGCTATAGTCATTTAATTAAGTAACTAACTACCTACAGTACCTACGCAGTACGCACCTGTTTATTGATATCGTTCACCACGATCAACTTGAATGATTACTTGAGAGAGATAAATTAATTCAAATTGTAGCGTTTCGTCAGTCGATTGCTGCAGTTAGTGTTTCGACAGGATGAAAAAACGTTAGATTTGTAAGAGCATTACTTTAATTAAGGTTTTTCAGACGTCGACAATAACAAGTTATGCGCTAAGGCTCCTTCTGCCTTAAAAGTTCATTTGACGTCTCGATGCGCATCATATTGTATTATCCCGAAACTTCCTCCTTCCTTCGCCTTTCTCCTTACTTCGCTAACGTCATCCTTTTTTAACAAAACACACACACACACACACACACACACATATTGCTAGGAAAAAATCATTCTCTGAAATAAACTACATCTGGTACAGACGCCAGCACATCAAGCTACTACAATCTGTCACATTTCTTTAATCGATTTTCAACTTTATGGTTAAAGAATAAGGTTCAAGATTGATTGGGAAAATGTGACAGTTTCGGGTAGGTTGACCTGCTGGCGTCTGTACATTACATATTCATGAGTTAAAATACTAATATACCCTTTACTTGTTTCAGTGGCCTCAACTTCCAAGACCTGATAGTGCGACAAGGCGCCATCGACTCACCCCCAAAGACACCGTTCATCCTCGGCTTTGAATGCGCTGGAGAGATCGAGCAGGTCGGCGAAGGAGTCACCAACTTCAAGGTAACCATTGGAATCAGATTTCAAGCAACTAGAATTACTAAATGATAAAGGCTAGAGACATAGAGGGCTAACAACTAGACGTATGAAATAGACGAAATGATAGAATGTTTTGAAATTTGCAGTTTCATTTCTATAATTTACTTCTCAAAGTGTTGTGGGTGGCATGTTGTATGAAGGGACAATTAAACACACAAACACCGCCTTTTGTCTGCTCTTTCCCTTTCTTGGAAAATTCCAGACATCCGCAACTTCGCCACAATTTCTACCAAACCATTTTAGGAAATTCTCGGGCAACCCTAATCTTAATTAGTTTCTCCGATACGTCTCCTCGTGCAATTCCTCACCATTACTATGTGAAATTTCACACGCCCTCAGAATATTAATTCGGTAATGAATAATACAATTAATGTGCCAACCAAAGTCCCTACTGGCTGGGAAAATATTTTAATTAAAATTTCTTCCTTTCCGTTAATGTTTTATCGCAATGTTAAATTAATTACACTTCGTTCAATGTCTTGTCTGATAGTTTTACTCAAAGAAAATCGGTCACGGGCTTGTGGTATATCGCAACGGATTGCAACCATCGCTATTTCTAATTTAAGTTAAATTAATTTTAATTGCGATGTCTGTAGGTAATAAAACTTCCGTTTCTATAGTTATAAAAAGACTAGCTGGCTGGTTCAATTTTTACAAGTGGCTGTTATGACTTTATCATTAACACGGGTGGAAGTGTTACCTGAACTTCCACGGTTGAACCATCCTTAGCCCAATATGGGCCAATCATCTCTTTATCATCAACTTAAATAAAGTTTGTTGTAAGCCTATTCTGTCCCAGTTCTGGGCATAGCCTCCCTCCATGCCTTCCATCTATCCCGATCCTCGTTTTCCCACCAGTTTTGGAAGGATTCGTCCAGTTCGTCCCGCCATCTCCTTCGTGGCCTGCCGCGACCCCGTCTTACTGTAAATTAATTAAATAAAGTACCAGTGGAATATTTTAAGTGACCATCGCTTTTTCTTTGGCTTCCTTATGCATTTTCCTCCATCTAGCTTCTTCAGGACGTGAAACAGAATTTCTGTTCTCCAGTCGGACATTGATAGCTACCGCCGATTAATCTTATGGTCCTATAAACACTATTCGTTCGTGAATTGATTTCAGACCACAACCGCTTTTCAAGATTAAGTGACATAATAATATCCTAAATTTACCAACATTTGCAACCAGGTTGGCGACCAAGTAGTGGCCCTGCCGGAGTACCGCGCTTGGGCCGAGCTCGTCTCCGTGCCAGCCCAGTACGTGTACGCCCTCCCTGATGGCATGACTGCTTTGGACGCGGTGGCAGTCACCACTAACTACGTGGTAGCTTATCTACTGCTCTTCGAGATGGCTAATTTGACTCCTGGCAAGAGCCTGCTTGTGCACTCCGCTGGAGGCGGCGTGGTGAGTTATTTTTGCTTTGTTTTAATGTTCTTCGTATGAGTGTTATATCGGAAAAAGCTCCTTTAATAGGTGCAAAACAATGAGGAAATTCCTAGCGTTTCTTGAATTACTGTGAATATCTTTAGTAAGCAGTAAAACTAGATAATATAAATGCATTGAATAGCAAAAAGAACAACCGTTTATTAATTTCTCGACATGTAAATCACTTGAAAATGCAAGTGAAGTTCAAGACCAACTTTTTATCGAACAATAAAAACTGACTCACACCAAAACTCATTCTGAATGCAAAGCTAAAATTAAGTTTATTCAGAACTTGACAAATACCGAATGAAATCGAAAATACAACAGTAGCATTGACCCTTGCGG
This sequence comes from Charanyca ferruginea, assembly GCA_947361185.1. Taxonomy (NCBI): domain Eukaryota; kingdom Metazoa; phylum Arthropoda; class Insecta; order Lepidoptera; family Noctuidae; genus Charanyca; species Charanyca ferruginea. The sequence goes on from OX376069.1 coordinate 11,258,361, forward strand.
CTCTGCACACAGCACGCTTCACACACTTCTGTGTACTTGATAATTACTGTGCAAACAGACGCTAACGAGATGTCTAATTGTTGCTCTAAATAGTTCACAAAATATTCATGTTTGTTTTGGAATTTTTGTTTCTATGACGTGACCACCACCCTCGCGTGTTACTGGCCGGTAATTCGAACTTCGAAGTTTTGGTCACTGGGTGGGGTGACAACACCAATTAACTGACATAAATTAACAGGGTAAACCAATTTACAGGAAAATAACCTACGCGACTATGCTTACTATTTGATGATAATGTGATGGTAAATGTGGATATTGTTTTACTTGTTTAATTGTTGATAAAAGCCTTTGATAACTTTTAGGACGATGAACTTGCCATTTATTTGATTGATTTTATTGTCATAATTTGGTCCTTGCATTCCTTGTAAGCTTCAGCCGAGGTTACAACAATGGACGCTGTAGACCGGGAAACCAATAGTAATAAAAGACAATCTAAGTATGAATTGATTTCGTAACAATACTCTGCTTTACCCCGATGTTCATGGTGGACATTCCACCCACACGCACAAAACGTTTTGGGAACACATTCATTGTGCGTACTGCTAAGGAGTGGAATTTCCTGCCTGAGTCTGTGTTTCCTGATAGCTACAAAAGTCAAGAGTGAATAGGTTACTTCTAGGCAAGCGTGCTCCATCTTAGACCGCATCATCCATCCCATCCCATCAGGTGAGATAGTGGTCAAACGTATGCCTATCAAATGATAAAAAAAAATGTTCGCATCAAAAGACTAATGGATTTGTAGGTTGTATTTTAATATTCGGATACAAAAGGTGTATTATACCACCGGTTATTAATATAGTAATACTGGTCTACTGATCCTAATATTCCCATTATCACTGTAGGGCCAAGCAGTAGCTCAGTTGGCTAAAACTGTTGAAAACGTGACGGTGTTCGGCGTCTGCTCCAAAACCAAGCACGAGGCTTTGAAGGCCAACAACAACAACATCGACCATTTGCTGGAGCGCGGCAGTGACTACACCAGCGAAGTCAGGAAGTAAGTTGAATCTTTTAATTAACCTTCGCAAAAGGATGGTACTATAAATAAGTTAAGCTAAATACAAAAAGGTGGGTAGAAGTTTGGTAATTTTTGTAGTTTAAACAATCGCCTCGTAGCTACCAAATAGAAAGACCGATTTCAACGTACTTTTTTCATTAGTTTATACCTACTTAGATGGTTTAATAGTGTTGTTTCTCATCTATGTTTGACGAAAATCTGTTCAGCTAAAGATCATTAGTTATGTATTTATTGTAATTACTGTAGGAATGTTAGTTATGCAACAAAGGATATTGTAATTAATATATGAAACCTGGACCATTTATACATAACGTACAGAGCAACACTTATCTCGCAAATCCATTTCTAAAACACTTACAATATTGATTATAAAAAAAACCTACTTGCATATTGGGATTATCAGATTGCTAATCTAATTTTGCCCATATCCGTTATCTGATGTATCAGCTTTTCGCGCGGGCTATCCACAATTTACGCCCACACTTTCTAAAACTCTTCACTTTCCCGTTGCTGCAAATAAAGCTTCACATGACTTTTGAACTAAGTACTAAATGACTGATCAACATTCACTCACTGACTAAACATGAAATCTCGAAAAGTATTTACCCTATTAAGGTTAAAATTATATATATTTTGAGACAGGGCCAAATTAAGGGGGCCTTTGGCTTTCTCGCTGACGAAATCGTAGGAAAAAGCGTTTAAGAAGTAAAGTACTTGGTTCTATAGATGATCATCAAACTCAAGCTAGGTGGACTAGAGTAGGTGTCTAACTATCTCCTCCGTGGCAGTGGGGACATGACTGATGCTGATTAGCAGCGGGTGGGAGTAACCAAGGGTCGAGGCCTATACGCAGCAGTGGACTCACAGATCATTCTTATATTTGGAAGTGGACTTCTATGGGCTGATGATTGTTTCAACAAATAATGTAAATAAATTAGGTACTACCTTCATTCAGCTATTTCTTCGTCCTTGCGTTATTTTACAAAACGATCATCAGATACATGTTGTGTATGATAAATATCGAATTTTAAAGTTCATATCAAGAATTCGGTGAGATCATCAATAGATTGAATTAGTTTCATTGTGCTTTGAACACGTGCCAAAGTGAAAAAAAAATCAATGTGATACCGCCCCATTTAATAAGATCTTATGAGTGATCGGTCTTACACTAATACAACCTACCAGTCGTAAACGTAGCTTCTTTTACATATAAGAAGATGAGCTCTTCTTGTAACAGTGTCCATTTCTTGTGATAAATGTACTTTTATGCCAACCGCAATGAATCACAAGAACAAATTAATTTCGTCAGCAATCGTAAAGAATTCCAAAAATGAAGGGAAGGATCGGAACTGTGATATCACTGAGCTAAAAATATCTCGTTCAGCGGCCCTTCATCTAACTAATAATACCTTTGTTTACGTTACACGCACTAAATGTTCGGTATGCGAGAATTTTTATGCCCGTGTATTCCTATTATTGTCACGATAAATATTTGCTAGTTCGACGATTTGTCAGCTCATTTTATGGCGGTGTTACGTAAATCTGTTCCGGATTCTTTAGGTTTACAATCATCGGGGCCGTCATTCAGGAATTCAAAGTTGAATCATTGATGATCTACTTCCCGACCACGTCTCAGAGCTAAAGTATGTTGTTCCCAATCCCATGCTTAGTTAATTGGCGCTTATTACTGTTACATATTTCAGTGCGAGTCCTTCTCGTGTGATATGTGCATTACCACTTTACAAAGACCTCTCCCACCCCCTAGAGCTTTTATTAACAGTTATAAAAGACGGGACATGGAAATGGAGTTGAGGTCTGATTATGTTGGTGTCGTACCACGTTAATTGTTCGGTTTATAACCCGCTCCTTAGGGCAGCTGCTTCGTAACAAGCGCGTCATTTAATTCTCGTAAATAGACAAAGATATTTTTATATCTGGTGAGCACTTTACAGCGTAAACAACAGAGCCACACAAGTTCAGTGTAAATAAATAGTCAGTTATCTACTGCTCGTAGAAATGCTCGTACAACAATATTGATTTACAGTATAAAGTGTAGTTAACATACATAATATGATTTAACTTCTTTTATTTTAATATAAAATGTAGAACCGAAATGCGTTGTTATTATAAATTATCAAAAATAATTGCGTAGGTAGCTATGTATCTACCTGCAATATAGGCTGCTATCTATACTAATATTGTAGAGAGAATTTTACCTCTTTATAATATTAGTATAGATAGCAGTCTGTTTGTAAGTTTGTATGTAGGGGGTAATACCCGAAACTGCTCATACGATTTGAAAAATTCTTTCACCAATAGGAAGCTACGTTATCCGTAAATGCTATAGGCTATATTGCTTTATTAGATCCTTGAGAAAATTGACGCGCATGTAGTCGCGGGCAATCTGGTCTCCTGGTACATAGGAACACCTATGTAGACCAGAAAATAAAAGGTATTTGTTTGTAAGTTTGTAAAAATTCACGCGAACGAAGTCGTGAGCAAAGTGCTAGTTATTTATAAGTCACTTCTCTTCTGTACTTTTTAATTATTACTTACTACGAGTCCCGTTACTTCAAATAAGTCGGGTCTGCACAGAATAGAGGTTTTAATTATTTGTACTCCGTGGACTTCTGATATTAAATAGAAAACTATAGTACCCAACTGTAACTTTCCTATTGTAACCTTGGGAAACGCTCTACATTTCCTTTACTTCTATGTTTTATTAGCTAATAAAATCAGATATGCGTTTCCTGTAAATAATTAATAGGCTGCTGTAAAAAGAAATTAACGCTTTTATACGTGTTCCCACATTTGGAAAGCATGGTTATGGTTTCCTATTTGTTTAAAAAAACATCAGAACTTATTGCATAATTTGTGTCTTTTTGTGTTGGTAGATTCTGTAATATTTATGTTAATTCTACCTAATCAAATTGGAGCTTATCACAGCTGGTAGATATTTAGTGCAGGTCATCAGCTTCTTCCCACGTACGTAAAAAAGCAGTATTAAACACTACAAAATAAATTTAAAATAACTGAAGAAGCTATGACATGACCAGTCTCAACTGACGGCGCCCGTTCACGAACACTAGATATTTTATTGTAACATTTTAAACCCCATGAAAGATGCATCTAGATGCTAGTCTGAAACCTGGTTGATCTACGGCCAAACCCAATTACCTATTCTATCTCCAATTTTGGCATACTGGTAATAGAAAAACCTATCTGTCTGTGGTTATAACGTCCCTATTATTTATTAGAGAGTAAGGAATCTTACCGGCACACGATATCTATCGCTGACAGGCTCTGTGGCTTACTATGGATAACTATTTGTATGAAAAAGCCACTAGTCGGTCCCTATTTCTAGTATCTACCTATTGTAATTATATCTGTCACCTCTTTTACCATAAAACTGCAGATTTTTTCTAGCGTACATGATGTTTTCATTTATGTTTTGACAAGTTACCGTCATTATGTTAGTTTCGTTAAACAGTATTCTTAGAGGATAGATATACGCAGATTGTGAATGGCTCTGATGGCTCTTTTCTGTAGAGTAAAAATAGACTCGATGTCTGCAAAAAGCAGTCCTGCACTGCCTTCGTCCAACGGATTCCCATCTTTGATATCAATCCACAGCCCTCGCTCCTCAATGTTCGGGATATTCAGGAGTCACCTGTCTGTAACTTGCTAAGTTCCATAAGTTGTTCTGTCTAAAGTCTTGTGACGTCACCAGGGTGTCTTCCGATGGCGTGGACATCGTATTGGACTGCCTCTGCGGTGAGGAGTGCAACCGTGGCTACCAGCTTCTGAAACCGATGGGACGATACATCTTGTACGGTATGTGTTGATTTGTTGTACGATTCTTGATAATGCTCTGCAATACAGTTTTACTGCTGGCCTGATTTCAAAAATAGCATAGGTTTTTGGTAATAGCATATTTTATCATTAAACTAACCGTCAGTATTGGACAAACGGATTAACTCACTGTGTTGCTGGGTTCCCCCGACTACTTATAGTTTAATCCGTTATTCTGTCTATAACGTTATTGGCTCCTTATATCTTTCCTATGTTGGTTGTGTGTCGATAGATAGTGATAGATTTCAATTAAAATCCTCCTAATTTGAAGATATATCAATGATAGAATGACTATTTTACTATACTATAAACTTAGGTTTAAATAAAATACCTAAGTATATGATAATCTTTACAAAGTTAATTAATTTTGTAAACGTAATATCCTCAATGTGTGTTTAAATAGTTAAGTGTTAGTAAACAATGGTGTGTATCACAGGATCATCTAACATCGTGACCGGCGAGACGAAGAGTTTCTTCAGCGCCGCGCGTGCCGTGAGTACTCAATGACTAATTATCTGATTGTGCAGAGCCGAGGTGCGTGCGCGCCTCCTAATAATACTATGATCGGTTCAATACAGATTGTAATGCGTTGTGGGTTCAGATTAAAATTACATTACCTACATTATTCTTACGATCCAGCTCGGGGCATGTATGCTTGTATTTTAACGTTTTTTTAATCGTTGGACGGCTTTCGTCATAGCTGTTCCTAGCCCTACAAGGTTACCTATTAATTGGTATACTTTACGTTTAATAACGGGTACCTACTTTGATATATGTGAACAGCAATGCAATTCTGTGAGAGATCACCCGCGAATTGGAATCCTATCTCATTTCCGATTTCACTAACCTGAAGTGCAAAGTATTTGGTGTTCGCTAAAATAGTAACGTAAAAATAGTTTACCTCACCTATGTTCTCACTTACTGGCGCTGGCGTTATTTTCATCGAGTTACAGAATACCTATTACAGTTTTCTCCGCGCATTAGAAAACTGATGTGAGTTCATATAGAATAGCATAACTGCTCCGGTTAAAGCACTAGCCACAACCTACATCTGATTATCTGTCGTCACACTGTTGGAACCGTGCACTAAAACAGCTAGAACATACATGTTTCCTTATTCCAGTGGTGGCAAGTAGACAAGGTGTCCCCCATCAAGCTGTTCGACGAGAACAAGAGCCTGGCAGGCCTGAACCTGCGGCATCTGCTGTTCCAACATGGCCGCGCTGAGTACGTGCGTCGAGCTGTAGAGCGCGTGTTCGCGTTGTGGGGAGAGGGCAAGGTCAAGCCGCTTGTGGACTCCACCTGGGCGCTTGAAGATGTATGTTACTTGTTTTACTAAATTAAATTCTAGGTGGTGGTAATAGAGCTTGTCTGTGACGTTGCCGTAGCTGACAACTCTAATTTCTGGGAGGTTTTCCTGCTCCTATCAAAATCAAAATTGACGTCTGAATTCTTAATCAACTTCTCAGCAGTAATTTCGGATAGCACCTACTTTTGCGACTCTGAATAGGGTATTACACCCATTTTTCAAAAGTGTCTCAATAAAATTCTGTAGTGCTAATATGCTACCAGAAAAAACACAACATTTTTATTCAATCGATAAGTGCCATAAAAATGCACCTAAATTTTAAATTTTCAAATTTCGCGCGTAGTTTGACGGAAACGCCTCTTACTGGACGCCATATTGCTCAACGGAAATGACGTCAGTTCGTTTTGTACCAAATGCGCTCATATTAAATATGATAATTGTATATAATTTAAAAATAATTAATAGCATATTTTGTACTAGGTGTAATAATTTAAAAAATACGTTAGTTACGAAAATAATAAAAGTACAAAGCCTACATATGGCAATCGATTGACTGACAGTTGACAATTTTTTGTTTACACAGCCGTACGGCGTAATAATTTCATGGTGTAATAACACAGATAAAAAAAACTGAAAACTTTGAATTGAATTTAAAAAATTATTTTGTTATTTTATTAACTGAAACTTACATTTTCCGACTGACTACTACTTTTCAATAACATATTTATAGATTTATTTTCATATAGAGTAAAATACCCTATTGAGAAACTGCTAGAGTTCTTGTTTCCTACTATTTAAATACTGTCGTCATTTACTTTAACATTCTCATCCAACCATCAGGTCGGCGAAGCCATGCAGAAGATGCACGACCGCAAAAACATCGGCAAGCTAGTGCTCGACCCATCACTGGAGCCGAAACCCAAACCCGCTACCCCAGCCAAGGGCAAGTCAGGCAAGGAGAAGAAACCAGCCAAAGAAAGCTCCGAAGATAAGAAGGACAAAGAGGCTAAGGAAGAGGAAAAGAAACCTGCTGAGAACGGTGAGAAGAACGGGGAAAAGAACGGTGAAAAGAATGGTGAAAAGAACGGTGAAGAACCGCTTACTAACGGTAACAGCGACGAAGGTCAGTCTCGAACTATTGTGACCAGGCATGCGTAGATGCGTATACGCTTTGACTGCTCCATTTTTAAATCGCCTGTGACGTTATCTCTTGTGGATGCCGCAGCTGCGGCTGCGGTGTGAACGAGCAGCGACTTTCATAGACGATTTAATCGTGTAGTTCCAAGTAACGAGTATTTATTCATTCTGCGGGTGAAATAAACAGCAGTTGGTACCATACAATATAGCTTTTTTGGCTTCTGTAAAAATAATAATGCACCCTTCGAACTAAATAAATTGATATTGATGACCTTTTTAACTCTAATTTGTCTATCAATCCATGGGACTTTTTATTCAGAAACCAATTTATGCTTGTTGACCGCAGTTGTTTCACCCTATTATTATTTTTATGATGGCTTTTATTTGAATTAACTACGCACGCATTGGCTAAACGCATACATACATTGGCTTTTAGCGGAGCCCTATATTTAAAAATATTCAAGTATTTATACAGCCTTTAGACTCGCTCGTAGCATTTAAACATTTTGCTTCCAACAATTTTTGATCATAGATAATAATGACATGTTTTATTTAACACATCAACCACGTTCATAAATTAGATAATAAAAATGAAGTAACTTAGTTCCATTTTTTGTTTGGTTTTCAAAACACAAATAAGTATGATTTGCTACACGGTTTTTTTTTGTAATAGTAGCAGATTCTAGACATACATGCTTCATAAATATTAAACAAGCTTTTTCTCGCGACTAATGCCCGGTTTCTGAGGTCTTCGGATAAACTTTCGATAGCTATTCATTCGATATAGTTATCTATTTGAGTGATTTTCTTCCTTAACTGAGTGCTCGGAAATGCAGTATCGAACCAATAGCACAATCAAATAGATATAATCTAGTCTGTTAAATCACCTCAGAAACTGGGTATTAGTCTGCCTGACAAAGTCACGGATTAAATAATAATAAGTACTACTCTACCAAGACAACTAGGCACCTGTCAAATGTAAATAAAGTTAATATTAAATGCTATTAAATATATATGTATAAAAGGCAAAAGTGATTGACTGATGTATCAACGCACAGGCCAAACTTTTAAGGCTAGAAAATTTAAATTTCGTTCACGTATTCCTCATATGACGAAGGCATCCACTAATGAAGGGTTTTTCAAAATTCAACCCCCAAGGGGGTGAAATAGGGGATAAAAGTTTGTATGAAACTTTTTATATTCCTAGGATATATTTTCATTACCTACCTAGGTAGGTAGGGTAGGTAGATAGATTGGTAGGGTAGGTAGGTAGGGACAGGACAACGTCTGTAGGGTCAGCTAGTTATATATAATTTACCAATAGGTAACACAATAAATCTAAATAAAATAGATTTTCCAATTAAGGTTGATTAAATTATATAAAATTAAATTAATCTTAGTTACAGTAGGTAGTATGTCCTTATTAGGAATCAAGCTTAGTTTGTATCAATTTCTTCATAATCAGTTCAAAGTTTAGATGTGAAAGTGTAACAAATAAATAGAGTTACTTTCGTATTTATAGTAATAGGTAGGTAGTGTGGATTTTTTGCTGCAGCATGCGGTTGTATGGGGTTGCTTTTATTAATTTAGATTATACTAGCGGGTCTGGCAGACGTTGTCCTGCAACCCGACTATAGCGCCACCTGCCGGGTCCAATTGTGAATCTAAACCATTCTCGAATCCACTGGAACACACACAAACAAATTCAGCAAAATCGATCCAGCCGTTTAGGAGGAGTTCACTTTCATACACACACTCAGAAGATTTGTATATATAAGATTGGTACAAAATTATAAGTATGAATGATGTTCCATGATAAGTAAGCAAACGGAGTAAAGACACCCTAATCCTCAGATTATGTAACAAAAGGCAGATAGTCCGTGCGGAACACTGCGAGTGAAGCTACAAAAGGACATACAAATTCAATAAATTAATACCTACAATCTCGTGATTGTATTCGCTTTTGAATTTTTATTTGTATTAGTATTTGTTGATTCGTTTTTGAATTTGTATTTGCTTTTGTGGCTTCACTCTCAGTGTTGCGCACGGTCTATCTGCCTTGTTGTTTCATAATCTGAGCCCTAATCCTACAAAATACGACGACGTGTTTTACAACTAAATGATAGATAGGTACGACATTTATTTACAGTAAATATAGGGCAAACCAAAAGGTAGGTTTTCTGACCGGGAAAATTTTGTGGATTTTGGTATTACTTTGTCATCTTTGCTGACTGCTTTCTAAAAATCTGAAAACCTAGGTACTAACTTATTTACTTTCCATCAAATACATAATAATTCCTAAAGCTTCTTAGAACAAATCTGCCTGGGCTGAATAAATATATTTATACAAAGTTGGTGTCCTTAATTTTTCACCTACAACATGTTATTTGAAACTCAACTACAAACCTCGTCTAAGGGCTGTTTAATCATTGAAAATATGCGTTTGGCCAGCTTGGTCATAAAAATTCGGGACTGCGTTTTTTATAAGATATAATATGATTAACTAGGTAGGTTAGAATATCCTATCGATTATATTAGGTACTATTATAGGTTTAGCAGCGCTTTGAGAATAAATTGTGTGCCTTTTATTCTATATTTTTATGCTTATAATTATCTAGAAAAGCGGCACTAATTTTAGAATACTATAAGCATGCCTTTAGCATTTATTAGAATATAATTGTAGATTTTAAATGACTGGACGTGAATTATTTTATTTATTGGACATAACCTTGAATTTTTAAACAATAGAAAAGAACTATAAGCCGATTAACATCTTAAAGCCAAATACTCAAACGTTACTCAATTTCCGTTAAGTCTCGTTCTGTCACAGTAACTTTGGCATTAAGTGATAGAGACAGTATGAGACTTAACGGCATCGTAAAATAGAGTAGCGTTTGTGTATTTGGTCATTAGTTTGTAAAACAAACTGATAATTTATTATCAAACTTTAGAAGTACCTACCTAAAAAATATAAATGAGAACGCTACCGTCAAATACTGTAACATTGCCTACAGTCTAAAAAGTTTAATTATTGCCGCTGAGAAATGTTTTTGCTGTGTATGGTATTAGTTAAGTCGGCTAGGCAAAAAACATTTCTCAGCGGCAATAATTAAACTTTTTAGACTGTAGGCAATGTTGAGCATTTGACCGGTACCCCCTGTGTTGTATACGAATATGAACCTTATTTCAAACGTTAACTGATGTTCAAAATGGCGGAGATGCCACGTTCTGACAGGTATTTTCTTTTTAAATTCACAAGAATGTCCATAGATAGAAAACCACTGCAGGTACCATAGAGGAGGTCTAGGGTACCTGTGTGTGGTTTTCGCAGTTTATACAGTGTGACCATTGACGTAGTGATGTGCGTTTTGCAGAGCCGCATACTGATCGGTCTACGTTCTTAGTGCAGTGTCCGATCTTGTTCTTATTATGTTGTCATTTCTCCATTTCCAGAGTCAAAGGAGAAGGAAAAGGAATCTAGCTGAATTACTTCGCTCGAGGACTGAACCAGATAAACCACCGCCAATTGATTATTTTAGAGTTGAAGCTGTCCCGAGGACGCCGCACCTCGCTTGCTCCGCCGGCGCTACCTATATGTTGCCTCACCTTCTATTATCTTATTCAACTATACAAGTCTGATAACCCGACATCCTTCGATCGCCAACCTATTTATAAATGTTTTCCATCATTGTAATCATTGTGACCACGCGATCGAACGATGTCGCACGCTAATTTTAGTTTTTAATTATTCGTTTTATTGTCTATCATCACATTCTCCTAGTTTTGTTAGAGCTATTATTATGAAACTAATTGTTGAAAATGCGACAGCGAAACTACAATGAATTTAATTTTTAATCATTTATTTCTTTTATAAATTAATTTCATAATTTGGCCTAAGTTAAGATTCGTCACAGATAATACATACAGTCTTTTTGATTATAGTTTAATGTTTAAGACTTTATTTTTAAGATGAGATATTTTAATCTGCAGTTATTTTGAATGGCTATTGTATATCTAAGGTGCAGAGATGCTTAATCTTTATGTATGTTAAGCTTTAATATTTTATTAGTAAATGTTTAAAATTTGGCCCACGAAAGCCACAGCCGCACCCGCCCGGGTCGCACTCGTCCGACTGTCTGTTGTCACGTTGTCAGCGACTAACGAATGTAAAACCTTACGTGTGATATTTTGTGGTAGGTATGCTAGATGTTTTGCGGTATTTTTATGCTGCCTTTACATGACATATTATTTTTATTACTTTGATTTAAAAAAAAACGATTACTTTATATTTTTATACTTAACGTTTTGTAAATTATTTTCTAGTTAAGAGGAGACTTCACAGAGTTTATTTGAACGCACCGGTCATTGTGTGACAGACACGATCGTCCGCCTAGCTAGGCTCTTCTCTCGCGAGTCTTCTACTCCTGAACCTAACATACTTAGGACGAGCTTATAGTATCCCAAAAAGTAAAATATGTTTGTGGCTAAGTTCATACGAATCAACATAATCGATGTCACCTATGATGTAAGTAATATTTTTATATTCCAATGATAATCGACCGTACCGCGGTCTCTCATCTCATATAACGAAGCTTTTTATGTATATCTTTCACACGATTATCACATATCTACTCGAACATTCACATTCACACAATGTATATTAGGATTAATATTTTGATACCAATATTCACTGCATTTCTTTTGATATAACTAGCATATTGTATTCGTCTACCCGTTATTTCTTAAGGTTGTAACATTTTCGGCCATATAAATGTACAGTATGGTTGTAGATAAATGTACCCAGTACTACTTAAATATTTTATCTGTAATACACATATCATGCGGATGTAAAATGTAACTGACAGAGGCTGAACGTAGTCCGGTGCGCCTGCGCCGGAGTAAAGCATCCACTGCATCCACTGCTCAACACTGTCACCGCGCTCTGTAACGTGTGTTCATACTACCGCCGACTTGTTTGACAGACTTGAATTTTTATAAACTTTTACCCTTTTTGAACGTTTTTGCAAAAGCATAGTTTAAACATGAGCGCGTGTTGTGACCGATGGAACCGCTCCCAGTATCCGGTGCGAAGTACCGACCGCCGAGGGTTGTGAGCACGACTAGTACGAGTAGCATGGCAAGTATGGCAACACCGGAGTGACGCACTCGGACTCTGTAGGTAGCTTTTGTAACAGTAATGGCACACGAGTGTATGATGCTGCTTTGTTTTTCGTACGGTGGCTTGGTGCTAGTTTCGTATCGTATGCGGATACATCTCGCTTCAGTGTCTCGGACCAATATCTTAAAGCTACTTTTAGTCTTCGTATCAGTAATATTCTTCGCTTTGTGTGTCAAATATGTGCGAATTTCTTGTAATGTAAACCTATATTAATTAAATCTTGTGTATATCGACCTGTATAATGGTTTAGAATTATCTCTGAATTTTCTTCTATAAGGATATTTGATGAAATTCAATAGTAATAGAGCTGGAGTGACTGCGCCGTTTGTGATTGTGTCCAAATTGTTGTAGGTTAGTATCGAAATTGATGCCAATATTTATAAACTTGAGGAAGCGTTGAGAAGGAAGGTGGAACTCGCGCGGTCACGCCAGCAGGCTCATAGCAGACTGGGTCGTTATTGTATTACACATTTATTTTTATAAGGGCGGGCCAGTGTGATATCTATACTATGAAATAAATAAATAAATATGTATGATCTGTAAAAATGCTTACAAAAGTCTTTTATTTCGAAATCTACACAACTAGATTTTCCTCGCCGTGCTCGCAAAATCTTTCAAATCTTGTCAAAGGGTAAGAAAAGATGCCTTCACACTAGAAAAAAAAGTAATAGTGATGTGTAACCAACTGCAAAAAGTATAATCTGGGTATCTTTAAGGCACGAGTGAACCGGTCATCTTAGGCAAGCGTGTTCCAACTTAGGCCGCATTATCACTTACGATCAGGTGAATTGCGGTCAAGCGCAAGCCTATTTAATAGTAAAAAAAAAAAAAAAAAAAAAACGAATTCTGTCGAATGCGCGGGAATTTTTTTTATCTTAGAAGAAATAATATGTATATTATGTTGTGGAGATACCTTATGTTAAGTTTCAGTTTAACGCTTCGATGCGCTTCGACTCTGCTCTAGTATGAATTGACCCTTAGCGCAATTGGCGCGCAATTTGCTCTAACTAGGTTTACTGTGCCGATAGCCCGAAATGTTGGTTGACTCACTTCTTCAAACTGTGTTGGCACACATCAGCGCAGGCCCGGGATTAAGGTGTTTAGTTACCCGCAGAATATGCTCTAGAGTGTTATTGCACTTGTGGTATTCCACAAATCTTGTGGCAAATAGACACAGCACACAGCACTGAATACAATATTCTCTCAGTCTGTCTCAGTCTCACTCGATAACTAACGCAGTTCATTCGGTGTGATCCATTTTGTTGCGCCATAGTGGCGCAGTTTTGAGTTCTCAATGACGGTTCATTGTGCTACAGTGAGCTGCGCCAGGGTTACTCTGAGTTGGCACAAGGCTGAGATTATAAAACAATAGGCAGATAGACAGAACGGAACAAACATGTGAAGCACGGTTTTAGACGACAGGTGTGAGTGACAGCACTGTAAATTACCCACAATAACAAAACAGAAGATGTTGATTTAAAAATGGTAGGACAATAATCTAAACATGATAAATTTATGCTTAGGTGATAATTTATTTGGTTTTTGCCGCCGACTTCCGATTGTACTTAGAGTATTTGGAACGAAGTTCCTTATCGCGCGTTGTGAAAGGGGGCTAGACGGACAAAATTCTTACGAAAAGTTGTCACGACACTTTTGTATATTTGATTTAAGAGCCATCTAGTAACGTTATTGGCGCAACTGTGCTCTTCGAGATCGAATTACGAACGGCCAATAGATGGCGCAGAAATAATTTATTGGTCTTTCTATCTAAATAACTACGCATTGTACTAACATGTTAGAAAATGTTAATCTTTAAAATTACTTACTTACAATGTAAGCAGCCATAATAACTTTTCATTCCTCGCTTTTTTTTGCCCTGGTTTAAAGCCACTTAAATTCACTTTAACGCATCACATTAATTAGTGAAGGAATTGTAATAACATTTTATTACAATTCCTTCACTAATTAATCGAAAGGAACTTCGTTCCATCCGGGTGTCCCTTGACACCTCTCAAGTTTTTTTTTTTTAATTTTTTGGTTAGGAAAGCGGTTGTCTTTTTTAAACGTTGCCTTTTTTGTATGTTTAAAATATTGTTGCTAAACAATTTTTATCTATCTGCTTCTACTACAAATCAAAATAAATTAAAAAATCACGAAAAAAAGTGTAGGTAGGCAGGTAGGTGCGTAGTTCTAGAAATGATAGTTTTGTAACGTTCCAATAGGATAGTAACAAAATGAAAGTACTTGGCTATAACGATACTAACAAACGGACCAAAATCTAGAACTATTTATTAATAACAATATTATTTCGTTATACTAAATAACAAAATAAACGCTATTTATTTCGATACCGATAACGTCATGCTCAGCTCATATTCCCACATATTTTCATTTTTCCATTGTTCTAAACGTTATTATAAGCGGAGATATAACGTTGCTGAAAAATAACATAACTTTAAATATTGTTCTATGAAAATGATAATCTATAACGTTATTTTTAGTTTACGGTTTTAGTATCGTTACAAATATTAAAACGTTACGTGAAAACGTTAAGTGTAACGGAACAAAATTTATTTCGTTTTCAAGTCCCTGATAAGTGATACCAAGCAAAATGCGCGATAAATAGAACACTATAATCGTACAATACGGTCAACGTAACTTGGCGCGTCTGAAGTTAGCTGTTTGGCTGCGCAATGGAACTTTTAGGAACGAAATTGTCTACTGCGCAGCTAATCGGCTAACTTCAGACGCGCCAAGTTACGTTGACCGTAGTGTAATAAATGTTTTTGTAAATCGATATTCCTGTAGCCTTTATTTCTTTCCTAACTTAGGGGGTAGATATTTCAATATAAACCAGCAACACCGAAGGATTTTTGTTAAGGTTTTGTGTTCCAAGATGTCACTGACAATAATTACGTAAAATAATTTCCAAATTAACAAATTATCAATATTTACCTATGAAAAGATACTCCACCTTCTTTCTTTTGTTTTTAGGAACTGTTTTTACAATGTTTAAAAACACAAGACGGCATTATTCTCAAAAATATTGGAATGACGTGTGATGTAGGTAAGTACCACGAACTGTTACTTACCACGAACTTACTTCGTGGTAGGTAAGTACTAATGATGCGGCGCTTCGTGCTGTACTGACTCGAGATCGTATTCGTTTTTTGAATTGATATTTGCTTTGGTGACTTCACTCTGTGTTCCGCGCTGTCTATCAGCCTATTGTTTTATAATCTGAGGCACAAGGAATATTGATGAGTTCCCCCATCTCCATTTCATGCCCTATATCACATAGAGTCCCTTGTTTTTGCGAGTAGGTACCTACCTACTTATGTTGCCCAATAGTGTTGGCGACTTTTCTCCTAATCGCTGTTGGGGATTTTAAATTATTAGCGCTGAGCCATGCGTTGTAAATCTAGTGCCCGGAAAGACGTGTTAATGGTAATGAGATTCAGATTTACAATTCATTTATTTATAAAATAAAAGTTAATCTAAATAAACACCATAGACGACCACATTTGCAAAAATATGAGGGTTTTCATAATTGTACGAGGCAAAGGCGTCCCGTTCGTGGTCCCATAGGAATGTATGGAACACGTGAACGCTCTGCTGCCGTCGTTGTCCGATACACACACTTACAATGATTCTGTACCTGAAAAGGACAACCAAAATAAAATTAGTAAAACCGGCCAAGTGCGAATAGGACTTATGCTGTCAGCGTTCCGTTCCACTAAATCATTTCAAAGCTATCTACACATTACGGTAAAAAGATGCAGCCCTATGACGGACAGACGGAGGCATGGATCGTGTAGGTCCTGTTAACACTCTTTGGGTACGGAACTTTAAAAATATGTGTGAATTCCAGCTACAGCATTCACAATAACAATAATCTACACTCTTAACATTCATGATTCTATCTTGATACCAGTTACTAGGTATTCCTAACATTAATACCACAGCTGTACTGCTAAAATGTAATCATGGGTAGGTATTCATAAGTCTTACGTGCTTGAACTAGGTAGATATTCTATGTTGTTTGTGTTATATGCAAGAAAAGCTAACCAAATAATCAAAATATTATTATAAAGTAAAGATCGATGTGTGATAATTATTATTCAGAAACGGAAGCTAGGTACCTATTTATGACTTCTCAGATATAGGTTTTTCAGATTCTCAGATATTCACTGCCAATGACCACCATCAATCCTGCCATAACGATACCCACTATTCCTACCCAACGTCGTCGTCTGGTTAAGAACACATTTATAGACACTTACACATGAAAGAGACAATTTATTGGTCAACATCTCCTCCTCAAGCAGCAACAGTAAACACATGAGAATACCGAGATGCCGGCCAAGAGCGGCAAAATATACATCATGGATGTATGGTGCACATTGTCCCAGAATAAAATTAACAAAACAACGATGAATTATTGTTTTTAATTTAACTTTTCACTTGTGGATTTTGTTGAATTTTTCTTTATTGACGAATTTATATGATAAATATTTTTTTTAATATTGTAAAGTTTTCTGTCATGCTTTAGATACCTGTCATAGTTTTCTTCTTTTACAATGTTACGTAACATTTCAGCGAGATTCAAACACAAATCTGGAACTACTTTCTCGCTATATTCTATTTCCATCAACTCTGCGTCCACCACTCGCTTGAGGATTTTTTGGATTTTCTCAGCATCGAAGCGATTCTTCGGGTTGAGCCGATAAGTTGGTTGATAAATTCGAACCTGTTTAGGTTTGCTTTCAGTCATATTGTTAGATCAATACAAAATACTTAAAGGAACTTAGCAACATGAATTTTAAATACTGTACCAAAGATAGATATTTCGGTGTTTCTTATTCGCGAGGGTCTGTGTCAGGATTCTAACCAGGTGCAACACTGCCTAGTTTACTCATGCCATCAATGGACAAAGTGTGATGGATGCTTGAGGCGGTAAGCCAAGTCATACGCATACCTTACCTATTCAAATTACCTACTTTTAGGTCTAGTCTAATACTGCTAGGTGAGGTGAAAGCCTTCCGCCGTTTTAACTTGGTAGGTCAACTTAACGGCCGCGGCCAATGGTTGGTTTAAACTGATAAATATTCCCACTATCACTACGTCTGACAGCAGAATTAGTGATTATTACTAGACAGGAACGTAATGTCCGTTGTTCATAATTGTTTCTCTGTTGCCTCATTATTATTATTATCTCAAGTTTGCCAATACAATACCTACGACATAAGTTACAAGCGACCATTTTATAGAAAGCTCAGGTAGGTACTACAAATATAAATTTACCACTTTGGACCTTCTAGAGCTGGCGTATCTGCTTATTACAGTACCCACTGAATATCTTTTATCTTCACGAGACATTTTTTAGATCTACTTTTAGGCAGCCTACTAGTTTTTTTTATTATATAAGTAAAATAGGAACTTTATGATTATTTATATTTTATTATATTTTATTGCCTTACCCCAAACCAGCCAATATTCCGTTGGCCCATGAAGCTATTCATCTTCATGGGTTGGCCCAAGGTTGGCCCCTGCTCTATTGACTTGTGATGTGACCGGTTTTAGCTTGCAGCTACTAAAAAACCGAGATTTTAAACGACATTATTGCAATAATTGAAATTATCTGGTTTATATTTTCATCATCATCTGCCTAGCCTTTTCCCAACTATGATGGGGTCGGCTTCCAGTCTCACCTGATGTAGCTGAATACCAGTGTTTTATATCGAGCGACTGCGTATTAGACCTCCACAACCCAGTTACGGGATATCACGATACGCCTTACTAAACTAAGACTGGTTGTCAGACTTTCTGTCTTCTGACTACTCTTAACGACTGCCAAAGATCTACAAATGACAACCGGGACCAACGGCTTTACGTGCTTTCCGAGGCACGGTCAAGTTCATCAAGTCTAAATTTGAATAATAAAATTAATGATTTGGTAATTTTTAATGTAACTTAACAATTAAATTATATAGCTAACAGCAGTCAGTCATGCCCATGAAGATATAGGTATAAATGGAGCCAACACATAGAACAAAACCTTGAAACCAACTGTGGGCTGATGCTTTCTTTCTGAATGCATACATAAGAACGAGACAGTGATATGTGTTTTCTTTCTCTTATGTATGCATTCAGAAAGAGAGCGTCTGCCCACAGTTGGTTCCACTTAGGTTTTTAGAGTGTTGCCTCCACTTTTATCTTTAAGCTTCTTGGTCCTGCCAGTCTCTTGGGCACATTCCCAGTTGACGACGATGTGGGGGAATTTTTTGATGCCCTTGTCTTAGCTTTCTTTTTTGGTTAAATAGTTATAGGTTTTCCTTGTTTATTTTTTCGTGTAAATATTGTACATTGTATGAAAATAAATTAAAAAAAAAAAGCTAACAGCAACATTTTTGGGAAGTAATCTGTCAGCAACATTTTACATAATTTTTGGCTACTGACTAAAGCAGTTGGCAACACTGCTGTCAGAATGTCACTCAGTCCAGTCCTGTCAAAGTCCAGTCAAAGTCATTCTGTCTGTTCTGTCAATTCTGTGAATTCTGTCATTGTCATTCAGTTTCAGTGACAGTCAATCTGTCACAAATTGGCGCGGATAAACTGCTTGCGGAACAGAAAATGTTATCTATCCATAACAAAGAGTGATTTTGTGAATGTGATCATGTTCTAAAAAATCTGAAACGTATCTGGGTTTCTTCTGAGCTAAGAGCATACCTACTACAAAAAGTTGTCCAAAGCTGCAGCTTGTAGTGTCCTCCTATCTCAGTCTGACCGTAAGTATATTCTGTATTATTCTATACAAAATATACTTACTCTCAAAATGATTAGACAACCAACTTTGGACAATTATTTTCAATCTAAATCATCGTTGAGTCCATTGGGCATGAGTACTAAAAAGCGTAGTTTGAGCCTTAAGAAAACTCCACGTCAGTCTCCAGATACGCCGGGTATGTCACGTAGGAGACCGATAACGTCATTCACTGCACCAAGTGAGGAAGTGGTAGAGGTTATTAAAAATGAAGGTATCATAACTTTATCAAGTGATGATGAAAATGAAGCTACTCCATCGAAGAGAATAAATTCTGGAATATCTGTTAGAAGTATAGAATCGCTGAGAGACACAACACCAGTACGCTTGCAGTCAATGGATACGTTGGAAACCAGTACAGGATCTTCAAAATCTTCAGAAACATTTGTGTACAATTTGTCTCCTGGAACAGTTTTGAGGCCATCACCAACAACTCCTAAATCATCTCCAAGTTCAAGTACTAAAAAACAGTTCTATTCTCCTACAAAAAAAAGGGTTGTGAACAAAAAATCTTCAGTGGTGAACTTAGCAAGTCGATTTAATGAAAATTTTTCCCCAAACTCTTCAGTTGAAGATAATGCTTTTGCTCAGAATGTTGAAGACAGAGATTATAAAAGTGAGTATTTTTTTTTTACCTTTGTTTTAGAGGCTTCCGTGCACTCTTGGTGACTATGTCAGTCTCATAGGATCATCAAACTTTTTAAAGTACAATTCATACCATGCCAGCTGTAGCAGCAATCAGCATAATACCATACTAGCATCTATTCACATCCATCCTAATGTAACTTTACTATATAACCTTTCTCCATCACATTCTCTCATTTCATTAATTTATACATATTTTGAAGAAATTATAAATTTTCTAGCATTATAAGCACTCATATGAGCTGACTCAGTAATATCCTTAGTACTTAGTAGTATTTTGTAATAATCTATTTTTCACAAACATAAGAGTATTATGCCTCTCCCCCCCCTACCCCACATTATTATCAGTTGAAAATATTGGATGCATTATTGCGATATCTTTTCAGTACATTATATAATAGGACGGCTACTAAGTTACACACTGCTGCAAAAAGCTGTAAGTTTAACTAAAATGATGTATTTGCTGTTGGCATTGTATTTTACTTAATAAAAAGAAAAATGCAAAGTACACTGAAAAAAATCATACAGAAGTGGAATGGGCTGATTTGTGGCTAACAAAAATATTCATTTTGTGAATTAAACATTTAATTAATTGTAATTCATCTATTAAAATTTTTCAACTGTTAAAAAGTCAACAAAACTTTAATAATTGATAGACATTACTATATTTTTAACAATGTAAATATACACAATTATAATAGGGTATTTTACTCTATACGAGAAAAAATCTTTAAATATGTTATTGAGACAGTTTAGGCATAAAGCAGTTGGAAAATGTAAGTTTTAGTTCATAAAATAACAAAATATTTTTTTAAATTAAATTCAAAGTTTTCAGCGTTTTTAATCTGTTATAAAACACCATGAAATAGTAGCGGCCATGTTATTACATTGTACGGCTGTGTAAACAAAAAATTATCAATTGTCAGTCAACCGATTGGCGTTTATAGGCTTAGTCCTTTCATTATTTTCGTAACCAACGTAATTTTTTAATTATGGCACCTATTACAAAATATGCTTATAATTTTTTTTTAATTATGTTTATCATATTTATTATGAGCGCATTTGATACAAAACGAACTGACGTCATTTTCACTGGGCAATATGGCGTCCAGTAAGAGGCGTTTTCGCCACCTACGCCCGAAATTTGAAAATTTAAAATTTAGATGCATTTTTATGGCACTTATCGATTGAATAAAAATGTTGTGTTTTTTTACATTGAGACACTTTTCAAAAATGGGTGTAATACCCTATTATTATTTATAGCTGGATTTCTTCTATCAATCATTGACAAGTTCCTCAAATCTGAAACTCTGAAACCTTTACTAGAAGAAGATTCCCAACAGCTTCTACAAAAATGCATGCAAGTGACAAAGCCGGGCATGAGGCTGATGTGCCGATTATACTGGCGCCAGCCAATCTGGTACCGTATGAAAGACCTTGAAGATATAGCTGCTAAGAAGATAGGTGGTGACAAGGAGACTATGATTAGTTCAGACCTTTATAATATGATCTCCAATTTGAAAGAGTATGGCTTGATCACCCAGGCTGGAACTGATGGTAAGATCTTCTTAAATATTTTTAAACCCAAGCATAATCCTGTAAAATTGTATTATTATATATTTTTTTTATATTTTATGCAGATTTATTAAAATAAACATAAAATACTTCTAAATATGGTTTTTCTCAGCAAAAACTGACATATATTTCAGGTGAAACAAGTCTACAATTTGATGACTTTGTGAATCTGCTGAAGAGAGATGAATTTGTGCAAATAGCCAAGGAGTTAAAGATAAAGAAACAGTCCAAACAAGATGCTGTAGAAGCATTGAGGACTTACTCCAAGAGTGCTCCCATTACTAACTTCTTTAAAAGCAAAGAAAACAAAGTAAATAATAATAGTACCAGACTTTTGGAAATGTAAGTATACCATGTAGTGTCAAAATGTATGGTGGCTCTGAAGTGCTGGCTTCTTTGCCCCTCACCCTGCTGACACATGAATTTGTTACTATGCAGTGATTTCTCCTCCTGTTCAGATCCAACATAAAGTTTCCATGGGGCTATAGCTGTCATATTAACATTTTTCATAGTAGCTTTTTTTTACTACTGCCCAGTATTCTAATGAATTAGCTGCAGTCACTGAGTGTAAAAAAAATAAGCCGAGCGCGCACTGCGAATTTTAATTGTTGCGAATAATAATCGCAAATCTGTGAACAATACCAATATTCTAGAGTTTGCGCACTGCGAGAACATTTCGTTTGCGATTTTCCCTTTATTTCTATCGATTTCATTTCGCATTTTTAAAATCGCAACGACTAAAATTCGTAGTGCGCGCATAGCCTTATACACCATTTTTTTATTGAAATAAATGTAATTATTTCAGGTTGAAGTCAAAAACAGGAAATTGTTATAAGATGTCAGATCTGGCGCGGACTACATTCCACAATTTGTATGTGTTGATGTATTTAGGAATTGATTACACAATCATAAGGGACAAGAAGCTTGAGTTAACACTCATAAATGAAAAAAATAAAATTGAAAGTTTTCCTGTGGACAAAGGAATGGTTGTTGACGATGCAAGTGTTGTGTTCCAAGACAGGGAAGAATTTAACAGGTATGGTATTCAAAATATTATTTTATAAAGCCTGAGGACTGGTTTTAGGGTTTCATATGTCCTAATGAAAAACGGAATCCTTTAAGAACCCGTTTCACTCTTGTGCACTCTTACTCCGATTCTACTGATGCATGTCGTAAATTACACTTGACTTCAGCCGAAAGACGTCCACTGCTGGACATAGGCCTCCCCCAAAGGGGGGCTTTGCGATAATCACCACGCTTGGCAGGCGGGTTGGCGATCGCAGTATGGTTGTTACAAAGGCACAGAGAATGCTGCTGCCCATTCTCTGGTGAGTTCCTTAGTCGCCGCTTACGACACCCTACGTCCGACACCATACGGACACGTCGTAAATAAATATTGAAAATAGATTAAAGGAAAATTTCTGCTTTGCAATGGATCCCTATTGGGTGAAAGCGTCCCCCATCTTCTTCCAGTCCTGTCTTTCACCCAATAGAGATCCATTGCAAAGCAGTAAACAGCATTATCATAACCAGTAGATATAATGTACTTTGTAATTGAATAAATTAAACTTTATTATTATTATTATTATAAAGTAAAATTAAAAAAAAAAAAAAATTGTAAACTGTACCCCGTGGCATATGAAATGAAAACGCTTGTAAGGGTCTTAAATATTTTTATTTTATTCATTTATTCAAGAAAAGTTACACAGAAAGAAAATACACATATCTTGTGCCAAACTGTTGTACAGTTTGTCGGCAGTGTTCTCGTGGATACTTTTTGGTATACTAAGTACTTATTGAGTATTTTAAACTTTGGGTACACATGGACGCAAAGTCGAAGCACAAACAAACAAAAAAAAAGGGCACAAGGGGACACATACTAAATATCGAATGATGGGCTCAGGTCGTCCAGGCTGGCATGAGCAACTAATGCACACAACTCAATCCTCTCGACCGCCGCCGCGCCCCCCGCCGAAGGGTGAAAATCAACTCAGCGCGAGCGAGACACCGCGACAACAACAACAACACGCCTCGTGCGCTTGCCAGCCTGGCCGACCCGCGCCTGCCACATACTCATTACATAACTATATTTAATTTACAATAGCATTAGACAGAAGTTAAAAAAGGTTATTTTTAATGCACAGTTTGTAACACAACAACACACAACTTAACATGTTTACAGTTATGATAATATTATATCTCTTAAACTCATTATCTGCCTAGACTTTTCCCAACTATATTGGGGTCGGCTTCCAGTCTAACCGGATGCAGTTGAATACCAGTGTTATACATGAAGCGACTGCCTATCGGACCTCCACAACCCAGTTACTGGGTAACACAATACCCCTTGATAAGACTGGTTGTCAGATTTTCTGGCTTCTGACTACCCATGACGACTGCCAAAGATCTACAAATGACAGCCGGGACCAACGGCTCTAAGTGCTTTCCGAGGCACGGAGGGAACTCTGTATGAAAGGGATGGTCACCCATCCACATCTATCTCTTAAATTACTGAGCCTAACATTTTTGAGTCTGACTTGGACTTGCCTGAATTAATTTTTCTGTCTAGCTGAAAATATGGTTGTTGTATGTTTTATGAGTAATAAGTGAAAAATAAAGTTTAAAGTGAAATGATTGACGCGAAACTCATGAAATACAAAATTAAACCTAGTTTATGGGCAAATAAAAAAAAATCTTTGTACATTGCAGGTATCTTCAGGCACATGTCGTTTACGAGAATTATGTGGAACAGACTGATCTAAATAAAAAATGTGAGCTTATCTTACAAGCACACAATTTGTACAAAGAATTGGAAGAGGAGCATATGTTACGGTAATAGTAATAGTTCAAAATAATAATCATAATTATTATTATTGTTGTCGCATTATACGTAGATTGGAATCTGCTGATATATTCGTAGAAAATAAATATTTTTTGATTTTTTCTTGTACTTATAACAGTAGTTAATAGCAAATTATTGGTCAACATATGACATTTAAGTCACACGTCACACTTCATAACCTAAATGCACAGATTTGTGGGGGATGCCTACAGTTGGAGGTCAACGAAAACTTGAGAACATTGAAAGGCACCAAGCCGTATTTATTTCTGAAATAATAATATGACGATGAGTATCACTGTGCGACGACTTACTTACGACGACTGTGTTACTAGCTACGTTCTTCGGTTCTTGAGGCTTCCACTGACCCCCTGTTCTTCACATTCTGTAGGGTCCTGCCTTACTTCAGGGGGCTCAGTTCTTGAGCGTTCAGTTCTTTGGATCTTCAGGTTAGTTCTTCTTCTTGTAGGCGCCGCAGTATGAGTACCCTCGTCCATAGACAGACCTGCTTAAGTACTTTTTCACTATGGCGCAAGTAGTGGTAGGCCTATAAGAGACTGCGTTTCCTGATTCTTCGATGCGATTTCTTCGCGCACCGTATGTAATCTGGCCAATGAGTGACCCATGGCCCAGGCGTGTTTGCTTGCGTGTGTGTCGATATTCACGCAGTCCTTAGGTAGATACTCATTGTCCTTAACAGATTATAATTAGTCGACTCAATAGTATAGGCATATCCGCCTTCCACTAAACATTCTTTTCATTTGTAGTTACAAATCATTACCCACATGGCTACGTAGATTTGCTCCGCCAAATATTTACGTAAAAATGTTGGAGAGTGGTGTACAAGAGCTGAAGAAACAAAAGACAGAAGAGTATTACAAACTTGCATTGGAGATGCTTGACACTCTGATCGGTCAAATAGCATTCAGACAACATAAAAAAGCTCTATGGTATGCTGAAAAGGCGCTCATATTGCATAGACATCTGGATAGCTCCGAAAAGGTAAAAAAAATGGAACGCTTCAAACACTGCGATATAAGCCCCAAATTCTTAATTTAATGTTGTATTGTAGCTTGTAAATCCATACTAATATTATAAATAAGAAAGGTATGTTTACAAGACCGCTGAACCTGATTTTGATGAAATTTGCATCGATAGCAAAAGCTATTATTATTAATGTGATGTAATAGTAAAAATACTACCTGTGTTGCCATTCCATAACTGTACTAGCTTTCAAGTCTTTGTAACATCATTTAATACTTTATGGTGAGCAACAAATGATTATGATTAAATCTGGAATCTCTTGCAGGCAGCAAAGATTTTGTTAAAAGGATTCAAATCGGAAGATATGACTGAAGAGATGAAAGACGCCATGCGACCTCGCGCCATTATGATCGCTAAGCAGCAGAATATAGATTTGAAAGAAGAATTGAGGGAAAAATTACGAAGCTGCGCCGATAAAGAGACTATACTTGAAAGCAATCTACCAGGAGAACATATTTATAAACAGCCCATAGAGTAAGTAATGTACCATAGACTGTTAATTAAATGTTAAATTGTAATTTATTAACATAGGATAAAAAAAATACTTACAAACGCTATGAACTCGTCTGCATTATTAAACATTATTTACATTTTTTAAGATTTAATAAGTACCAAAGTAGTATAATAACATTTTAAAATATTTTAACATTATAGATAGTAATAGGCTAGTAGTATCAAACTTTTGGGTATGAAACTGTCAGAGAAAGTACTGTGATAACAACGTATCTGCTATGGCTGTGCTTCCGGATCGATAGGTGGGGGTGACAATTGACCAGGGTCAGGCACTTACCACCAAATCGGCCGAAGGCGTTCATTGCTGGTCATAGTCCCCCTCCGAATGGCGCATCCCCACATGCCCGGCGGCGACCGACCGACCCGCGCAACGCACGGGCGAGGCAGTCTGAAAGCCGGCGGCAAAACCAACGGCAACTCAGTCTGAAAGCCGGCGTCATGTGTGGATGCACCATAATGCATAAGTATTATAAATATTTGTTTTGTTGCAGTAATTTTAATCAAAAAGGCAAACTAAAATTTGAAATGCACACTAAAGCGGGAAGGTCTACATTAACGTGTGAAGAATATTGTGTTGCACACTATATGAACAATGGGCAGTACACATACGGTGAGTCAATAGGTACTACATCGGACTTCTTGGCCTAAATCTTTAAGAGGGCCCTTCTAGGTCCGTCGATCGTGAACGCGAGTGTGATTGGTTTTTTTGTTTCACGCAATGTTCGAAAACAAACGAGTGAGTGAGGACGCGATAACATCGCACGAAAAATTGGCGCGCGGATAATACACGACACCTGTTCTAGAAAATACGAGTTTTTAAAAATCCTAATAAGTTTTTGCCTAAAATGTGTGTAATTTAGAATCTCATGCGCAAGGTTCCTTTGACAATTTTTCTTTACATTTTCTATGTATTATTTACATTATGAAAAGTTCAGATAAAATTTGTGCAAAGAAACTGATTTTCTGACGTCTTTATTGAATTCATTTTTATAAAAAGTTTTTTTTAATAAATATCTGGAAGTACCTTTGTTATAACGCCATAATCACGTACGAGCATGACGGGCCGCTCTTCCTTAGCTCGTAATGACTTAGCGTCTTCACAAGTGGACCAGCAAATGTAACCATTTCCTGAACTTAATTATTATGGTAAATATAATCATAAAGAACTCATGTCTGGCTAATATTGACTTCCAGGTCAATATTAGCCAGACATGAGTTCGCTACTTTTGCTCGTTCCATGAACGTTTGTTTAAAATGTTGTAATAGGCATATCCTTCCTTTTGAAATCATTGCGTTTTCATTAATAGATAGAGTGATTCAAGAGGAAAGTTTATATGTATAGTTTGATCCGCACTGCACCCCTGCGAAGCCGGGGCGGGTCGCTAGTATTGTTATAAAGGTTTCCTTTTTACCATTAACCCTTTAACTGCTTACGTCGGATTAATCCGAAAAATATGTTTGTGTTCATTACGCCAGCGTCGTATATATACGACCAAATACCACAGCTCGTTAAGGCTGTTTATTTTATTTTATTACGCTGTATTCTATCAAGAAGATGTTTATATGTAATATGTAAATAGTTAATTAAGTAATCATTTACAATTTCATACATTTTAGTCTCTAATTAGAAGTCTTAATAATGTCCGAAGTTAGATGAATTACTGATATTATTCACTGTGCTGGGCGCTGGAGTCACGACAACTGATATGAATGAAGTCGGGCGGTGCAAAAGTTAAAATATAATTTTGTATTACAGGCGAGCACTGGGAAGGCCGCATCGTTTCCACAATTTTCTTTTTACTATTCTGGGACATCATCTATAGCAAGCCGCGCGGCGTCACCGGTATCTTCCTGAGCCACTACCAGCGCTATCCACTTGATATGTTCTCAGAAAGTTTCTACCTTAACCGGAAGACGTTAATAGATGAGAAGCTATTGTTCATACAAGAGTGCACTGAGGAAATGTTGCTTACAGTCATGCAAGCAAATTGGGAGCAACGGCCTAAGAGTAAGTATTTCAGGCGTGAAAATATATATTTACCAAACAAGAAAAGTAAACAAATGTTTACTAATGTTGACTTGCTATACTAAAAAGAATGCAGATATATTCCATCAAATAGTCTTGGTTGGGTGCGGAAGTATCTCCAGTTCCCGCGACCCCCGACGTAGGTGTGAGATGGAGCACCGGGGTGGTTTTTAATCAGTAAGAGTCTGACGGACCCCTCCGCCCCCTCCAGGGCGGAGGACGTCCACCCTGAAACAAAAAAAAAATAAGGAAAAAGGCCGCTGCACATTTAAAACACCCGACGCCACTTCACGCGATGCTTATTGGTCCAATAACCAAGAGTAGCTTCACGAGATGAAATGTGGCCAATAAGTTCTACAAAGACGGCTTGGCGTGGCGTGTTATAAGTGCTTCCGCCCTTATATGCTGACTGAGATATTGTTTTCAACACCTTTACATGGCATCGGGTTTGCTTAACCGAAACCATAGTATAATTACAGAGTTACTTTAATACTATAATCAATGTTGGGGTCGGCTTCTAGTCTAACCGGATGCAAGTTAGTGCCAGTGTTTCACATGGAGCGACTGCCTATGTGACCTCCACAACCCAGTTACTGGGTAACACGATACCCCTTGGTAAGACTGGAGGTCACGCTTTTCGGCTTCTGACTACCCATAACGACTGCCAAAGATCTACGAATGACAACCTGGACCAACTTCTTTACATTCTTTCCGAGGCACAGAAAGAATGTAAAGAACGGAACACGGAACTGATGGTCACCCATCCACAGACCGACCGCGGCAAACCTAGCTTAACCTTGACCGATCGATCCGTACGGCAGTTACTTAACCACGAGCTCCTCCTTTTACTTGAATACTATTAGCGCTGTTTAAAGCAGTGCGATCAATAACAGGCTAATTGAACTATCTCGTATGTAATCGTAGATGAGATAACAGAGATCAGCATAGACTGGGAGTTAGTCCGCGAGGTGACGTCATGCCTGCGCCCGCGCGGCGTGGCGGCCGTGTGTCGCCGCCTCGCCAGTAACTACGGATACGCGAAGAGTGGCTTCCCCGACGTTACACTGTGGAATATACACACGAAAAAGGTATTACTACTTTATTTGTTTAAATAAAATATCATTTTGTAACGAAGTTCTTTGACAAAGTGTTCTCGCACCTAATTACTATACTTATACGTTAGTAGCTGACCCGACAAACCCTACCTTCCCTACCTACCCTGCCTACCCTACTTACCTACCTACCTACCCTACTCTACCCTACATACCTACCTTACTTACCTACTCCAACTCGACTGCAGCGCCACCTACCGGGTAAAATTGTAAATCTAAACCACTCGAATCCACAGAAACACATACAAGAAATGTCATCAAAATCGGTCTAGCAGTTTAGGAGGAGTTCACTTTCATACACACAAACAGAAGATCTAATATATATAAAATTCTTGTGTCACAGTTTTCGTTCCCGTACTCCTCCGAAACGGCTTGACCGATTCTGATGAAATTTTGTGTACATATTGGGTAGGTCTGAGAATCGGCCAACATCTATTTTTCATCCCCCTTTTTCCCCCCCTTTTCATCCCCCATCCAAATGTTCGATAGATCGGGACAGGACAACGTCTGTCGGGTCAGCTAGTTTTTATATAAAAAGATTATGCGTCGATGATATTCTCTGCTTCATTTAAAGCTGCCCCAGAAAATGCTGTTACCAGAACTTGACGGCATTCCCTGACTCTTTGAAGTGTTCTCGTCTCGTTTATAATAAGATTCTTGTTTATACATTTTACATGCGTTTTCAGATAAAGTTCGTAGAAGTAAAGACAGACGCAGACAAGCCATCGATCAAGCAGCTGCAGTGGATCCAGTACCTACTGGAGCACGGCGTGGACGCCGGCTTCTTTTATGTGGGCGCCAATACCACGCGCTCACGGAACAGGCCTGCCCACAGCTCTGACTAGCACAAAGTATATTATACGCAAATCATTAGGTTACCGTAGGGTTTCTGATATACGATCCTAAAAAATTTAACTAATTATTTCTAGTCAAAATTTACAATACCGCAAAGTACACACATCATAAAAAATATTTTTTTTCCCCGTTATTACTTGGTGATTGGTGCCAAATCTGTTGTGCACGAACTAAATTTATTTGTAAGCTATTTATATCTCTTTCTCTCCAATAAAACAAGAAAGAGACATATGTTAATAAGAGCTGTCAATTTAAGTTGATCTAAAATGTTCATACAATTATAGTTGTCATTTCTGAACGTATTGATTAAAAACACTGCGAAGTTCAAGGGAAAACTAATTTGACATCTCAAACTTAGTCCTTGTCTGTCGCCATCCTTTTCTTCAACCGCCTGGTAGTAAGAGATGCCAAATGCCTAATTTTGGTTTTGTTTGTGAACAAGGGAATCGGCACCATTATATTGTTAATTTAGTTCAATTTATCACTTAATTTTTAATATAAAATAAATCTTTAAATTAAGCTCTACGATTAGGTTGTTATAAACATTGTTATCAAAAAGCCAAAATACCCAATCTTTCAAATAATAAATGTCTTTGATTATTTAAACAAAACAACGAAACATCGCAATCTGAAAACTTTAATATAAACCACCAGACATACAACGGCTTTTTGAACAATTCAAAAGCGTAACAACTTAGCGTAGCGTAACTTAACTTAACGTAGCTTCGATTGTGTTAAACAAAAATTACAATTTTATCTAACACATAAAGTTGAATTTTGAATAACATCGAAAATAGAAATGAAAGTAAATGGCTCTTTATTTGCGGACGTTATTGGGTTGATGGTAAATACCCATTAGGGATTCTATATGTATATCAATGGTTGTATGTATCATGCTACCACTTCACATGGCGTATTTGTGCAAATATTCGCCTTACTGGGATAATACAAAATAGACTTTATTTCAATAACCATAGGGTACACTTTGTATTATCCAAGTATGGTAAATATTTGTACAAATACGCCATGTGAAGTGCCGGCATTATATTCTTATTATGGCCACAGGAAACAAAATGACTGCATACTCTAGCTAGACTAAGCTGTTAAACCCGATGAATACCCACAAATATTTTTGACAAAAGCCCTTTTGGAAGCCAATTGACAGGAACCATAGAGCTTTGTAACTAACACAGGTAAAGATAAATTTGCATGTGTAAATATTCCAATGCTTACCTATTTTGTATGTTTTTAATAGGGAAGATGACACCAGTCAATTGACATACTTTTTATGAGCTGTCAAAACGCGATTCCCCCATAGATTTTGTATGGGAATAGTAAAGTGACGTCACTTTTTTGACAACTCAATTGACTAACTATTTATTGAATAAAAAGCAACAAAAAATCTAATTTTACAGTTAATTGGAAATTCATCGGGTTATCAGGGTTAAAATCAAGTGTTTAGCGAAATTCTGTGTTGGAATTATTGGTTAATGGTGTCATCGTCCCAATTAGTTTTCTTTATAATCCGTTTTTTTATGTGACATTGTGGCAGCTGGTTAGCTGGCTGATGGTTATGATGGCGTGTGTGTGTGGCACTTAGGGCGGGTTGCTTCAACTAACCATTACTGACCGGTAATAGTCAAAAATGGCGCTAACTATCGTCAAATCAAAAAAATGGGTTGTTTCACAAAATCATACGTCAAAAAGTTACTATTACCATACCGCCAGTCATCGTAATTGTGTGTTGTCAAACAGCTACTTCAAACATCAATATATTATGGAATCTCTTTTTGAATAACTTTAACTGACGGATTTTTTTGTTGTGATGAGTTGTTTCAAACAGTCGGTTAACGTTACATACGGACGGTTAAAAAGTTATATACACTATGACGTGCGATGTTTAACGTACGTTAAATTTAACGGGTTGTTTCATGACATGACAGTTAAAGTTATTCAAAAAGAGATTCCATTATATTTTGATGTTTGAAGTAGCTGTTTGACAACACAAAATTACGTTGACTGGTCGGTTATGGTAATAGTAACTTTTTGACGTAGCATTTTGTGAAACAAGCCATTTTTTTGATTTGAAGATAGTTAGCGCCATTTTTGACTATTACCGGTCAGTAATGTATAATTGAAGCACCCCGCCCTAAGTGTGTGCACAGCAGTGCTTTTATTACATTACATATTGTAATGTTGCATTATGATGTTAGTCGAGTAGACACTAAATAAATAAATAAGTCTAAAATTTAGAAATCATTATGTTTATTACATAGTATTTGTATGAAGGTACTTGAGGTTATTACATTACTGTAACAATGTGTAAGTTTTATTGGTTTATTATAATTTCCCCCCGGGGGCAATTCTCCCGTTTCAATATATCACGGCACAAAATATTGAACATTTGCAAAGACATTTTAAGCTATTGACCGCCACGTCAAAAAAGCAAAAACGTGCCCTCGGTGCTTAGCTACGAATACTACTCTATGGAATTACGTTTCTATACGAAATACCATAGAGTAGTAATTCATCTGCCATATAGTCATGACCGTGGTGTGCTGGATATATTTTGGTTTGTCATTTATACATAACTGGCGGTCAAATTGTTAAATTAAATCTCTGGTAAAATTATTTCTAATGTGATCTCAATACTATGTAGCCAATTATTGGGTTTTTAGGTTTTCCAAATTAATAATGTTTAGACATGTACATGATTGATAGATTTTATTTAAAAAATATCACATCTGAATTGGTGCTATTAGCATTAAAAGAATTAATAAATTTTATATTTTGATAACATGTGTTTAATTTAACTGAATCGAATTTTCTTTATTTCTTTCAACTCCTTTTACAGAATTTAGTACATTTTTCCAGTAGTTAATTAAATAAGTCCAGTTAACTTATCTGTCACTTACAAATGTTATTTCTTCACCTGATAATTATAATATTAATATTTAAAAATATAATACAAAATGTAAATAAAATGAATAAATGAGAATAATAATAATAAATTTGATTGTGAGGCAACTGAGGCCCATAGAAAAAATACACAAATAATCTCAAACATCCATAAACTAATACATATAAGTAAAAACCTTATCAACTAAACGTTTACTAAACTGAACACTTCGTTGTCGGCGTCGTGTTTCGCTGCGTGGTGTCGCGTAACCGTACTGGGAAACTTCGATATAAGACATCTTTCGGCCAAAAGTCCTCCTTCAAAAAGGTCTGTAGATGTTGGGTTCCATCCACGCGCCTATGGTAACAATCAGCCGCCTTACCTCATAGCAATAAGGGCGGTTTTCATAGTTTAATGTTACCGTGCGGTGAGCGTCTTATCCGAATTCTGAATCTATATTCCGACGCTGGAACCAGACTTTGAGACTCAGGTTCGAGCGAATGGAGTTACTGTTATACTAAAAAGTATTCTATAACGATGCCTGAAACTCTTAAAATACGAAAACTATAAGTAGTAGCATATTCAAACTTTTTCTTGAAATTCATAAAATACATTGACTGTGTGCCGCCTTCACGGTGACGTCAGTGTCAAGAGATTTGATTGATTGTAAATTGATTATTTTACAAAGAGGAGTAATTTCACACATGAAAATAAATTTAATCCCAATGCACAATTGAATATGATTATTTTTAGTAAAAATATACAAGAATATTGGAAAAATCGGTACGAGTCCTATTGTGTTCATTAGGAAATGTTCCCAGTGTACGTTCCTTTGTTGGTCATGTCTGCTGTATCAGCCGCCTCAGTCGTATACCTCTATTGCAAGAACCGGGGGACAACCCGGCAAGGCTACATGGATGTGCAGGAGAAACCCTCAGACGGTGACTGAATTACTTTAGTGATTAATTTATGTTTGATTAGTTATAATTAATTATACGCGTTGACCTATTCGTTTTAGTTCTTTAATTTTGTTATTGGAAATAGGCTGGTTATAAACTACAAGTTTCGCCTGAAAAGGGTAGAATAGTTTGATTACGCCATCCACTGATTACTTACGCCATACACGGACCTTGTTCACTTGGGTCTGCTTAGGTGAACAAAAGTGGAGTTATTAACAGTCCTTCAACACAACCACCTTATTAGTAGTAGTAGGCTTGTGTTAAAGGTATCAAACCCAAAGTAAGAATTAAATAATTTGCGAATTTAACCTTAGATCCTTTAAATTTAGAAGCCATTATGACTTTGTTCTAATTAATTTCTTTTATATGGGTAAAGATCAAAATTTTGACGCATTTGACCATCAAAAAAGTTCCCAACCATTTTTCTTAGAAACTATATCTTATAGAATTTTATGACAATTAGTACTAAATTAAATGTTTATTTGTCCAGCATGCCAAAGGCTCAAAGTTACAGACTAATACTCGGAAGCAGAGTTAAATAAATTATTTCGTCACAAACGGGGACAAATTATGTAAAAAACGGCATCTTAATTTTGGAGGGTGAACTTTGAGGATATCTTTGAACAAGTTCTATGTAACGTGAAGGCTGAGTATCGAATTGTACTACAATAGCGTATAGCAATCTTTTTCGTATAGACGGTGTAACGAAATAACCGCAATAATACGCTTCTTTACTGTTTTTTTTTTACTGGAGTGTAATTTTAAACAATTGTGCAACCATGGATTTTGTTTTCTGGAACTGACAACGCTACGCAGAATTGACTATAACAGTAAGAGCTTGCCAGTTACATACCTACTCTATGAACCCATTAAGAGCCTAGCGGCGGTTTTGAGTCTTTCACGATGTCAAACTCAAAGTTATTCAGCGTGGTCAGAAAATTTTCGGCAGGTTTTTTGACGATTTTTACTATAAGTTGTGTGTTTTAACTATGATTTACCTATTAGTGCTAAAGGTTAATAAACGCATAGGCTTTGGTGTAATGGTCATTTTATTAGGTAAGACGATTCACGGGGTATTTTCGGAGTAATTCATATTTACTCACTGTGCTACCTTACAATTGTGATACTTTTGTAATACTTTTGCATAATTCACATATGTCGCATAATTGCTGTGCTACTTCAATTGTGCTACCAACATCAGATTGTGATACACTTAGTACTCTATCACATGCTTAGTTAAAGAATACTGCGCATCCGGACAACAACGGTTCGTTCTGAAAAACGGACTGACGCCCATTGCCGTTAACAAGAAGCCATAAGCATTATAATATAGGACAACTGGGACGTTTTAATGTTTTTAATTATGATACCTATTTTGTTATTCTGATGTTGTGTATTTTGATATTCATATACCTAGGTTATCCTAGGTATATGAATATCAAACTACACAAATTACAAATTAAGGGAGTAGAAACGGGACAGAAATCGTAGACTCGACGTAGGGGTAATAGAAGCAAGACAAGGTTCTCGGCCCAACGTACATGGACTCGACATAAATGGAACCATTGGAAGAGGCAGGAGTCGCCACAGGTCACGATGATGGTGCAAAGTTTGATTCCAAAGTAAACAAAGGACTAATTTCTAAGGTGAACAGAATACCCTTTCAATTCCATTTTGATGACAGTGTCAAATTATCCATTAAAACTGCGTGTTCAGTAGTATTTCTTCTGCTGGAGAAGAATTTTCTCAGACATACAGAGAAGAGTGTCAGCCTGCCTCTATCTGTACCCAAAATACGCGCTGAGACGTGGAGTTGCGGACACCAGCCCGTCATACTACTGCTACTAAGTGTATTATGATAAGAATGACGTTATCGGTGCACAGGTTTACGCAACGTATGGTCCGGAATTATTGGCTTCGATCGCTCCTGTCAGGTCCACAGGTAGCTGAAAATAACTCGAAAAAATAAATAACATATTTTTGTAACATTATTTATTAAAATATATTCTACTAAAATTCATAACATAGTATGTACATTTTCAACAGTACACCTCAATAGGACAATAAGGCACCTATTTTTTAACTTACATGACATAAAATCTACGACTTTAAAAACCCATAAAATAATTCATGACAATAATTCATACGCAAGAGTAACTTTCACCACATAACGGTATACACCAATCGAGTAACAAGAAATATAACGTACCTACTTTGAGCATTTATTAACAAATGGTTCATCTACTTATAAACTGTATCTACACAATATAACATATTGTAGACACATTACAAAAATCACTTCTCTAACTTGTATAGATATAATTCTATTTAAATATAATCGAGATAAAATGCCTATAAATCATACCTTCACTCCTACCTAAACTTTCAAGAACGATTTCTAGTGATTTCTTATAATACCATCACCTACTTGTTACTATCGTGGTAACTTACATATTCCAAATACTAAAACGAAATACATAGTGTAGTGCTTAATAATTTTGACTTGACACCAAATAAATTAAGATATAATCTAGGAAATAGTACAAAAATCCAACAAGTGTAGGCATGTAAATAATTTCATTAACTTTGCTACAAAGTTACACAGCCGAATGGATGTACAGCACTTGTAGAATCCAACACCTACTCTTAAATTAATAAAATGTTTATATAAAATTGGCAAACGCTCTTCCTACACCTACACACAAAAACAATTATATAAAATACAGGCACAAACGTAAGTCTACATCTTGTATATAAAAATTTCATAAAAATGGTTTCATTTTTTATAAAAGTTACATAATGTTCTCATTTTATATACATATTCAATATAATATCTATGTCTACATTTTCTCTTATATAAATCATTGCATTTCCCACAATTTCCATATATTTAAAGCTGCAATTAAATTCTGCCTAATATAGCGATATGCTTGATTCTTTTGATAGTAATTCTTATTTACAAATTGGTTAATATTCAGGTATTATTTTAAATCTAATTAAAGAAAACGTACGACAATTTACGATTACGTAAAAACCGATCACATTAGAAGTAACCAACAAATTTGGTTTCTGGGAATACACATTTCTCCAATTTTAATAAAGTATTTGAAATTCTCACCAGGTAGGTGTGATTTATGATTTCGAAACAGTAACATAACGACACATTCACATCTCAGACTATTTCAGTATTTAATTATAGCCAATGTTTTGTTACAGTTTTGTAAAATGCATATGCATAACGCGAAGAACTTTCATCTCTTTTTCACTATAGTTCTGGAATAACGCAAGGATGTTTCCATTCCTTTAAAGCGTATTGTGTGTGACAGTATGGACTGGATTTTGGATTAGACTAATATAACGCGTAAATGTCACTATAACAATGTAATGTCGGCAGTCTTCAGCATTGTCGAATCGTGTTCGGGGCTCCTGGTCAAATAATATAATATTCATTATCTATTTGTTTTATCTTTTCATCCATAGCCCAGGATTAGGATCTAATGACCACCGTTACCGAACCACCACGATTTATATTAGACATGTTAGTAGGATGATATTTATTAGCTACGTTAGTACAAATTGATGATAAGCCCATAAAATTGATTTCTATACTGTATACAGAGAGCACAATTTGCAATATCGTACGTCGAAGGTTCTCGTAGTTATTACAAATGGTATCAATTATTTAAATTACCTTACAAATTACACTTTGTTCTATCGACATTACAAATGAGTCGTAATTGACGAAACTACGAAATCTTAAACATACTAAACATTGCCTTGTTAGTAGTACACTGTCAAGTAATATTACTAAAGAAAATATGGCTTTTTATGAGGGAATTATTACAAGTTATAATTTGACATAGCTAGATTGCTACCTGGCATTAGGAGACTAATCTATTAATATTATGAGATCTATTTATTAGCAATGCGAAACATGAATAACATGGTCAAGACATTTTTCGGGAAGGCAACAAAGTATCATTACATTCTAAGATAACTTTATTGTCCTACATCATAATAAAAAAAAAAACGATTGTCAAAAAAAATATAGGCCTCCTAATCCTTGTTCATTTTACGATGATTTGCGCGATTTTAATCAAATACTTATTCTACACCCGGGCGTTCGATAATCGATTATTTTTTGGTACGACTCAAAAAAAGGTTGTTTTTCAATGTGTCATGTTAATGTGTCACAAACCATCTTATTGGAATACGCAAACGACCGTATAATGTCGGTCACAAGAAGAACTTTCAGACGTTCCATAAAAATTGGTCATACAAAAACATCGATCAAAAATCTGACACCGAAAAATCGATTGCTTGCGTTTTCGCTAAAACTTTTACCCTCCTATTTATAAACGCAGAATAAAGATACACCACCGTCCATCGTCGGTTTAACCATACATTTTTCGAGGAATACGCTTCGTGTAACGTTATACCGGGTTTATTAATAGGAGGGTTAAAGAATAGCTGCTACAAGATATAAGGCACTGTTTATCAGGCGATGAAGAACCGTGTGTTAAGTGGCTCACATGTTGGGCTCCTGCTTGAAGGGCATGGGTTCGAGGAAGCTGGGCTCGGGCAGGGGCAGCTGCGGCACGAGTGGGGGCGAGTCCGCGGCTGACATGGGCGACGCGGCGTCTGCGCCACCGGACGGAGAGGGCTCTTCTATTGCCGCTTCTGTTGACGCCCCTGAGTAATACATTAGTTGAAGTTCAAATATACAAGTTTATGATGAGGCTGTGGTCTTGGTGAACTATCCATACTTCCATAGATTAATATTATAAATTCGAAAGTAACTCTGTCTGTTACACTTTCACGACGAAACGGCTGAACCGATTTTGATGAAATTTTATATGAATATAGCTTGAACCCTGGCGAATGACATAGGCTACCTTTAAAGCCGCGATTTTGTCTGCATCCACGATAACCGACATTCACGCGGACGAAGTCGCGGGCAAAAGCTAGTAGATTATACATCGACAGTCAGAATTTTTTCTCAAGGATCCCTATTATTTTCAACTAACTTTTGCCCGCGACTTCGTCCGCGTGGATGTCGGTTATCGCGGATGCAAGCGAAGTTGAGGATTAAAAAGTAGCCTATGTCCTTCCCAGGGGTCCAAACTATTGTCATACCAAATTTCATCAAAATCGGTTTAGCCGTTTCATCGCGAAAGCGTAACAGACAGAGTTACTCTCGCATTTATAATGTTAATATTCAGTATGGATTGATAATTTTATTTAGCCTATGTTACTTAGGGATAATGTAGCATTCTAATGGTAAAAGAATTTTTGTAATCGGACAAGTAGTTTCTGCGATAAGTCGTAACAAACAAACAAACAAATCTTTCTTCTTTATAATAATAAAGTTTAGATTTTCGGCCCAGCATAGTCTTTATTCACAAACAAACGTGCGTTTATGAAACGAGGCTTTACCGGGTTGTTGGCAGTTCGATCGTATAAGCGCGTTTGCGCTAGCATGAGATTGGCGCTCTAAACTCCCGTTAGCCGCTGTTTACGACAATGCATATATGGCTATTTCACCAGAGTCTAAAATAATCATGGCAGGATCTGTACAAAACAATTAGGAGAAGTTTAAATTCTAATTCTTATATTCTTGGGTAACTAAATAGTATCTTCAGACATTTACAATATTTATTAACACCGCAATAAAAATGTTGTTGTTGTTAAAAGTGAATAGTTTAATGAAAAGCTCATTATTTCTGAACGAGCAGATCTTACTCTAACATTGCATCGTTTTATGGGAAATTATGTCACAAATAATGATTAATCAATGTACTTTTTCAACTCCGCCATTGCAAACCACGATTCACATCCCTTGTCTGTCAGTTTGATAGACTCGTTAAAGTCACTTGTCACTTTATTTTTTTTATAAATACAAAATGGGCGACCAAATGAAACGAAAAAAATTGTAATTTTTATTTCGAAATATTTTAATTATGCGGGGGTTTAAAACTATGGTGAGTATATGAATCCCCTCCTGGTATGTTTTATGTTTTTCTATGTTTGAAACCCTCTAAATGAACTCCTTTTTTCGTACAAATGAATGGATTTTGCCATGATTCTTTATACGCACTGAAAACTTATTTAAATAATTGAAGCTTCTAAATCTGAAATACTAAAAAACCAGATGTCATGATGACCGACCTCCAAGCAACATTTCCTGCAGCAGACTGTCCACATGGGCGACTCCGAACAGCTTCGCGAACTGTATCTGCTCGATCATCTGCCACGTGATGCTCTGTAATGGCGGCAAGCACAGCAGTAACTCTCCGAAGCGACCGCGCCCGTCGTACTGACGGTCGCTGATGTAATCTTCTAAGTTGATTTGGATTTGGTAGCGGAGTTGCTTTATCTTCTGTGGCTGGGAGAGGCCTTTCGCGTCTGGGGAAAGAGGAGATTGCGATACATGTAATGCGTTTTTTGAGAACGAGAAATACTTTATGAGCTTTTTTTGAATGAATGAAATAAAAAAAAACTTGAGAGGTGTCAAGGGACACCCGGATGGAACGAAGTTATTATTATAATTAATAATAATTATATTTTATTATTATTATTATTATTATTCACAGGATTCATTATTATTATTATTTTTTTTTTTTATTATTTATTATTTACAAAAAACCTGTATACACTCAACAAAAATAATCAACAATAATCTTACAATAGCAAAAAGTGTCGTGACAACTTTTCGTAAGATTTTTTTCCGTCTAGCCCCCTTTCACAACGCGCGATAAGGAACTTCGTTCCAATAATGTTCATTATTTCAACCTTAAGACGCCCAGTGTTGGGCATAGGTCTCCCCCAAGAGGGGGTTCAGCCGTGATCGCCATACTTGGCCGATGCATGTTGGCGATCGCAGTAGGTGTTCTGGTACTCAGGACGCTGGTGCCCATCCTCTAGTCAATATCCCTCTGTCGCCTCCTACGACACCCAACGGGTAGAAATGGGGTGGTGCTATTCGCGGCCGGTACCACACGACACCACGTGCACGGCACAATGTAATTAATGTTGATGAGGTTGAATTATTGAACGACTTTTATTTTCTTTTTAATTTCATTATTTTTGTTTTGTAGTTTTTTTTAATGTTGAATTCGTATGTGTAACGTGGATGTGTTTTGGTACCTATTTACTTTTAATTACTTCGCATCGACGGAAACATTGACACAATGTAAATTGTTATTGAATAAATTAAATTAAATGCTTAAAATTTTGACCGCCACACTAATGTATAGATCATTAGATCATCACCTGCCTGGCCTTTTCCCAATTATGTTGTGGTCGGCTTTCAGTCTAACCGGGTGCAGCTGAATACCTGTGTTTTACATGGAGCGACTGCCTACCGGACCTCCACAACCAAGCAACTGGGTATCACGATACCCCTTGGTAAGACTGGTTGTCTGACTTTCTAGCTTCTGACTGCCAGTGACTGTCAAAGATCTACGAATGACAGCCGGGACCAACGGCTTTACGTGCTTTCCGAGGCACGGAGGGAACTCCGTACGAAAAGGGATGGTCACCCATCCACAGAGCGACCGCGGCAAGCGTAGCTTATCCTTTGACCGATCAATTTGTACGGCTTTTACTTAGCCACGAGCACCTCACAGTCATATATAGATGACAAGTGAAAATGTGCCTAGCACATCACGGTCAGGACTACATGACGGACTTCTATACGTAATTCCATAGAGTAATAATTCGTAGCTTCGCACCGACGGCACGTTTTTGGTTTTTTGACGTAGCGGTCAAAAGTTTAACTTTCCGTTAAGCAGACATAATAGTTAAATAATCGCAAGTGATCCGTATCTTCCCCTGGGTGTCGTAAGAGTCGACTAAGGGACCAGAGAATGGGCAGCAGCATTCTCTGTGCATTTGTAACAACCATACTGCGATCGCCAACCCGCCTGCCAAGCGTGGCGATTATGGCAAAACCCCCCCTTGGTGGAGGCCTTTGTCCAGCAGTGGACGTCTTTCGGCTGAAATGATGATGATCTTATCAAGATCATTGAACAGTTAAGAGGTTACCAATGAATTGACATAGTTTTTATAAATTGTTAAAACGAGATTTCTTCATTGAATGTTCTATATTTTATCATTCAATGTGTAGTTTGATAGCTACAAAACAGAGGATGATTGTAAAGTTGGAATCTGTGTACTCAATGAACAAGAATGAAGACTATTAAAGCTAATACTTGATTAAAGCAGCTGACTCTGAATAACAAACTTTACTATCAGTGCTTTTAAAAATGTACACGAAACTTGCATGAGCGCTTTCGAGGACGTCCTGATATCGATTTCGATGTACGTACTATTTTGCACTTTATTGCACTAAAGATAACGTGTATTTTTGATAAGAAATTGTATACTTACTAGGGTCGAAAAACACGATAGCCTTGAGACACGCGAACTCTGTGTCGTCGATGTCGATCTCACGCAGCGGCTTCACGATCTCGTCCATGACGCGCATGCCGATCATGCTGATGTCTATGTCCATGCGCCCGTCTGGAAATAAACAGCATTTTATGAGAAAACTCATATTCTTACACAAGGAGGTAGACGAAGTTTCAGCTTCAAAAGTAGTCTATGTCTTATCCAGATCCCAAGTTATCACTTGGGTATTTTATGCTCTCTGAGTGCCATAATACCTACTGCGATCGCTAACATGCATCGGTCAAGCATGGCGTTACAGTCGTCAAAGTTTAATAATAACATGAAGTTAGCTACATACCGATGTTGTGCTTGGTGATGATGCAGTTGTTCCCCAGCAGCAGGATGTCGCTGAGGTGCAGCGAGCGCCGCGCGCAGCCCAGCAGCAGGTGCTCGCCCGCGTGAGCACGGAGCAGCGCCACCTGTCGACACGACAACACTGTCAAACACTGTGCATCTCATCTTAAGGTGAAAGCGCCAGGGCAGCCCGCGAAATTTAAATATTCTTACGTTTTTTGCAATAGGGTATTACACCCATTTTTGAAAAGTGTCTCAATTAAATTCTGTAGTGCTTATATGCCACCAAAAAAAAACACAAAATTTTTATTCAATCCATAAGTGCAATAAAAATGCATCCAAATTTTAAATTTTCAAATTTCGCGTGTAGTTTAACGAAAACGCCTCTTACTGGACGCCATATTGCTCAGCGTAAATGACGTCAGTTCCTTTTGCTCATATGAAATATGATAATTGTATATAATTTAAAAATAATTGAAAGTATATTTTGTAATAGGTGTAATAATGAAAAAATTACGTTGGTTACGAAAATAATAAAAGTACAAAGCCTACATTACGCCAATCGGTTGACTGACAGTTGACAATTTTTTGTTTACACAGCCGTACGGCGTAATAACATGGCCGCTACTACACTCGGCGTCACAAAAATCGCACCTTTTCGAAAATAAGTTTAAAACATGTCCCGCCAGTAACGAATACATTAAACCCAATTAATATTGGTATCAATTAAAAGTATGTTTAACGACCTTAAATTAACAACAGTTAGAATTCCTAAACACAACAGATCTCATTAGCACGTAACGTTAAAAAAAATGTTGTCAAAATACGCATTACAACGGCCACTAATTGCACCTCCCTATAAGGGTATAAAACGGGCGACCCGGGTTAAATGTGGGTCCCCCCTCCGACCCAAATTATTACCGACTGGAGGAAAGTAAGCGAAAGCCTACAATCCACCACGTCGCCTCACTTGGACGCTATCCCCGACCACTTGGTGACAGTCGCGGACACGACGGGCGCGATCGACTCGTTCACAAATCATGTACAATCCGTCTTGAACGATTGTTCAAGGGAGGTTCCGGCGATGAGCGATCATCGCTGGAAACTGCCTGACGATGTGCGTGATCTGTTGACCGAGAAGAACGCGGCCGTCCGTGCGTACAGTGCCTTCCCCTGCGATGCGAACAAGGCTCACATGCGCTCTTTACAGCGTGCTGTAAAGAAACGCATCGAGGAGCTGCGCTCCAGCCGCTGGGACAAGACACTTAGCGAACTCGAGCCCACCCACCTAGCCTTCTGGGAACTCCAGAGGAAGCTCCGTTCTTCTAACGAGGCCTCCATGCCCCCTCTCATTCGTTCCGACAGTAGCGTCGCCTTCGACAACGATGAAAAGGCTGAATGTCTAGCCGACAGCCTAGAGTCTCAATGCACCCCCAGCTCTCAACCAGTAGACGAAGCTCACCTTTCTGAGGTCGACGACGAAGTCGAACGTAGAGCCTCTCTCCCACCCGTTGAAGACCCTGATTATCCTCTGCCTCCTGTCACTCCCG
Source organism: Charanyca ferruginea (assembly GCA_947361185.1). Taxonomy (NCBI): domain Eukaryota; kingdom Metazoa; phylum Arthropoda; class Insecta; order Lepidoptera; family Noctuidae; genus Charanyca; species Charanyca ferruginea. Next base: position 11,302,498 of record OX376069.1, read on the forward strand.
ACGAAGTGCACGATATTATCAAGAGGCTCAAACCCCGGAAAGCCCCCGGCTCTGACGGTATCACCAATAAGGTGTTCAAACTCCTCCCCGCCCATCTCATAATGCTAATGACCGCCATCTTCAATGGCGCTCTAAGCAACAACATTTTTCCTCAGGCATGGAAAGAGGCCACCGTTATCGGCATTCCGAAACCAGGCAAACCCAAGTCTGATCCCACCAGTTACCGTCCCATTAGTCTACTCAATGTTCTAGGCAAAATCTACGAGAGGCTTATTTATAAGCGACTCAAAGACTTTGCCGAAGCAAAGAGTCTCATTCCCGACGAGCAGTTTGGCTTTCGAACCGAACACAGCTGCGTCCAACAAGTCCACCGCATCGTCGAGCACATAAGCGCTGGTTTTCAGCGTGGCTTGATGACGGGTGCACTCTTCTTTGACATAGCGAAAGCATTCGACAAAGTCTGGCACAACGGCTTACTATACAAGCTTTACCAACTCGGAGTGCCAGATCGTCTCGTGCTCATCTTGCGTGACTTTTTGTCGAATCGCACCTTTCGCTATCGCATCGAGGGTGCGCTCTCTTCACCCCACCCGATACGCGCTGGCGTCCCTCAGGGCTCCGTAGTATCCCCCCTCATTTTCACGCTGTTCACCAGCGACATCCCCAAAGATAAAAAGGCTCAGTTGGCTCTATTCGCTGACGACACGGCCATCTATTACTCGGGTCGTAACCCAGACTGCATAGCTCGTACCCTCCAATCCGCGGCAAAAGCCTTAGGCGCTTATTTCCGGAAATGGAGAATCGAGGTAAACCCCATCAAGAGTCAGGCAGTACTCTTTTCCAAACCGCGTTCGTCCCCCTCTCTGCCCAGCCCGATAACCATGTTCGGTAAGCCTATCCCTTGGGAGAAGCAAGCCAAATACCTAGGTGTGATTCTGGACCACCATCTTACTTTCGGAGAGCACATAAAGACGGTGCGTTCGCGCGCCGCTTTCGCTCTCGGTAGGCTCTACTTCATGTTGAATGCACGCAGCAAATTGTCACTCAAGTGCAAATTGCGCATTTACACGGCGTGCATTCGTCCCATCATGACGTACGCCTGTGCTGTATTCGCACACGCGAAACCATACCGTCTCCATAGGATGCAGACCCTCCAAAACCGTTTCTTGCGAAGAATCACAGGAGCCCCTTTTTACCTTCGCAACGAGAACCTCCATCTCGATCTAAAAATACCTACCATCCAGCAGTTCATGAAACGCTCCGCCAAGCGCTTCTTCGACACTGCTGAGAAGCACTCTAACCCGTTAATCGTATCGGCCGCCCGGTACACTCCCTCCCGTATTAGTAAGACTCGACGACCGAGACATACTCTGACCGACCCAGACGATGCTATTACTCTCCTCCAGGAGAGCAATAAGGCCACCAGTACAGTTAAGAAACACAGACACAGACCGCCGTCATTCCGTCCTCGCCGCCGAGGCCCGCCGCGACGACCCCGTACGTCCCCTCCCCGACCCTTGCTCGTGCCAGCCCGCGCCGCTGAGCCTGTAGTTTTAAATTCGTCCCTAAATAATGGAAATCCGATCCAGCCTGTCCCTTTGCTGTCCTCTCCCAGCGACGCCCTAAGCCGAGGCTCGTACCCCACAGGGGGTGCCCTTAGCGTGTAGTCGCTTAGTTTGTAAGCTTTTATGCCCTGGCTGGAGGCCCTAAAAATAATAATTTTTAAGGCACCACAGGAAAGTCCGGTTAAGCAGCCGACAACCTCCTAGGTTGACCTGCGAGATGCCAATCAGAAAAAAAAAAAAAAAAAAAAAAAAAAAAAAAAAAAAAAAAATAAATGTGGGTCATTCGCTATTCAACCTTTGAAGTGAACACACGTGAACAGCTACAGCAAGAAAAATACCCCAGAAGATGGATACCACTGCAGATGAAGTCGCTCAAGTCATTGCACTACTGCAGCCGCACTAACACTAGGTTTTAAGTTAGTTTTAAGGACTTTGTTGTAATTTTTGCTGATAAAATAAAATTTAACTTTTTAATCATTTGCATTAGCTTGCTTTTTTTTATTCCCTGGTAAACAAAAAACCAAATCCATTGATTTATTCTGAAATTTAAATAAATTGCCTTTCCAATTATACCTTATAGTCATATGTATACCATTGATTAATAGGGTTAAAATGACTTTGAAGGGAATTCTTAAAGAGGTGCGATTTTTGTGACGCCGAGTGTATCTCATAGTGTTTTATAACAGATTAAAAATACTGAAAAAATTGAATTGAATTTAAATAATTGGTTTCCTATTTTATGAACTAAAACTTACATTTTCCGACTGCTTTATGCCTAAACTGTCTCAATAACATATTTATAGATTTTTTCTCGTATAGAGTAAAATACCCTATTTTCAACCTAGTTTAGTCGTAAATTAATGAAAATAAATTGGTTGTCTGTAAAGTCTTTTTACGGACGATAGCTTTACGTGATAACGTCATAAAGAAACATAATGGCTAACATATATAACATAAGCAAATTATGGCTTCCGTCGAGTCGATTTACTGCCCATCCTCTGGTCTCTGGCAGATACAACACCAAGGCTGCCAAAAGATGACCAGTCCCAACTAATGGCGCCCGTTTACGAATATGATGTACAGTCAACAGCAAAAGTAGATGATCAAAATCAGAAATTCAATACTAATTTACTAACACTAATTTATATATTTATTATTAGTTTATTTAATAAAAGTATGTGATTGTCACATACATACTTTTAAATCACTTCGACGCCACACAGTGCTGACGCGAACTCCGTTCATTAGTATTGAATTTCTGATTTTGATCATCTACTTTTGCTGTTGACTGTACGATGGATCCACATGAAAAATGGATGTATTGCCCACCCCCCTGGTCTCCGGCAGACAGTACGTACATCTACCTAACTGTTGTTGTTGTATGTTGTAGTTCTCACCTGATCATCTAGATGCAGCTCGGTGAAGGCGGGGATGTACTTGGCCCACTCCACCAGTATGAGGAGCTGCTGTTTGATCGAGTCGCACACGTCGTTGATCTTCGCTAGCTTACGGTTGTTTATCTCGGCGTCCGTTACATTGTTCGTCTATGGAATTGATAATATTATAATATAGTTATAATTTTTAATAGAGGCGTTTTAGAAAAAAATACATGTAGGTATCCCGTTATTGGCATTTATATCAAATTGGTATATGGTGGCTAAGAAAAATATAATTTTAAATACAGTCAAAGTTACATGAAGCCTTTGGAATCTCTAGGGGGTGGGGGGGCAACTGCCCCTACCTGCCCCCCCTTGGCGGTGCCCTTGAAATGGGGTGGTGCTATTCGCGGCCGGCACCACATGGCCAACTTGCATCGTGGTGTAAATAAGGCTTAAATTTTGGAACCTTTTTGGAATCTTTGCGACAGATTTGACTAACCTCATCTATAACCTTCCTGCTGAGTAGCTCCGCGTTGAGTAGCGAGACGACAGACAGGCCGTTAGCTTGCGTGGGCTCCTCGTAAGATGGCCTTCTACAGTTGATGCGATCGCGCTCATTTTGTACCGCTGAAAACATACAAGACTACCTAAAAAACATGCTAATGTGAGATATTGGTGCCAATTCTGTTGTGCACTTATTTTAAAGCTATTTATATCTCTTACTCTCGAATAAAACAAGAAAGAGAGACACAGACAGAGAGAGCTGTCAATTCAGTTGAACTAAAATATCATACAAATTATAGTTGTCATTTCAGAACATATTGATGATTGATAAAACACGGTGAAGTTCAAGTAAAAAACTAATTTGACATCTCTAACTTAGTTCTTATCTGTCGCTGTCCTTTTCTTTAGCTGCCTGGCAGTAAGAGATACTAATTGTCTTATTTTAGTTTAGTTTGTGAATAAGGGAATCGGCACCATTGTTGGACAAAAATACCTTCTCATACAAAGAAAGAACGAGCGGTATCAAACCATAAAAATCTAGCCTCTAAACCAGCGGATGTCTTAAAAGATCATGCTTTATAGTATTATACTTAAAAACTACCTTTATGTATTATGATTATCATCATCTGCCTAGCCTTTTTTCAACTATATTGGGGTTGGCTTACAATCTTATCAAATGCAGCTGAATACCAGTGTTTTACATGACATGTGTCTATCTGACCCCCACAACCCAGTTACTGGGTGTCACGATACCCCTTGGTAAGACAGTTTGTTCTGACTACACATAACGACTGTCAAAGATCTAGGAATGACAGCCGGGACTAACGGCTTTACGTGCTTTCCGAGACACGGAGGAGTCTCGGTATGAAATGGATGGTCACCCATCCACAGACAGACCGCGGCAAGCGTAGCTTAACCATGACCGATCGATCTGTACGGCTTTTACTTAGCCACGATCCCCCCGTCTGTATTATGATTATAATTAATTAATTAATACATTTTGTTTGTTTTTCAGTTCATAGTTAAGTACGGTTTGAAAAATACGGGATTGAAAAATTTGAAGTGTTAATCGACTTTCGTTGCTGAACGAAAGTCGATTAACACTTGAGCAGAAGGAAATACGGACAAGATAAAAAAATCAAGATTAAATAAACCCTTGACTATGACCTGAAATACCGTGAAGTATTACTTACATCGTATTTGTTTTTGTGTCTTTTTAGAGGATATGAAAATGTAATAATGTTAATCTAATCTAATTTTTTGTTGCTGACCGTACGTCCTTTAAATAATTATATTTTAATTTTATGATTGTTTTCCTTTTGTTTTTCATTGAATTACGACTGAGGGGAATTACTTTATTTTTAAATAATACCGCATATTATAAGAAATGTGCAACTAATGCATAGTTGCACATTTCTCGCGAATTAATTGAACACTCGAATCAATTTCCTTGTTGTGTAGATAGGAAAAATAATTAAATAACAAATCCTGAACGTCATTAATATTCCTGCACCGTTCAGTATCAGCACTAATACTGAAACATGCGGTTACCTTATGTCGAGAAATGAATAAATTCACATGAATTGAAATAATTAAACGTATAAATATCCATTTAGATTAGCTTCCAATGAATCTGCTTGCGTACTAACGATAGTACAGTGAATAATAATTTTACAATATCATTCTGTTAAGTTGTGAAAAATGCAAATGGGATCTTAAAATTAAAGTACTTTTACTAATGTCATGAGTTAGCTATCCAAGTTAGACATTTAAATTCTTCACGAGAGACGGTAGTTCATACATAATGTATGTTAGGTACATACCTACCACATTGTTCAATAAATGAGGTAATTTAAGTATTATCGTCTGCTGAAGATAATGTAGGTTGGTGACCTATCCACTCGTTCCGAGAAGCAATAAGGACAAAGAAATAAATCGTATTAAAATTATGTATATGTATGCAATAATTGGGTATTTAGTAGCTCCTCTGCATTCCTTAGAAAAGTGGGTAACTGAGAGAGTGGGGCTAACGCAGTTCTATTTGTTCATACATGTTGAAGAATCTATTCGATTTATGAGAAACTTTTCAGACCTCCAATTTGAACTAAATGAAATATTAATAATATTGTTTTAAGGACATGAAATTGAATTTATGACTTGTTGAAGTTTATTTATCATATTAGAGATTGTTTGTTTGGTCTAGGTTTGTTGTTTTGTTTGGATTTTAACTATGTATTCCAAAAAAGTAATATGCAATACGGCTTTTAAAAACATTTTAAATTATTTATTTCTTTTTCTATTTCACATCCTACTGAAAGGATGTTAGTGATTCCCATTTTACCCTGAATTTAGCAGATTTTCAATGGCCAAGATTTTATCCAAAGTATCACACAAAAAATCATGCATTCTTTTTGATAATATCGATAGGTACCTATAGGCTTAATGTTGTATTTCTCACCTTCTTTCTTCATGCCTGCCTTGAAGCATTTCCTTAGCCTACAGTATCTACACTGGTTTCTTTTGTCTTTGTCCACTACACAGTTTCTGCTGAACCTGTAACAAATATTTTTTACATGTTAATAACACACATGATTATTTGGTTTTTATGCAAGGTACATCGTAATCACGTGTAATTATAGAATTCCCGTACAATATTTTTTTTTGTAAAACATTTATTTTAAAAGAGTATGGAGTTTCTTTCCCATTCTTCTTCAATACGAAACTACCATTTGGAAGAGGCAATTGGTTTCAATTTTTTTTATAGATGTTGCTCAAAAGTGTTGTTCTAATTGAAATAAATAATTTGATTTTGATGTCGATATTTTATGTATCACTACCGAAACATAGCAACGCTGCTCTACAGTTCTTCCCCGGTCGAATTCCTACACAAACCGTTGAAAGAGCTTTACTATTACTAAGATTTTTTTTTTCTTTATTTATTTTAGGGACTCGAGTCGTTGTTCGACTATGCTAGTCCCATAGTAAGTACTTTCGCTGCTCCACTAACTCTCATTGACCAGCCTGTCTGTGGCCTGATAGAGCATCGTAACAGCGCCCGACGTTTGCGCAGCTAAGATGCTCTGGAACAGACCCACACCAAGAAGGTTTACTACTAAGAGTTCTGTTGTAGGACCACCACGGAGTAGAAAAAAAACAAGTGGAAGTGTCACGAGTCACGATTATGCGGAAGAAAATGTAAAATTATAACAACCTTCATTAGTTGTAATAAGTCTTAATTTTGTATGAACAACAAATTCTACTTTGACGAAACGCTCATTTGTTGTGCATACAAAATTAAGACTTATTACAACCGACAAAGGTTGTTATTATTCTACATATTTTCCGCATAATTGAGACACGCGCGGGATAGCTGCACCGCTAGTGTTGGTAAGACGTGTAGTAACGCAGGTACAAAATCGACAAGACGGCACTGAGCATATTTCACAGGAAACTCGTGCCATATATCCTATGACACTTGCCAATACTCAACTTTCTATCGAATGAAATGTTTTTTTGCGATCGGAACAGTGTTTCCAATGATTACATATTATAAACAAACTTCAGCTCTTTATCATATTAGTAGGTATAGGAGATCTTAATATTTAACTATGCCAGACTGGCCTATTGACTGGCTATTAATTAGGTATTCTAGATCAAACGGACAAAGTAAATATATGTACCATATTTGGTACATTTAGTACCTACTCAAACTAATTTGTATTCGAAAATACATAAATATTAATAACAGAAAGGCATCTGAATAAAAAACTTCAAGGTTATACATTATTTGCATAATTAGTTACGTCAATAGTAGCCATAGAAAGGTTCGTCATATTTTTTGCAAGGTTTTTTCTTCATTAACAATTAACATTAAGATGTTGTTATTTAAGCGTATTCATGGCGCCATAAATAGAAATTACATAACATATATCAAAGTGTGGCTTTCTGGTAGATAATACTTTTATATAGGGATAGCTCATAGCTGCATAGTAATTTATCTGCTGTAACATGGATATTTTATGCCTGGGATCAATCCTGTAGTGATAAATTGGGTAGTTGAAACCAACATTTTAAAGTAACCCTAAAAACTAGATTAGTTTTTAATTAACGGTAAAATTCGATTTTTAGTTGATTTGAAATCACCAAATAGTTGACGTTGAGGCAAAAAAGTGACGTCACATTTTACTATTGCCATATTAAATCTATAGGAGAATTGCGTTTTGACTGCTTATAAAAAGTATGTTAACTGATTAGTAGTGTCAAGAACCTAATTCACACATAAATGACAATTTCAATTATCTATATAAATAAAAAAAATATTGCTGATTAGTTAGTCTCGCTAAAGCTCGAGAACAACTGGACCAGTTTGGCTAATTTTGGTCATGAAATGTTTGTGGAAGTCTAGGGAACGAAAAACCTACCTACCCTGGTAGGAAGGCAGGCAAGGTAGATAAGGTAGGTAGGTAAGCAGGTAGATAGGGACAGGACATGGCAACGTGTGTAGTAACTAATAAAATAACCTATTAAGTACGTCAATAAAATCACGTCCCATAATTTAAATTCTTGGATTTCGTTGTTATTTATGAACAGGTAAACAACATACATATACATACATATAGGAAACGTAATGAAACTGACACAAAAACACGATCATATTTAAGAGGAAACCAGCTTCTCAGTCATGGTAAACCGCATTCTACTTACAAACTAATTAATTGACGTAATACCATACAAATTATACGTAATGAAAAACATCATGTATACATACTGTATACACATCTGAAGGACTAATCACACTTTGATTCAATTTATTCAGACAGCGAAATTACATTACATACAGGGAAATTGTTTTACAGAATTTAATGAGTTAAGATTTTGTGTTATTTAAATCCTACATCTGTTTTGATTATGACTTTCGTTGTTGACAGTACATTTTCTTCATTAAATGTTTAATTTTAAAATTATTGTAAAGAATGTAACGAACAGTGAAAAGTTAAGGTTGAAGTATGAAATTGGAATAGAAATTCTGAGTCTGCTGTAGTCGAATCTGGAATTCTGGATTTTTAAAAGTTTGTAATAGTATTTCCCATATTTGCAATTCTAGTACCGCTATACGTGCGAATTGCAGCCGACAAAAGAGTCCCTATTTGGCGTGCTCCCAGATTTAGCTGAGGTTGTGGGGTTCTCAGCGTTAAAAGCGAATACCACACGCTTGCCAACTACTACAATTCACCAGTTTCACAAGTGCAGTCGTGAATCCACAAGTGACAACATGGTCATGTCAAGTGACGATACAAGACACCTAATGGTATCATATTTTATTCGATATAATATTTAGCAATATTTATTAAGTCGTGAATCAGCAAATCGGTTGTTAATGTTCATCTGATAATCGGCAAAAAATATACAAAATATTTAAATATGTGAACAACATCCCGTGTGAGTCAATATGACATGTTTTGGTGTTCGGTCGAAAATCTATACGCGGCGTTTGGGATATTTTTTATATACAGGACGTAAATGTATTTTTTTTAAGACAAAGATAATGGCAACCCGGCAAATGAAAAAGATAAGATAATAATTATACCCCCTGCACCAAGATATTTTTAAAATGTAATTATTTCGTTTTTCTTAGCTTATTTTTAAAACGTATGACCAAATGTAAAACCAAACGTATGCCCGTATAAATATATTAGCCATTAGGTATAATGTCAATATGACATGTTTTGGTGTTCTATGCGCGGCGTTTGGGATATTTTTTATATACAGGATGTAAATGTATTTTTTTTTAAGACTTAGATAATGGCAACCCGGCAAGTGAAAAAGATAAGATAATAATTATACCCCCTGCACCAAGATATTTTTAAAATGTAATTATTTCGTTTTTCTTAGCTTATTTTTAAAACGTATGACCAAATGTAAAACCAAACGTATGCCCGTATAAATATATTAGCCATTAGGTATAATGTCAATATGACATGTTTTGGTGTTCTATGCGCGGCGTTTGGGATATTTTTTATATACAGGATGTAAATGTATTTTTTTTTAAGACAAAGATAATGGCAACCCGGCAAGTGAAAAAGATAAGATAATAATGATACCCCCTGCACCAAGATATTTTTAAAATGTAATTATTTCGTTTTTCTTAGCTTATTTTTAAAACGTATGACCAAATGTAAAACCATACGTATGCCCGTATAAATATATTAGCCATTAGGTATAATGTCAATATGACATGTTTTGGTGTTCTATGCGCGGCGTTTGGGATATTTTTTATATACAGGATGTAAATGTATTTTTTTTAAGACAAAGATAATGGCAACCCGGCAAGTGAAAAAGATAAGACAATAATTATACCCCCTGCACCAAGATATTTTTAAAATGTAATTATGTATTTCGTTTTTCTTAGCTTATTTTTAAAACGTATGACCAAATGTAAAACCAAACGTATGCCCGTATAAATATATTAGCCATTAGGTATAATATGAACTAAGTCACTAGGTGTTCTACAACCAGAGTGGGAAACAGAATTACAGAACACTGCGTTAAATTAAACCTTTAATGGACTGTGACAAATCAAGATGGATTACGCCTTCAACAAGCGCCTGTGCCGACTTAACCAATTGACCATCAACCACATTTCATTAATTTTGATGTTTTCCTCTAAGATTAACCAAACTATTTGTAAATTAATCAGTGGATAAAAAAGCCATGAACTTCCTAATGATACTTACTTATCAAAACATAGTTCGAGTTGATAATGATCCTTGACATGAAATAGTTATGAGTTTCCGCCTCATCTACAATAGTAAATATTATTGTAGTAAGTACTACTGAATAACCTGAGATGAGTCTCATACAAAATTCGCGACATACGTCATGCGCACTAACATCGAGCAAATAGTACATACTGAAAGCGAGAAATATGTTACTACTTAGGTACTAGCTTTTGACAACATCAATATTTATATGTGCTGAATTTCAGGTAATTTTGTTCAGCCGTTTAAAACGTGAAAACGTGAGTGACAAACATCCAATCATCTTCACATACTTTTGCCTATAATGCTAGTAGGATAGGCTAATGTTACGTAGATACTGAAATATTATTACAGGTAGCTATCTACCTAACATAGATCACCAGCAACTATGTAATGTAAGTGTGTTGTGGCTTTCAGTGTATACAACTATAGTAGTCTCCGGTATTGTGTTTAAGTTTCCTATTATTTAAAGCTACATAAACGAAATATTGTAAATAGGAACAAAGGTATATCCATAATTAATTGTTATTTCCCTAATGTTCATCATCATCATCATCAACCGAAAGACGACCACTGTTGAACATAGCCTCCCCCATAGAACGCCACAACTCGCGGCAACCTGCTGCTTGCATCCACCGGTTGCCCGTGACCTTGACGATGTCGTCGTACATTAGTCAATGGAAGAAATATTTTCCAAACAATTATATTGCATAAAAATAAACTAAAACTAAAATATATAGATATCTGGTGCAAGTATGATGGATCGGAATTACAATGATAGGTTGCAATTCCGACCGGCCGAACTAGAATAATTCAAACCTGTTTTTCAGGCCATCTCTTTACCTGCATGTGTATAAATGATTTTTCCTGACGCTTCGCCTGAAGAAGCCTTTGCATCCATCACAGGAGGAGGCGCCGTAGTGCTTGCCCGTGGCGCGGTCGCCGCATATGGCACAGTGTTGCGACAGCGTCACGGATGACGCCGCACTCGCCTCGCTGCTACTCGTCTCCAGCTGCATGTCGCTGTCTGAAACAAGTAGAATAACATCCTTTAATTTTATGTACAAAAGTTCCTAACCTACCCATTTCATCCCGAGGGTGTCGTAGAAGGAAACTAAAGGAAAATCCAGAAGTCGAGCAGCAGCGGCTTCCGTATACTAAACAACCTCACTGACATCCCCAAGACGCCTGCAAAGCGTTCAGATTATGGCAACCTCCCCCCGCCACTTATGGGGAGGCGTTTGTTCAACAGTGAATGTCTGATGATGATGAAGATGACAATGGTCCTTAAAGATAAAGAGCGGAAACCGAACCCTCACAACCCTATAATTATGTGGTTGGTATGACGAATGACGATGCCTAGCAGGGGTATGTTACAGGTTGCATTAGATTTGTAAGTGTATGAATCGAGCGTTTGAGACCCGTGCCGAAAAGTGCATGGCATGATAATAACATTTTGTCGATCCCAGGTTTCCCTTTGTACAGACAGATTTCTTTGATAGATTTTCAATTTTATTGCAAAAGTTTAAGGTTCATATTCAATTGGGAAAATTTGACAGTTTGGTATGGCTTGATGTGCTGGCCTCTGTACCTATGTGACATGATATCTATGTCAATCGTAGCTGGTGGTTGGGAACAGATAAATTCCGGATGGATGGTTTTAGTTCCAAACTGAACGACATCAACCGTCGCAACTGGTGGTCAGAACACCGGGACGATCTGACATGCGATTTAACTTGAGCATATCAATAACAGTTTTTTTTAAAATTATGTATACTAAATTGAAAATGAAAGATGAAAAGTTTTTTACTTGTTTGAACGCGCTAATCTCCGAAACTACTGGTCCGGATCTGAAAATTCTTTCGCTAATAGGAAGCTACAGTATCCCCCCCGAGTACTATAGGCCACACCTTATTATCATGAGAGCGAAGTCGCGCATTTAGAAGCTAGTTAGTGTTTAAAGGTGAGACAGCCATCGCGTCGGGAAAACCGCGTCTGGGTTTGACTAAAACTACACCACAACATACCTATATGGAAAAAGACGGGGCAGAGCGTATGGGCATTGTTATTGAAAACACGTCAGAACTTGATGTGACTATAGGTTTTGCGTCATTAGTTGTTATTTGTAATAACATAATATAATTCAACCTCACATGTGAGAGCGTAGATGGCACAGTAGCACACCCAGGACACTCCATACAAACGAAATGATTTCATTATCTACACTACTACCAAAATAACAGACTGTACAAATACGTGCGTGTGTGTGCGTGTTTACGCGCCGCTTGAATTAAAAGCAGTTCCGAGAGCACGTTCGACGCGGGAAGAGGTGAGGAACAGTGTTTCAAAGGGAGGCGTTGCGTATCGCTACTGTACGGTAGTACTAATTAATATTTATACTGTGCCAGTACTAACTGCCCCGAGAATTCGAACTCAGGCAGGTACGCACTATATTTTTATTTGTTTATTTATTATTTATTTTATTTGTTTTGTTTACTATTATATTTTTATTTATTTGTGGGATTCATCATCACACTGATCTCAAAACCGTGAAGGAAAACATAATGAGGAAACCTACCCATATTTTTTTGTTATACAGAGTGATTTTAGATCGTAAAAGGGATGTCAAGAGTGTCACGGAAAATCATTTAAAAGTAAGTGTAAGACCCCGTTATCTACCAAAACCTGTTAATTTTCAAGATCATCTAAATATCGTATTTTATTTACCGAAAAAATATTACTTCTCTTTCAAGTTTATTTTATGATCATGCATCAATAATAAGATGGGTTATGTTTATTCTAATAATTTCATTCAAACTTTATATTACATTCATGAGGTTTTACGGTGCTAGATAGTGACCTAGAACGATTCATATACTTATGTCAAATATTTATTGAGTGTAAGAGGTTTATCTATCTTTAACCCTAGCAGATAGCACTGAGTTAAATTGACCAATCAGAATTCAACACCTAGTAAATTTTTTTTATCTCAACCTGTGGTAGTTTTTCCAACTAGAAATAATATCCCTTTAGCATGGGCGGTACGTTCAATAAATGGGTAATGGGACAGACCAGTCGCTTGGTCTGTCCACCCAAGGTAAACATATTTTGGAATTTTCAACCGACTTCAAAAAAAGAAGGAGATTCTCAATTGGACACAAATATATTTTTTTATGTTTGACCACTCATAACTTTCATCAGTGAAGTCCGACTTCGATGATTCTTTTTTTGATTGATAGTGTATTCCTCAAAGTTGGTTCCAAATAAATTTCATGGAAATATTCCACCCCTAAGGGTAGATAATTATGGAATTGTTCAAATTTTTTGGTGTCACCGTTTGGTAATTAATTTGTATGATAAGAAGTAGGCACTAAAAAGCGAAAAAAAAAAACTTTTTCATAAAAAACAGCCTTCAAAAACTGGTTGTCTTTTTTGTAAAAAAGTTTTTTGGAAACCGTTTGTGGTTGATATTCACAAAAGTATCAATAGGTATGTCATGTCTCAACTGCCTCGTTGGTCTCGTGCTCTCAAGCGCTAATGCCAGGATAGGGCCTAGGCTTCGACTCGGAGTTTAAAAGTTGGTGGTTTCACACCTCCGTGACTCGGAAAGCATGGAAAGCCGTTGGCCCTGCGCCTGATCTTTCTCCAGTCGTGTCGGATTGCCGTCCCAGGGTAGGGTTTGGGAGTGTACACACTTGTGCACTATACCTGCGTGGGTACTAGTCTAGTCTTCATTGAGATTAGCCACCGTGAGCGAAATTCGGTCGGGAGAAATTATAATATATGTACTTAATCCATACTTATTCCATAGTAATATTATAAATGCAAAAGTAACTCTGTCTGTTACGCTTTCACGATGAAACGGCTGTACGCCGAAATTTGATATAAAAATAGCTTGATCCCTGAAAAAGGACATGGCTACTTTTTAATCAGCGACTTTGTCTGCATCCGCGATGACCGACATTCGCGCGGACGAGTCGCGGGCAAAACCTAGTGAAACTATTATGTGTCTTAATCGTAATGTGTGATAGATAATAAATAAAATTATCATTGAGATCAACAAATCAATTCGGGGTATCTAACAGAAGATATTCTTTGTTCATTATTAAGACTGTTCTGTATAAGTCGCTTTATTGTTTACCCAGTGTTCTATTGAGAAACCCGAATTATATTGTTGTAATACTTATACCTAACTAAATGATAACGAACTACTGTAATTAGACACATCATTCAAGGTATCAACTGTTATCAACATAGATTACAATAAGCAGCTGAAAACAAGATAAAAAGGCGAAATCGACAAAATAAATTCAGTCATCAGTATTTTTAAACACAGATAAATTGCAATTTGCTTTACCTAATTGTATGTTAATAACTGACACATCAATATTAAATCGCGAATGTGCAAATAAAAACGTGATCGCTAAACTTGGGTGTCAACAAACCTTCGTTGTATGTCATGACAGGCCGCGCCTCTTGCGGGGGACTGCGTACTACGGGTCCGTAGTAAGGACTGCTGGCGTGCTTGTCCCACTGCGGCTGCGTGTGCCCACCCATCATGTAATCCATCGTGTTGAACATAGGACACAACTCCTGTGACGTCATCTCGTAACCGAGCACCGGCATCTTCCAGCCGCCTACCACGCAACAACACCCACGTCCAACTGTTATCCACTAATCGAAGTAACGCAACGCAACAAACGATAACCCCGATAATGCTCACATAGACACGATTAATCAACAGGTGGTTTAACCAGACCAAATGTCACAACCCCTTATCACGGAATACTTTACGAAATATAGATCATAACAAATAGTTAGTCACAGCTAATATTTATCCGATAATGAGTTTGGTGACAGTGACTGCAACGCTTCCGGGTAATGTTTTCGTTTTTATCACTCAGTAATTGTGTACCAGTTCTCGATAGCGTTGTTTATAGAGAATCACGCCGGTCTCGGGTGACTTGCCACTGAAAACGACGCGACCTTACGCGCTCGCGGTGTAACTGCGACTGGCGACTGATGGCTGCGCCATCCCACCTCACATCCGCTTCGCCAATCTGCTGACAACACCTATGAATGACCCGCACAATAGTGTCCAAGTCAGCAAATGGTAGCGATTTACGCGTACACCCGACACCGCGTCGCTGACTCACTCGTTATCGGAAATGCAGCGGATGTGGAATCGAATGCGGCGCCCGAGGAGTCACTCGGTAGCAGCTGACGAACAGAGCCTTTTGCCATAACCGTCATGTAGCAGTAAGTAAACAAACTGGGTGACTAATTAGTTGTCAAACGCACTAGCTTTGTTCGCATGCTCCTTTGTTGCTATGTGTGCATCTATTGTGTGGGCTGTTATCTATCAGAATTTTGATAATGTTCGTGGAGATGATTAATCTCAAAAATGATAAGGGGTACTGACCGACACGACATTATCAAATTCTGCCATTGTCAGTCATGTCACATCGATAACAGTATTTTTTTTAACTGCTGCACTGCACATAATTCTGCTGTATTGCGGACAAATGTAAGAAAACAACAGCTTGAAATGCATAATTAGCAAAATAACAAATTAATATTTAAACACCCGGCAAGACAAAAACAACTCGAGCAATCATGAGCCAATTAGACTAAATTATATAGTAAATTCTTATGATCCTTGACAAAGCTAATAGCCGTCTGAATGCTAATAATGTTATATGCAGTGATTTGGTATTAAAACGTAATATAATATGTAAACAGTGGCGGCATTCTGGAGCTATCGGCAGACGGGGCAAGTCGGGGTCGCGATATCTCGGCCGAGCGACGATGCCGATATTCCTGCCATTATAACCCTTTCTATCATAAAACACGAGTTTTTAGATAACCGTTCGTTGAAATCATAAGACTGAAGAAACGTACAAAGATTTTTTTTGCGATAAAATACAGCGACAATCATTTTAACCAGGAGAACCGTTCTATATTTTGGAAAAAAAAAGAAGCTCATACGCGGACATCTAATATTCCATCAACTCATCGACACAAAAATTAAACATTGTCGCTAACTGTCATTAGCATTCATTATTAATGCTTTACAAACCTCTCATTCCCAGCTCCTAAAATAATAACTATGTATTAAGCATTTGGCCACCTTAAGTTGTAGTAAGAATTGGAAAATATTTGTGTTTGGCTAATGATTTTTAACTCTCGTTGAAAGTCAAATAGTGCAATAATAACTAGGTATTACATTTATTAGTGTTGGTCAGAAACAGGCTTTATAGTTACAACTTAAAAAGTTTTAAAAATAATATTATACAACCAAAGCGTTAACAAAAAATAATAATGACATAGGTGACAATTTATTTATGAGCCAAGGTTGCAGTTCCTTATAGATTTTCCAAAAATAATCGTGCCCTTAATAATAAAACAAAAATATACGGAAATCTGAGAGGTTAAGTGCTTAGTAACATGATAATTATGTATGTATAAATTAATTAACCATTTATTTCAAGGCAAGCCACTATAGACGTACTTAGTAGAAATAATTCATTTTTACGAGATCATGGTAAATGTTAGTCATTGACTGAATAAGTAAATAAGTATTCTAGTCTCTACACAACTAATATGATATTTTTATAATCTACAGAGTATTTACGAAGTTTTGTAAGTGTTATATTAGCGTTGTTTATTTAGTATTTTACACGTTGAGAATTTGAGATGTTATGTAACTTGCCAACCACAAACTAGAATTCACAGATTCAAGACACGGTAATTTGTGTTGAAATTCATATTCGTAAAATATTTCTTTACTATTAAATATTGATCTAACATTCATGAATAATGTTATGTTGGCCAAATATTTAATTTCCCATTTTTTTTTTGTCATCTATCACATACTTATTTGTTTCTTACTTACTTAGTTTATTTTCATAGGAAAATTTTAAATTCAATTGACATTAAGATACATTCATGTCTTCATTAAGGTGATAAACAAAAAGTTATAAGTAGATTATAAAAAAGTTACCATCCCAGTTTGTGCTAAAAAGAAAAAAATATAAGGAAAATCCGGTTCGAGCGTTTCTTACTAACGTAAAGAAAATTATATGATTACTCGTGTTATCATTAAAATGTTTAGGTCTAGCTTGGCGCTTAAGATAATATTACTAGCTTTGTTGTTATTGTTTAAAATAAAATAGGTGTTGGAGAAACGTATGTTATGGTAAATATTATAATTAAAAAAATAATACTAAATTTAAACAAACTT
Organism: Charanyca ferruginea; assembly: GCA_947361185.1. Taxonomy (NCBI): domain Eukaryota; kingdom Metazoa; phylum Arthropoda; class Insecta; order Lepidoptera; family Noctuidae; genus Charanyca; species Charanyca ferruginea. The sequence goes on from OX376069.1 coordinate 11,319,947, forward strand.
TTAGACATAAAAAGGTATTGTAAGTTCAGTTAGATGTTGCTGTTAGAATTTAAAAAAAAAACAGGTTAAGGTACAGTAGTACTAATATTTATACTGTGATTAAGGTCATAAAAATACATAATAAATATATATTACCTACTTAATACGTTTGAGATAAAAAAAAATCTATTCCATCTGTCAATCGTGGTAATGCTTTAAATGTTATGGGAAGTATTCCATAAAGGTTTCCTGTAGGAACAACAACAACAAACTGCCCTTATCGCCCCAACTAAAGCGACCAGCCTGTATAACGGCAAACCTGAAATTATGCATTGCAGTGTAGATTTTACTTATAATGACGAATAATTTTAAATTATTTAGTAGTTTTTTGGTTAAATATGAACAACAGGTTAAATTTTAGAATAAAGTCGTATGTGCAAATAATAATTATAATTTTCCGTTTTCTTACGACAACACATTACTTGCTCTTTGTGACCCATACCTTGACATCAAGTTGTAAAACAATAGGTAATAAGTAGGTATTTACATGATCGAGCTAAGAATACTTAATATGAACAATTCACTTACGTAGATCAGTATTTTGCTAGCATGTTATATTACTAGCGTCATAATATACCAGGGCCCAAGTCTGCTATTACAATAGTGTCAGAAAGAGCTATCATTCATTTCATAATTTTATTGTTGATTTTGACAAGTTTGGTAATCTACTAGTATAAATGTAAATATAGTCATTATGACTTTCCAATGGTCAACCACTCACACGCCATTCAAAGAAATTATATAGAATGGTACTCTCGTACAAAATGACAACTGAATGACTGACTTAGGCGGTAATCTGCTAAAATTTGAACAGTTCCTTTGATCAGTGACCTACCATTAGAACGTCATTGTGCAGTCAATGATCGACCATTATGAATTTAGCAGATTACGAACTTTTAGCAAAATGACAATGGGATCGTGTTGGAATGACGAAATTATAAAAATAGCAGACTTGACCCCCTGATTTTCATAAAGGTGCTACTACACTTGGAGGGTTTGCCTGTAATGTAACATTTGAGATTCGATTTTGAGCATTACATTACAGTACTGCCTCCGTGACTTGACGAGCATTCGGATGTAATGTTACATTTTAGATTCGGTTTTACACTACAATACTGCCTCCCTTAATGTACCTATGTCTTATTCCCTTACTAATGTTATGCGCGAATCTGTAGATAACATTACAGGTTGCGCACTGTAATGATCGGTTCTCTCCCTCACTGATGTAATGCTCGACTCTGTAACGTTACATTACAGGCGAATGCTCCAAGAGAGGGTGGGAGGTGAATCTACGCGGGTCCCTAAGAGGCAGTATTAAAATATGCTGAGACGGCTACTAGAATGTTAAGGCTGTAGGGAATAGGGAAAGGCTCGTTCTTTCCCGTAATCCCGGCGTAGGTGTGAGATAGAACACCGGGGGTGGTTTACAGTCATTTAGAGTCTGAACGACCGCTCCGACTCACGAAAATCAAACTTTCTTACTTTTTTGCAATTTGCAGTTCAGTATCACGTTGTATTGCAATAAAAAGAAATATTCGCGGGAGCAACAAATATGCATTTACAGAATTATAGTAAGTAATTAAAATCATCAACTGTATAACTCTACCAGTTAGAAAAGCTCGTAAATGTGCCTATTTAATGAGAGGAGAATAGGGTATTTTACTCTATACGAGAAAAAATCTATAAATATGTTATTGAGACAGTTTAGGCATAGAGCAGTCGGAAAATGTAAGTTTTAGTTCATAAAATAACAAAACAAATTTTTAAATTCAATTTAAAGTTTTCAGTATTTTTAATCTGTTTTAAAACACCGTGAAATAGTAGCGGCCATGTTATTACGCCGGACGGCTGTGTAAACAAAAAATTGACAACTGTCAGTCAACCGATTGGCGTAATATAGGCTTTGTACTTTTATTATTTTCGTAACCAACGTAATTTTTTCATTATTACACCTATTACAAAATATGCTTTCAATTATTTTTAAATGATAAACAATTATCATATTTAATATGAGCTCATTTGATACAAAACGAACTGACGTCATTTACGCTGAGCAATAGGGCGTCCAGTGAGAGGCGTTTTCGTCGAACCACGCGCGAAATTTGAAAATTTAAAATTTAGATGCATTTTTATGGCACTTATCGATTAAATAAAAATTTTGTGTTTTTTTTTTGGTGGCATATTATCACTACAGAATTTCATTGAGACACTTTTCAAAAATTGGCGTAATACCCTATTGGAGATTTTGTTCTCCCGCGAAACATGTTTCTATTGCCATAAAACTGTCTAATGCTATTGTAAATGGAGTATCATTTACAATAGCATTAGACAGAAGTTAAAAAAAGGTTCTTTTTAATGCACACTTTGTAACAAAAGTACAATAAACATGCTAAAGTTACGATAGACACCGAATTTACAGTAGCTGTCTCTTTTTTCTAATGCTATTTTAAATGGAGTATAGATACTGGGCTGAAAATAGCAAAAAACGTAAGAATATTTGAATTTCGCAGGCTACCCTGGCGCTTTCACCTTAACACAGGACAATTTTCCCGCGGGATAGTTTAAAACTATGGCTTAATTGTCAAGTGGACGCGGACGAAGATGTAACACAGCTCGCCTTTTCTACACCATGTAGAATGAAGATACAAATCGCCGGATACGTGGCGACGCATCAACAAACACATTGGACGGCCATTGAGAACATGGTGCATGAGATGCCTGGAAGAGTCTAGACACTGGTGTTTACGAATTGACTTCAGTACCTGGTAACGTGTATGTAAACCACGCGGCTAGTACCGCCGGCAGGTCTAGAGCTACGGCTACCCAGAGAACGCTCAAATTCCTCGAAGTATCGAATACTCGAACAACACAAACATAGCTTGGAAAATATAGAAAGGCGATGTTTATTTGAAGTAAATGCCATTTAATCGATTATCAATTGCACAGAGTATAATTATGTACAAACCCTAAAAATAAAATTCTTGAAAAATATATCTTCCTACGGTCTTTCTAAGCCTTTACAGGAATAGGTACAGACTATTATTCAAAAGACTCAGAGACCTGCACGTTTTTAATTGCTAATCTTCTTTGCTAACGAAGATGCAGATGACGAAAATGTCAAATGTCTGTCGCTTACCTAATATGTCGAACTAGATGTAGCATATAATGATAATAATAAGTATTGACGTATATTTATAATCGCCTATGTATTTATAATTATAAGCCAGTAACAATTTTTATTATGAGTCAAAAAATAAGTTCTATCTACCTATTATATTATCAGCTATTGTAGACAATGGTAGTGAACATAACAATAATAAATGAAAATGATTAATTGACTTATCTAATTATTGCGTATAAAATTTCCGATGTACCTATTTATTTATCAATTGATATTAAGTACTATATATTATAACGACTCATTATAGGTAAAGCCGCTGAGACTATTTCGCCACGCCTTGCGTAATCCCAGATAACTCTACTCAGTGCGCCTGTGCAGTGTGCATAACACTAACATAATCAAACTTACTTGGAGATAAAGCCCTTATTACACTTGGCTAAATTTAGTCGACTAAATTCAGTCGCTACTGAATTCAGTTACTACTTACTACTACTACTTACTTATTGAATGCGATTACATTTTACTGAATTCAGATGCGACTGAATCTAGTCGACTTAATTTAGCCAAGTGTAATAAGGGCTTAAATAGGATGTCAAATAGGTTTTTCTTTTTAGCAGTTAAAATGTCACATGTTGAATAGTTTTTTTTTAATGTGACATAGCGTGTTATTTTCCATCGATAATAAACTTAGCTGTGACGATGTAATCGACATAATTAATCTTTTAGATGCGAAAGAGTGTTTGTTACGCTTCCACGGCTAAACTACTTAACCGATTTTGATGAAATTTGTTACAGACTAAGATTGAACCCCAAGAAAGGACATAGGCTACTTATTAGTCCGCGACTTCTCCGCGATAACCGACATTCATGCGGTTAATTGAAGCGTGTCGAAGCAGCGGGAAAAAAGCTAGTTACTTAAGGGGCTATTAACGACTTTTACAGATTTTAAACTGACAATCACGTCAAAATGTGCAGTGTAAATGATTTGAAAAAATATAAGTATGTTAAACTAGAACATTCACTTAATCATTTAGTAAGTGAATATTTTTGATTATATTCATATTAAATAGTTTAATTAACTCGTGAAATTGTGTCTGACGCGAACAAAACATTGACAATCACACAAAATCTACCAGGTATAATTAAACGAAACTTACACTATCTTACAGACAATTTTATTATCTATCTTTTAGTATAAGCCCTTTTTTTAAGTTAAAGAATACTATCTTTTATTAAGTTAAAGAATACTATCTTTTATTTATTTTTTTCGACTAAACTTTGAGTTCTGGACGCAGCGCATACGATTCTCTGGTCGCTCAAGGTCGCCGGCGTATACCGTCGCCTTAATAAAAAAAACCGGAAAGTGCGAGTCGGACTCGCTCACCGAAGGTTTCGTACGTAAATTTGTAGGGACATATCCATACTAATATTATAAATGAGAAAGTAACTCTGTCTGTTACGCTTCCACGATTAAACGTCTAAACCGATTTTATTGATAATTGGTATGAAAATAGCTTGAACCCTGGGAAAGCACATAGGGTACTTTTTAATCCTGGACTTCGTCTGCATCCGCGATAACCGACGTTCACACGGACCAAATCGCGAGCAAAAGCTCGATATAAATAAATAATATATATTTTTTATGATTAAATTACAAATGTATTGTTTTCAGACTTTCCCCTGTATTTATAGTATAAGACGATATTACTTGCCAGGTCAACGGAAAGTACCCTATAATTTTTGATTCCCTTGAGAGTGTCGAATTGTACGTTTTTTTGCGACATAAACGGCCGTATCTTTTTTTCACGTTAACTTAGAAGTTTGATTTTTTCACAGCTTCAAGGGACCGTGGACTTAATTATATGGTTTTAATTCCAACTCGATACCTCTACGAGTTCCCGAGAGGCTTGACAGACAGACGGACAACAAAGTGATCCTTTAAGAGTTCCGTTTATGCTTTTAAGGTACGGAACCCTAAATACTAATAGAATCACTAACAACTTTATTTATTGATATTTGTTATTTGTCCTTAGGCCCATTAGGTTACTCCTACATATTACTATATGTACAGATCTTATGTTGGGCAAGGAAGTACTTACGTACGAAGATAAAAATAAGACATCTGACAAGCGTTTTCCTTGTAAGTAGGTAATGCAAAAAAAAAATAGACACGAGAAAAAACCAGGGTTACCAATAATATGCCATTTGCAAAAACTATAATTATTATTAGCACACACACGAATTAAACCCCGAATCAAGATGACTTGCACAAGCAAGAAAATGACCACTTTTTAAGAGATTTACGTAATCACTCGTTGGACTTCGGACCTCCTTTATGTACAGAAATGTCAAGAGTCCAAAGTCCAATTTTACGATTGCGTTTATTGCGAAGTAGGAGAAATCACTAGCAAACTAGATTAAAATATTGCATACATTAGATAGTGGTGTTAAATGTTTGTTTATATGTATGTACATTCTTAAGCAATACTTAAAGATTATAATTGAAATTAATCCATTAAAATAGGCGTCATTAATGTTACTATTTAGTATCATATTACAAAAATAACGAACATTTTATCATTGTTTACCTTGTGCTCGTTAACATTTGACCTCCAATCTTTTCTATAAAAATCATACTCAGTGAATTTTGGTGATGTCAGGTATTTTTTTTTATCCCGTGGTGTGTCCGGGTTAGAATAGCACCCACATGCCCACATATTACATCCCGAGGGTGTCGCATTGGCGACTAAGGGCAAAACCCGGAAGTCGGGCAGCAGCGGCTTTCATGAAATTAACAGCTTCATTGCGATGCGAAACGCTTGCCAAGCGTGGGGATTATGGCAACCCCACCCCCCTTTGTGGGAGGCCGTAGTTCAGTGGACGTCTTCGGGCAGATGATGATGATGAGTTTGAGGTGAGACGGCCCATCTTATTCTAGATTACAGATAGCTCACCTCACTTAAATTCAGAGAGGGACATTTTAAGAATAACACTGGTGTTCTCATAAGTCCAACACCGACTGCTTTAGGGCAATAGTGCGCAAGAGAGTGGCTTCCCTGATGCGTCGTGTACGGTATGTGAATAAGGTACACAGCTCTGGTGGTGCCCTTTTTAATGTAGGATTAGTGGGACAAGTAGTTATATGGAATTTATGTTCTGATTTAAAATTATAAATAAAATAAATAAGGACAAATCATGGACAATCAAAGGTCACTGCAGTCAAAGCAATGAATGATGTAACAAAGACAGAGAATAGTTATTATGAGACTTCTACTTGGGTCATGTACAGTAATAACGAATATTTTTGCAATAACACTGAGTAATAATGCGAACTGTCCACTTACAGTTCAAAGTCTAGTTCGACATAGTACTATTGCATTGACTAAATAAGCGGCCAAGTGTGAGTCGGTCTCGCCCATGAAGGGTTCCGTAGCAGCAAGTAACATGATATGTATAAAAGTTTTTTATTTTTATGTTTGAGTTGATTGAATGAAAGGTAAAATGCGGTTTACGATTTATAACGTATTAAAAAAAAACTACTTACTAGATCTCGTTCAAATTTTAAATTTTCGGTGGAAGTTTACAAAAAATATATGATACATTACGTACATCATATATTTTTTTAGTTTTCAACCGACTTCAAAAAGGGTGAGGTTCGTCGTCGTCGTTCGTCGTCGGTGATTCGTCTGTATTTTTTTTTTTTGTGTTTGTTACCTGAGAACTTTCGACTGGGTTAACCGATTTAGATAATTCTTTTTTATTTGAAAGATGGTGCTTCCCGTGTGGTCCCATTTTAATTTGGTCCAGTTCTAACAATGGCATCCATGAGAAAACCATAGAAGTCTTAAATTTGCATTAAGTATGTGCGCGATTTGTTACGCGATTTCTCCGGCAAATGTAAACCGATTTTGTTTTTTTTTTATTAGGGTATGCCTCTGGTGTGGTCCCTTATAAATTTTATCGAAATTGATTTAGCACTTTTTGAAAAATCAACAAATACCCAAAAATATTACATAGACGAACGACGTTTCAATTTCTTCAATCTTTGTAGTTAACTTTCAATTTCTGTTTTAACCGTGTTGCCGTTTCTTAATAGATTCGGATGAGAAGGAGGTACTAACAAGCGGAAAATAGAAAGCTTTTTACAAAAAAGACAACCGCCTTCAAAAACTAAAAAGTGAAAAATAATTTTAGCACAGAACACACATTGACTAGTTTCGAAAGTCGGTGGCAATACAAAACAACAAACAGAACAAAGCCACCGACTTTCGAAACTAAAGTCAATGTGTGCTAAAATTATATTTCACTTTTTATTTTTTGAAGGCGGTTGTCAATTCTGTATCATTCTCTTATTTTAGAAGATACAGGGGGGGGGGGACACATTTTACCACTTTGGAAGTGTCTCTCACGCAAACTATTCAGTTTAGAAAAAACTTTATTAGAAACCTCAATATCATTTTTGAAGACCTGTCCGAAGATACGTATGGGTTTGATGAAAAAACTTTTTTTCTTTCATAAGTTTTTCTATGTTACTAACATTCTATGGATCCTTGTTGTCCGAATTAAAGTTTTATTATTATTATTATTATTTCTAAGTTTTAAATTTTGGGAACCCCCAAAACTTATTGTTTTTTTTTCTATTTTTGTGTGAAAATCTTAATGAGGTTCACAGAATACATCTACTTACCAAGTTTCAACAGTATAGTTCTTATAGTTTCGGGAAAAAGTGACTGTGACATACGGACGGACAGACAGACAGACATGACGAAATCATAAGGGTTCCGTTTTTTTGCCATTTGGCTACGGAACCCTAAAAATACCCGTGATTATTAACATGTATACATTTTCTAGCCAATGAGGCAAATGGTTTTTATACAAATGTTTATAAAAATCGCGAGCTTAAGTATTACCTCTACAGTTAGGGTAGGTATTGACTATAATATTTTTGGACGTGAAACTTGTGAAGCTTTTTTGTACACACGGCTACACATCAAGCTATACATTTCCAGAATAAGCTGATTATATGGAAATTCTATACAATGCGCGATCAGGTTATACTGGAAATGTATAGCTTGATGTGTAGCCGTGTGTACTCAAACAATTGGATATAATGCGAGTAAAACCGCGAGTAAATCTAGCTGTTAGCTAGCTTTTTTATAATAAAAGAAACTTAACACTAGTAGTCGATCATTATATGTCTAAAAATATGTTACAGTTCATAAAAACATACGTAACATACAATTATAACGCTACATCAATCTTGAACGCTAAATTTCTGTTTTCAACCGACTTCAAAAAGAAGAGGTTCTGAATTCGACTGTATGTTTTTTTTGGTTATTTGTTACGCGATTTCTCCGGCAAAAGTAAAGCGATTTTGAAAATTCTTTCTTCTTATTGGATAGGGTGTCCCATAGAAATTTTATCAAAATTGATTCAGCACTTTTTGAAAAAATCGACAGAAAGCAAAAAATTATACATAGATGATGTTTTAAGTTTCTCCAACCTTGTACTTTTAATATCTGTTTTGACTATGTTGCCGTTTCTTAATGGATTTGGACGGTAAGGAGGTACTAAACAGCGACCAAATAAAAAGCATTTTTACAAAAAAGACAACCGCCTTCAAAATCTAAAAAGTGTTTAGTAAATAACTTTAGCACAGAACACACATGACTTTAGTTTCCGAAGTCGGTGGCTTTGTTCTGTTTGTTGTTTTGTATTGCCGCGGACTTCCGAAACTAAAGTCATGTGTGTTCTGTGCTAAAGTAATTTATCACTTTTTAGATTTTGAAGGCGGTTGTCTTTTTTGTAAAAAGCTTTTTTTAATTGAAAATCTTTTAAAGTTTCAGGGTTCTAAACTCCAAATAAATAATAACAAATTGAAAATGATGACGTAGCCTTGACCTCCAAAACCATTAATGTATTAAATTTAAAATGATGAGTCACCAAGTTACCCACTAGCATGACATGGGACATTTTAAGGAAAATAAATATATTATGATTCAGGTCTTAATAGGTACCTAATGCCCTATACGATTATAAACGTCAACGAACATAGGGTCCCTTTACACATAAGCGTACAAGGGTAAGGCGTAAGGCCTCTGCCTCGAATCTTGCGGGCAGCGGGGCGGCGGCGGCGGCGGCGGCGCGGGAGCGAGGCGGGCAATGCAGACCCGTTCTCGAAACGAGCGGGCAGGTCGCGCGGCACTATAGCGGCGTAGTATTGTGATTGTGGTTCTGTCGTCGAGATATTTGTTTTTATTCGCGAACGAAATGTTTGAACAACGGCGACAACATCTTTTTGATTCAAATTTATTTCCTAACGCTAAAAATAAATTGCACAACACTGTAATGCAGACGCGCGGGCGGTCACCGCTTGACTGGAGTGCACCGCTCGTTGCCCGCCTCCGCTCCGCTGCCGTGTCGCTGTTTTCGAGGGCCGGTCCATTTGATATTACGCATTAGATCCTGCCGCTGCCGCACCGCCGCCGCCCCCCTGTCCGCAAGATTCGAGGCAGAGGCCTTAGGGTTCGGCGTTCTCAATACAACCTTTAACCTTTTCACCGCCACAGTTACATGTATAGACGACAAATCAAAATGTGCCCGGCACGCCACGGTCACGACTGCATGACAGATTTCTATACGTAATTCCATAGAGTAGGTATTCAACTTAGTTTGGCGCCGAGGGCACCATTTTGCTTTTTAGGGTTCCGTACCCAAAGGGTAAAAACGGGACCCTATTACTAAGACTTCGCTGTCTGTCCGTTCGTCTGTCTGTCACCAGGCTGTATCTCAAGAACCGCGATAGCTAGACAGTTGAAATTTTCACAGATGATGTATTTCTATTGCCGCTATAACAACAAATACTAAAAACATAATAAAATAAATATTTAAGGGGGGCTCCCAAACAACAAACGTGATTTTTTGCTCGATGTCTAATGTTTTATAGATAATGGTACGGAACCCTTCTCGCGCGAGTCCGACTTGCACTTGGCCAGTTTTTTTACGTGGCGGTGAAAAGGTACAGACAGCGTCATTAACTGCTAACCCCCTTTCCGAAGAGATTTCAATGCGAGGGGGGTAAGCAGTTGATGACGCTGTCTGTACGTTGTATTGAAAATGTCGATCCGAGTGTAGCGGTCCGCTTATGTATAGAGCGACCCTTATACCCCAGCCATGTTGCCAGCCACAATTATGTTTTTAAATGTAGGTAGTATATTATGCCTATCTAGAAAAATTAAAGCAATAATAAAAACTTTGTGGTTTAGAAAACAAAGTGTGCCTATTTGACTCACTCATTAGTCAGCCTAAGATAATCCAAGGATGTTATATAAATACAATAAAACTAGGTAGATACAGGAACAATTATCTTTTTTAGTAATAGCAGCGCTGTCACGATGACTGAGCAAGAAACCAATGTAATTATTTACTACTAAGAAATAAACCATAATTACTGATGGCGCTGGGTTTTTATTGGAAAATTCCTACTAGACATTCAATAACAATAAAAATTATGCCGATGTAGCAAAGAAATAAGCAGCAAATATGACACAATGGGGTATGGTTATTTTTATTCAATTTTAAGGAAAAGTTATGATAACTCATAAACAGGTAGATTTGACCTATGATTTGATTTGACCTGTTTAGAAATACTGACATTCTGTATAGATATACTGAAGTAGGAAAATTAAAATTTAAGTGATAAAATATGAAATAATATACTAATTGAATGATGTAAATGATGAATAATATTGGAAATTTCAATTTATATGAATGTTCGTAATCTAAAGAGTTGTTATCAGTAAGTTGTTTGTTTGCCTTTAATAGTTATTAAGATAAAGCCAAGGGATAATTTGAATGATCAGAAAATAATTTGTAAATATTTGTAGTTAATTATAGACCGTACTAATTAGCCACATCCTTCAATCTATATATTTTTTTAAGTAAGTAATTTAATTATGGAGAATGCATAACGACCTTTTTAAGAATGAAGTTTACTACTTAGAAGGTAGCCAGATTTATCCTGGCTTATTAAAGACAATCATCATCTTCCTGCTTCTTCTTCCGTTAAGTCCTGCCAACCGTTATGATATCTGATATCATTGACGCCATTCTCTTTCATATCATTCTTCACACAATCCTAAACTATACGATATTCTTCGTTAGTAATATAGTAAACAAAAAAATGGTGCGGTCGGGGGACCCCCCGTAAGGAACGAAATTCCTTACGTACGTACGTGTCTCTACAAAAAAAAATATATGTATATAATATCTAAATATATGATAATAATAATATATGCTCATTTGTTTGTAGTAGGCTCGATACACACGCACACATACACACACGCATTTCGTAACGTGACAATTTCTACTAATTTGCACTGCCCGTAAGTCGCGTTAAGGAACTTTGTTCCAAAAACTCTATCAATAGGTATTATAAAATATCTGTAGAATATGTATGTAGCTACATTATTGTGATATCAACAATAAATAGGCTGGCATTCAATTGGGTCTAGTGGTGCAAGCTTACAATTGAGACTAATTGTCTACTTAGCCCGCTGGTAAATGCACAATGCCCATACATCACTGCAATTACCTATTTGTGCTTCATTTTAACATCCAATGATGTATATGATATAAATCTACCTTTTAGTGATGGAATATGTTTTACAGTAGATTTCCATATTATAAGAAAACTTAATTTGCTGTTAACTTGTACAATAAATGAATCAGCTCTCTTTAAAATTAAATTCAAAATAATTATGTGCACACTTATTTATACAGAACTAGCATCTGCCCGCGGCTTCGCCCGCGTAAAAAATAACGATTATCCCAAGGGAACACATAATCGGGATAAAAAGTATCCTATGTGTTAATCCAGGAAATGGTCTACCTGTGTGCTAATTTTCATGCAAATCTGTTCAACGGTTTACGCGTGATTGAGTAACAAACATCCAAACATCTTCCCAAACTTTCACATTTATAATATTATTATGTATTATATATAGTAGGATAGTAGGATTAATTGGCACATAAAATAAAGAGAAAACAAGAACTGCCATTTTTCGTGATAAAGATATAAGAAAATCACAATTGTAGGAATTTAGAATGGGTGGAGGCACACTGTGATAAAGAACTAGATTTTATTTTTCTGTGATACCTAATAAAATAGGTTTATAACCACAAATGCTAATAGTCGCAGTATTATTCCCTAGTCCCATGCTATCACACCTATTATATAAATAATGTGTAAGTAAATACCAGCATCAAACTAACACTTAGTCAGTCAGTCAGTCAGAAAGTTGAAACTTGTTGTTTGTTTCAAACAGTAGGTTCATATGAATAAGAATAAGGAAGAAACTCCATGAAACATCAGTTGTTAAACCATTCTAGGTAATTTTAACATGTTTCTTTCTAGCATATAGTATAGAAGTCTTGTATTGAGTTGTTTGAACTGGGTCACGGGGAATAATAACATTTTAGTATTGTGTGTGTATTTTTATGATGTTCTCTCATGAGCTGTGAAAAAGGAATTGTGTCTAAAACTAAGAAGTGAAATTTCAGATTATTTTCTTTTAAACATGAAAAGCCTTTCAGTATTAGTTGTCTATATATTGTAACATTTCTACTTCTTTTATGAAATAAAAGGCTAAATAGACTTGTACGTTAAAATTTAATAGCTCTCACAAGAATGCAATGAGTATAAAAACAGAGATATAAAAAACACTAACCTAGACGCACTAAGTAGTGGCAGAGCTTTCCAGGCTCCACAGTTAGCCGAGCACGTTAGTCTCGCTAAAACTCGAGAACGGCTGGATTTGGCTAATTTTGCTCTTAAAATATTTGTGGAAGTCCAGGGAAGGTTTAAGCGGTGAGAATATTAATTGACAGGACGTCTGTCAGGTTAGTTAGTTTTTAATAAAAATTAACTAATGCCTAGTTTAAAAAAAAACAAATATTTTGACAACTTTTCTACTAGTTTTAGGTCTGAAAGTTCAGTTGAAAACCTTCACTGGATGGATAATGTCTGTAAATACCTAATAATAGAGAACATGAGACTTATCATAAAACAATTAAGCTATTAGAATATAGGTACACTAATAATAAAGTGAATTATTTAATATCCATCTGATTTCAAAAGGCTGATATATTATTATTAAACAATAGAGTCAATGCCATTAAAAAAGTTGCAGAACACACTTCTTTTTAGTTAGTTAGCTAATAAAAACTAAGAAAACATACATCATTTTGTATATAATCTGTATAGATTTTAAAGCATAGTCATTACACACATTGCTTTTTTAAATTAATACTTAGTTAACTATGAAGAAAGAAGTTTTGAATATCATAATCTCTTTACAAAATTTATCAAAACTCACATTTTATCAACAAAGATAAAAAAATAATGACTGTATGTGTATTCAATCACATTATCATGTCTGATAAGTATTATTCAAAATGTTGTTGAGTAAAACAAATATGTTAGTTGCATCATAATGTTTACCAATATTGAACATAAGACTAGTAGGATGCAGGCGGTGAAACTGATAAACATTATCATAAGGTATACCTATATTGACAAGTAAATAATTTTATGTTGCATATACATTAAAGAGAAATTCCTTTGTCATCTACACTGGTTGGTGATTAGAATTATTTTTGAGTAGGTACTTCATATTATTATCATATATAAAATTATGTTAATAGTTCAGTACCTATTATAAAAGGATTAACACATTGTATTAGAAATGAATCCCATAATTTGAAAGTATTTTAAGTTTTGTAATGTATGGACAGGTTAAATTTAGGTAATAGGAATATTAGGAATGTCCAAGTATGTTACAACTACTTTATTGACCTACATAGTTGAGTAGGTATAACAGATAACCCATTAAACATAAACATTGGGTAACAACATTTAGAGGTCAAACCAGTTCTAGCACATATCCGCGAACAAGCTGCTAGTACACAAATATCGTAAGATTCGTAAGTGTTAAGGCAAACACCTTTACCTAAACAAACGGAAAACATGTCGCGAAGCATGGACTTACAGAAAAAACCATGTCGCGAAGAAATAAAGTAGTACTACGGCGTAGTACCGCATATGGCATATTTATTGATAATATGTTCAAATTCTTTATATTCCACCATAGAATCGATTAACGCAAGTAATTATACCGAACATAAAACGTATGTGCTCTAGAATCAGTAAGTTTCATTGAAAGTAATTAATTTGTTTACTACCATCATGTTCACATCAATAATTCAGAAATATGATACGTATAAGTTTCCTACCTTCGTCGCAGAGTCCCATTGTCGAGTCAATCTTTACGTTTGTATGGAAATCTTTGAATTAGTTTAATAATTCTATGATATTTCACTTTTTATTAATAATATATTGATGATTAATTCTTAACAATTGTCAATTATGACAGCTGTCAAACTCAATTGACAAATTAAGACAGAACTTCCGGACATATGTTATGGCGGAAGAATGAATGAATGATAATACTAAACGTATTAATAATTTACTGCTGCGACATCTGTGTTCGCGCATCGAATTCAATAAAAGTGTTTACATTGCTATCACTAGATAGAGCTACCGGTATAACAAATTCTCCGTGAACAGTATTAATTTGGTAGGTAGCTTAATAAAATTTTACGTTTGCTGCGTGGTTTATAATAATACAGTTTTACGATTTTTTCACGGAAAACCGTTAAAATTGAACTGTACTTTAAACAATTTGTTAATTTAATTTTAAGATTACAATATTTTGGAATCCACTCTACCTACTGACCAACCTAGGAAATCCTACTACTATTTTAAATGCGAATGTTTGTTATTACTTATTAGTACTTCACATGGCGTATTTGCGCAAATATTCGCCTTACCTGGATAATACAAAATCGACTTTTTATATCGTACAATTTAATTTTGTATTATCCAATGATATTATATTAAACAGATAATTATGTTATCAGCGCCGAATTTTGAAGATTCAAATACGTCCTAATTGGGACGTATTGCTTTTAGTCTGCGTCACGCATGGCGACGAGTCATAGGCTTTGTTAAAGCAGCTAAAAAATTAAAAAAAATGCTATTTTGTGTATTTAGAAAGTGTAACAATTATGATACCAAATTTAATAAAACACAAGGGATCTCATATGACATGTAACTACGCAATATACATCGATTTATTTATATATTTCAATTATTTTCCTAATATTCTTATATTTGGAGGTTAGCAAAAAGAAAGAAATGGAAATACATTTTTTCACGTGAGTAAGACAAGGACGCGTTCACTCCGGACATAGAATAAAAGTACAGATGCGATATCGTAGGCAGTAAAGTCATTGTTTACAATACGGTCAACGTAACTTGGCGCGTCTGAAGTTAGCTGTTTGGCTGCGCAATGGAACTTTTAGGAACGAAATTGTCTACTGCGCAGCTAATCGGCTAACTTCAGACGCGCCAAGTTACGTTGACCGTACTGTACCCACAGTTCTGTTTTTCTTTTTTCTAACCTTGTAATATTTAATCATTTTGTTTTATTTAATAATTTATATACTTAATTAGAAATTAAACAGTGTGACACCAGATATTGAGAAGACATGAATGAGATCTGGCTTCAAGAATGGATCGCATTTGTTCGTAAACAAAGAAATGAATTTTATTACAAAATAAATATTTTCTACTCTATAATATATTATTATATATATTCTATTATACCTTTAGTCCTGTTTATTAGTTGTTATAGGTACAAACCGCGTGTATTAATGTACTCGCGGTTTGTACCTTCTGTCTCGTTAAATTTGTTAGTCTATGATGCCAAGACGCGGTGATTGGTGGCCAGGATAATGTTTGTTTACATTCACGCGCAATTGACAACACTAACTGTCTCTTTTTTTCTTGTTGGTTTTTTCAAGCCATCCCTTTTCAACACTTTGACTTGTAGTGAATTGTAAAATGAATGAAAAGTGTGTATGTGTGCTGCCGCTGCTGCGCGGAACACTTTTTTCGGTTGTTTTGTGAGTGTATAACATATCTGTTTATTAGAATATCATTGGTATTATCCAAAAAGGCGAATATTTGCACAAATAGGTACGCCATGTGAAGTGCCGGCATTAGGATGGATGTTTATGTTTGTTACTCTTTTAACTAGCTATTTGGCACACATTTAGAGACATCGATTTAGCATAACACAAAGGATAATTTTTTCCCGTTTTGTGTTCCCATAGGATAATTTAGGACTTGGGCATAACAGGGGCGGACCGTGAGTTTGTGGGGTCCTGGGCCTATACTACATGTGGCCGGTGGCCCTGCTTAGTGAATCAACTAATTGACATTTTGTAGAACAAACTTTGTCTTCAATAGGGGCTGGGCCGGGGGCTCTGTATATTCTCGGGGCCCTGGGGTGCAGCCCGTGCAGCCCAAAAGCTCTTATATAGATCCGCCCCAGGGGGCTTACATTTGAAGTCTACGCAGACGAAGTCGCGGGATTATGAGCCAGTCTTCCATAAGAAAACTAAAATTCGTGAAGGACATTTCAGAAGTTTTTTTAAATAATGTAACTAGATTTTAAATAATATCTCAGCGTCATTAAGATACGTCGTAATTCACCTGTATTATTAAAAAAAAGATAATAAGACAAAACGTGCATTTGTCATTTTTTATATGACACGGTTGGCGTAGTGGCTGAGCGATTGGCTGCTGCTTTGCGTGCGGGTTCGATTCCCGGACGAAACAAATATTTGCATGGCCTTCAGGTACTTAGTTGTTCCAGGTCTGGTTGTTGGTGTTGATGCTATTCGAACCCACGATACAGGAGAAATTCTAAGGGAATAAAAAAAGGCAGTGCAGAACTGCAGCCTCAGAGAAGTGCCAGTAGGTTATCGTCCTATCATTATTTTGTCGGGAGCTTGAGGTCTTGAAGTCATCCACTATTCAGCTCGGAATTTGGAGGTCTTTGCACTGTGCAGCACACAAGTGTAGTTTTTTAGGCTAGCACCCGTTTTAGCGTAGTTTCCAGTGTGTTTTTGGAAACCACTTTTTTGTCGTTTTACTATTACCACTAGTAATCTATATAATAAAAATGAATCGTTGTTCGTTAGTCTCGCTAAAACCCGAGAACGGCTGGACCGATTTGGCCAATTTTGGTCTCGAAATATTTGTGGAAGTTCAGGGAAGGTTTATACGGTAAGAAAATTGAAAAATCGATTGACAGGACAACTGTCGGGGCAGCTAGTGTTTTATGTTTCTAGCTTGTGGTATGGCTTTGTACCTCACTCTCCACTATACCAGAGGCAGTCGCGACCAGCCTCCGCGGTTTCCTAAAATCAAGGTTGCGCTATTGGATACTACACAGCTGATTAGTGTACTTCGTGTTCATGTAACGTAGTCTGCCTATTATACCTACCCAACCCATATCCATTGTTACAAAATAAGTAGCAAGTAAATAATCACACAAATGTTTGAGTACATAAATACTTATAAATAGATAACGAATTCATTCATCAGGTACTCACAACTTAAGTACCTAGAGCTAGATACCTACTGTCTACTGTGCGGTTGTGCGAACTAGCATTGATTTATACAGGCTGGTCCTTTAAACGAAAGACGTTCTTTAAGGGAGTGTAATAAGTATTTATCAGTTTACCACGGATAACGAGGGATATGGCATGGGGGCGAGGCACATGTCGCCTGCATAAGCTCGAATTGACCAAAAGCTCGCGACGAATTAGTGGTGTGCAGCGTTGACATATTGATATCGATAATAATTGAGTTAACCGTGTGGTGCCGGTCGCGAATAGTACCACCCCATTTCCATCCGTGGGTGTCGTAGAAGGCGACAGAGGGATATTGACCAGAGGATTGGGCAGCAGCGTCCTTCTAAGTACCAAAACACCTACTGCGATCGCCAACATGCATCGGCCAACCATGGCGATTATGGCTGAACCCCCTTGGGGGAGACCTAGGCCCAGTAGTGGGCGTCTAAAAGTTGATATGATGTTGCGTGTGTGCATTCAGTGCCTGTATCTATATTTTCTAGTGCTCGCCCCTTTCCAGCATGTGTGCCAAAAGATAGCACATGTGTTACGCATATTTTATTGAAAAAGTATCATGTGTACCGTATCTATTTCTTTTGTTTTGTGTGAGTTAAAACAATGGGCAAAACCAGGTGACAGATTTTTTTGAACAAAATTAAGGTATATATCTGTCGGATATCTAAAATAAACAAACTCGAAAATAAACATTCTACGACTTCAAGTAGGTACGTGACCAATATCTATAGAAATCGTGATAAAAAAAGAAAGTTCTGTTCCCTAACATATTGTCAAGTTTCATACCCCAAAAATAAAATGGTGAACTCTCCCCAAACCCCAGTTTAACTGACCCTGGAGATGGGGAAACTTGACTCACAAGTCCCATATCCCATTTTTTTTTAATTAAGTTTAGATAAATCCCTGCACTCTTTAATAAGAAAATATTACGTTTTATATAAAAAGCCGTTCAGGTCTCCCGGAATCCCCCAACTCATCGTAATGAAAAACTTTTACTACGGAGCAAACACTGAAAAAAAGCAATAATAAACAGCAGCATGCGTAGCATGACCATCGCTATGTCTACGGAAGTACACATAGCGTGGTCATGCTACGCATGCTGCTCCATACATTTCGTCGAGTTATGTGATCATAAAAGTTTAGATCAGCTGATTTTGTCAAATAGGTACTCAAACGCTACTCAATTTTAAAATAACGTAAAGTCTTGTGCTGTGTCTGTCACTTTATGTCAAAGTGAATGTGACAGGACGAGACTTAACGGCATCTTAAAATTAAGTAGCGTTTGAGTATTACACCATTATATCCTTGGAATAAATAGCAAGAGAAACCGCAGAAAAGGGCTACAGTTTATATTTGTTTAGGTAAACGCTAAGAAATCGGTCGACTTTGAACTGAAAATAGAAATTCTATTTTCAATGCTAGTTTCTATCGATGATTATATAACAGAAAGTATTATTAAAATTGAAATAACGGACAAACATCGAAGCAAAACAAACATTTTTAGATACATTTGAATGTGTGTCAAGTACAGCAGCGGTATAGACGAATTTGTTAGATTAGATGTTTCATGTTGTTGCTCTGGCGTCCTACTTTTTGCGCCCCATAGAATGAGGGCCACCACTACATAAGTAATTACTTAATCGGATTTCATGTTATTCTTGTAACTAAAGCCGCGGTGTTTGAACATTTGATATAGGTAACTCGTATTTCAGATTTTGTTTCAATAGAACTTACAAATGATTGTTAAAACTATTCAGCCATTTTATTAATTTTATGAGAATGAGTATCGGTTTAGAATCTGTATCGGTTCTCGTGGTATAATAATGTTATGTGATCGCGGCTCATTATAGAACTACGAATTACAGTAGCTACGTTATCTATGTATAGGTCCATGTGTAGAGCTTTTAATAATGGAGATAAGTAGGTACGTACGTGTACATTCACATTGTAAGTACTATTATTTTTATGATCAGCCTGGATTTTCCCGATGCAGGGCAAAACCCTCTCTACTCTCTTTCAAATGAGATTTTTGGAACTGCTTTTGTCGAAGGATTTTAGATCGTTCCGAGTTCCGCCCTCCCCGCCTGGGTCTGCCGCGATATCGTTTACCATGTAGAACGACCCAATTGTGTCGTACATTTGGCCCAACGATCGTCTGGCATACGTGTCCAGCCTAATTCTATTTCAGCGTTACAGCATTTCAGGTACATATAGGTACTTACTATATAAATGTTATTTTATATCTGTACCTAGGTAGATATTTAACAATCATAATATCTACTTCATTTTCGGAATGGTGCGAATGTTGGTAACTCACGTCGGAACAGTTGCTCATACCAAGCACAAGTTCTATCTTGCATGGAGTACCTAATGTTCGCACCTTTGGCATGGATCAGCCAAATACCAAGTGGAGGCGTTGAAAGTAAATTGACGTGCCAATAGGTTCATTGACAACGACTCCCTTGTTAAGGCTAAGCTCCAGAGCCTTGAACATCGCCGCACAGTTGCCAGCCTATCGGTCTTTTATCGGGTACATAAGTATCGGAGAGTGTGCTTTGGAACTGCGCAACTTAATTCCCCCATCCCCATTCCATCATCAGCCGAGCAGAGATTCGGCGAAGAGTCACCGCTATATGGTTGAAGTTCCACGGTCTCGAACCAAGCGCTTTGCTTGCACATTTATTAAGCGAACTGCCAGACTGTGGAGTTCACTGCCTGCTTCTCTGTTCCCCGACAAGTAGGTACCTATAATCTGGGTTTCTTTAAGGCACGAGTGAACCGGTTCGTCCTAGGCAAGCGTGCTACACCTTAGGCCGTATCATTATTTAAAATCGATTGAGTTGCGGTCAAACGCAAGCCCATTAGAATATATAAATAAAATAAAAAAAACGAATCGCCCTAGGTACCTACCTTTCAGCGGCGCCTGATGAATGAATATATACTTTAGTATTATATCATCTGTGATATAGTTTAGTGACATATGGCATCCACGGCACTCGTGAATTCAGTGTGTAACTATCATTATGTTGACATTATTTACGTGTTTCGAACCACATGTCGTTCAGCGACAAAAATGTGATGAAATATCCACTGAAAACTGACTCACTGACGTGACTAATTTACGACAGACGGTTCACGGTTTCCCGGGCCGACATTAGGTACCTATACGTATCCAATACCTGGAAACACAATCATTGGATAGGATTTAGACAACTTATAAAAAAAAAAAAAATAGAACAACTCTCTGAAAATAAACACATTATTAGTTTACGATAGTGCGTAGTGTATTATCCTTATGGATGGTATGGTATGGATGGAGATCGTCGTGTGAGGTTCTCAAAATCAAGGCAACTTTTTCAAATATAAGTACCATTAGAAAAGGTAAGGTGAAGTGTTCAACTTTGGCTGTGGTTTTTGTAAATGTGCCTAGTCTCTCCCACCAAACATAAACATACATTTTATATATTATGTAGAAAGAACTAAATAAACTTTAATCCGAAAATTGAGGATGTGGTGGTGGTGATAAGTAGGCATACATAGGTACCCATGTACTGTATAAGTATGTTTAATTTAGGTACTCGCTTTTATGTTTGTACACACCGCAAATACAATTTTTGGGTGCGCTAAAGTTCACCTAAATTTTCAACTCCGGTAAATGGAAATCCGAAAATGTTCTTCCTAACATTTTTCATCGTAACATTCACAATTTCTAACTAGGTACTCTGTCTCTAATGTTCATAATTCCGAAGCATTCAACTTCATAATGTCAGTAGCAATAAATATCTATTATACGATTATTTGTTTTCCTATATTTTCTCAAAATAACCATCTTTCACACTATTATTCAAAGTCATATCTTTTTTGTTTAGATTTCTTTTTATTCATAATAATCAGTAAATATACATTCATTTTGTTTCCCAGAAAATGTTTCATATAATATTTGGTTCTTGTAATTTTATTTCGACTATTATTGTTTCAAAGACTATTTACTTCAATTAAACATATTCTACAAAAACACTTAAATGATTTTTTATCCAGATTTTTTTTGTTTAACAAACTGATCAAACAGTAGAATTCTATTTTAACGAATATTGTTTGTTCAGTGTATTTTTCCATGGAATGTATTTAAACGAAAATATACATATACTTATAAATAGACAATAACTAAAATATTGTGTTAAAAAGTCAATATGTTGTGCTACCAAAGTTAATGACAGAAACGAATCGTGCGAAACCGACTTCACGTAGTCTTGTCTGCCCTACGCCTAGAGTGTAATTTAAATCCGCGTAGGCGTGGAGGGGCGAGGCGGCCCGCGAGCTGAGGAGCAGGTGGTTTTAACGCGGTGGTGAGCGTGAATACCATCTCCGACGATAAGCTCGCGTGGGATCGCCGGAGCCGTGACAGAAATCATGCCTGCTGCATGTTGCTTGCTCGCTTGCATGTTGCAGGCTTGCTTGAATGATGCATGCTTGTTTGCACGCTGCTTGCTTGCTTGCATGCTGCATGCTTGCTTGCACGCTGCATGCTTGCTTGCATGCTGCATGGTTGCTTGCGCGCTGCATGCTTGCTTGTATGCTGCATGCTTGCCTGCTGCATGTTTGCTTGCACGCACGCGCCGTAGGTTTGGCTAGAACTGAGACCCCCATTCCTGGTAATAATTTTTATATTAAATAAACAATATATGGATAAAGAATATTTGATTTGTTATTCTATGGTATGATTATTCTAACATTAAACTTTATGTGAAACAAAAATCAACGATTTAAAAATCTTCAAAGTAAATATTCTGCGTATTTATTATTCTATGAAACGAAATTATATGTGAAACGAAATTCTATAAAACTATTAGCTATGAAACAACGTACAACCCATGTATAAAATATAAGAATAATAGTACCATTGTACAAGTAGTTAAATACATGTTTTCATATACACATTTCAATTAGCTTTCAAATAATCACTTTTATTGGTGTAATTTGCTTTAAAATTCAATATATATTTAATTCTATCATTTCTTTCTGAGTATGAGTGAAAATATTATGGTAATTATGTTTAGGGATAGAAGCGTTATGATAAAAAACAGTAAGAGTTTAAATATATTTACATTAATGATATAATTTATTACAATTTTCGGAAACATGAGTGTTATGAACATCGCCGGTAGCACTACAAATAGTATGAATGAAAACTTTAGGATGAAAAATTTTAGGAAGAGTGATCATTCGGATTAGAAATCCTTAGGAAGTACAATTTGGGGTAAAGAACTTTACGTGAGCCAATATGGACCCACAATTTTTACATAACCTTTTTGGAGCGTAACCATTTTGCTGGTTGGATAAATAAGTTAAGAATTTCCATTTTTAGTTCGTGAGGAACTAAAAATGGAAATTCTTAACTTATATAAATATTCAATAGTAACTCCGGTGCATCGTGCGTTAATTATGCAACAGTCTATTAATAATGAATCATGATTTACGTAGGCACCTATCGTCACGGTGAAGTTGGCAGCCTGTGGGCAACCATTTGGCAGCGGTGCTTCGGTCGTTCAATGACATGGTTTTCTCTGTCAGAACCATGTCACAGTTCAGAATGACGCGATCCATTCATACCTGTGGTGTTAAGGTCTGTTGATCCTTGGCTAGAACGGGTGCATCTAACGAAACCGAAAAGGTCATGTCGTTACATCATTGCATCATTATTTTTGCTCTGTACCACGTTACGGAGACAATGAAGTTCAGGAAGGAAGTTATTTACGAAAACCAGTTTCAAATGCTCTAAATTTTTAAAAAGTACCCCCACGATCCCATTTCTGTACGGCACTGTTGCATGCATCCATATGCACAATGTTTTTCCGTGTGTTACATTATGCGCGCTGCTATAAACACGAGAGAAAAAGTCGAATCCCAGCAACAGCTTTTGGTGTAATATGATGGATTTAATGCGTAGCGCGTTAAAGGCTATGATGTGATGTGTCTCTTTCATTCATTCATCAGTCACGTAAACCTTTAGACGCCCACTGCTGTGCACAGGTCTCCCACAAGGGGGGGTTCAGCCGTAATCGCCCTACCTGGCCGATGCATATTGGCAATCGCAGTAGGTGTTATGGTACTCAGAAGGACGCTGCTGCCCATCCTCTGGTCAATATCCCTCTATCGCCTTCAACGACACCCACGGGTAGATATTGGGTAGTGCTATTCGCGGCCGGCAACACGGCATAAAATCAAATACAGAAGCTTACAGTGGTCACTCTGTATAGTAACAGATCTTATGTGAGACAATTATGCGCTTGGCAGACGAATTGGTATTGGTTGGCTGTACTGCATGTTGTTATGCAGACAGGATGACGCTGTTTGTACCTACTTATCCGTTTGAAACTCTTAATAAGTTAAGTCAGAATACCTAGTTCTGTTAATCGTGCTTAATACTCGTAGTAGAGAGCTCATACATATAGTCCTCCTTATCGATTTCGATAACTGCGACCCTTAAAAAAACTATTACCTTGCATGTGCCCTATTATGACTCGCCAGACCAGGTCACAACTAATACAGAAGAAGCTCTACTTATGTAGCGTCGACTCAGATGGTGTTTTTGCCAGGAAGACCACCGTTTACCCAAAGCGGTATTCTATTCTGAAATAGTAGAAGGTAAACAGAAGCATGGTGGTGAGCACCTGCGCGTATAAAGGTGTGCTCAAAACACACCTAAACACTTTGCGCTATTGACTTTGAGGTTGGGAAAGGTTCGCTTTGAATAGGTCGTCTTGGCGCTCTACTATCAATAGAGAAGCATACTGTATGTATGTAGCAGCTCGTGGCTAAGTTAAAGCTGTACAGATCGATCGGTCAAAGGTTAAGCTACGCTAACCGCGGTCGGTCTGTGGATGGGTGACCATCCCTTTCAAACCGAGTTCCCTCCGTGCCTCGGAAAGCACGTAAAGTCGTTGGTTCCGGCTGTCATTTGTAGATCTTTGGCAGTCGTTATGGGTAGTCAGAAGCCAGAAAGTCTGGCAACCAATCTTACCAAGGGGTATCGTGTTACCCAGTAACTGGGTTGTGGAGGTCCGATAGGCAGTCGCACCATGTAAAACAGTGGTATTCACCTGCATCCAGTTAGACTGGAAGCCGACCCCAATATAGTTGGGAAAAGGCTAGGCAGATGATGACTGTATGTATTTACGACTCGCTGCTCTAAGTTGAGGTGTTTGTGAAAATGATTACAGCCACATGAGAGCTTCACTTTGTTTTTGTGTGATGGACAATTAGGTATTCATCGATTATCGTATACCTTATCAGTGCCTTATTACAGTTAATCACTACAGTTTTTGGTGGTCTAGGCGGTATTGGTAGGAATTAGGTAAGTATATAACTATAAGTAGTCATAATTTATGTTTACCTAGATAGATTCGATCGCACACTAGCACACCCTAATCCCTTAATCTCCTCAATAAAATAAATAGGTAGACGAAGAATTTTTTGTAAAACTATATTCCTCCTATACCTTGGGTACGTTTACAAACATTTAAACTCACAAATCTACACAAACAGTCCGACCCGGAACACTAAGCTGTAGATCATACAAATATTTGTTCCATGCGGGAATCGAACCCGCGCCACGCGTTAATCAATGGGCTTATAAAGTGTGAAGATGAAGTTATAAAACATTTGTTTTGACAACTTATAAACACAAACTGTATAATTGGTTACACAGGTGTATCGTTAGACAATTTGAGTATGTATTACCTACATATTGAGAAAGATGAACAATTATGCAAGGTCAAATGTGTTCTACTTCTACAAGGATATAGCCCACAGATATAGATAGACCATAACGCAAGAGCAACTACTTCGTGTGCAATGATATTTTATTAGAATATCATTGTTCGCGTGCCTAGTTTCGTGCCTAGCTTATGTACAAAAATCGTAAGTAAAAAAATAAAGTAAACGTTTCCTTCCATCGGTAAGTCATTATGTGATTAATATTATGAGTAATTAATTTAAAAAATATATATTTTTAAACTAATACCCTCAGTAATACCTGGTAATACCAAATTTAAGAAAAACAAAACATTGTGACGTCATAATAGATAGTCAAAAAATGGCACGCTTGATTTTCATACAGATCGTGATACTTGCGTCATCTAGGGTCTATCTATATCATATAAGAGTTTGTTTGTTTGGTTGAACGCGATAATCTCAGGATCTACGGGTTCGAATTGAAAAATTATGTTGTGTTGGATAGTCCATTTATCGAGGAAGGCTATAGGCTCATGCGAAGCTGGGTCGGGTCGCTAGTCTGTGATATAGCCGCTACGACCGCCTAGAAAAAAAAAAAACTGAATAAGACGAACTAATCCGGTATTTTTCATTTTGCCCACTGACCCCTTGGCTTAAAACATACGTAGGTAGGTATTACCACCCAGGCAATAATCAAAAGTTTATGAAAAACTAGCTTTTGCCCGCGACTTCGTCCGCGTGAATGTCGGTTATCGCGGATGCAGACACAGTTGCGAATTAAAAAGTAGCCTATGTCCTTCCCCAGGGTTCAAGCTAAATTCTTCATACTAAATTTCATCAAAATCGGTTCAGCCGTTTTATCGTGAAAGCATAACTTACAGACAGAGTTACTTTCGCATTTATAATATCAGTATGATACTAGCTTTTGCCCCCGATTTCGTCCGCGTAGAAGTCTAAAATGGTTCTAATTCTAATAGGACTTGAAATTTGGATAATTATTGTGTCAAAATAAAATGTAATTCAATGTAATTCAATCAAAAGCACTAAAGAGTGTTGATATCAAATTCGATGCAAATCACCCCCAAAATAACTTTCTACCCCTTTTACAACCCCGTTAGGCGATGACGACACGTCTTCCATCAATTCAGTTAAAGAATGTTTATGCAAAATTTGAAGTAGATTGGACCAAGGAATCACGTTGTCCCATACAAACTTTGCCCCCGTTTTTCACCCCTTTAGTGGTAGAATTTCGAAAAATCCTTTCTTATCGGATGCCTACGTCATACAAAGACCACACCCTAAAGATAGAAATAAGAAGAAGATAGAAAGAAGATAGATAGATAATAGCACAGTATTGATATAGTATAGTATATTTACCTACGATCACGCTACGATAGCTACGCAATCGCTACCACATGACATGCAAAAACGTGCCCTCGGCGCCAAGTTAGGTACTAGTACTTACTTTATGAAATTACGTATAGAAGTAGTCGTGACCGTGGCGTGCTAGGCACATTTTGGTTTGTCATCTATACATGACTGTGGCGGTCAGAAGATTAATTATAATATATGTAGTATGTACGTATTATTATTTAGATCAAATTATTTCCTGCCCGGGGAGGTGCTCGTGCGTGGCTAAGTAAAAGCCGATCGGATATGACGGTTAAGCTACGCTTGCCGCGGCCAACCATTTGGCGGTGACCATTCATTTCATACAGAGACCCCACTCCGGGCCTCGGAAAGCACGTAAAGCCGTTGGTCTCGGCTGTCCTGCCAGAAAATCTTGTGACGTAGTAATTAAGCATTAGCTAATAAGAATATATACTGTATCATTTAGGAGTTGGTGTCAATAATAAACGGAACGTAGAACCATCAACATCTCTTTAATTTACCTTAGTCCCGTCCTTACATGGCGACCCTGCCATTTAAGGTTCGGTGTCAAATTCCGGGCGCAGTACATCGCTGAGTGAGCTAATGGCGTTAAAGATTAGACTGAGTTATTGTTCGGACAAAGTAATAAGTGAGGTGCATTATTTTAAAAATGGGAAAAACACAGAGTAGGGAAGAAATTGTGATTGCGCAGAACGCCGCAGGTGGCGTAAATGCGGCTGATGTTGTACAGCTGCATCAAAATCAATCGGTAACGAATTTAATACTGGGGGTGATGCTGATCATCCTAATTTTTGGAGTCTTGTTCGGGTTATACAAGCTATACAGACGCTGTCACGTAAACTGCCAGCCAGCGCGTAGGCTGCCAGTCTTACCATGGGGTATCGTGTTACCCAGCAACTTGGTTATGGAGGTTAGATAGGCAGTCTATTATCATACTATGATTCTCGGCGGTAATGTAACTTTCTATCACTGAAAGAATTTTTGTTATCCGTCCAGAAATTTCAGACCTCTTACAAACAAACAATTTTACCTCTACTCGTATGTATAATATTAGCATAGATTTTAAGTGGGTAGGTGGGTAGGTAGGTAGGTATTTAAGTGCTTATTCACTTTTATTAATCAAAAGCTTTTGAAAAAAATCCTAAACTACGAAATTAATGTTCTTAAAAAACATTTTTTTTGTAAACCGCCTATTAGTGTTGGTCTATGATTGACAAGGCTCTGCCTCATTATACTGTAATTATCTTTAATTATTGATAATGCTGGTTACTGTAACGCATACTAATGATACTACGATTGGTCATTAACATTAATGTAACAATTACTTCGCACATACCTACCTGCTACTAGGTACTTAGGTACTAGCAGGTTCAGCTAGCACCAAAGAGAATAGAAGCCTTTGGCTGGCACCACGGAAACTTATATCTATGGCTGGCACTATACGCAGATTACGCGGGTACTAAGATACAGAGTTTAAAAGAGGGAAAAAAAAATATTTCGCTAAAAAGTTTTACAATATTTCTAGTGGTCCAAGATCCCAGGGCCCCCAGACTTATTTTCTGATGGACAAATTTTATACAATAGTGTGGTATTAGTGTGTACAGTGAACGTACCAGCTAGCTTGGGCTGACGGCCAATTCTCAGGTACCTACCAGGTGCTACAGGTACGTAAAAATTGACCACACTTTACTTAGAATTTTAGGTATGTTGTAGGGAATATTGTAAACTACTATTTGAAATGAATACTGCCTGACCTACCTTTATCGGTAGTATATGTTACCAGACACTTGAAATATCGACAGCAAAAAACATAGGTAACCTTACTTAGTTTACAGTCTGAGACTTGATTTTTACCAGCTTTTTATTAGCTTCTCCTGTATGTTTGTATGTTTGTTTGTAACCGACTTCTTTGGGCGCGATTTTGACCCACTTTAAACGGCCAGATTTCGTTCAAACTTTGTAGATTTATCGAGGACCGATGACAATACACTAATTTGATAAAATTATTAAAAAAAACAAAAAAAAAAAAAAAACATAAGTCGTTCAAAATTAGTTGCCGAAAAAACAGCTATTATATACTAGGAAGGTACTGCACAAGCGCCCCTGGTAGAATAAATGTACATAATATTTATAGATATAGATATAACCAAACTAAAAAGTAAAAAATAAATAATAGTTAAAAAAACTAAAAACACGCTTTTTATAGAAAACCAAACTAAAAAATAGAAAATAAATTTTAATAAATTATTTTATTTAAAAAAAGCGTGGGGTGCATGGTGTCAATAGTTATAAATATTTTATTGACAGATATGAGTAGAGTGATTATCATTTTGATAATATCTTAAAAAGCACCCCACGCTTTTTTTTAAATAAAATAATTTATTAAAATTTATTTTCTATTTTTTAGTTTGGTTTTCTATAAAAAGCGTGTTTTTAGTTTTTTTAAACTATTATTTATTATCTATGATATTGATGGGGCTATTTAATATATTTTGTAAGCTGCCAATCCTAGCGGCCAAACATCTGCATGTTTGTCTTCCAACCTCCATCCATTATTTACTGAACTGAAAATTAGTTGTTTCATGTTAGCATTATTCCAGAGAATTGTTGCAGAAGCTCAGCTTTGCGCGGTGGTAGACTGCTGGCGTCAAAGATTTTAACATTTTTCCGGTTGAACTCTTCACTTACGTCAGAAGAAGACACTACTACAGACATCAGACAGCTGTAAGTACCTAAGTAAAGTGAGATCAATTAATATGTACCTGCAGCACCTGGTACCTGAGAATTGGCCGTCGGCTTAAGCTAGCTGGTATGTATACGTTCACTGTACACACTAATACTACGCTATTGTAAATATTTTGTCCATCAGAAAATATGTAAGGTCTGGGGGCCCTTAAGTACCTAAAGGTATAAGTTATAAGTATGAGAGATAGATAGGAACACCCAAATATGCCGAAATATTTTATTCCGAATTTCGATATTCCGATTTTCTAAAGTCCGAATTTCATAATACCTAAAAATTATAATCTCTATTATTTAAAATCACGAAAGTTATTTTACCGAATGTCGTAAATCCGATTTGTTTGTTTTCCGATTGTCATATGTTCGAAGAATCAAATGCTCGATGGGTTCTCGGTCCGAAAAACGAAATTCCGAATTTCAATACTTCGAATAAACTGTTAAAATTAGGATTCTGATTTAATTCAGCTACGCATATATATTCAAAATGGTGTCCCCTTGTTTCGCAGACAGAAATTTCATAGAATTTCGTTTCCTAGAAAATGTTTCATATAATATTTGGTTCTTGTATTTTTATTTCGACTATTATTGTTTCAAAGACTATTTACTTGAATGTAACATATTTCACAGAAACACAATTCAAAGAATTTTTAATCACATTTTTTTGTTTAACAAACTTATCAAACAGTAGAATTACTTTTTAACGAATATTGTTTATTCGGTGTATTTTTCCATGGAATTTATTTCAACAAAATATATAGGTATAAAAAAAAGACAATAACAAAAATAATCTTAAAAAATCAATATGTTGTGCTACAAAAGTTAATGACAGAAACGAATTGCTGCGAAACCGACTCCACGTAGTCTTGTGTAATTTAAATTCGCGTAGGCGCGGAGGGGCGAGGCGGCCAGCGAGCTGAGGAGCAGGTGGTTTCAACGCCCGCCGCCGCGGCTGAGGCTGGCCGGCTTCCGGCGAAGCCGGCCAGTAAGCCGAAGCTGCGGTGGTGAGCGTGAATACCATCTGCGACGATAAGCTCGCGTGGGACCGCCGGAGCCCTGCAACGCCGTAGCCGTGACAGAAACCATGCCTGCTGCATGTTGCATGTTCGCTTGCATGTTGCATGCTCGCTTGCATGTTGCATGATTGCTTGCATGATGCTTGCTTGCATGCTGCATGCTTGCTTGCACGCTGCATGCTTGCTTGCATGCTGCATGCTTGCTTGCATGCTGCATGCTTGCTTGCACGCTGCATGCTTGCTTGCATGCTGCATGCTTGCTTGCACGCTGCATGCTTGCTTGCATGCTGCATGCTTGCTTGCACGATAAACGATTGCACGATAACGATAAAGATAATCGGAATTTTAATAATCGGAATTCGTATTTTTGATGTTTCGAATTTTCATTATCTCGGACTTTTTGTTATTCGATCTTTTGAAACTCGGTATTTTGAGAATAGTAATTATAAACGTTCGGAATTTTGAAATTTTAGTATTATAAAAATAGGATGAATGATAAATCGGAGTTGCCATATAATTATATTGTTGCCATATATAATTTTGAACCATTCGGAATTATGAAAATCGGTATTTTGAAATTCGTATTTCTGACTTTCGGAATAAAGTTTTTCGTATTTATGTAGTGTACCCGAGATAGATACGTGTGTGCTAGGAGGCCACGCTCTTCATCACTTAGAATACAATTAAGATGTTACACCTTAACATTATTTGTGTTATATTAAAAAAAAAACAAATAAAGAAAACAGAAAATTAAATAGACTGTGCGTTGGTGTGTGGGGGTGTGTATGTGTGACTATGTGCGTGTGAATGTAATTGAGAGGTTTTCAAGAGCGCTTGTTATATCCTCATAGCTCTTGTTTTTTAGTCAATTAATTAAAGTTTGTTTACATTCTTGATTATTCATAGAATAAATCTTTAGTACCTATTTTGTTTATTTTATTATAAAAAGTAACAGATTTTTAACATTTTGTCTTTTTACATATGTTTTTACTGAGGCCACAGAATAATTCCTCCGTTTTTGGATGTTGCCAGGATCATAGAGGAAGGTTTCATTTCATATACAATTTCCAGACTGTGACTTGTGAGACCGCCAAACGTGTATAGGTCTTTAGTTGGAAATCTGAGTACACGGTTTGAAGAACACAACTTGCAAAAGAGAACTGCGGGCTGTGCCCAGTTCTAAGAATGTGGTTTAGTAGCTCGCCCCATACTGGGGTACAGTAGACTGCTAGCCTACTAATTGGACCAGAGAGCCATATCTCAAAGCCTTGAAAAGCCAAATGAGTTTCCTGATTCGAGTCATGACAATCTCTACCTATGTGTCTGCCAGGACAAGGATTGGTCCACTATAACGCCCAAATACCTTACTGGACACACTTGGTTAAGTATACACTATCGGATGGCCAGTTTTGAACAGCTTGGGACCCCTTATAGCTAGATGGTCCGTCATGACGGAAGCCTAGGACAGACTGGATGCGAAAGGCGGAGAAACGATAAAGGCACTTCCTTTGCCAGGAGAATTCGCCTGTAATGTAACAATTTAAGAGTTCATTTTCAGGATAACGTTACCATAATGATGCCTTACTGACAAACGTACATTCGCCTGTAAAGTAATAATCCAAGATTCGATTTTGAGCTCGAATCTGCAATGCTATTCTGTAAGAACTCACTTGGGACAGAACGAAGAAAGAAAGAAAAACTCTTTATTCACGAGAAAGTGACGCACATAATTAATTAATACATAAACATTGTTGTATAGCAAAGCCTAAAACTAAAACAAGTGGATATACATTATATTTTTAGGGTTCCGTACCTCAAAAGGAAAAAAACGGAACCCTTTTAGGATCACTTTGTTGTCCGTCTGTCTGTCAAGACACTCAAGACCCTTTATCTCGGAAAGGCGTACAGGTAACGAGTTGAAATTAAAACCATATGCTTAGGTAACGGGCCCTTGAAGCTGTGGAAAAATCAAACTTCTGAGTTAACGTGAAAAAAGATACGGCCGTTTATGTCGCAACAAACGTACATTTCGACACTCTCAAGAGAATCAAAACTTATAGGGTACTTTCCGTTGACCTAGAACTATGAAATTTGGCAAGAGGAACTATGAAATTTGGCCGAGGGAGATTGTAACAGAATAGCACTACATTAAGGTGAGTGAGGTGAGCGCTCGCGGTCGAGGGAACAGCGAGGCAGAGTTGATTACTCAGCTCTATGTATTACGTCTCTCTCTATGAACAAAATGAACCACAGCACAGCTTATTTATCTACTTAAGATAATTACTGTGTTTTTCACCGCCATCCACTTGCGCACTTGTCCCAAGGTTGAAACTTGTTTGAATGGTTTGAATCGTAGCCATCGTAGGTAGGTAAACGTAGGTATATCTTGTTCTTGTTCGAGGCCTCGACCACCATACCTATAACGATTCAGATAAAACTTATTTTTAACCGACTCCAAAAAAAAGGAAGTTCTCAGTTCGACCCGTATGTTTGTATGTATGTATGTGTGTTTGTTTGTCCGCGATTATCTCCCGTTTGGCTGAGCCGATTTTGATGCGGTTTTCAGAAAAGTGTTTGTTAAATTCTGGAGAAGGTTTTAGTTTACCACAAACATAAATTTATCCAGCGCTTTTTGAAAAAAAAACAACAAAAACCGAGAAGACTTGGATACAAAACAACAAACAGAACAAACCAACCGACTTCCGAAACTAAAGTCATGAGTGTTCTGGGCTAAAGTAATTTATCACTTTTGAGTACGTAAAGGCGGTTCTCTTTTTTCAAAAAAGATTTTTTGGATATAAATTATAATTCCTACATCATCACTTCAGCCGAAAGACGTCCATTGCTTGCATAGGCCTCCCCAAGGGGGGGTTTTGCCATAATCGCCACGCTTGGCGCTTGGCTACCCAAGATCAATAAGCATGTCTCAATTAGGGGGCTTTATCTCATTTTTCAACCGACTTCAAAAAAGGAGGAGGTTATCAATTCGTCTGTATTTTTGGAACGAAGTTCCTTATCGCGCGTTGTGAAAGGGGGCTAGACGGAAAAAAATCTTACGAAAAGTTGTCACGACATGCTATAATAAGCTAAATTGAATCGTTGGAACTGTCAAATAGAGTTCATTATTAGTTGAATGGCGGCTTTTCTATGAAAATATTGGAGCGAATTAAAACCTTATTTTTGCTATTTTTATTACTTCACAAACGCAGACAATTCGAACAGAAAAATTGAATCGTTGGAACTGTCTGTTTAAGACGGAATTATTTGTAAAGCTTCCGGCGCGCTCGATAGATGGCGTTGGCGTCGATTTAGAAGTCGCTATGGTTTCGTTACCGTGGTGAGGCTAAATAGGCAAATATACTTTTAATAAAATGGTGAGCTATCAAGATCAAGTCAGATCAGTACACAGTGGTTTTATTTTCAATCGCTAGTGTACCATTCAGGTCAACCTCCCCAAATACCAATCAGGTATTTAACATTGGTCCTTCGAGCCGGATGTTTCATTTGTTCGCTTAGCTCTAATTTCTCCAGTCTACCTCTAACTCTCATAATGTTCTTACCATCAAGGTAGGGGCAGAGTGACCTTAATGAACTTGGTTTTGACTGTATATAGCCTTTGTCCTTCAGTTCCGTATATTCTGTTGTAAATAGTTCTTCTTGTGTTTTCCTAATACTACATTCGAGTGCAGCGTCTAATTCTGTTGTTTGTAAATATACTTTCCTGTATATTTTGTACTCTTTTAAAAATCTTTGGCAGTATGCAATGAACCTAACCAATCTTCGTAACTGACAAAATTGATCGAAGAAGGAACAGTTTAGAATGATCTCTTTTAAATCTGTACTGCAACTGTGCAGCAACGACACTTGAACATTGCCGTCTGCGTTTGCAATCCGCAAGTAAATCACAGCTAAGTACGCTGTTTCGGAGGCGTCACTAAAACCGTGACGTTCCAGATAGTCATTCGACTTGATGCCAAGCCAACGAGGATTCCGGACCTTGGTGAGTAGTAACAATTCCTCTCTATATGACCTCCATTCATTTATTAGATCGTTGGTTAGCTCCTCATCCCAACCAACACCTGCAAGCCATAATTTCTGGATGAATACTTTCGTGAAATCCACACTAGGGGCTAACCAGCCTAATGGATAAAAAAGTCGTGCTATCATAGAAATAATGGATCTTTTAGACAGAGGTGCTGTCGTTGGCGGTGGGAGGTTCACCATGTACTGGAAGGTGTCTGCGTTGCGGTTCCAGGTAAGTTCTAGAATTTTGATTGTACTATCTAATTTTATTTCTACTTCCTTTTCTTTGTGATCTAGTTGCTTTGGTTTGTTGTAGTCTATTGCTTGTTTTATGTCCTGTATGATTTTGTACTCATTTGTGTTGTTCTTGTTTATGTTGTTCTTGTTTATGTTGTCCTTGTTCATGTTGTCCTTGTTCATGTTGTCCTTGTTCATGTTGTCCTTGTTCATGTTGTCCTTGTTCATGTTGTCCGTGTTTATGTTGTCCTTGTTTTTGTTGTCCTTGTCTATGTTGTCCTTGTTGATGTTGTCCTTTTCCATATTATCTTTTGTCCTAATTTGATCTATTTGTCCTTTCAATGTATTACTATCTACTTCCTGCTTGTACTTTTCCTTTAGATCTGTATTTCTTTCTAACCTTTTTTCTAATGACTTAACTCTTTTTTCAGCATGAGAGCTTCCAGCTTTACAAGAAGGGACTTCATAGCGGAACGGTAGTCTCATTACGTACCTTCCACTGCCATCGCTTACTGTAGTTTTAGTATATAACTCTTTACACCTGTTTTCTTTAGGTGTTAGTAGTTTCTTTGAACTATTTTGCTCTTCAATTTCCCTCTTTCTTAGTATTTCGTCTTCATTAACTTGTGCATGCAACACATTAATTTTAGGTGAACTTCTAGATGTGTCCCTACTAACTGCACCGGACAGGACCCACCCTAAGGTAGTACTCTGAGCAATTAGAGTGCCTGACGGACTCTTAACTATGCCTGCCTTAATAATGCAGCTGTAAACATCAGCGCCCAGTAAAATATCTATTTTATTGGGTGTGTTGAACTCTGGATCTGCGAGTTGCAGTGTGTTAACGCTTAACCAATCTAACGTAGTATTGACTCTACACTCAGGTAAGTACGATGTAATTTTGTTTAGTACGTAAGCATTAACTTTAAGATTATAATTTGAATCTACCCGAGATTGGATATTCAAATGTACCATGTATCTTGCCATGGTTGAACTATTACCACCAAGGCCTGAAATCGTTCCTTGAATAGGGTTTTTCTTCAGGTTGAGTAACTGAACTACGGCCTCTGTTACAAAACATGCCTGCGAACCCTGATCGAGCAAGGCTCGGACTGTCTGAAATTCACCAGAGCGTGACTCGGCTTTTATTAGCGCTGTGGCTAATAAAACCTGTCTGGGCATGGGAATGTTATCTGTCGACAGACAGGAAACAATCGGATCAGTATTAGGTAAACTAACACTGTCGATAGCCGATGATGTCGAAGGTTGGTCTTTTTTGTCAGACTCCTGACCTAAATGCAACAGCGAATGATGGCGCTTTTGACAAACCTTGCATGTGGTAGGTTTTCTACATTCAGAAACAATGTGATTGCCGCCTAAACAGTTGAAGCAAATTTTATGTTTTGCAACAAAATCACGTCTAACGTCAACTGTTTCCTTTGAGAATTTCTTGCAGAAACAAAGTTTGTGTCCTTCTGAGCAGAACTCACATTGTATTGATGAACTCGTAGCCAACATTGCCTTTGGAGTATGAGCAACTGAACCCTTATTATTGTTGTTGCCTTGATGAACTGGTGCCCTTTTCGGCTCTAAACACTCTAACGCACGAAACCGATTTTCTATAAAAGTTTTAAATTGGTTGAAAGTTGGTAAGTCATTGTTGGAGTCATTGTTGCAAATACTAAGTTCCCATTGCTTACGCGTTTCGTTATCTAATTTGAAGGTAGCAATGTGTATTATAATGACATCCCATGTACTCACGTTTATATCCAAATTACTCAACGCATTAAGACAATCGCACGTGGTATCAAGCAACTCTTTCAAAGCTGTAGCTGATTCCACCTGCATACGTTTTTGACCGAACAACCTTCTAAAAATACAATTTGTTAAGTATTTCTTATTGCTATACCGCTTCTGTAACTGAGTCCAGCACTGAACATAATTGGCATCAGTTATAGGGGTATGACGTATTAATTGCTCGGCTTCGCCAGAAAGGTGACCTTTTAAATAATGGAGCCTTTGCACATTATCTAATGTATCGTTTTTGTGTACTAATGATGTAAAAAGATCATGGAAAGTTGTCCATTCATCATATTTTCCTGAGAATATTGGAATGGATATTTTGGGCAATTTAACAAAAGAACTACTTGATTTATTTGTACTAGCTGAAGCGTTATCGATTTGACGTACAGAACCCTTAGCTATCTGAATTTTATTAAGAGCTGTTTTCATTAAACTTTTGTAAATAACATAAATGTCCTCTGTCG
Source organism: Charanyca ferruginea (assembly GCA_947361185.1). Taxonomy (NCBI): domain Eukaryota; kingdom Metazoa; phylum Arthropoda; class Insecta; order Lepidoptera; family Noctuidae; genus Charanyca; species Charanyca ferruginea. Next base: position 11,357,074 of record OX376069.1, read on the forward strand.
CATCATAGATATCAACCACTTTCTGTACTATGTCTTCCGCTTTATAACGTTCATACAATTTAGTATTATTTTCTTTGAACAATGCCCAATCGCTTTCTAATAATTCTTGCCTTGTTTCTATGTATTCTAGCGTTAATCTATCTTTACTACATTTCTTAAAGTTTGTCAATCCCTTTGTAATAACATTCTGTTGATCTTTTAAAACGTTAATTAATCCTTCCATTTTTATAATTGATTTTATGTATTTAATAATTAAATAAAATGCGTTTAAATTGATTTTAGCTTGATCTAAGTTTATGAACACAACAAATGTATAAGTTAATAAAATCAATGTACAAATGAATAACAACTTTCTCAAAAGAGATAAAACATGTAAATTTTCTGAGTGTTGTAAAACTATGCAGTGAACTAAGTTATAACAGCCGACTAAAATTTTCTAAGTTGTACACTGTTAGCAAACAAAATTAATACAAGTCCAAAATCACTACTTAAAATTTTACAAGTGTTTTGGAAACACACAAGATCTGCTGGAAATCGGGTATAGGTTCCCCGTTCCCCCGTTTTCTATAAATTATTCTAAGTCCTTATTCTAACATGCACACAAATCATTAATAAACTAATGAAAGTTTTCTAAGTCTAAAAATGTTCTTAAAATTTTACAAGTCCAAAATTGCTAATTAATTTTCTAAGTCGAAAGTTCTTCACTATTTTCTTAAGTTTAACTTCTCGTTGGAATAGAGTTCAAAATTGTTTGACTCGACCTGTTTGTCCAATTCGTGGACAAGATTTAATAAATAAATGTACTCACAAAACTGCACTTCACACAAACACCGTTTTCAACCTGCAAGTGGCGCCCTCTGTGGCCGCTATGTGAACTGTGTGCGATGTCACCTGTGACGTCGCGTGATGGCTGCGCCTGCGTCACCTTGCTGTCTTCCGATGAAGTGTTGATCTGAAAGTGGCGCCCTCTGTGGCCACTCTTTGAACTAGTCCGCAAATGCTGACTCAGCTCACCGCTTATGCTGGGCGAAGCTGTTGCCGCAAGTGCGGGGGGACCGTGTACCTTTCTGCAGCGATCCACTGCAAGTACACGGGGCGGAGAAGTGGGCCAATGGTGGCGCCACTTGTATCAAAAACTGTCCAATTGACCCGGCTCGTATGGACCAATGTTAAATACCTGATTGGTATTTGGGGAGGTTGACCTGAATGGTACACTAGCGATTGAAAATAAAACCACTGTGTACTGATCTGGCCCCTTATTCACAATCATTCGATTCGATTCCGTACCGAATCGAAAGTCAAAAGATATCGAAGATGTCCTTCAAACGCAATTCACAAATCCGAAACCGAATAATTTTGACAGTTCAACTTCGCTACGAAGACTCAAATCGGAAATGAGATAGTCGAATACGGTTCCTTACCGACACGGAAACGTATCGAATGGTTGTGAATAAGGGGCCTGACTTGATCTTGATAGCTCACCATTTTATTAAAAGTATATTTGCCTATTTAGCCTCACCACGGTAACGAAACCATAGCGACTTCTAAATCGACGCCAACGCCATCTATCGAGCGCGCCGGAAGCTTTACAAATAATTCCGTCTTAAACACTGTCAAATAGAGTTCATTATTAGTTGAATGGCGGCTTTTCTATGAAAATATTGGAGCGAATTAAAACCTTATTTTTACACATTAACCGTGAAATTCGGTTGCACATAGCTCCTATTGTCCGGTCGGGCACCAGCCTATACGTTTCTCAGAATAATTTTATCATACCTAGTTTGGTAAAATTTCAATTTTTAACCGTTTACGTTTACAAAATAAAGTCCGAATTCGCTTTTCGTAGAATATGTTTATGTATTTAAAGGCGGCGCGGCGAACTCTTTGAACTAGGTACCTACGGCGATATGTTTAGTACCTAAGTTTATTCGCTCAAAAATATTATTATAACTTCAAAAAAATAAAATTTTATTACAATTCCTTCACTAATTAATCGAAAGGAACTTCGTTCCATCCGGGTGTCCCTTGACACCTCTCAAGTTTTTTTTTTATGTTTGTTACCTGAGAACTTTGGACTGGGTGAACCGATTTTGATGATTTTTTTTTAATTTGAAAGTTGGTGCTTCCCGTGTGGTCCCATTTTAATTTCGTCCAGTTCTGACAATGGCATCCATGAGAAAACCGTATAAGTCTTAAATTTGCATTAAGTATGTGCGCGATTTGTTACGCGATTTCTCCGGCAATCGTAACCCGATTTTGAAAATTTTTCTTTTTATGGATAGGGTATGCTTCAGGGGTGGTCCCATATAAATTGTATCGAAATTGATTCAGCACTTTTTGAAAAAATCAAAATATACCCAAAAATTTGACATAGACGACGTTTTAGTTTCTTCAATCTTTGGAATTTCTTCTCCTATAATCTTCTTAATAGATTTGGATGAGAAGGAGGTACTTACTAAAAAGCGGTAAATAAAAAGCTTTTTACAAAAAAGACAACCGCCTTCAAAAACTAAAAAGTGAAAAATAACTTTAGCACAGAACATTGACTTTAGTTTCGGAAGTCGGTGGCAATAAAAAACAACAAACAGAACAAAGCCACCGAATTTCGAAAATAAAGTCAATGTGTGTTCTGTGCTAAAGTTATTTTTCACTTTTTAGTTTTTGAAGGCGGTTGTCTTTTTTGTAAAAAGCTTTTTTTAATGCCTTTGTCTGTACATTCACCACACTAAAAATTCACCTCACTTTTAGGAAAAAAACCTTTTATTTTTTAAAAGCCTACAAAAACTAAGAAATGATAAATAACTTTAGCACAGAACACACATGACTTTAGTTTCGGAAGTCGCGACTTTCGAAACTAAAGTCATGTGTGTTCTGTGCAGTCGGTGGCTTTGTTGTTTGTTGTTTTAAAATAATTTTTAAAAACGATTATATTTGCCGGTGAAATCGCGTAGGTAACAAAAAACGAACAAAATAAAACATACAGTCAAATTGAGAACCGCCTACTTCCTTGAAGTCGGTCGAAAATTAAAAAAAGATATACCTACTATCACGGACTAGAATAGACTAGAAAAAAAGAAGGACTCCGCGTCACGCATATCGAAAGTGAAGCATCCTAAAGTAAGCCGGACCGCTAGTACACACGGCTACACACCAAGCTATACATTTCCAGTATAAGCTGACCTCTCATTGTATGCCGATTAAACATTCATAAAAAAAAATAGTATAGGTGGTATAATCGGCACGTAATTGGCATACAAAATAGAAATAGTAAACGTCATTAGCTCCGATTGACGTAGGTGACAAATAATTTTCCAGCAGACACGTAAATAATATTCAATATGTAATTAAAATGCACAGAATCATTAAAAATTATGACAGAAATAAAATTCAAACATAAATTCATTATTTTCCGTAATTTTCTCACATGCTAAAGTTTACCTTCTAATTGTTAATGTTCAAATGTTTTTTTTTATTCTGTAAGTTCTGCTTTTACCTACTTGCAATTAAAGTCTTAAGGTGCGTACGGATTAGAGGCAGCCGCGGGGTGCGCAGCCTCGCCACGCACGGCTCGTGAAGGCACGCCTCGGGCTGAGGCGCGTACGCACTTGAGGCAACAGGGCGAGCCGTGCGTGCCACGGTGCCTCAGGCGAGGCTGGGCCTTGACCTTTGTTAAATACCATGTCCTATCCTAACAGAACCGGGTGATCTGTAATTCAGGACCATACCTGAGTCACCTTTCTCTATTTAAGATTGTGCATTTTATTATCTAGTGACTGTGATGTTCTGTCATGACTTGTGGTTGAGATTTAAAATAAAAATTATAAATATTATACTAGCTACTATTATAGTAATTTAAAACTGCTAGCCGGGCAGGTCGATCGGTCATAGGTCAAGCTGCGCTTGCCCCGGTTGATCTGTGGATGGGTGATCACCCATTTCATACCGAGTTCCCTCCGTACCTCGGAAAGCATATAAAGCCGTTGGTTCTGGCTGTCATTCGTAGATCTTTGGCCGTCGTTATGGGTACTCAGAACTTCAGAAGCCAGAAAGTCTGACAACAAGTCTTTCCAAGAAGTAGGTATCCAGTAACTTGGTTGGGGAGGTCAGATAGGCAGTCGCTCTATGTAAAACACTGGTATTCAGCTGCATCCGGTTAGACTGGATGCCGACCCCAGCATAATTGGGAAAAGGCTAAGCAGATGATGATGAATTAAATTGTGGAAACTGTCTATCAATTAGTTATTATAGTAAGGTACCCCTCCCTACCTACTACATAATCTACAAGTCATAGTTTCTGTCCTATCACAACAAATGTATTACGAAACAAGTGATGAAAAATTCGTTACAGGAGTGAGTGAGCTAGGTCGCCACTTGCAGCGTTATCAAACAACCAAATATCAAGCATAGCTTTCTTCTTATCACTAGATATAACTCAACGAGAGCGTTGAGCCAATAATTTATGCGGCCGATAACGGTTGCCTCTTGTCCTCTGTAACGAGCTGTTGTTTACAATTACTACCTACCTTTTGTGCAGTTAAAATGGAGATCTATCAGTCTTTGAGCCCTTTATTATTGTCTCAGCGTATAGCTTCTGTTCACGTGTGATATACCGGTCAAGAAAAAACCTATCACTTCTCGAATCTGTCCATTTGTTGTTCAGCAAAATTGAATATGACCTTCATCTATTTAGTCAAGTTTAGAAATCTGTAATCTGCTGTTCTGTGAAAAATGTGATAAGCCGCGGGCGCCTCTGATGCATGAGGGAACGTCATAGGGTTTGATACGGGTACGTTCACTCTGTGCTCAAAGTTTCACAGCCAAAGTTCTATGACCACATCCAAGTCACACACAATAGGAACCTACCTATATCTTTTTTTAAATTCTGGTTTAAGAGCGCGTATTCGATTCGTGACGAAAACTTCATGTTTTTGCGTTTTGCCCAGAGCAATATCGTAATTATGTGAGCAGATTATTTAAAGACAATTTACAGTTTTAGAAAGATTAAGTCTTGATTTAGACAGCTACAGAGTAAAAGTATAATTTTTAATTATGGTTTTTTAAAGCGAAGACAATTCTTTCATATCGTTTTGCGAAAATAGACGTCAGAGTTAACTTTCAGGACGAATACAACCATTACAATATGTCAAAATATTTTGTTTTTTCCCTTTTTCCAACAGTATATACAGTCATAAAGACAGCTACAGAGCAAAAAATACGAAAATATTACTATTATGTATTAAAAAACAATGTTGAAAAAGTAGAAAATCGGTTCACTTTGACAAGTTTTTTTCACCAGTATTTGAATAAAAACATAACTGATATATTTATTTTATGAAAGTAAATGTTATGCTTAATAAACAGAATATTTTTCAGTCCGTTATTCGAGCTCATTTATTTTAGACAATTATTTTATAAAGCACTGTAAAAAATCGCGCGCTGGCGTTTGCCGATCAATTTCTATGATTCGTGCTTATTTCGAGCATATTTTTTTTTCTGATGCACACAAACAGACCATTGTATTGTACTAGTGTGTGTCAATGCTGCTACGCCATTCTAGCAATCGTTTAGATTTTGAGTTGCGCTAAATCCAATACGCGCCCTTAAAAAATCCTCATGGATGTCCTCCTCCCTAGGGTGTGTGAAGGGCTCTGTCCACAGAAATCTTAATAATTTTCTGTGGCTCTGTCAGACTCTTTCTGACTAAAAACCAGCCTGTTGTCACAGTATAAGTATTAGTACTACCGTACAGTAGCGACACGCTCCGCCTCCCTCTGAAACCGTTCCTCACCTCTCCCCGCGTCGAACGACTAGCTCTGGAAATGGCGTTTTTGTTCGCGTGGCGCGTAGACACGCACACTTACGCACGTATCTGTATAATCTATTATTTTAGTATTAGTGTAGGCAATTATATCGTATCATTTCTATGGAGTGTCGCGGGTGTGCTGTTGTTCCATCTCACACCTACGTCGGGGGACTTCTAAGACGAGGGCACGGCTCCTCCCAAGCGGCACACTTTGCCCTTTGCACTTTGACGCTGCTTATGTATCTCGACTGGACTATTCTACAAAGGTTGAGGAGGTTGTAGAGTAGGTACATCCGAATTAAGTCAAATTTTACTCTGAGGGTCAAGCGGTTGGCCTCGAACCACAATGTGATCTTCAACTCCTTTGTGGTGAGAGTACCAACTAAACATCTACCGACTTTCACGAAGGAGGAATTTTGGCCGAAAGGTGTTGTGTTACGGCGCTTTCGAGCCCGGCTACCTGCTGACACCCCGTGAACCACGACGCCAACTTTACGTACGAAATAGGATATGTTTAATTTAGTTTGTTATTATGTTAGTATAGTTTGTTGTTATTATTATTATTTTGTGTATTTTATCTATGGGCCACAGTTACCTGATAATAAAGCTATTATTATTTTTCCAGCGTATGCCGCGCCGTGTCCTCCCGGAGGTACCTACATCTTTTTTTTTTGTTCCGAGGTGGAAAATCCACGTCGATGTCCTCCACCCTGGAGCGGGCGGAGGGGTCTGTCACACTCTTACTGACTAAAAACCACCACGGTGTTCCACGTCACACCTACGTTGGGAGTCGCGGGAACTGGAGATACTTCCGCAACCCCCGACTGTGCGGGAGGCGACAGACGTCCCCGAGTCTGCCGCCCCTGGACCTATTTAGGTGGGCCGGAAGAGGGCGTTATCCGCCCTCCCTCGACGTCCGGTGCGCCTGCTGCGGGCCGGGTGGGAGGTAGAGATCTCCCGCTCCCTTTCCGCAGCCTCCTTCTGTGACATGACCGTTTCGCAGAAGGAAACCACCGCGTCCCAGGACTCTGCGCTTCCGACCATCGACTCGACCACGGCTGGCAGCGACAGGTCACCATGACGAAAGGTCTGAAAAGCAGTCGTTGTGGTCGAAATTGGTGAAGATGTCATCATTAACATCATCATCATCAAAATTTGTAGTATCAGTACCTATAGGTAGTTTATCATTCAAGACTCGTACAGATGGATGCAGTGTAGCATAGCATTGAAATAATTATAATCATTGACATGACCTTGAATACAGCCGGTTTTAACGACTACCTATTGAGTATTATGTTAGTAATAATAATAATCATGATTTTGTATATTCGTTCCCACAAATACCTAGTAACTACAGTGTTTACAGATTCAAAAAAATATCATTTGTCTTCCTCTACTTAAAGCATAATTTCCACAAGTTCAGCAAGTAGGTACCTACTTCTACTTGGTAAGCATTAGAAAAATGATGCTTCGAAATTAAAATAAAATAAAATAAATTGACCCAAAGTCGTAGACATAGAATATAAAAAAGAAAGTTAATAAATGCCATAGCATGGTATGATAGTATCTCTGACCATAACCAAATAATAACACTTAGTTTTCTACTTAGAAAGTTTTTAGGTATTTCCCAAACATCCATTTAAACTTCAAACTATCCTACCTTCTCGAGATTTGGAACGTTGCCATACAAATTACTGTCATTATTTTAACGCATTCCGGAAGTGCACTCTGCTTTAAATATAAGGCGCTACCGTTACATAAATAGTGTCTCAACTCTAATGCCGGCACTTCACATGGCGTATTTGTGCAAATATTCGCCTTACTTGGGTAATACAAAATATACCTTATTTTTATTTGCATAAAGTCGATTTTGTATTATCCAAGTAAGACGAATATTTGCATAAATACGTCATGTGAAGTGCCGGCATTACATCAGCGTGCGTGCACGCATCGATGCGGTGTTTGATGCACCTCCCGTCGCCCGCGCGTCTCGCGCCTGCCAATGTGTTGGCATAGGTTAGGAACCCACTCTGGCAGCTCAACGGCGTGCCTTTCCCGCTTTGAACCGACTTGGTTTTTTCCGTTGACACCGATTTATGCATCTATGAACATAATGTCAGCTGAGATAATCCTACATTAAACTGAAAATCTATTTATCTATGAAATCAAATCCTGTGCTAATTTGACTAAATATCAAACGCGATGTTTGTGTGCTACTCAGTGCCACTACTGTATGTCGTTCAACTCTATGTTCATAACAAAATGTCCTTGAAGAGATCTTTTGCCACATGTTCTTACAACTTCTCGTATTTGTTCGCATAATTGTTTAGAAGATGGAATATAAATTAAAGATTCCATGCACCCTCTTATTTGAGGTTATGACTAGCCTCCGAGTTACTAAGATACCACCGACTTATAGAGATAGGCATCACAATATAAATATATTTGTTTATTGTATGTATATATATACATAGAAGAAAAAGACATGCTACGCAGACTCCAATTGCATTGGAGTCAATAAGGGCAGGAAGTCGATGATAGAATTTACTTACTAAATAATAAGAACAGAACAATGAATTAACATGTTTTCTTACTGGGGTACCCTCATGCCTTTGCTGCATATCAGGTTAGTGTATCCAAAAGCTTGGTTGCCCTTCATTACTTTTAGAACCGTTTATAGGCAAAATTGGAGCAACAGAACCTTTTCAGCAATACTAAAAGCGCCTACCTGTACAAGACCACACGCCCGGCAACATGACACAATACCAATTAAAATAAACCATACATGTTATCATTTAATCCGTGATACGAGTAGTCATGTAAGATCAAAATTATACGGTCACAGACCGTCATGATTCGTTAACACTAACAGCCACATCCAAAAATAAGTCATCGGCCTGGCCTTGATGTGAACCGTATTATGCGCACTCCGATGCATGGTAATTTATTATACCCACAACAAAATACTATAAACTCGAGGTTTATTGCTTTACTGAAAGGCAATTATCATATTTTACAATTAATGAAGAAATAGGTAAATAAGCAGAATTATTAAGTCCGTCTTTGTACGTTTGTGCATGAAGTATAAATAAATAAATAATAAATATTTCAGAAATAAATAAACTCAGTTTCCAGAGGAGAGGAAGATGAGTCATGGCAATATTACACAGTTAAAATTGATACACTGTGGTTGAAAGGCGCGAAATAAATAAACAATAACCGTCTTTAAACTCTCGTCTCACTCAAATTGAAAGACTGTCAGTAGGTTGTCGCTAAAGGAGGACCTACACTCTTGTAATGATAAAATCAAACTATTTTAGCCAAGGGTAAAATTTGAACACAGCCTTCCTTTTGTGCTAAGTAATAAAGTAAAGAAATATGTATGTGTAAGTTGATCTTTGCTGGTATAGGTATAATTATCTACTCCGGTCCGGTCCGGTCGGTATAGTTTATGTAGGTATGTATGTCTGTCTATAAATCTCAATTTATGTAATGAATAACGATTAAATTTAATAACTGATAAGCTGACAACCCAATGCTTAAGATAGATTTTTCCATTGCATGATGATACGCCAGAGATGAAACTGATCTCTTCAGTGCAAAAGATGATGTTGTAACTACTTCACAAGGACAACGCTTATGTTACATGCATATGTAATGCTAATCACTATAGTACACGCGCCCCTATTTTTGACACCAATACACGCGTGGCCTACTATAATAGGCCTTTTTGAAATGTCGATAAATGTTTTTTTGGTTATATTAAAATGAAACTAATAATCAAAATAATATATTAGTTTATTAAGGTTTTCAGAATAAACTTAATTTTTTATGTAACAAGTAGGAACTTTGAATTACTAACAATTTACTTATCTAATAGAAAAAACAACGAAATTGGCAGTTCTGAGATCAATGTCTTACATTATTTTTTTAAACTAACGTTAATTAGAAAAATAAACCGTTTTCATAATATTCAGTACACACCACAGCCTGGTAATCAGGGAAAATTCATTAGTTGCAAGTCTTGCACCACTTTTTCGTTAATCAATATCGAGCTTTTTTACAATTTGCGCATCGACCAACTCGTCTCAACTTTGGTGTGATATCATCTTCTTCAAGAGCATCTATAGTTACGAGAGCGGTAATTGCAACAATGTTTATCAAATCGAGAAAAATTGTAAGTGGCCATCGGCAGCGTATTCATAGGACACTGTATTATTTACACATCTTATCTCTATCAATACGTCACCACACTTAGTACGGTTGTAAAAAGTAATTTTTCAGGCTTGCGTTCTTCATGTGTATCGGGATCAATGGTTGCATCGTTATGCAATGCAGAAAGTAAGTTGACTTATTTTATTTTTTTGGGACAGTGACACAAAAGTCGTCCTTCTGAATACTGAAAATATAACTCTTGATTCCGAAGCTTTCAATCCAATTTCGATTTCACTGGTTTCTGCCTCACGCACAGAGCTTGAAAATCCGGCGCTAGTTCTCTTCTTCACTCTCAATTGCATCATCATCTCATTATAAGCCATCTCTCCACTTGTGCAGTACCCATGATTAGATAAATAAATATCTGCACAAAAGTAGTCAAATTACGAACTTGATATAATACATTTTACATTAGAATACAAAATAAACATAAGTGCGATTATGGTAAAAGTAAATATCATTAAATATATACCATTTAAACTTGAAATACGATAAAAATGGCTTACCAAAATTTGGTACACCAATACACGCGCGGACTACTATGGCAGGCCCGCGTCTTTGGCACCAAATTACAGAAATATGTGTTTGCACAAAGGTCACATGCGGTACTGACCTGTTGACAAATTTAATAGAGCAGGCTTACCTGGAACCACACCGCTCTAACATACAAAACTGCTAAGTTATGAGTAAAAATGTTACCGTGGTCTACTATAGTAGGCCACGCGTGTACTCTAGTGTTAAGGCAGAGATGGGGGACATCCTCAGCTACAAATAATTCTATATTTATTATTACAGTTTACCTATACGATTATTTGCTTCCGATATTATTACAGATAGATTAGGAAGTTTTTTTACATGTTTTTTTTTATCTTGACAACAAGTATTAATGTACAAATTTATTTTATCAATATTTACTCAATATTAACTAGTTGCATGTCCCTTCCGCATTTATTTTACTTTACAAATTACATTAATTAATATTGCTTATAGTTTTTTATCAAAATTCCCAAGATTGACCTTTCATGACGCTTCAAGGCTTGGAAAATAAAAAACAAGTAAACTAATAAGTAGTTTAGCCTCGTATTTCATTATTCTTTAGAATCAGTGCATGAAGTAAACTTTAGCGACTTGCCCTTGCTTCGCGCTTGTGGGATACTTGTCAAAACGGGTCTGACGCAGAATGTGCACTTCACAAAATGTGCACTTCGCAAAATGAGCATTTCTCAAAATAGCACTTCTCAAAATGAGCACTTCTCAAAATTAGTGTGAATGGGTCAACATGAAAACAGGTTGCTTGCAATATTTTTTATTTTATTTTGCTCGAAGACAGTAGATTCTTTGTAAAAATTCTTTGTAAACTTACGAAATAATAGGTATATAATATATTTTTGTATAGAGAACTGTATTCTTTGTAAGCGTGATCAATAGATATCTATAAGTAAATAATAAGGTTAAAATGTTGTATAATAATAATATAATATTATGTTTGTAGGCGTGGAGTACTTACATTATGTACAGAGCTATGTGTATAGCTGCCGTGTACTGAAAATGCATAATGAAACATTTCCTGAACGATTTACAAAGAAACTACTGTTATCGTGCAAAATAATAACAATAAATATTGTAAGCAAACTGTTTTCATGTTGACCCATTGTGGTAAAATTCACACAAATTTTGAGAAGCGCTCATTTTGAGAAATGCACATTTTGCGAAGTGCACATTCTGCGTCAGACCTGTTTTGACATGAACCACCCGAGGGAAGCAAGGGGAAGTCGCTAAAGTTTACTTCATACACTGATTCTAAAGAATAATGAAATACACTAATTAATTTTAACACACACTAATTTTGCAAAATGCTCTTTTTGCGCAGTGCACATTTTGCGTCAAGTGCACATTTAGCGAAGTGCACATTCTGCGTCAGACCCGTCAAAACATCGGGATTTTTAACCGACTTCAAAAAGGAAGAGGTTCTCAATTCGGTTGTTTTTTTTTATGTATGTACATCGATTACTCTGAGATTTATGATCCGACTTACGTGATTCTTCTTTCGTTTGATGCGGAATAGTTGCCATTTGGTCCCATAAAAATTTAACATTGTGTGGCCCAGTAGTTTTCATTTTATGATCATTTTTTATATTTTTTTTTTATATTTATTTTTATGTTTGACCACGCATAACTTTTTTCAATGTAGTCCGATCTCGATGATTCTTTTTTTAATTGATGTGATAGTGTGTACCTCAAATTTGATGCCCTTTAAATTTTAAAGAAATATTCCACCCCTAAGGGTTGGAAATTAAGGGACGACAGAATTTTTTTGGTGTCGCCGTTTCGTAATTCATTTCTATGATGAGAAGTAGGCACTAAAAAGCGAAAAAAAAAAAAATTTAACAAAAAAGACAACCGCCTTCAAAAAGTAAAAAATAACTTTCAATTCGCAAGTCGGTGGCAATACAAAACAACAAGCAGAACCAAAGCCGCCGACTTGCGAATTGAAAGTTATTTTTTACTTTTTGAAGGCGGTTGTCTTTTTTGTTAATTTTTTTTTTGTTTTCTGTCCAAGTTAAATAATGTTATAAATTATAAATAAATTTTACTTTATTTACAACTTCACTAAATTAAATATATACATAGCTTAAAAATATAATTAACATTATGTAAGTAACTACAATTCCAAGAAAAAAGGAGGGGGGAGCTCGAAGGGCATGAAAAAACTCGTCCACATCGCTGTCAACGGACGCGTGCCCAACAGGCTGGCAGCGTTGCCATGCCACCCAACTTCCAAGGCATTATGGTCATCCGTTATTCTCTTTGCATCCAGGTCTCTTCCCATCGTCGTGTGCCAAGCCAACTAAAGTCAATGTGTGTTCTGTGCTAAAGTTATTTTTTATTTTTTAGTTTTTGAAGGCGGTTGTCTTTTTTGTAAAAAGCTTTTTATTTTCCGCTTTTTAGTACCTCCTTCTCATCCAAATCTATTAAGAAGAGATTGAAAGTTAACTACTACAAAGATTGATGAAACTAAAACGTCGTCTATGTAAAATTTTTGGGTATTTGTTGATTTTTCAAAAAGTGCTGAATCAATTTCGATAAAATTTATATAGGACCACCCCTGAAGCAAACCCTGTCCATAAAAAGAATTTTCAAAATCGGTTTACGTTTGCCGGAGAAATCGCGTAACAAATCGCGCACATACTTAATGCAAATTTAAGACATATACGGTTTTCTCATGGATGCCATTGTCAGAACTGGACCAAATTAAAATGGGACCACACGGGAAGCACTAGCTTTCAAGTAATAAAATAATCATCAAAATCGGTCCAAAGAAATCAGGTAACAAACATAAAAAAAAAATATAGACGAATTGATAACCTCCTCCTTTTTTGAAGTCGGTTGAAAAAAAACATAGAAAGAACAAAAATAAAATATCTCTAAGTAGGTATTGAATCATTATGTTATCTGTCGGGCTTTTTGACCCCTAGGCACGCCACTGCATTTCTGAATGCTCGACTTTAGTTCCTTATTTTATTTTTTTTTACAAATATCTGTACTTACATAATAGGGTATTACACCCATTTTTGAAAAGTGTCTCAATGAAATTCTGTAGTGCTAATATGCCACCAAAAAAAACACAAAATTTTTATTCAATCGATAAGTGCCATAAAAATGCATCTAAATTTTAAATTTTCAAATTTCGCGCGTAGTTTGACGAAAACGCCTCTTACTGAACGCCATATTGCTCAGCGTAAATGACGTCAGTTCGTTTTGTATCAAATGAGCTCATATTAAATATGATAATTGTTTAACATTTAAAAATAATTAAAAGCATATTTTGTAATAGGTGTAATAATGAAAACATTACGTTGGTTACGAAAATAATAAAAGTACAAAGCCTATATTACGCCAATATGTTGACTGACAGTTGTCAATTTTTTGTTTACACAGCCGTATGGCGTAATAACATGGTCGCTACTATTTCACGGTGTTTTATAACAGATTAAAAATACTGAAAACTTTGAATTGAATTTAAAAATTTGTTTTGTTATTTTATGAACTAAAACTTACATTTTCCGACTGCTTTATGCCTAACCTGTCTCAATAATATATTTATAGATTTTTTCTCGTATAGAGTAAAATACCCTATTACGGTTCTATCTAAAAGTTATTGACCGTAAGAAAATATAATAAGTAGCTATACTTACCTTACCTATTACAATATAACAACATTACATATTACATTCACTGCTTAGCATTTTCAGTTAGTTGGTGAGGTCATGGGGTCAGGACCCCCATTGTTCTTTCAATTTTATTATTCATCCTGCTTGTTTCAGACTTAAGTTTATTCTATACTCGTGATTGGAAAGCGTGATTTCGATGTAGGTACGAAGTAAATACATAATATCTAAATATTATTTTACATTTATTTATATTTTATTGGCTGGTTTACTTTCCCCAAATTATGATCCAAATACAGTGTGATTAAGAACTCTTTTCGTGCTTTTCGTTTTGTTTTATTTCAACTGTCAAACAAGTTTCAGGTCGGATCGGATTGTTAATCTGTTGATAAGTATGTTACTGTAGCTCTAGCTTTCCAGGTTAGTTCATCCCCGATACCCGTAATAAGCAGGTACCTACTAGTAATATAGACCATTTACCAACACGATTACGACATCCGTGAGTGCTGATAACACTGATAGTACGGCGCAACGACCCGGATTTGTATAAGAAATAATATAAACTACAAGTAATTATAAAGTTAATAATTATCAAGGGTCTCGTGGCAAAACAGCTGTCGCGCAGTATCTTTCTTTTAAGGACAAGCGATAGGTAGGTAAAATGATAAGCCATTCAACAAGGTTGCAAGCCAATATTATGATTTTGAGTCTAAATCAAAACTATACTTTAATAAGAGTAAATCAAAAGAAAAAAATTAAAAACTAGTTTTAGCATTCCATTCATCACTCATAGTGAAATATGAAGGGTTAATATACGTCTTGTCCAAAACCTACTCTGCAAAAACCTCCCTCGGTGAATTAGGTAAGGTGACCTTGAGGCACGCAGTTTACCTCAAGCTCACTTGAAATATACTCACAGAAGCTTTTACAGAACAGTACTGGGTACCTACTGAAGTTTTTTCAAAACGTGCCTAAAGGTTTGACGAGAATACGACAGAATTCTTCTTCTAACCGTGTCGATGGCAGATATATTTTTGTCAGACAAATCTGACAAAAATATATCTGCCATGCGGATGTCGTTGACGTAGATAATTACTGAATTATCTACGTCAATGACATCCGCAGATGCAGTCATTAGGCACTGAAGATTGGTTCTATCTGAGAACCCCTAAATTAAAATTAAGCAACAACTAATAGTACGCAGCATGCAGTTATTTATATTGTGCATATAGATCTATCTCTTAGACTTTGTATAATTACCGGCACGTAAGTTGGCAAGAAATTTTGTAGTGGGGGAAGTTCGCGCATGTAAAAATGTATGAAATTGTGCGTGCGCGATCTTCCCCCACTACAAAATCT
This sequence comes from Charanyca ferruginea, assembly GCA_947361185.1. Classification (NCBI taxonomy): domain Eukaryota; kingdom Metazoa; phylum Arthropoda; class Insecta; order Lepidoptera; family Noctuidae; genus Charanyca; species Charanyca ferruginea. The sequence goes on from OX376069.1 coordinate 11,372,620, forward strand.
CTTGCCTACTTACGTGCCGGTAACTGTCTTTGTAAGCTTTTTTGTTTGAATGAAAAGGAGAGTCCTGATGAAGATTACATATATTTGGTCAAATACGAGCGGTATTTACAGGTCTCCTCATATTCATATTGTTGGGACTTTGGGACACATCATTACCTCCATGAGAGTATAGTGCGTGCCACGAAAGATGAGACTTGACACAGACTGAATTTGACTTGCGCAGTACTCGATTTAAAGAAATTTACCTTTAAATCGAGTACTTACTGCGCAAGTCAAATCAAGTCTGTGTCAAGTCTCATCTTTCGTGGCACGCACTATATTAGGAGGCAAGAGGCCACTACGTCATTGTGTGTGGCTGGCGTAGTGGCTAAGCGATTGACTGCTGCGCTGCGTGTCGCAGGTTCGATTACCGCACGGAAGAAATGTTTGTAAAGTCAGCTTCAGGTAGTTGTTTCAGGTCACAGGTGTGGTTGTTTGTGTATGTGACTTTATATGATTGTAAACCATAGATATAAGAAAACGCACCCACGATACAGAAATACATTGTGTGGAGCATAGTTAAAAAAAAAATGGTTATTAGGCCTCTGCCTCGAATCTTGCGGGCAGCGGGGCGGCGGCGGCGGCGGCGGCAGGATCTATTGCGTAAAATCAAATGGACCGGCCCTCGAAAACAGCGGCGCGGCAGGGGCGCGGGGGCGGGCAACGAGCGGTGCGCTGCGCTCCAGTCACAGTCAAGCGGTGACCGCCCGCGCGTCTGCATTGCTGTGTTGTGCAATTTATTTTTAGCATTAGGAAATAAATTTGAATCAAAAAGATGTTGTCGCCGTTGTTCAAACATTTCGATCGCCAATAAAAACAAATATCTCGACGACACAACCACGAACACAACACTACGCCGCTATAGTGCCGCTCGATCTGCCCGCTCGTTTCGAGAACGGCGGGGCTATTTACTAACTCTGTTGACAGCTCATAGTGATGATCACTTGGTAAAGTGTTCAACGATTAACTGTCAAACAGCTAGTTTCGTATTCGATATCCCCAGTGTCTAACTGGAATGACGTCATTAGCAACCGGTACGGCTGATAGTCACCGTAACACATTTTGACAGGAGTTGTTGTATCGATACTCGTAAGATTGCGATTCTCTAAGCTTTTAAAGCTTCGAGTGGACATCAAATTGAAGATCACTTCACCACTTGATAAGCACTGCTCTTGGGTAGTGTTTTATAAATTCTCGTGATAAGCACCGGTGTCTGTTTTGAGTCAACCCACGAAATTTAGCTTAATTAAGTTTATTTACCAAGTGATAGTTTGTGTTTTGTGTTTAAAATAAAGAATGGCACGCCTAATGACGCCTAATAACGCACGGGTCTGCGTTGCCCGCCCCGCCACCGCGCCGCCGCCGCCGCCGCCGCCGTCGCCGCCCCGCTGCCCGCAAGATTCGAGGCAGAGGCCTTATACCTCGACTTTTAATTCAATTCAGTAACTTGACAGTTCAAAAAATCATATTATTTTACTTTTGTCATTTGAATAGTGTAAAGATATAGATGGGTGTGATGTGTGTGTTTAGATTTTTAATAGTGTATAATTATCGAGTTTTAATAAAAGTTATAAAATTTCAAATAAAATGTTTGAATTTAAGTACTTATGTTTGCAAATAATGTACAGACGCCAGCAGGTCAACCTACCCGAAACTGTCACATTTTCCCAATCAATCTTGAACTTTATTCTTTAACCATAAAGTTGAAAATCGATTAAAGAAATTTGACAGATTGTAGTAGCTTGATGTGCTGGCGTCTGTACATTATTTAAGTTCATTCAATTTCGTTCATTCTTACACCACCTCACTACCTTTTTTGTCAATTTCTGGTATCCCTTCAACTGTCAAGTTACTGAATAGAATTAAAAGTCGAAGTTTAGAGCTGTGGCATTTTTATACTGTTTCGTATAATATCAGTACATAACGTGACAACTGTCATATCTTTTAACAAAGTACCTATAGTTTTATCATAAACTGTTAAAAGTAATATCGCTATCTAATCTATGAAAATTATTTACACTAACACCTGGGGGCGCCGTCCTCCGATATCTTTACTGTGGTAGTAGGTACTTTAAATACCAACGTGTGTATTACATAAGTTCCATACATATGTTTGCCTTCAAGGCTGATCGTAGCATTGCTGAAGTTTGATTTATCAAAAGGAGGTACTTAAACATAAAGTTAGAGCTGAAAAAGTGTAAAATTACATAATACTACATTATAACGGTAAAAAACTAACGCCCTCCCCAAACATTAGAAAATTTTCTCCTGAAAACATTCCGTTCCGTGGGACTGCCACGCACGAGCTTGCTGTAAAGTGTTCGATACTTTAATTACTTATAAAGGTTTCGACAATTACAATTATGTACTGTCACCAATTGGCCTTCTATGTATTATGTGCGAATCGGGACTACCTTTTAAAAAAAAATACGCTAAAGGTAGGTGTACAGTCAACAGCAAAAGTAGATGATCAAAATCAGAAATTCAATACTGTTGAACGGAGTTCACGTCAGAACTGTGTGGCTTCGAAGTGATTCAAAAGTATGTGTGTAACAATCACATATTTTTAATAAATAAACTAGTAATAAATTATATAAATTTGTGTTAGTAAATTAGTATTGAATTTCTGATTTTGATCATCTACTTTTGCTGTTGACTGTACCTAAACTCCGAAACCTTTGGTTTGTAAGGGAAATTTTTACTAAAGTTTTAATAGGTACCATGGTATTAGACTTTTATCTTGGAATGACTTGACGTCTAACAATTTTTGTATGGAAAAATAGTCAATTATTACAAAAAAATCGTCGATATACTGAGGTTCAATGTTTGGTTAAATTAGCCCAAATAGTTTTTGTTTTCCAGACTGTACCATTTATTATTTTATATACAGGGTGTTTGACATTTCAATGGTAATTTTTAGGGAGTCGACTTACGTTCCGTTGTTTTCTGGTTCTGACACTGCGCTGGTTGGAATATAGTTGTTGTTTGTCATTGTTTCTCAATACTCCCAAAATTATAATACAATTTTAACTGTATACAAACAACTGTTTAACCTCTACCGAGATGTAAACAAATAGCAGTTAACAAGTTATATTCAGATAAAACGAAAATAGACAAAGACCTATTAAAAATAATGATGCGACAGACTTACGCTGACATAATGTTACGTCTAAATTTAGGTTTTTGTATCGAATTATTATTTTTGACGATAAAAAACAATTAAATATTTTTATGTGTTTTTGTGTGTTTTTCAGGTAAGACGCAATTAGAACTCTAGTTTTCTTGTGACAAATGATGGTTCAGTTTTTAATTGATTAGGCGAAGAACTTGGATGGCTTCCTCAACAATTGCCGAAAAGAAGCACAACATAGGATTTAAACAAGAAATGGGGGAGGAAAACATATAAAAAGTAAAACAAACAAAGTTGAAAATATGATAGTCAACGACGGATATAGATAATCCTCATCAAATAGGACATCTTATGCTTCATACGTCGACTACCCGTGACTTGATGCGTCCCCTCGTCATCATTTTATTTGTCATTACATCACAGGTCAGGGGCAATTCGATCAGAGGGCGGTGGCAGTGTAAACTTAAGGGCCCTAATCTTTACTACTTCCTCGTATTTGTTCATGTAGATATGTTTTACATTCCACAATTTCAAGTAATAAAAGGCAAGATATTTGGCAAACTGTGTTGGTGAAAGTGAAAGTGGTGTATTAATTACCAAGGAAAACTTAACAGAACATGGTTTCCTGCCCAGCAACCAGTAAGAAAACGGCAAAAACTACGAGTCAGAAGAAAAAACAAATAAAGCGGACTGGCCAGGAAATTTGATTGGAAAACTGTCAGTAGTGAGGAAAGAGGTTTACGTCAGTCTGAGGTTTACCTCTTCCACAACCAGAAATTCATAATATTACATAACAAAGCATATACGTATACTATACAATATAATGTTATGAAATAATAACACAGGTCACGACATAATGACGGAAACCATTAACAAAATACTATACACGGCAAACGTCCCTACTTTTTTAAATTTAGTTTATCACACGTAGGAGATTAACACATTTTTAAGTTGAAAGACATTGGATGCTTATCTTTCCAAAATATTACGTATCTACTGGCTATAAATCTAGATTAAACGAATATTTTTATCGCGAATATCCCAATAAATATGACACGATATCAGCTGTATTTGGTGAAGGTGAATTAGGTAGGTACATTCAGTACTTAAGGTTAACAACATAACCACCTTTACTGTGACATAACCAAGAGAGACAGACCAATTGACAGTAAAAACTGTTCCTATTCAGTTTTGTTACAAAGTATAATCATTATTTTTTTAGTTATTCATACACACACACACACAAAGGTACATACATTCATAAATTTGATTAAAAGAAATGTCATGTTGATAAGATTCAGATTAGGTGGAGGATTATGTTTTATCATCAGTGTTAAAAATTATTGTCAATCGGATCTAAAAAAAGGCAAGGTAATGTTGATTGAGCCAGGTAATTACATAATAATTATGGGTAACGTACGCTTACCTAAGTTAGCTTAATACACAAAATAGCTGACTTTAATTTATCTACCATTGCTACTTTGCTAGTCGCTGCCCGCGACTGCGTTCGCATGGAGGACAACTGTACGACAAATATAGCATAAATATGGCACTCAGAAATAAAGAAGCATTCTATTATGTACTGAAAATATTTTTCTTATTTGGGCCAGACCTTCCAAATAAAAATCATAAAACAAACAAACTTTAGCCCTTTGTAATATTAGTATAGATGATGTAATTTGAGGGTTATAGAAACAAGAAATAGATACTCTAAAAAAACACAGAAAAGGATCGTTGTAATTTACGAAATAGGTAGAACCGTAGAGGTACCAAGACTTTTTGCTAATTTGCAAGGCAAATACAGACCCGCGTTCAGATATTTGGTTATACAATTAAAATCAAAACACGTTTTCGTCTGGCTTCCAACTTGGTAACGTTGAGATATGTTGCACGACTACTTTCATTCTGCATGCTTTTTGAATGAAATTGTATAGTGATTGTGAATGAAATATTTTTCTAAGACCCAGACATAAAGACAAAGAGTGATATCGTTGAAGACTTGATAGTCAGGCGAAACAATTAAGTTCTTTTAAAATGAATTGAACATATATTAGGTACAGGAGAACGAAACGGTCCTATACTTACTCCAGTTCGTTCTTTCACCCTCATGTTGTATTATCAGCGAAAGTGTACGATCGCTACGTGGCATTTAACAATGTTATTTACGCTGAATTGGACTATCAACGACGATAAGGGAAACAGATTCAGATGATCAATGAAATTACATCCGAGATTAATTTTTAGTCCCTCTGGTGCAGTTATTTGATATTTCAATAAAATAATGGAAATTTCCAAGATGGCAAAAACTTGTATAGATAGAAGAATAGTTGGACCTTTTGAATTGAAGATGCAACTTGCTTTTACTATCAATTGTCGGTTAAATGCATTTGTTTAGTCATTTACAAGCAATAAGCATAATAATAAATATCTGGGCGACCGAGCTTTGTTAGGTGTTTTTGGTTTTTCGTGTTATTTTTTAATGAAACCTAGCTAGATCGATTTATCGCCCCCGAAACCACTTGCATACTAAATTTAATGAAAATCATTGGAGCCGTTCCCGAGACACAAGAAGGTTAGGGTAGGTTTCTTGTAAAAATCACATCTCCCCGTTTAGAAGCAATTATGGAGTTGTATGTCCCCTGTAGGACAAGCAATATGAGTTGCTATTTGAATGGCAAGTTTACTTATTAATGCCAAGCCAACTGATTCCTTGATAGCTACTATTTTTAGCGTAAAGTAGATTGGAGACGCGTCGTGTTCAAGATAATTAGAAATCTGTCGTTTCGTGAATGCACTAATTAAAGTTACTATATCTTTAATATTTTATATGAATGTCCTATGGCTACGACGTTCTATTTTTGGTAGGCTTGATACGTTTATCTAGTAAAATTCTTTTCACATGTTAAATATCTTATTTTAGTCTCTACAATGCGATGTTTTGTCCCTCAATTCCGGTCGTACCTATAAATACAAGTAAATAAATCTTAGACTGTTCATATTAGCTTTAACTAGTGTCTATTAACCTTGGTGTAGGCGCGTGTCATCTCACGGTAAATGTACGAGCGCATCGTCTCTTACTTACCTATTAGTGTAAACATTGAGTTTTCCTAGACTATTTAAATAAATGTAAATAAATACATACAAGTAAATCATTACCTATTACATACATAATATATTTAATTCGTTTATTTAATTTTACCACTTCCTGTTATACATTGCTGTACTTAAAGGAGCAAGCAACCAGAAACATATGGAACAACTTTGGTGAATATAAAAAACCTATACATAATTTTATTATACTATGTTAATAAATAAATCAAGTAAGTATCTGAATGGAAGGCAAGTGACTAAAATGCTAGTCGATACTTTGATAAAATTTGGTAGAACGTAGAATAGATAAGGTCAATAGACCCATATTCATGTCGATATGCGAATTTAATTTGAATTTTAATAAAGTTTAAATTGTATATATTTGAGCATTTTTATGTTGCCATTTGTAAAACCAAGATAATGACTAACGTGTAAATAAGAAATTTGGTCAATATTTTACGTATTTTTACAACTACTAACACACACTAACACACAACTACTAACACGTAACACAGCCATTTATTGTTGGTCACAAAGTTTTTTAATGTTCATAAAAATAATAATTAACTGCTGTCTGACAATGACGTAACAGAAAATAATAATGCATGTTGCCATTGTCGTGCATGTGCGGGCTGAGGGCGCCACAAGTTCAAGGAGTTGCACTTGTCTTGCCCTTCTCTCAAGGAAACGCTCTTGACTACATAAAACATCAGCCTGTATATTCTTTCCACATATTAGTTGTAGCTAAATGCTGCACAAACTGATCATTAGAGGTTGTTTAGAAAGTGAAATACTTACATAATAAGTAGATACCTACGTATCTACTTATTATGTAAGTATTTAATGTTGATAAGATTATATTGTTGTACATAAAAAATATCATGTTTTTGCTATGTAATGCAAAATGTTATGTTTATGACGACTGTTTTGGCTTGTGTACTGTATTTACTGGAACGGAATTCTAAAAGTAGTAATTCAAATATCACAAATAACTACGATGTATTTTGCACTGCGCGTTAAAATAATTGATATTTGTGAAAAAAAAAAATCATTTTGTAATATAAGTGGTACAAGTATTACCTACATGTAGTTTCCTTAGGGGGCTATTTAACGACTTTTACAGACTTTAAACTGACAATCACGTCAAAATATGCAGTGCAAATGATTTGAAAAAAATATATGTTAAACTAGAACATTCTCTTAATCATTTAGTAAGTGAATATTTTTGATTATATTCATATTAAATGGTTTAATTAACTCGTGAAGTGAACAGAACTGACGCAGAATGGACGCAGTCTGCGTCCAAAACTCTCAAAATTTAGTCGAAAAAGTAGTTAAATAAAAGTAGTATTCTTTAACTTAAAAAAAAGGCGTATACTAAAAGATAGATAATAAAATTGTCTGTAAGATGGTGTAAGTTTCGTTTAATTATACCTGGTAGATTTTGTGTGATTGTCAATGTTTTGTCCGCGTCAGACACAACTTCACGAGTTAATTAAACTTTTTAATATGAATATAATTAAAAATATTCACTTACTAAATGATTAAGAGAATGTTCTAGTTTAACATATATTTTTTTCAAATCATTTACACTGCACATTTTGACGTGATTGTCAGTTTAAAATCTGTAAAAGTCGTTTAATAGCCCCTTAATAAGAAAAATGCAGCGGTATATCCAAGTACTGAATTACTAGGTACTACTTATTTTAATGATGACTTTATTGTGACTTTTCTTTTTGTTATCAGTATGATGGATTGCATTTTGTGTTGGTACTTCTTTTTTATCTTAATGTTTGCATCTACTATTAATATACATACACATTTTTTTATATTGTTTTAGGGTATATATCTTTAAGCAAATTGTTTTTTTTTAGAAACATACTTTGTATTCCGAATGTGTATCATTTCAATCTTTACCGGTGGTATTCGTAATGATTAATTTATTAGCTAATCTTATGTTCTTATTTATGCTGTTGCGACCTACAAACTTGTGTTACCATAATTTTTTTTTCTCACTAATTTTCAGTATAATTATGTTTATATGTTTTAATAAGTTTAAACATTTGATTCTTATGATGTTAAAAAAATATATATTGAGAAAAGAAGTCGAAATTATGTGTCAAGTTAACACTTCCATGTATGTGCGACCACTTACCGAGTATTTGCAGAAAGCTGTCCTCAAGCCTCATCGTGGAGGAGAGGAGGTAGTCCGTCCCCTCCAGCTCGCTCGGTGCCAACACGTCGCTCCTCATTTTCACCTTATTACCACTGCACAGAGTTCAAATTGCAACTCAAGTTCCTATAAAGAAGCCATAATTTGTTTATATCCCTATGAATTATTTCCTTGACAGAACACTACGGACACTGTTTCTTCGTTCACACGCGTTCAGTTGTTGCGTAACAAATGTTTGGATGCACGTATTTTTTTTACCTGAAGCACAATAAAAACACTTTTAGATGAAGCTACGTTACTAAAGTCACTTTTAAGTTAAGATAAAGATTTTATTTTGCAGTCAGTTCAAGTTGACGTGTCTTGTAATTGTGCGGTGAGTAAATGGGTAAACAAGCCTGAGGAGCCGGTTTATTGGTGGTTCACGTAACGTGTATATTATATATTTTGTACGATAACGCAGATAGAGCCGGCGCGGCGTGTGCGCAGGATGTGCGTTTGGTTCGCGCGCACGACCGCGACTCGCGCGCCACGCGGCTCCATCAGCTGATCCACTAGACCACTATAAATAATACTGGATTGTATGCAGTTGAATACGCTCTCCTCTATGAACACCAAAGAACACTATAATGAATTATCATTTAGAGTTTACGACCCTCTATCACTATGCTAACGTTTATCAGATTAAGGGTTTACAAATGCTACACCATTGACGGATGGTATTATAGATTACAGGTAAGTTAAGATAAAGTCTATCAGTCCTAATCCTGCTATAATTTTTGGTCGGCGCTTAAGATGCTCGAAGGTTTTGTGGTACAGTCAAACAAAAAAATTTAACGAAGGCTATTTAAAGGTTTGTTTAACTAAAAACTAAATTCAAATTGTTGGATAAATGTAAGTAAAATTTAATTTATGACCAGGACCACATCGTATTTTGTAGGTCATTAACGCCCAACACTTTAATACTTTTCGGTAGCTTTGGAAAATTGAACTAGTATTTTCGTTTTTTTTTTTCAATCTATTTCTGTTTGTTATTGCTATGTCGCCAGATATTTTATTTTACTCTGTAGGTATAATAATTAATAGGTACTTAAAAAGATAGTAAAATATTAAGACACAACTAGAGTACCTACCTAAGTATTGTTGTCTTATTTTACAATCATTTGTTAAAACATTTAAATAAACGAAGTTTTTATATTCATGACATAACTTTATTTTAGTGATATTTTTTAATGTAAATTTCTAATAGTTTAAATTGATTTGTATCGTGAAATGAATTATGATTGCGTTATGACGATATTTCTCTAAGTAATTCTAAATGAATGGATGGAATTTAAATAAATATATATTTTTTCAGTCTGAATCTGCGAATGATCTTATTTTATCAAGAACCTCCAAGTGCCATAAATAATTAAACATTGCCAACAAATGCTCCATTTACTTCCGCACCTTACTGTAGCTACACGGAAATACAATATTTAAATGTCTGATTGATAGGTACCAAAAACTATTCAGTGCTCACGCATTTTAACTTAAAACATCCCATATAAGCAAAGTAACAATGATCAAATTTGCATAACGAAAAAAAACTGTGTAACTTGCGTATTTCGTTGATAATTTATTGATATAATTTTACTGCAGACCGATAGCGAAGGTAAAATAAGCTTAAGTGTGTTTATTGCCTCCCGTTATCACCTTATCACGTCCATGTAAAATAAGCACGACGCAACACATTTTTTCCTATGGTAGTCTCGGAAATAATAATAATAAAATCTGCTATTTCATTAAAAATAACAAACACACATTGGTCTGATAGTAACAATGTTTAATTTTCAATTATCATCCATGCAAATCATAGAATACAATTGATTGTGTAGTACTTATGTACGTTCTGATTTATGAAATGCGAATATGTGTCCGCGAGTGCGTATTTATTATTTATTGCTTTTACTTTACTTAACTAGTAGTTGGCGAGTGGTATTGGCAATCTGGAGACACCGAGTTCCGATACATTTTCAACTATACTGCATTTACAATAGCATTAGACAGGTTAAAAAAGGTTTTTTTTTTAATGCACGCTTTGTAACAAAAGTACAATAAACATGTTAAAGTAACGATAGACACCGAATTTATTATAAGGAATTTAATATAAAAACTTAATCTATTTTTTTTTATTTGTAACCATTTTACTAATTTATCGTCTATAATTATGTGGCTTTCATTTAGTTGTTTAAATTTCAATTTAAAATTACAGTGTCAATGCTAAAAACCTAACAGAAGCAGGGATGAACAGTACCTGGAACGTTATTCGTTTCACTGCCTTATCTTTAAAAGACTTTTATTCTGTTTAATTAAAATTGTTATAACTTATCTTTGAAATAAAATGCTTCGCATTCCTGCTATGAGCCTCTTTTTTCTAATGCTAATGAAGTATACTATCAAATCAGCATATCGCCTTCTTTCTTAAATCTATGATGCAAATATTGTACAGAACTGTTGTTAAACATTCTTTTACAAACTATAGATACAGACAGAGCATAGGCGTCGTCTTGTCTTTAGCATTGCATTGCATAACGTGGCCGCGTGGTTTAGGCTAAACATAGGCTACCCGATAATAGATAGATTGACTGATGAGTTAAGAACTTGAGAGGGCATACAAAAAAAAAAACAAAATGATTAAATCATCATGGTTGGCGCTCGAAAATTGGGTGAAGTAAATAGGTACCAATCTATCATTTACTGATTATCTCCAGATTAGTATCGCAAATAGACCTCACCGAATGTAGTTAGATATATACGCAGTATTTTTTTGTTTTATCGGTATCAGTGTCTTCACAGTCACACTAGTACTAACCCAGCCTGCGATTAAGGCGAAAACACGGTTTGTTCCCGCTGTTCTATTAAACAGTTCTAAGGGTGTGCGTTACCCCAGCAAAATAATGTCGAAAATAGTAATTTAAATGTTACAGGCAATTAGTTGTCCAGATTCTGTAAATGTTGCGCACATTTTTAAATTTGTTGCACGTATAGATTTTGAGTTATTCCACAAAAACATTTCCTGCTGGGGTAACGTTACCACAGCCAGACATTTTCTTTTATAATGCGAATATTGAAATAAATATTAGCCATATAATTAGTAGTTTAGACGAGGTAAATGTTGCAACTTATTTTGTATTTGTTCTTCCTTCGACTGCGATGTTATTCAAGATTTTGCTGGAGTAACGTTTGTGGTTTTGCTGGATCTCTGAAACGGATAAGCAGATTCTTATCAACTTTTTTACATGACTTCTTAAGAATTAGTTTGAATTAGTTGGGTAATAAAAATACAATAATAATGCACCATTCAAAGGTTATTTAATTAAATATAAAAACACTTCAATAGGTCCTAACACTTTGAATAAGAGCTCGAAAGACTTACTTTAAACGTTATTTTGTAGCTTGTATCTGTCTTCAAATGTATGTGAAGTTTCATTAGTATCCTGTTAGTAATAAACAAATTATGATGAAATTCAGTTCTCCACTTTGACGGTCATAATGCGCGCTTAGTTATTTGGCCTCCGATAACCCTGTATGTGGATATATAAACTGAATGATATATCAATAGTTAGTTGCATAGTTCAGTTATATTCCTGTAAAATTTCAGCGTAGGACATAAATAATTAACGAAATAATAAAATAAAAGCCATTAGGAAGCGCAACACCGTGATAACCCGACCATATTAAGGTGGTTACAAAAAAGCGACCGCGTAGTACATTATGCTACCTTCTAAAATGTTTAGTATAATACACCTTACAAGTTCGGTACAGATGCGTACACTGTTCAATATTCGATGTGATTTTTAAATAATTCAAGTCATTTTTAGAATACAACTATCCCTATTTAGCTAGAAAAAAATATTGTATAATTGAAAAATTGTGTATAACAGTGGGGCTTACTGTAAGCATTTTACTACTTACATTGTGATGTTATTTTATATTACCATCACAAACGATATTTGTAAGTGTTAGTAGGCATAGGTAGGTGTAATGTGAACTTAAAACATTTATTCTATGTCTGTTATTTTCTGCGATGGTTTTAAATCTTAATTTATATTTTAAAAGTGAAGATTTGTATTACTAAAGACAAAGTGTAAACTAAAATTTAAAAAGTAATGGAAAATGCCATAACAACGGTATTGCTACCTGTGATTGTTTAAGTTTTATCAATATTTTGAAAGTTTTATTGAAATGATTATTTTACCTGTAAATAAAATTTCATAACACAAATTCAAAACACTTGTGTACACGTCCGTACTAAACTTGTAAACCTGTCCTACATATTTAAGAAGGTAGCTTAATGTACTATGCGGTCGCTTTTGTGTAACCACCTAAATATGGTCGGGTTACCACGGTTTTAAGCTTCCTTTGACTTTTATTTTATTATTTCGTTAATTATTGTATGTACTACGCTGAAATTTTACAGGGATATAACTTAACTAAGCAACTAACTATTGATATATCATTCAGTTTATATATCCACATACAGGGTTATCGGGGGCCAAATAACTCCGCGCGCATTATGACCGTCAAAGTGGAGAACTGAATTTCATCATAATTTGTTTATTACTAACAGGATACTAATAAAACTTCACATACATTTGAAGACAGATACAAGCTACAAAATAACATTTAAAGTAAGTCTTTCGAGCTCTTATTCAAAGTGTTAGGACCTATTGAAGTGTTTTTATATTTAATTAAATAACCTTTGAATGGTGCATTATTTTTGTTTTTTTATTACCCAACTGATTCAAACTAATTCTAAGAAGTCATGTAAAAAAGTTGATAAGAATCTGCTTATCCGTTTCAGAGATCCAGTAAAACCACAAACGTTACTCCAGCAAAATCTTGAATAACATCGCAGTCGAAGGAAGAACAAATACAAAATAAGTTGCAACATTTACCTCGTCTAAACTACTAATTATATGGCTAATATTTATTTCAATATTCCCATTATAAAAGAAAATGTCTGGCTGTGGTAACGTTACCCCAGCAGGAAATGTTTTTGTAGAATAATTTAAAATCTATATGTGCAACAAATTTAAAAATGTGCGCAACAATTACAGAAGCTGGAGAACTAATTGCCTGTAACATTTAAATTACTATTTTCGACATTATTTTGCTGGGGTAACGCACACGTTCTAAGGTGGATGGATGTTTTTTCTCAATAGTTCTACGATATTGTGTGTTAAAAAATAGTAGAACTAATGGGAGTCTTTATTTCCACTTGTTCTACCTACTTGTTCTTTCCACAGTTCTACGTTAGAACTAATGGGAGTTTTGGTTCTCACTAGTACTACGTTTCGATTTATTCCCAAATAATAGTGGGTGGTCACAAAATTTCAATTTTACAGCTAAACTTACCGCGACAGTAACGAATAGATATTTTGACAAATTCAAGCTGACGAAGTCGCGGATGAAGTGCTAGGCTGACTTTTAATTCATTGGCAATATTTCAGGCGGTGAAAGAAACATTAAATTAGTAACTCTGAAATTAGTTCTTCCACCGCCTGAAATATTGCCAATAAATTAAAAGTCAGCCTGTATAATAATACTGATTATCAGACTGCCATCACAACACCCTAACACCCTGCATCAGTATCCTGGATGGGATGAATTTAGATGCTGTAAGCTGTGATAGCATAGCAATAAACCGTAGTATGGTTAGCCGAGAAAGGATTTTACCAGATTTCAATCGGGAATTTTATTTCACTTTATAATCACAATGAAAATTCAGTGTAAAATTGCAAGTCACGTAACTATACGATAATTTATTGAAAAGTGGTATTAAAAGGTACGAGTTTATGTTATCCATCAGATCAGATAAGACTAACTGCGCACGGTATTATAAGTTATTACATGTTTTAGGTAATATTTTTCTATCACTTATCTGCGGCACTTGTATATCTATCTAATGTAATGACTAGGTAGGAGCCATATTTATCTAATCTAGCTTAATGCGATATGTGTTAAGAATTGGTGGAGTAAGTTGCTACAATGAATCGCATGTTTCTATTTTTTGCAATTTTTTGACAATTGAGCTGGTGCGGTCTTTGATGTGATAAATGATTAATATGATTTGTGGGGAAGAAAAAAGTATGATAGTAATTTAAAACATTTTTTTTCAGCTTCTACATTTAAATGACTTTTTTTCTGTAGATTTTTTCATTCCTAGATCTATATCTATACTAATACTAAACTAAGTTTGTAAGTTTGAATGTAGCAGATAATCTCCGAAAATACTCATCGGATTCCAAAAATTCCGTCATTAATGGAAAGCTACCCTAATGCAGAGTGTCATAGGATATTATTATGTTATAAGATATTAAAGGAATGTTAAATAACTACCTATACTTAATGTTTCTTCAAGATATTCTACTGAAGAATTTGCATTTTAAATAAAATAGCTGTTAACGTGCATATCGGAGGCATATTTACCGTTGTAAATGTGCTTTAAAAATTCGTGTTTAAATTGTTCATGAGAATGCATTCTCAATATGTTTAATTTTTACATACTAGTCGAAAACATTGTTTTGTATGTAGATTTTAAAATTAGTACACACATTGTCTTTTGTTGCTATTTTAGGTAAATAACAGAAACAGATGTACTTAGCGTGTACATTTTTGGTGATTATAAAGATTTCTTTTTCTTAGCATGCTAGTAATAATTTATTTTCACTTGTTACTTACACAGTACCTATAGGTCGATACTGAAAAGACTGGCTGGTTTAGCCGTATATCCAACCTTCTTTTCTATTGATATTTTACTCTACAATGTTATGCCCCCTCTTCACAATCGGCCATGATGGGCGATTACTCGCAACCACGATCGTGTGGACGGGGTCCTCGCCTGTAGGTAGTCGCCCATCATGGCCCTTAATCGTCGTCGCGATTGCGGCGATCGTTGACTTGTCGGTTTTTTGGACACAATCAAAGGGAATCGCTTGTAGTTGCGTGCGCGTGCCCACACGATCAAGCGCGGATCTAGCCCTCAAAAAAGGTGGTGGTCACCACAGATTTTTTGAGGGCACCTTTTTTGTTGCTTGAAATTCGGCAAAGTACGAGTCGCACTAATTTTACAAAATGAATGCCGCTCCGGCCAAGACTTTGTACATTGTACCTGCGGTGGGCAAAGCTGTGGAGCAACAGTAGTAAATTAACAATTAGCCTACAAAAATTTTATAGGCTGTCAAGTGTCAGGCAAAAAATGTTGAAGGTCAAACCTCCACAGGAATGTATCATCTACACTCGAGACTACTCGAGAGGTTTAACCTGGTATCGCACATTTAACCTAACGTTTCTTTTTCGTGAAAATTAGGGTTGTGGTGGGCATGCCCACCGTGCCTACAACGGTTGATCCGCGTTTGCACACGATCGCCGAGACGCCGATCATAATCATTCACCCGAGGACAGCGAACTGTGCGGACGTCGCGTGCGTTTTTTTATTGTATGAATGTATTATCCCTTTAATATCTATACTAATATTATAAAGCTGAAGAGTTTGTTTGTTTGGTTGAACGCGCTAATCTCAGGATCTACTGGTTCGATTTGAAAAATTATTTTTGTGTTGGCTAGTCCATTTATCGAAAAAGCCATGCGAAGCTGGGTCAGGTCGCTAGTATTTTATTTAAGGGAAAATTTTATTTTCAAGGTGCCAAATGACTGGGCAGATTTAAAACTAAGATTTATTTTCTCCAGGCATTCTTGAACTGTGAATCCATAATTATGTTCGCATCATCATCATCATCATGTCAACCTTTAGATGCCCACTGCTGAGCATAGGTCTCCCCCAAGGGGGGTTCAGCCGTAATCGCCATGCTTGGCCGATGCATGTTGGCGATCGCAGTAGGTGTTATGGTAGGATTGGTAGGTACTCAGAAAGACGCTACTGGCCATCCTCTGGTCAATATTCCTTTGTCACCTTCTACGACACCCACGGTTAGAAATGGGGTGGTGCTATTCACGGCCGGCACTACATGGCATCGCGGTGGTTCGCATAGTACTAGACAAAATGTATAGATAAAAGCAGTTTTTTTTTTTTTCATTTTATTTAGTACAAATGTTGTAGATATGATGTTAGTAATATTGGTCCTCCCTAGGTCCCTAGGGTATTTTAGGAATGATCACATCTATCTCCTATATTAAATTCTGCACACGGCTTCCTTTTAATTTTTAATATTATTATTCCCTATTACGATGAATGCTCAAACACCACCAGCTTCTCTTCTTTCATTTTTTTTCGCAACTTTTCATTCATAAAATGATTGTATACGGAAATCAAATTAATAGTAGCTGCAGCTATAACCTCCACATTCATCTTGAACGCTTGCCGCTCAATAAATGATCACGGACGATGATGCATGCACAATGATCGTGACAATTACGTTGCCGATCACAGACGATCAACGAGTGCCGATAATGGCCAATTGTGTAGAGGAGGTATTCAACTCGCCCTGAGTTGAATACCTCCACGATATTATTTTAGATCGTCTTTTTAGCCGTCGTGCGTGGTGGACTGTCAAGTCATTCTAAATAAGAACAGGGCCTCAAGTCTGCTATTAAAATAGTGTCAGAATGGTCTATCATTGATTTCATAATTGTTGATTTTGACAAGTTTGGTAATCTACTAATATAATGGCGTTATTATGAAAATCAATAATAGACCATTCTGACGCTATTGTAATAGCAGACTTGAGGCCCTGTTCTTATTTAGAATGACTTGACAGTCCACCACGCACGACGGCTAAAAAGACGATCTAAAATAATATCGTTCATTCATTAAATCTTCATTCAATATACGAAATATTAACTAAATTGTGTGATCAATCTCTATATAATAAAAATGAATCGTTGTAGTAGTCACACTAAAATTCGAGAACGGCTGGACCGTTTTGGCTAATTTTTAACCGACTACAAAAAGGAGGAGGTTATCAATTCGAATGTTTGTATTTTTTTTTTATGTATGTTCGGGCATAACTCTGTCATATATAGACGGATTTGCAATTCTTTTTTGTTCGAAAGGGGTTTATTCCGAAATGGTCCCATATAAATTTTACCAAAATTTATTTAGCCCTTTTTGAGAAAATCAACAAATTCCCAAAAAAATTACTTAGACGACGTTTTAGTTTCTTCAATCTTTGGAGGATTTACAATCTCTTTTAGGTGTGTCGCCGTTTCTTAATGGATTTGGATGTTAAGGTAATACTAAAAAGCGAAAGCTAAAAAGTTTTTTCAAAAAAAAGAAAACCGCCTTCAAATACTAAAAAGTGATAAATAACTTTAGCACAGAACACACATTACTTTACTTTCGGAAGTCGGTGGCAATACAAAACAACCTCAAAGCCACCGCCACCGACTTCCGAAAGTAAAGTAATGTGTGTTCTGTGCTAAAGGTATTTATCACTTTTTAGTTTTAAAAGGCGGTTTTCTTTATTTTGAAAAAACTTTTTTGGTCTTGAAATATTTGTGGAACTCCAGGGAAGGTTTATACGGTGAGAAAATTAAAAATCAATGGACAGGACACCGTCTGTCGGATACAAAACAACCTCAAAGCCACCGCCACCGACTTCCGAAAGTAAAGTAATGTGTGTTCTGTGCTAAAGTTATTTATCACTTTTTAGTTTTAAAAGGCGGTTTTTTTTTTTTGAAAAAACCTTTTTGGTCTTGAAATATTTGTGGAACTCCAGGGAAGGTTAATACGGTGAGAAAATTAAAAATCAATGGACAGGACAACGTCTGTCGGGTCAGCTAGTAGTCTATATACCTATACTGTGCCGAAGTGTACAATATATGTACTTTACTCTTTGATCAATAGTAGATTGAACCTCTCCCCGGATATTACACCTTCTGACGCAAAAATGGTTTTGAGCAAACCAAACCAGTTCGATATTCAAGTTAGTTTATAATAAAATTATAGTGATCCATATAAAAAATATTGTTTATTACAATTCACAATATTGACATCAAATATAAACTGCGTATAAACGATAAAATACATCAAAAAGGCACTTACAATAATTAAAAATAATAATTATGGCGGTTGATCGAAGATTTAAATCTAATTCCGATAAAAAAAATCGAGGCAATGTTTCCATACGTTTAAAATGTTCCCTAGAGTTTAAGTTTAGTACATAGTTAAAATATTCATGCGAAAGAGTGCTAGATTATAAAAAAATAAATCAAATTCTTAAGACGCTAACAGAAGATAGGCGGCGACGGCGGCGGACAGTTTGATCGTCTGTTAGCATTTTACAGCGCTATTTTAGCATATAGCGCTGATAATGTAAGGATTATAAGATTTACATTTTATAAAATAAATATCTGCTATTTTCTTATTCTTTAGACTTATTGATTAAGTATATGTTGATTTTCTTGTTACATAAAAATGTTGTTCTGTTGTCTACTTAATCTAAATTTTTTTTTGTTTTCACTAAGATTTTTTATTAAAAATATTGCAATCTCTTCGTAGTATTTTTTACTAGAAACGGAAAAATTGGAAACTGCCTTAGTCATAATAAATAAATGTCGCCTCACTAAGATTCCTACTCCAAATTACGTCAAAATTAAAAAGTAATGGCATTTTTTGTACAAGCAATACATTTGGCACTTTGAGATTCCTTCTCTCAACAGTATAAAAATACAAATTAGCTTATAAAATATTATCTACCTACTACGTTAACATAATAATATATGCTTGTTAATTTCATCGATTAAGTATTCAGAAACAAAATGTTGAGTAACAGTCGCTCAACATTGCTGACAACATTGCTTTAAATGTCGCTGGTAATATTTTTTTATTAACTTTTTATTATTTAAAACAGTCAGTTGTATGAGACTGGCAACTTGTCAACCTGATGCTTGTTAGCTAACATGTTGAAGTTCAACATTTCAACTTGTTTTGTTGCCAACAACGTTAAAACGTCATGTCGCTGCAACATATCACATAACATTTTGTTAACCATGAATAGTTGGCTTAACTAATTCACTACTTAAAGTGTTAGGGACGGAAGAGTATAATATGCTTAAAAAAGATTGAGAATCTATTTGTGGCAAACAGTTCTTCTAACTGGATTTGTTCAAGTTTTAAATAATATTATTGTTACACAATAGCTTATTATACAAGATGATTTTTTAGTCACGTTCCAAATTTCTCAGGGTGATAGTACCCATGAAATTGAATAACTTTCTCCAAAAAACATGGGTCGAAATATTAAAAAAAAAATCGGACTTCCCATACAAAATCGATCAGCTGACTATTGATTTTGTATGGGAAGTCCGATTTTTTTTTTAATATTTCGACCCATGTTTTTTGGAGAAAGTTATTCAATTTCATGGGTACTATCACCCTGACAAATTTGGAACGTGACTAAAAAATCATGTTGTATAGCTATTATACCTTAGAGTAGTTATAAATATATTACCACTGGAAATAAGTAGAAAAAGGTACAAAAGATACTAAATACTAACTCTATTTTTACGTACTAACGACTAAAATTATTGCCTGCACGGATTACCACAGAGCTTTTTCTTGTCAAGGGGCGCTAACAAGACCATTTTAAATGAAAATCACTATACACGGTGAAAGGGACATCGAGGCGTAACTTTCCAACTAGCACACAAGCGCTATAACAAGCTGAATAGTAGCCGGACAATGGAGTTTCATAACGGCCTCGGCTCCATTAGTAAGAAATATAGTAGTTCTATAAGCGGCTACAGATCTTTGATAGCGCGAAACAGGCCCATATTATCCAGTCTAATTGCTCTTCAATGAGTCTACAGTGGATGACGTCCACTGTAGACTCATCAGGTACGGTGTAATGGGTCTACAGAGTTGGTTTAAAGGCGTTGGATAACGCCAAGAGATTTCGACAAAGCTCTTGTAGCGCCATTATACCATCTTGACCTTATTTCGGCGCTCCAGTATCGTTATATTAAATTTCATCGCTTTCAATAAGTAATGTGGTAGGTTTAATGGGCTGTAAATTGTCACAATGGACTTTGTATATAATTCTAGACAACTCCGAGTTGAAATCATCTGTTCCATATTCGTATGAACAGAGTTCTTTCACGTGGCTTGCCGTAGATGTGACTCGGGAGAAAATCTAACCTACATACGCCTTTCTCTTTCTCTCAATGTATCTTTATTTATTTATTTATTTATTCAATAAAGTACACCAACAGCATATACATTCAACATTGGTTAACAGTTAAGTAGTGCATTACTTCTAATGTATACACCAATTATAGGTATACATAACAATGAGCAGGCATATACGCATGCTGCACGCTCTCTCTTTCTAGTGTGTCTGTGTGTGTGTGTGTGTGTGTGTGTGTGTGTGTGTGCGAGTATAAAAATGCGTGAGGAACTTTATTCCTGACGGGGTTCCTTAATCATAGCTTTGTTTTTTTAGAAGCGTTGAAATTTTTCTTGACCTTGGGGGTGTCTAGAATTATATAGTATGCGCTGATGTCCATTCCACCCTGTTTCTATCAGTTTTATTTGTGTGATATTGGTGTAAAAATGTTGTATTTCACAAGTTACAATGAACTCTAATTGAAAAAAAAGTATCGCTTTTGCAGATTGGTATTCAAAAGCAAATAAAAACAAGACTAGCGAAATTTGACGCGGCCATTTGATTCCGGTAGCAATGTGCGCTCTATCGAATGCACAAAAGCAGTTGCAGGAGGAACTCGCAAACAGCTGTACGTACTTATTTACTATGTAGGTTTACTTTTATATTATCTCGTGCAAATTTTACGCGATGAAACCAGTCGTTATAAAATAATCGTAAATACACCAACACGGAAACATTTTTCTTTCTAATACTACAATTATGGACATTTACGTCATTCCATTAAATTCATAAGTCCAATCTACAAGTAAAACAGAATATTTCTACTTTAGAATACAGTCTGGAAGCATCTAGTTTTACATTTTAGAGATACACGTGTCAACATTAATTCGCATTTAGCTTACAATTAAAATTTTAATACATCCGGCTATATTAGCTTGAAAACAGACACCAATATTATATTTATTGCAATGGCAAGAATGTTTTTTTTTCAACATTGCCCCACAGGAGGTTTTCCATTATCGTGGGTAGATATACAAACATAGAAACTCACATACACAAATTACCAGTCCCAGAACAAACTACCTATAAGCCAAATATTTATTCCGTGTCGGAATTAAACCTGACATTACGCCAACCGTGCCCTTCCACTGTCCGTACGGCATTATTATACACTAGCTTTTGCCCGCGACTTCGTCCGCGTGAATGACGGTTATCGTAGATGCAGACGAAGTCGCGGATTAAAAAGTAGTCTATGTTCTTCCCCAGGATTCAAGCTATTTTCATACCAAATTTCATCAAAATCGGTTCAGCCGTTTCAACGTGAAAGCGTAACAGACAGAGCTAGTTTCGCATTTATAATATTAAAGTATGGATTATTTTCATGTACGACTGGCTGTATAGGTATACCCGGAATCAACACATTTAAAACAAATTCCGTCTCTATAAACTTCAAATAATTGGACAGGGATGCGGTGACGGTCAACATAGGTTTACTGCCTACTTATTTTAAATCAAATTGCCTGTTTGTCTAGACCTACCTGATATTAGTTTCAAGTACCTTGGGAACGGTTTCATGTATGTGAGCACAAGAACAAAACACGAATCAATGCTGACTACGTTTTAGCCTAACTACACTACCCACTACTTAAAGTAACATGTTATACGGACTGCGTTTCAACTTCCTCGCCGTAGTCAAGATCGTCATACGTCAAGTCTTCATCGAGAGAGTTCACCGTGGTCTCCTTGCCGCCAGGGCACGCCAGACATCTGTAATTAAAGTAAATATATATTATGTAGACGTTTGTTTGATGTTTCATGTTAGTCTATGCCAGGGGTCTCTAAACTATGAAGCCTTAGGGCCATAATGATTTTTTCAGTATGTTCCAAAGGCCATAAATCTCATTAGTGTTTTTTGTTTTACTGTGATTAGTGGGATTCATTTCAATTATTGGTTAGTTAATAATATGCTTAAGCTTAGATACTTAAATTTTCTGGGTCATAATTTTTGTAGTTAAGTTTTATCTTGCAAACAAATAAAGCAGAGTAATTATTATTCTGTGTTTTCTTCTTCATTTATCACAGCAATAGTAACCACACTAAGACATTGGCTGTCGCGGGCCAGATTGATGACACTAGTTTCAAGCTGTCGCGGGGCGGTTTCATGGCACTGTCGGGCCGGATTTGGCCCGCGGGCCGTAGTTTGGAAATCCCTGGTCTATACTAATATTACAAGATGTTACTTTTTTTTATCGATGTAGCCTGTCCCTTTGCTGCTCTCTCGAGTTCCGTACCCCACAGGGAATGCCGTTAGCGTGTAGTCGCTTAGTTTAAGTTTTTGCCCCAGCTGAAATCCTTAAAATCACTTTAAGGCACTACAGGAAAGACTGATTTATTACAAACAAACATAGAAAAAATCTAATATTTTATCTTTATAATATTAACTAGCTATTGCCCGCGACTTCGTCCGCGTGAAAGTCGGTTATCGCGGATGCAGATAAAGTCGCGGAAAAAATGTAGCCTATGTCCTAAAGCTATCTTCATGCCAAATTTCATCAAAATCGGTTCAGCCGTTTCATCGTGAAAGCGTAACAGACAGAGTTACTTTCACATTTATAATATTAGTATGGATTACTAACACTTTGCCCGCAACTTCGTCGAATGCGTGAATTTTCTCAAGGATCCCTAATTTTTTCAACTCATAAAATATAGCATAAGTTACTCAGGGATCATGTAGCATTCTAATGGTGAAAGAATTTATTAAATGGGGATAGTAGTTTTTGAGTTTATTCGTTACAAACATACATACAAATCTTTCCTCTTTATAATTTTAGTGTAGATTAAGAAAACTCGCATAATATTTACGCATGTAATGTTCGACTATTTCCTATTATTAATTAATAATAATTGATTGGCAACACCTGTTCGTAACACGATACGTCCTCGGCGTATGCGCAGGTCACCGCTCAATATTATAATATGCTAATGTCAAGCAAGTCGACCTCGTTACGCAGGTGTGCCTTTGCAATCTTGTCCACCTTTCATACTATTTCTCGCTAATATAAGATTTTACTATCTGAATATTTTACGACTATATTCGAATTTCCTTGGTTTGCGATTTATTACGTGTGAGACTTATGTTGAAGGGCTTTATTATGTTTTTGCTTTTTATTAATTATTATGTAATTACCTGCTTTCGTTAATTCCATAAGATAAACATTTATCTCCGACACATTCACAGCATCCGTCATGAAACCACCTGGAAAAAAAATTAACATTAGTTTCTGCATTTAGGTTCAATAAATCATATTCATCAGTGAAGACGGTTAACAAATAGATAAGCTGGTAAGGTAAGGCTAGATGCCGCCTCATGACTAAACTACTGCGGCAGTATAAACCGACTGAACGAAGAACTTTAATTCTACAATATTACGATTAAATTGTAAATTCATGATGAGAACGAGCTAACATCAGCCTGACTGCCAATTACAAGTCCTTGTTGCAGATGTTTTGCGAGCTGGGGGCCAAGTCTGCTATTTTTATAATTTCGTCATCCCAACACGGTCCCATTGTCATTTTGCTATAAGTTCGTAATCTGCTAAATTCATAATGGTCGATCATTGGTCGGTCGAATTAAAAGCAATGACTGCACAATGACGTTCTAATGGTAGGTCACTGATCAAAGGAACTGTCAAAATTTTAACAGATTACCGCCTAAGTCAGTCATTCAGGTGTCATTTTGTACAAGATTACCATTCTATACCATTTCTTTCAATGGCGTGTCAGTGGTTGACCATTGGAAAGTCATAATGACGCCATTATATTAGTAGATTACCAAACTTGTCAAAATCAACAATTATGAAATCAATGATAGACCATTCTGACACTATTGTAATAGCAGACTTGAGGCCCTGATTATAGAATAGAATTGTTCTTCATTTGCATTGAATGTAGGTACACGTTTTAGATGTTCAGTTTAGAAGATCCTTATACTACCATAACTAAGGCATGCAAACAGTTTCAGCTATAGTAATAAATACTTATTTAATATATATTTTTAACACGTTCAATAAAATCGATATAAGTTTACCATGTCAAGATGAAATTCAGCAAATAATTTAAAATAGGCAATATGAATACAATACATAATGTCAATTTTAATAAAATGTGATTATAAATTCGTCAAGTTCGAGGTCAATACAGTTAAATTAAAACTATAAATGAGGGAATACGAGTCAGGAATACAGTGAATTATATGTATGTTAGGAATCATAATTAGATCATTAGTTACTATATATAACCCTGCAAACATTAATTGTGTGATAAAAGATTCGACAAAACTGAACAAGAAAAACATTTTTGAAAAAAGAGAACCGCCTTCAAAAAAAAAAACCTAAAAAATGATAAATAACTTTAGCACAGAACACACATGACTTTAGATTCGGAAGTCGGTGGCTTTGTTCTGTTTGTTGTTTTGTATTACCACCGACTTCCGAAACTTTTCATTTTCCACTTTTTAGTGCCTCCTTATCACCCAAATACATTAAGGAACAGCAACACAGTTAAAACAGAGATTGATAGTCCTCCAAAGAAAGAAACGAAAACGTCTTCTCGGTTTTTGTTGTCTTTTTTCAAAAAGCACTGAATACATTTCTGTTTGTATACTAAAACGTTCTCCAGAATGGACCAAACACTTTTCTGAAAACCGCATCAAAATCGGTTCAGCCAAACGGGAGATAATCGCGGACAAACAGACATACCTACATAGATACGGGTCGAACTGAGAACCTCCTTTTTTTTTGAAGTCGGTTAAAAATATGTTTTAATAAAAAGGTTTGTTGTGAGGCAACCGCCAAGCCGGTCAACCAGGCTTTAGGAGTAGCCAGGTTGACCGGCTTGGATTGGCGGTTACTTACGTCTCTTGTTATTTTAGGGAATGGGCTGTAAAGTGCTTACCTCAAGCTGTTGGCGCCCATAGACCGGCAGGAGGCACGGCACTTGTCACAGGACATGCACTGCGACATGTAAGCCACAGTGCAGTTGAGAGTGACCACATCGCGACTCACCGGCTCCGATTCTTGTTCAACGCTCTCTGTGGAGAGTGGATGGACAACATTTATTTATTTATTCGCTCTAAAGTCTAAACATACTTCACATCAACCACAAGAAAGAGGATGTACTTTGTAAAAGTATTAAAGTTTAAGCCATTGTAATAGATTTGTAGGATTTCGCTTTATAAATTAATTCGAGTGGACAGGCGCTGATAACCGAAATACAGGCACTGCCTAGTTCGGTTACAGATGCTTACTTCTTTTGTTTGTTCAAATATAAAATGCCTAGTTAATGGCCAAATACTCAAACGCTACTCAATTTTAAGATGCCGTTAAATCTCGTGCTGTCACATTCACTTTGACAAAAAGTGATAGAAACAGCACGAGATTTAACGGCATCTTAAAATTGAGTACCTATCGTTTGAGTAATCAGCCATAGTATTTACAAAAAGATTTTAAGTTTTCTGGAATAAATAAATATTATTATTATACAAATATCCTTACAGGCTAGACTCATATTACTTATTTCGTAATCATTGCAAATAATAGGAATTCTTGCAAATTCACCCAAAGCGCGACAGAATAATTAGATTGTGTATGTAGACGTCATCAGTAATGAATCCGGAAGAGAGTGCAGAGCGCGCTCTTCAGTGTCGACATATTGGCGTCTTTTTTAACAATTAGAAGTTAGTGAAATTCGTTTCCAAAGAAAAAAAGCGGCCAAGTGCGAGTCGGACTCGCTCATGAAGGGTTCCGTAGCAGCAAGTAACATAATATATAAGTTTTTAATTTTTATATTTGAGTTGATTGAATGAAAGGTAAATTGCGGTTTACGATTTACGACGTATTTAAAAATCTACTTACTAGATCTCGTTCAAACCAATTTTCGGTGGAAGTTTACATGGTAATGTACAGTCACCAAAAGAGATAAGTATCCATGTCGTCGGGAATAGTTGAAGTTTACTTAGAAACCAATG
Organism: Charanyca ferruginea; assembly: GCA_947361185.1. Taxonomy (NCBI): domain Eukaryota; kingdom Metazoa; phylum Arthropoda; class Insecta; order Lepidoptera; family Noctuidae; genus Charanyca; species Charanyca ferruginea. Next base: position 11,399,184 of record OX376069.1, read on the forward strand.
GAGGCTTTCAAATGAAAATTAATTAATACATTGAACTATTTATTCTCTATTAATTTTATTTTATTTTATTCATAAACACCCATCGGTTTCTAAATAAACTTCAACTATTCCCGGCGACATGGATACTTATCTCTTTTGGTGACTGTACATCATATATTTTTTTTAGTTTTATCATTCTCTTATTTTAGAAGTTACAGGGGGGGGGGGACACATTTTACCACTTTGGAAGTGTCTCTCGCGCAAACTATTCAGTTTAGAAAAAAATGATGTTAGAAACCTCAATATCATTTTTAAAGACCTATCCATAGATACAGCACACATATGGATTGATGAAAAAAAAATGTTGAGTTTCAGTTCTAAGTATGGGGAATCCCCAAAATTATTTGTTTTTTTTTTCTATTTTTGTGTGAAAATCTTAATGCGGTTCACAGAATACATCTACTTACCAAGTTTCAACAATATAGTTCTTATAGTTTCGGAAAAAAGTGGCTGTGACATACGGACGGACAGACAGACATGACGAATTCATAAGGGTTCCGTTTTTCGCCATTTGGCTACGGAAAGCATAGCTTGTAGAAGTTTTTCTGATATTTAATTAATAGATAAATGTTTTTTTAGTAAAAACCCGTCTGTATTGTTTTGCTACGATCCTCTTCCCACAGTTCCTAAATGGATACCTATATAACTAAACATAGATAGATAACTAAATATAACCAACAGTCATTGTCCACCTATTTGAAGAAATGGATAGTTGGAATTCGGAATCCCGTTGGTCGGATACAATGGGATAAAATTCTACGAATAGAGATTATTTTAACAGCAGGAGGAACGGGATCTTTGTCAATTACGCTAACACGGGTTTAGGGCTATAACAAAAAGTGTTTTAACGATAGATTATGTTCATTACTTACGTTTGAATACTCAAACAGAACTCAATTCCTGGTACACATAGATACATTTATAACTGATTTATTAAATACTACCACTTTGCCCGCTAATCGTCCACGTGATTATCTCAAGGATCCCTAATTTTTTCAATTGATAAATATACTCATGTTACTCAGGGATAATGTAGCTAACTAATGGTGTAAGAATTTTTTAAATAGGACTAGTAGTTTTTGATTTAAATCGTAACAAACAAACAAATCTTTCTCTTTATAATCTTAGTTTATATACCTATACCTATTCATAATACCTAACTCATAGCTCCAGAAATACAAGACGAAAGACAGACCACTCGATGCCCAATATTACATCGATCGTAAGCTAATAAAGCCATCTCAGGTGCAGGTACCTAGTTGTTTACATTCCACTTCAATGAATCATGCGCATCTCTCTATGGGGCGCCTGATCAGCTTTACCTTTTTGTTGTACTTCGTCGAAAATTGAATGAGGCATAATTTGTCGGCGAGGATTAAGTAATTGTCTTGTGGTAAAAGGTGACTGAACTATATTATTTGTCAAAATTTTGTTTTCTACTGCATACTGGACTGGATTAGTCTGGGAAGTCTACATTATAACAGTAACTTGTTGTTTGCGTTTGTAAGTTGACGGCGTAATTGCTCTGATTCATGAATAATCAAATGAAAAACACTGGGTTTAAAATAAACATATGTCTGGAAAAGTAAAACCTCCCTCAATCCTAATATAATTTTACTGTTACCATATTCAGTCAAGGGCAAAAGTAGCAGATGATTTCTGAATTCTTATTAATTTATCATCAAAGCAATATTAATTAATTACATAATTATTTGATAACAGGTTCTCATTAATACGAGGTAGTTAATATGAGATAGTTTGCTATTGAATAATTTGTTGAAAACCAATAATAGGCAGCTTTTCGTGCATAAATCTTTTCTGAAATTTGGAAGAGCCAAACTTTTAATTATAAAAAATATTTTGCTATCAGTTCTTGTCAATTGTCAAGCCACCTGGTGACCTCCTAGTGTGCTAAACTAATTGAACATGGATTTGTAGAAACATAATACATGGTAAACACTTCAGTAATCAGATATGAGCAATATTTTAATATCTAATGCAAATTACTGAGGAGTGCTAATGTAGATAAAGTTCACAAATAAATTATTATCTTGTTCTATGAGTCACTTGACTTGTTTACTTGATCTTATGTGGTTTTATTAATTGTTTAAGCTTTATTAATTTAAAGTGCAACTTCGCATTTATAATAATATACCTATTATAAATGCGAAAGTATAACTTTGTCTGTTACGCTTTCACGAAGAAACGGCTGAACCGTTTTTAATTAAATTTGGCATGAAGATAGCTTTGAACCCTAGGGAAGGACAAAGGCTACCTACTTTTTAATCCACGACTTCGTCTGCATCCGCGATAACCGACATTCACGCGGACGAAGTCGCGGGCAAAAGAAAGTGGTACTTATATAAAAATGACAAAACTATAGCTGCCAAATTTTAATGCCCAGCAAATACATTAATTTTATTGTGCAGTCATTAGGTATTTACAAGAACTGTACAAATAGCGGTCTTGTACACACGGCTACACATCAAGCTATACAAAGCGAGATCAGCATTAACTGGAAATATATAGCTTGATGTGTAGCCATGCGTACAGTCAGAGTTGACTGAGTGGGTTTAGGAACTACTCTGAGATTAAATAATTCTGTCTCTGATATATTTATATTTTACTAGCTTTTGCCAGTGACTTCGTACGCATGAATTTATTTACAGATTCTGAATTTTTTGATAATATAATAAAGCCTACAGCACTCAGGGATAAAATCGCTTTCCATGAGCAAACTAATTATCAGAATCAAACCAGTTGTTTCGGAGAGTAGACGGATCAAACATAAGTTCAGCTTTATTTTATAATATGCAGTGATTTTATAATATTAAAAATATTCTTACGTAAATGGAAAACCACTGTCTTCTCTGGAACTGCTCTGTATGCTGAAAGATCAATGTCTACTGGGTAAGTGATAGACAACCATCTCTGCTGTGGGTCCGGGTCACTGGTGAGGGCAGCAAACAGTCCGGGTACACCGTCTGCTAGCTCTTCCACATATGATGTCTTTGATAATTCTGTTTGCGTATCATTTGGTTTCGGACACATGTCTGTAAGGAAAATGTAATTGTTATCAGTTCTCAAGATAAACAATGTATTTGTGAATTAAATGCATTGTTTGATTATTTTTGTTTACCAGAATATTGTATTTTGCAGAAAGACTGTATGGTGAAGTTACAGATTAATTGAATTATTTTAATAATTTATACGTTTTCACTAGGCGTGTTTTTATTCTATTATTGGAACTTTGTAGAAGGATTGTAATAATTAAAACCAACTTTCCTGTGCTTAGATATTAGTTATTGGCAAATAGAGTTCGTAAATTGAATGTACTTACCAACACAACTGCAGCATTCGCTGTACAAATAGCTGAGGCAGTTGAAACAATCTTTACAGCAGGAACAGTCCTTCAAGTCACACTTACAAGACTGAGTGAGCATACATTTTGAAACCACACTGGCACAAATAGCTTCATTGCAAGCGTACACTATGGGGACTATGCATATTAATGCTACGACGAAGTAGAATTTAGCAGCCATTGCCACAGTTTTAGAAAAATTGTAAACACGATGGTACGACACAGAGGAATTTACAAAGTTGTAAAAATAAACAACACAAGTGCGTTTAATTTTATCTATACTAGGAGAGTCCACTAGGCATAAACTTGCAAAAAAGGTTTGGCACTCTGTTAATTTCTATCTTACATGTAATATTCACGCAATTTTCGAACTTAAAATAAATTAAATTATATTTTAGAAACAAGTTTAGCGTCAGCCATCCAGAAAGTTTACTTTAGTGAATGAATTGAATTTAAGATAAAAAAAATGAATGAAAAAGGTGGAAACTTTGAATGAACGAAAAGTTTTAGTTGATCACAGTCATGAAGTTATAGGTATAAATGGAGCCAACACTTAGAACAAAAACTTGAAATCAACTGTGGGCTGATGCTCTCTTTCTGAATGCATACATAAGAACGAGACAGTGATATGTGTTTTCTTTATCTTATGTACGCATTCAGAAAGAGAGCGTCTGCCCACAGTTAGCTTCACTTAGGTATTTAGAGTGTTGCCTCCACTTTTATCTATAAGCTTCTTGATCACAGTCCACAGATGATATTTGAAATTAAAATCAAATCAAAAGATATTCTAATCATTGGTTAACAGCAATGTTACTATCCTCACTTTAAAAAATAGATGAATTCGTTTAACAGCACAATGCAATAAATTGAAAAAGCCAAAATGATGATATTTTGTATCATTGCTATTAATGTGAATCATAGAACCTATTTCCTTATAAAAATATCATTGATTGATGTTTGTTCAAACGAATAAAACCATATTTCTTGTTTTTCGGTGTTGGCAGCATTGACATGAGAACAAGAAACGGGAGCGGGAAGTCGGCAACATTAATGTATACTAATCAACTAATATTATAAAGCTGAAGAGTTTGTTTGTTTGTTTGAACGCGCTAATCTCAGGATCTACTGGTTCGAATTGAAAAATTATTTTAGTGTTAGATAGTCCATTTATCGAGGAAGGCTATAGGCCCATGCGAAGCGGGGCCGGGTCGCTAGTTAATAATAAAATTATTACTCAGAAAGACAAGACTGATCATGAACTATTTTTGGATAGAAGAATAAACAGGCGAGGTGTTTTCTATTAGAATACCGACTGTCTAGTCTACTTCTAACTCAGAGTTAACGAGAAAGTTATTATTATGTGTAGTAACTAAGTATCTTAGGATTAGCAACTTGGCAGATTGGTATCAGCAAAAAAAAAATTGAGACCAAAAGCCAGCCGCCACCGGTGCACTTCAGAGAGAGACGACCGTTTCATCGTTTCAACAGCGCTGCGGAATCGGCACCTGACGGGTGTTGATGTGATGCAGGAACTGAGGCGTGTTTGAGGGGTGGCTGTCAGTGAGTGGACAGTATGATCCAGTAAGAAGACGCTTCAAGAAAGCCAATCTCACTCCAGACCGGCCTGCCATGCCACCGACAAGTGCGCCTTCAATTTTCTCGAGAGCATCTCAATTGGAGCATCGAGCAATGGCAGTCGGTCTTGTTCACTGACGAGTGCAGATTGTGTCTACATGGCAGTGACAGGAGAGGCCGGGTCTACAGATGTCCGGACGAGCGATTTGCGCAGTGCTGTTTAGTTGAAACGGTTGCCTGCTGCATGATGTGGGCTGGTATCTCCTTAAACGGAAAAACCGAGCATGTTTTCGTGCCGTGAGGAGAAGGGCTGACAGCTGATCGGTGTATTACCGACATTCTTCAGGACCACGTTGTTCCCTACACTGGATCCGTTGGCGAGAGCTTCGTGTTAATGCATGACAAGGCCCGGTGTCGTCGCGTATCACTCGGTACTTTCTGGAATTCTGGACGAAGTGAAAATACAGACGATGGACTGGCCTGCACTCAGTCCAAATATGAATACCATCGAGCACTAATGGACGAGCTCAAGAGAAGGGTCAGGGCCAGTAATCCTGTCCCTTTGACCATAGAAGAACTGAAGGCGGCGTTATTAGAGGAGTGGGACGGAATTCCTCAAGCCACCGTCAAAAAATTGATCAGGTTGATGCAAAATCGACTGCAAGCTGTGATTACAACCAGGGGGGGGCAATACCAAGTACCGATACAATATATTAATTGATGTTTTTTAACAGATTTTGTTTTATTTTTAACCCCCGACGAAAAAACTATGGGGTGTTATAAGTTTGACGTGTCTGTGTGTATGTGTGTGTGTGTGTGTGTGAGTGTGTGTGTGTGTGTGTGTGTGTGTGTGTGTGTGTGTGTGTGTGTGTGTATGTGTGTGTCTGTCTGTGGCATCGTAGCTTCCGAACGGATAAACCGATTTTAATTTTGTTTTTTTTATTTGTTAAAATAACTAACCACCGCACATTTTTCTAAGTTCCCATTTTACCTCTAGTTTCACCCAGATAGCATTAATTTTAAAAGTCGTTAATAAATGTTTAGAAAAATGGTACCAAATTAAAGCTGAGGTCTCAAGCTTTCAATGCTATAATATTTTTTTAGTAAGTTTCTTTTTTCGAAGAATACATATATTTATGCGCACGTATGGGTTGGGTCGATTTGGTTGTTCGCGAGTGTAGTTGGTACCTATCTTTAGCATTAGCTGTGCATTATCCGTAATCTAAAAAAGCGGCCAAGTGCGAGTCGGACTCGCCCATGAAGGGTTCCGTAGCAGCAAGTAAGGTAAATTGCGGTTTACGATTTATGACGTATTAAAAAAAAACTACTTACTAGATCTCATTCAAACAAATTTTAGGTGGTAGTTTACATGGTAATGTACATCATATATTTTTTTTAGTTTTATCATTCACATTTTTTTACTTTGGAAGTGTCTCTCGCGGAAACTATTCAGTTTAGAAAAAAATATATTAATTAATATATACACTTCAATATCATTTTTGAAGACCTATCCATAGATACCACACATGTATGGGTTTGATATATGTCATAATACATCGAGGATGGGTATGAGGCCCGGAAAATTACTGGCGTAGTTCTCGTCGATTTGACAGCAGCGTATGACACTGTCAACGTCAATAGATTACTGACAAAATTGTCTGGCACGATTGACGACCAAGGATTCATCCGGATACTGGGTGAGATGCTCCGTAACAGACGTTTCCGAGTGCATCTAAACGCAGAAAAGAGTAGATGGAGATCACAAAAAAATGGCCTGCCCCGGGGAAGCGTCTTAGCACCCATCCTCTTCAACATTTATACCAACGACCTATTGTTGATCACTGCGAAAGCTTCCTGTATGCTGATGATCTCGCCCTGGCAACCCAATCAATTATATTTGAAGACGCCGAAAAAGCTCTAGAGGCAGGTCTGGAGGTCCATGGGAAGTATTACTTAGATAACGCTCTTCGACCAATCCCTTCAAAAACACAAGCATGCGCCTTCCATCTCCGCAACAACTCAGCTGGACGCACTCTGAACATCAATTGGCAAGGAGTCCCCATTGATCATTGCAGTAATCCGACCTACTTGGGTGTTACCCTTGACAGAGCACTGACTTTTAAGAGCCACTGCCAAATAACTAAGAAAAAAATCGGGTCCCGCAACAACTTACTCAGGCGCCTAACGTCAACCACGTACTCCGGACTACTGGCTTAGCTCTGCTTCTCTGCAGGTGAATACGCGTGTCCAGTGTGGCACCGTTCCACCCACGCCAAGGAAGTAGATGTAGCTCTAAATGAGACATGCCGTACGATCACCGGCTGCCTCAAACCGACCCCGGTCAGACTACTATACCCCACAGTCGGAATAGCACCTCCACAAGTCCGAAGGGAAGTTGCGAGTGCAGTTGAGAAACTGAAACAGAAGCGTGACACAAGGCACCCTTTATTCGGTGGACAACTACCAACGCAGCGTTTAAAAAGCAGACACAGCTTCCTAAAATCGGTAGTTCCCTTGTCAGGAGACCCGACTGATGCCCGCTGCAAACTGTGGCAGGCCACTTTCCCCCACCCATTCAATATCTATCACCAAGCGAACATCTACCCGCAGGGTCTAACCTTCCGTGGTCCATCTGGAAGTCCCTGAACCGTTTAAGGACCCGAGTAGGAAGGCGTAACGCGAATCTCGCAAAATGGGGCTGCCTCGACAGAGCAGCAGCAGGGTGCGCATGTGGCGCCGAGTTGCAAACCATGCCCCACCTCATGTCATGTCCTTTGTGCCCCAAAGCATGCGATCGGGGTGAATTATGTGCTGCCACCGACGTCGCCGTGGAAGTGGCTAAATTTTGGGCCAAACGAAGAAGATGGGTTTGATAAAAAAAATGAGTTTTAGTTTTAAGTATGGGGAACCCCCAAAATTTATTGTATTTTTTCTATTTTTGTGTGAAAATCTTAATGCGGTTCACAGAATACATCTACTTACCAAGTTTCAACAGTATAGTTCTTATAGTTTCGGAAAAAGTGGCTGTGACATACGGACGGACAGACAGACAGACGGGTTCCGTTTTTTGCCAGTTGGCTACGGAACCCTAAAAATGTAAGATTGATGATATGAAGTTGTTTCAGGCTTATCACGATAATGATCATATGACGGGATTTATTTTATTGCGATCTAGAATATATAGGATAATTACGTGTCTAGTGTAACGATAAACTATACCTATTTAGAATAGATAGGTACGTGAGTACCTAAATGATTATTTTCTACAATTAGTTAGTACTCTGTTGTTGACAGGATCGCAGTACTAAGATGGTAAGTCAGCTTGCTTAAGGGGCTATTAATTTAACGACTTTTGTAGATTTTAAACTGACAATCACGTCAAAATGTGCAGCGTAAATGATTTGAAAAAAATAACGCCTTTTTTAAGTTAAAGAACTACTGTTATTTAATTTTTTTGACTAAACTTTGAGAGTTCTAGAATCGTTTGCGCTGCGTCCAAAACTCTCCAAGTTTAGCCGAAAAAATTAAATAACAGTAGTATTCTTTAACTTAAAAAAAAGATATACTAAAAGATAGATAATAAAATTGTCTGTAAGATGGTGTAAGTTTCGTTTCTACCTGGTAGATTTTGTGTGATTGTCAATGTTTTGTCCGCGTCAGACACAACTTCACGAGTTAATTAAACTATTTATAGTTTAATTAACTCGTCAAGTTGTGTGTAATAGTAATAGTAGTCGTGAAATATAATAAAAAATATTCACATACTAAATGATTTAGAGAATGTTCTAGTTTAACATATATTTTTTTCAAATCATTTACACTACACATTTTGACGTGATTGTCAGTTTAAAATCTGTAAAAGTCGTTTTATAGCCCCTTAAATCGCGTTTTTCGTTTTTATTTATTAGAATTATTACATACTTAGAAACTCAGTCAGCAAAAGTAGGTAATTAGGTACATACTACATACCTCCTTTTGACCGCCACACTCACCGCCACAGTCATGTATAGATGACAAAAGCAAACCAAAATGTGCCCAGTACGCCACGGTCAGTCACGACAACATGACAGACTCTATTTTTATTCCATTCTTTGCTTTTTTGACGTGGCGGTTAAAAGGTTAATGCCACTAGTAAAGCTTATTAAGTAAGTATGTGCAAAAGCAACGTACGCTCTTACACATTTAAACACGATACGAAGTCACGTCGTGCTACGACGCGGCATCGTCTCATGATTGCTCACGGTGAAATACCTTAGAAAAAAAATTAACAAAATAAAAACGGAACAATCATGGTGGTGTTTTAGGAAACCCTGAAAAAAGGCGTCCAATGTCTTCGAGTGTGGCAGTATGACCTAGACTGACGCAAAGTAAGTCGATAGTAGATTGCGTACACTATTGTTGTAAACTACACTTGAACACCGGCCGCACGCTCCGGGCGCCTGCGATCAGTGTTGCGCGTTGCTAACCAGATTATGTAGCTTGAGCGTACAAGTAAAAAGAAAGAGTATCTCTGCGACTAATGACGGAAACTTGTTTGCGTTAAAAGATAGGTGGTGACGCTCGAACTGTATTTACATAGAGGATTTGTGTTTGTGGGCATATACATGGGTGTCGTTAGGATAGCAACGTAGGCACATATGGAAGATCCGCATAGCGTAAAAAGGGAAGAACCTAGCTCAATGTATCTTTTGTCAAATTTAGTGAATGTGAAATAGAAGCAAATAGCGGTGCGATGTCGTGACAATCTCAATCGTGGAAATCTACGACGAGCAACGTAAATAGCACCGCAGTTAATCTCGAAAAACTTAGTAGGAACAACTTGCGCATTGTGACAAGAGCCACTACAGGACACTGCTGCTTAACTGCTGTAAGGAGGCTGATGAAACGCCACTTCATCTTCTGGGGGAATGCAGAGCACTAATTAACAAGCGCAACAACCATCTGGGCAAACACCTGTTAAGCCCGGATGAAATAATAGAGACTGCCCCAAAGCAGATCCTGCAGTTCATCACAGCTGCAGGGTTTGGTGGCGATCTCTAACCAACACAAGCGGCAATCACAATAGTTCAATCCTGGTCGCAGTGACACCATAGCCGCATTAAAATAATACTTAAAAAAAAATCTCGAAAAATAACCGCACCGCACCGCACCGCACTAGACGTATTCTCCTTTAAGAAGAAGACGACGCGACGTCGTATCGAGACGTCGTATCGTCGTAAGAGCTAAGCCCCTAACTCGGAGCAGCAGTGCAATTCTGTAAGAATTCACTCGTGAATTCGAATCCTATCTCATTTCCGATTTCACTTACTTGAAGTGAAAAGTATTTGGTTTTCGCCGAAATAGTAACGAAATAATAGTTTGCTTCGCCTATGCCAGCACATAGTAGCGCTAGCGTAGATTTTTATCGAGTTACAGACTACCTAAAACAGTTTTCACCGCGGAATCAGAAGTGAGAACTGGAGTGAGTTCTTACAGAATAACATAGCAGGGTGCTAACACTATACTAATCTTACGTACCAATATAATAAACAATATTATGTAATATATTGATAAGGTATTAATATCACACACAGTAGATATCATTACCGTGGTATAATAATGTTAGCAGCATCTTTATGGTCTATTTTTTTTGGTTCTATCTAGGTTTGAAATACCGGCAAACGTAGGTTCTTTGATTATATAGGTAGCACTTATAATAGGCTAGCATCAGAGACGGACTGCATCGCAGCAACCGCGCGCAGTTGATACATTTAACTGCAAGCAGTTGACGCCACGCATAAAAGAATTATTAGTTAATCTGTGTCCTATACACAGGAGCTCAGTATAAGATTTATTTCATTTACTAACTGCACACTAATTGTATGTGGTTACCTATGGACTACTGATACAACTATGGATGATGATATCATGACTGATCGAAGTCGAACGTACCAACTGCACGTAGTTGAATACATCGACTGCGCGCAGTTGCTGCGATGCAGTCTGTCTGATGGCAGCCACCGGTTTTCTAAGACCTTATTTACTCATGACTGCAAAATAAGTACATCTTTAGAGATTATCACTTTTTATATAATTAGCGGGCTCTTCAATCTTAGTTTATGTCCCAGGGGTGGCAGTCACTACTCTGCAGCCTACTGGCCGTAGCTACAGTCGCTAACGCGTACAAGAACCCGTATTACGCTCCGGGCAGGTCTGTGAACGTGCACTTGTTCGAATGGAAGTGGGACGACATCGCTGATGAGTGCGAGCGATTCTTGGGTCCTAGGGGCTTTGCAGGAGTTCAGGTAAGGTGTCTTGTCTAAGTTTAAAATAACAGCGCCTGCTAAATATTCAGATTTTACCGTCGAGAACACAGTCTCATTTCACGAATGATTAACATTTCAGTTATTTTTAACGAAAATTAGATGTTATTTCTGTAAGTATAAAAATATAGATATATTTCTTACCAAGGTGTGAATGAAAAACTTAAAAATGAGACTTGCACTATAGCATTTTATCTAAATGATTAGATAAGGCGCTTTGTTTGAGTATTAATGAATTTGCATACAAAATCGATTTTCGTACAAAATTACGACGATTTCTTACAGATTTCGCCACCCAATGAGAATGTGGTGCTATGGTCTTACAATCGTCCTTGGTGGGAGCGCTACCAACCAATGTCGTACAAACTGGTGACCCGCTCCGGCGATGAGCGCCAGTTTGCCAACATGTTGCGACGGTGCAATGATGCAGGCGTCAGGTACATTCCTGAATACTAAGATCGAACACTGTCCTAAGTACTTGTGTTAAAGTCATCAAAGATAAAACCACGCTTAAAGTCATTAAAACAAAATAAGTGCAGTAATTATGGAACCATTAATGATGTAAGTAATAATAGAGATACCTAGAAGAAAAGTATCAGATGAGAGGTCCTCATTTTAAGCGTATAAGACTGAGTAGGTACCTACATTTTCACCAGTTCGGTTCCCAGACGCCCTAAAGAAGTATGTAGGTAGGTGAAAAACGAAAAAACCTGGACTGCCGGCCAAAATGGGTCATGAAGGATCCAGAAAGAATGACACGTGTTTATTTTTTTTTCTCTTATCTGTTAAATATTTCAGAATCTATGTAGATGCTGTGATCAACCACATGACAGGAGAACCCCCAGAGAACGTAGGAACAGCTGGCAGTACCGGAATCTTCTCCGAATGGTACTACCCAGCAGTGCCTTTCAACCGCGATCATTTCAACTGGCCACACTGCGTCATCGATGACATAGATTACACTACTGACGCCTCGAGGGTAAGTAGTAAGTAGCTGACTTAGGTACAAAGGCCAGCACATCAAGCTACAACAATCTGTAAAATTTCTTTGATTTCTTTGACAGGAGGGAGGGTGTTAATGTGATTATGATAATTGGAAATGTTTTCAGGTGCGTAACTGCGAGCTGGTCGGACTGAAGGACCTGAACCAAGCAGACGAACACGTGAGGAACATGATTGTCAACTTTATGAACGAACTCATCGATTTGGGCGTTGCTGGATTCAGGTGATCTAACTATTTTAGAAATTATTGAAGAAGTTTGTGGGAATCAACTGGACATACTGCTGGATGAACTGGTAGTGGGGAGCTGTAGACACTTGGGCGCGGCGTTTTTCCAGCAGCAACTGTGTTACGTCTCTCGACTGAAATTATAGTGATCAATAAGAATTTTTATATTTAGCCCTTCTGTCCCACTGCAGGGCATAGGTCTCGCTCCATTTCTTTCATCGGACTTAACTTTTCGCTTCCGCCATCTCTTTCGTGGCCTATCGCCATTTCGGGGCACCATTTTAGTGATAATGATAAAAAATATTATTTGTTGGGTATGTTTTAAACAAGCTGGTTTCTTCAATGTCCCTAGAATCGACGCAGCCAAACATATGTGGCCCGAAGACCTCCGCGTGATCTACAGTCGCCTTAAAAACCTGAACACAGAGCATGGCTTCCCCGCAAACGCAAGACCTTACATCTACCAAGAAGTCAGTTATGGACGCGAAATCATCAGTCGAGATGAATACACTCCTCTTGCAGCCGTCACAGAGTTCAAAGCTGGCTTGGAACTGAGTATCGCATTCAGAGGGCATAACCAACTGCGCTGGCTATCAACCTGGGGACCACAATGGGGTTTGTTGGCCCACGAAGACGCCTTAACCTTCGTGGATAACCACGACAAGGAAAGAGAACAAGGTGGACCAGATGACGTCCTCACGTACAAAGAGCCTCGTCCGTACAAGGGAGCTATCGCATTCCTACTCGCACATCCGTATGGAGAACCTCAAATTATGAGCAGCTTTGATTTCTGGGACTTTGAAACTGGACCACCTATGGATAACAGCGGGAACATTATTTCACCTTCTATAAATTCTGTAAGTAATTAGATTTGTCTATTCATCAGTCGGGAGACGTCCACTGTTGAACAAAGGCATCCCTCATAAGCGGGGTGATCTAAAATGTTTCTAAACGCACCCACGATAGGAGAAATTCCTAGTGTGGGCGCAACTTTTTAAAGTAGGAAAAAAAACTAAGATAGATGATAATACTATTATTATGCTGATTTAAAATTGATTGATCTTCTACGTGTTAGGAAATATGAAGCTAATTATTTTTACGCACATTATACCGGTTTGGAAAAATCTGTAAAATAAAACTCAATAGTAGGGTGATTCTTTGAAACCGAGGGTTTTTGACTCATTAATATGGCTTAAATTTATTTTTACAATTAGATCTACATTAATATATTAGTTGGCCCCAGTCATTAAATGTAATAACATATATCAAACGCACTGATTTGCACCAAGTAGTTTAGGATTTAGATTGTGCTGATGAATTGATGAGCCAGATTAATGATGATACAAGCAGAAGAATGAGACTTTGCACCATATTCATTGGAACCATACAAATAAGTAATAAATACATCTTATTTTCAGTCGACTTAAAATACAATATTTTTTATAAGAATCAAACTCAGCCTTATTTTGCATTATAATATTTATAGGTACTCTATGCTTGAGATCATAGTATGTTATAACTAGGTACCAACCTATAACATATCTCAGTTTTCTACATACTAAAAAATCTTGAAATCCTCTTCATCATCAGAGTGTATGTATGGACTTATATTTTCTAATTTGATCCTAAACTCCGTATTTCCATCTCTTGAAAAAGTTTTCTCCGAGATATTGACGAATTCAACAGATTGTGCCATTTCTACGCTTTGTTCAGTGTAATCCTTCCTTCTTCTTTTTTTGTGTCATTGTTACATCTTTTTCAATATTATTCCTTATTCCTAATGATTTACGTACATATTTATTATTTATTACTGATTTATGTGGTATATTAAATACAAATACCTAGGTTATTTTCAATTTTTTGGTTTATATTAGGTATTTTGGTAGTTTTGTTTTTTTCCTGTCAAGTTATTTCGTTTTCGTGCATCTGTTTTATTACTTATTGTCCATAAAGATTCACCAATTTCTCTTAGTTGTCTTGTTGAATCAGCTAGCGGTGTGACTAATAATTTTTCCTGAACACCGTTTTCAAGTGATAAAAGCCAAGATGTTTCATGGTTGCAATTTATAGCTTGATACAGACAGTTTTGATATGTACAGCTCAGTTTTCGAACGGAAACCACAGGACAACCGTAATTCCAAAATATCTGGTACAATTTCATACATGCCAGATCACAACTTACGATCGTACTGTTTCGCCAAAATACACCGCGCACGAGCACTTTGTATCACAAATCAGCATTGACCGGCGCCACCAATCACGAGTCGGTATTATTCTATCGAATATTTTGTGTTTACGTGAAATCATGCTTTGAACAAATTGCGCCAGCTGAATGATTACTTTAGTCGGGGACAATTTTTAAATTAATGTAATTACGAAAATACACAATTATTATGGAATTCAATATAAGAATATCAGGAAACATCTATTTAAATATCAGTTGAATTAACTATTTTTAATAAATTGCGTAAAGTTTTCGCAGAAAATTAAATAATTCAACAAAAAGCAGCATTGGGACATGCCAGGTTAATTAGGTTTTACTGTTTTCTGCAGATTTAATTATTATTTGTTGTAACACATCACCATTAAATACATGAGGCCTCGATTGATATTTACCTTTAACATAAAATCAGAAATCGATATTTAAATAGGAGAATATCTTGATGTGTTCTTCGGCAAAAATCACGTAAAAACTGTGTTTCAGAGAATCACCCAGTACGACCTACTACAAATCTAAGAAATTACTATTCAAAATCGCAGGATCCATATGGAAAATCAGATACTTTATGTTCTATCCTAATAAACAACATTTTCGCTTTTTCAACCAGGACGGTTCTTGCGGCAATGGCTGGATATGCCAACACCGCTGGCGGGCGATTTCCGCGATGGTTACCTTCAGAAACGTAGCTGGCACCACCGTGCTCAATGACTGGTGGGACAATGGCTCCAACCAGATTGCCTTCTGCAGAGGTGGTAGCGCTTTCATCGCTATCAATAACGACTACTGGGATCTTAACCAGAATCTGCAGGTTTGAGATGGTTCTTTACTTTTCAGCTACCTACGCTATTCTCTAACGTTACCATTCGTGGCTGTGCTCGACGGCGAACTCAAAATTGTGTCAGCCGTAAAATCGACGTCGAACTCCTGGTGACTGTTTTTGCAAATCAAATATCGTTTTGAACTGTCAAGTGTCAAATTATTTAACCTTATGTAGTTTCACCAAAATTAGAAAGTACGTAAGGGTGCAGCGCGCCAAATAGTGAATTAAAGCATTAATTCACTACCGCTGCGCAAGTAAGCAAAAGGTAATGAGTATGAAAATACAACTCGCCGTTGCTGCAGCGTCGAGCTTTGGGTTGTGTTATTTAGAGAATAGCACCACTGGGCTCTGTTGACTAGTCAGTACCTAACTGTTCAAGATCTGAGATTTGAGTTTTGGGTTATAATTTAAATCTGAAATGACGAAGCTAATCAGTCACTCTCTCACTCTTACTTGCAAATTATACTGTGCGAGTGAAAGGGATTGACTAATCCCTTTCCTCCTCCTTTGGCAGCTATTTTCAATTCGTGTTTGTAATAGATCGGGTTTCAGTTATAGCAGTAGAACAGTCAGATCAGAACTTACGTCCTCTAACTCCAAAAATATCAGTTTTTGTATCATTTTTGTTTTATGTAAATATTTTTTCTAGTCTTGCCTGCCCGCGGGAAGATACTGCGACGTGATATCGGGCAATAAAGTGGGCTCGTCGTGCCAGGGCAAGACGGTGACTGTGGGCAATGACGGACGAGCGCAAATAACTATTGGAGCTAATGACTACGATATGGTGCTAGCCATACACGTGGGGCCTGAGGTAACTGCGCTTCATTACTTATTGATTTATTGAATACCTCACTTCAAAAAACGACGTGGCTATAATTTTATTATGAATTCGGCCTTTTTTCAATTCGGATGTTTATATATATATATATTTATGTATGTTTGGGCATAACGCCGTCATATATAGACGGATTTATTTACAAAATTCTTTTTTTGTCCAAAAGTGGTTCTTTCCGAAATGGTCCCATAATAAAAGTACATTTTACCGAAATTGATTAAGTGCTTTTTGAAAAAAATCGTAGATAACGTTTTAGTTTTTCTTCAATCTTGTCGCCGTTTCTTAATGGATTTGAATTTTAAGGCGATACTAAAAAGCAGAATATAAAAACCGTTTATTAAATAAAGACAACCGCCTTCAAAAACTAAAAAGTGATAAAACTTTAGCACAGAACACAAACATGACTTTAGTGTCGGAAGTCGGTGGCGGTGGCTTTGTTCAGTTTGTTATTTTATTTTGCCACCGACTTCCGAAAGTAAAGTAACAAGGTGGTTATAATAAACTTTTTTGAAAAAAGAGAACCGCCTTCAAAAAAAACTAAAAAGTGGTAAATAACTTTAGCACAGAACACACATGACTTTAATTTCGAAATTCGGTGGCTTTGTTCTGTTTGTTGGTTTGTATTGCCACGGTTATGTAGGCGGTTCTCTTTTTTCAAAAAAGTCTTTATTTTCCACTTTTCAGTGCCTCATTATCACCCAAATCACAGATGATATAATACTAAAGTAATTCATTAAGGAACGGCAACACTGTTAAAATAGAGATTGAAAGTCCTCCAAAGATGGAAAAATGGAAATAACGAAAATGTCATCTCGGTTTTTGTTGTTTTTTTCATAAAGCTCTGAATAAATTACTGTTTGTTGTATACTAAAACCTTCTCCAGAATGTAACAAACACTTTTCTGAAAACCATATCAAAATCGGTTTAGCCAAACGGGAGATAATCGCGGCCAAACATACATACATACGGGTCGAACTGATAACCTCCTTTTTTTTTGAAGTCGGTTAAAAATATTATTCATTCTGCCTTATTTATTTCATCGGGACTTAGATTTCATGGTTCTTTTATAGACAATTAGTTCTCAATTTTTCTTGATGTTTTCTGGTTAGAACCACGATTTCCGTCATGACATTCTGATAACGTCTTATTTAAATATCACGTTCTACCTAAGTAGATTTTGCCTGTGGTTATGGTACCTATCTATAATGATATATTTTGTTTCAGAGTCGACTTTAAATGGCGCGAAAGGAACAGCGACTAGAAACACGTTCTTTGTCTTTTTATGTGTTTCAAGTTTTTATTGTGAAAAGCCCGCCGCTCTATTCTTAAATCACTGGCTCCTGAACATCCACTAGTTTTAATAATGTATCTACAAAACGTTTACAATACATACAGAAAAATGAAAAGCATGACTTATTGCCACAATTCCTTACGTGTCTTATTTATAACACCATCACCCATTGTCTGTTCTATGTGTTTTCCAATTCTAATATGCCTTTGGCCACAAAACATAATAATGTCAACATCAGTTTATCGATGCGTAGAAAAATATTTTTTGATTACTTATGTTTGACTCGTGTTATTCGCGTAGGTTGGTTGTTTACTACGTAGATTATGTAGAACGTACACTCTTTGACTGCGGTACCTATACTCGACTGACGAATGGAACTGCGACGGTTTTTTAATAACGGTCCAACCGTAAAACACCCTTTCCTACTGCTGTGGTGGTTCTATGTTTGATTTTTTCGAGGAAAAATATAAATCCTTCCTAAACAAGCCATTCTAGTAATGGTTAATAACGACGGCGACGACGACGACCAACCGACGTAGTCGTTAATAGGAAAAAATAATGTGATGATTTAAATTACTTAGCTGACTGGAGACGCCACTTGCACATAGAGGTGTCCACAGTAAGCAAACAATAGGGTATTTTACTCTATACGAGAAAAAATCTATAAATATGTTATTGAGACAGTTTAGGCATAAAGAAGTCGGAAAATGTAAGTTTCAGTTCATAAAATAATAAAACAAAATTTTAAATTCAATTCAAAGTTTTCAGTATTTTTAATCTGTTATAAAACACCGTGAAATAGTAGCGGCCATGTTATTACGACATACGGCTGTGTAAACAAAAAATTGTCAACTGTCAGTCAACCGATTGGCGTAATATAGGCTTTGTACTTTTATTATTTTCGTAACAAACGTAATTTTTTCATTATTACACCTATTACAAAATATGCTTTTAATTATTTTTTAATGATATACAATTATTATATTTAATATGAGCTCATTTGATACAAAACGAACTGACGTCATTTACGCTAAGCAATATGGCGTCCAGCAAGAGGCGTTTTCGTTAAACCACGCGCGAAATTTGAAAATTTAAAATTTAGATGCATTTTTAAGGCACTTATCGATTGAATAAAAATTTTGTGTTTTTTTTGGTGGCATATTAGCACTACAGAATTTCATTGAGACACTTTTCAAAAATGGGTGTAATACCCACATATACAGGCAAACAAGAGCACTGACGTCAAGTTAACGGATGAAACGTAAGGCAGGGGTGTGGTTTTAGCCGGTAAGCAACATGGTCTTTGTTCGGCTGAGGTTCAACCTTGAGGTTTGATGGAGCACAGCATCCTGGGAGTCAGATTAATGAACCGCGTTAGGAATACCATGCTGCACTCCAATACACAAATCGACACGACACTCAAAAAGCTGCCAAAACCTGGACCGGCTGCATGTCGAACGGATCATGGGCTAAAATAATCACAATGTGGATCCCGGAAAACGTATAGCGACAACGTGGTGGACCCAGATATTCTTTGACCCAGGCGAAGATGGCGGTATGGGCTTAACAGAAGGGATCGGTCCACACTAGCTCTAGACAGAGGGGGTAGGAAAGGAGAAAGGGAAGCCTTGGCCGCATCAGCCTGTATTATCCCACTGCATGGGATAATACAGGCTGAAAATAAATACTTAAATTAAAGTAAAACTGTGGTTAAAACATGATTTATTAAAATGCAGTATCAATTACGAAGGTAAGCAGTCAACTATGCATGCTTGTCCTTTTAGACAAAGAAATAAATAAAGAAGTACTAAATAGTGATTTATCGCACACAGACTGAGACATTTGCGGCTTGCATAATGTGAATGAAATGGTTGAGGAACTAAATAGTTCAGAAACATTTTAGCAATTTACGATGCGCACGCTCCGGTCAAGAAATGTCTAATTAAAGAACAGTCATATCCCTGGATAACAGATACAATTAAATTGATGATGCACCTGCGGAATGATGCTCTGACCAAGTATTGTACAACGATATCCGACTCCAAAAAGGCATATTATAAGCAGCTGAAATCCCTAGTGGTAAGTTCCATATTTAAAGAAAAAGTTGCTTATTTTAAATTCAACATAACCAAATTAAAGATCCTAAAACATTATGAAATTTAAAATCACCTTATTACCAAAAAAAAAACAAATTGATGACCTTCCTACTCACTTCAGAGATCCAAACCAAATTAATAATCACTTTTTGAGCGTTCCTGGTAACCCCGTCTGTAATATATCGCACCGCACTTTCTTTGAGTCTAATCGTTATGGTGATGGTAGCTTTGCATTTGTACTACAACCAGTAACTGCTGAACAGATTCAACGATACTTCCACCAGCTGAAATCGAATCCTGAAGGCTATGATAAGGTGACTCTGAATATGCTTTTGCTCACACTCCCACATACCCTGAAGGCCATCACTGACATTGTGAACAGCTCAATTCTTTCAGCAACATTCCCTGATATCTGGAAAATTGCTATCGTTAGGCCATTGCCTAAAAAAACAAATCCAACAGACTTAAAAGACCTAAGGCCTATAAGTATCCTGCCTTGCCTTTCAAAAATTGCTGAAAAGGCAGTATGCCAGCAGCTGACAAAATACCTAGAAGCAAACCTCATTCTACCCGAACTACAGTCAGGCTTTCGCAAACAGCGTGGTACTTCTACGGCTCTTTTGGACGTGACTGATAACATTCTGTCAGCACAAGATAAGGGCCTATGTACGCTTCTTGTCCTACTAGACTTTTCGCGAGGTTTTTTGCATAAATATAGATTTATTCCTATCAAAAAAATAAAATTAAATATATATAAAATTTTGGTCGAATCCAAAGTAGTGATCACTACTATGGATTCGACCAAAACACGATACACTGGTTCCAAAGTTACCTCACCAACCGTCGCCAGCGTGTGGAAATACGACTTAGCAATGGCTCATCCCTAGTTTCGTCACTTACATCTGTATGCAGAGGAGTCCCGCAAGGCTCAATACTCGGCCCCATCATATTTATTTTGTATTGTGCGGCTATCATAAACTCCCTGAAACGATGTCAGTACCATATTTAAGCTGATGACGTACAAGTCTATATTTCCTTTAAGCCAGGTGACTATAATAACGCTATAAAGGATATAAACGATGATCTTGACAGGATAGCATGTTGGGCTGAAAATAACGGCTTGGTACTTAATCCCACCAAAACCAAATATATGCTGTTTGGAACCAAGAACCAAATCAGGGCCGTGCCGATAACTCTCAACGTTACCCTGCTGGGTGATCCGATCATTCGAGTCACTGAGGCACGTAATCTGGGTCTGAACATGAACGCTGAGTTGAGGTACGAAGCGCACGTGGCAGAGTCAGTGCGCACTTGCTTCTATCGGCTTAAGGTCCTTTATAAAATAAGGCCTTAGCTATCGGAAGAGCTGCGGATTCAACTGGTTGAGTCGGTCGTGCTATCCAATTTACGCTATAAGGACACACTTATTGGCCCTCGACTACAGGCAAGAACTGAGCATTTAATCCAGAGGGTGCAAAATGCCTGCGCTAGATTCTGCTTCTCAATTCCGCCAAGAAGTCACGTAACGCCTTTTTTAAATAAGCATTCTATTCTTAATATGAAATTGCGACGTAAGATGCACTTAGCATGTCTACTATTTGGAGTCATAAAGAACAAGCAGCCTACCTACTTGTATAATAAACTGAGCTGGATTGCTAGTAGAAGAGAATGCGCAAGTAAGCAGTGCTCACAGCAACTCTCCACTCAATCGCACAAGACAGCTGCTTTCAGGGGATGTTTTAGATACGCCGCATCCAAGTGCTGGAACAAAATTCCCCCGCCGATAAGGAATCTTAAAACCTTCAGAGTAAGACTGAGCCAGTTTCTTGTCGCCTCGCAGAAAGATCTGGGTATGACTGTTTCGAACGTGTCTATTATATAACTGGCTGTCATTAACTCATAAACCTGAGAACAAGGGGGTGGTAATTAGAATAATTGTTGGATGATTTGGGTTTAGGAACTATGCTGTGATAAATCCATTGCAATTGTCTTTGATAATTCCGTTTCTGTATCATTTGTTACCGGACACACGGCTGAAAGGAAAATGTTATTGTTATCAGTTCTCATGATAAAAAATATATTTGTGAATTGAATGCATGTACTTAGTTTGTTTATTTTTGATTTGCAGAATAATATTGCATTTTGGAGAAAGTGAATAAATTATTTTAATAATACTTTTCACACTATTATATGTGCGTTTGTCTTCTTTTATTCGTCCTTAAATGAAAATAACTTTTCTGTACAAATCATCGGCAGAGTAGAAAGATGATAATTGTGAAAAATAAATTATATAAAATTAATTTCGAAGGTCAAAGTCACAGCATTTATTTCAATTAAACTATTTATAGGCCCTTTGGAATTGTCAAGGAGTCGGTCAGTTGGTATGAAAGTTGAAGCTAATTACTCGTTCCAAAAGGTAGGCAAGTAGGTTTTTACGGAGACGAACTAGGAAGAAACTCCACGGACATTCTTTCAAATAATTTTTTTACAAATATAGGTACCTGGGTGATTCCGTCGTTTCGTGCAAATTGCAACGTTCCGCGGAATAAAATAAAGATATTAGATTCATTACCTTCCTGCAAAAACATAGATGAAAAGGATGGTAATGCAGAAGAGATGAATGAAAAATTTCACAATTTTTATTGATAACTTCGTTGTCGAATACATTAGCAATTTGATTTTAAAACAGGATGAATATGGTTATTAGAGATCATCATAATATATTACGTATTCATAATCATTTGCTAATTATGGTACCTTGTGAAATCGAAGGAAGGTGATGTATTGATTTATGGACGAGACAGTAACGGCAATTCGAAGATCGTATATAATTTTAACTGCAACAGGCGTACGTCCACTCGTCGCTGTTACCAGGGCCGACGGACCAGTATAAACACGTTTTGACGTGAATCGTACCGGAGACCGTCTCGTATTCTGCAAAATTAAGAAATCTCTGTTTGCGGATGATAATGAAGTTTTTATCGTGACAATTTCAAAAAGAAGTTTTTCTCGTATATACATTGCATTAAATTGATAAATAACATACATAACATACAGGCCAGACCTTTAGCTTTAATATTGCATATTAATGAAAGTCGTAAATTCGAATGTAGACAAATAAACATTGAAACACCTGCCGAAGTCCCTAGTTGGATACGGAGAGGAATGATTTTACAGACAGTTTTAATTTTTTTTTTTAAATAACTAGTTAATCCCATCTTCTCAGAGGCGGTGGGATGAGCCGCTCTGCAGGTTAGTACAGAATAATTTACTTTCCACTTCTTCTAATTCTGCTGAGCGAGCGCGTCTGCTGGCTGTGGGTAAATGGGAGTCGGGTCTTTGGCTTCTGGCACTTCCGTCGTCAAACGTAGGTACTATGTTTGACGACACTACTTTTCGCCTCGCTGCTTCCTTAAGTTTAGGAGCATCTTGTTGTTCTCGTCATCGCTGTCACTGTGGGGAAGCTGTCAACTGCCTCGGACACCACGGCCTATCGTGCAGCCGGAGTGCAGGTCGCATAGCGCGGCACGCGAATATTAATGACATCATTCGTCGTGCTCTCGTCGCCGTCGGCGTTCCAGCAGTTTTGGAGCCCAACGGCTTGGCACGCGGCGATGGCAAGAGACCGGACGGCATGTCATTATTTCCTTGGAAGTTGGGTAGGCCTTTAGTGTGGGACGCTACGTGCGTCGATACTCTTGCGCCATCCCATCTTCCTAGCTCAGCGTGCTATGTTGGTGCTGCTGCTGCGGCTGCAGAATACCTCAAACGGCGAAAGTATAGTCACCACCATAACTTTATTTTCGAGCCGTTTGGGGTTGAAACCCTCGGGTCGTGGGGTCCGAGTGCTCATCTCCTTTTTAAGGAAATTTCCAAAAGGTTAGTTGACACTTCTCGTGATCCAAGAGCTGGTTTTTACTTTGGGCAAAGGTTAAGCATTGCCATCCAACGTGGCAATGCAGTCATTCTCTTGGGCACATTCCCAGATGACGGCGATGTGGAGGAGTTTTTTGATGCCTTATTATATTAGTTTACTTTTGGTTTAATAGTTATAGGTTTTTCTTTTTTTTTATTCTACGTGTAAATATTGTATATTTGTTATTTATTTATTTATTTTACTATTTATGTACACACAGTAGACAACACAGGAAAAAAAAACATTATAAAAGGGAACACCCAAATATTCCGAAATATTTTATTCCGAATTTCGATATTCCGACTTTCAAAAGTCCGAATTTCATAATACCTAAAAATTATAATCTCTATTATTTAAAATCACGAAAATTATTTTACCGAATGTCGTAAATCCGATTTGTTTGTTTTCCGATTTTCATATGTTCGAAGAATGAAATGCTCGATGGGTTCTCGGTCCGAAAAACGAAATTCCGAATTTCAATACTTCGAATAAACTGTTAAAATTAGGATTCTGATTCAATTCAGCTACGCATATAATAATATATTCAAAATGGTGTCCCCTTGTTTCGCAGACAGAAATTTCATAGAATTTCGTTTCCCAGAAAATGTTTCATATAATATTTAGTTCTTGTATTTTTATTTCGACTATTATTGTTTCAAAGACTATTTACTTGAATGAAACATATTTCACAGAAACACAATTCAAAGAATTTTTAATCAAATTTTTTTGTTTAACAAACTTATCAAACAGTAGAATTACTTTTTAACAAATATTGTTTATTCGGTGTATTTTTCTATGGAATTTATTTCAACAAAAATATATAGGTATAAAAAGAAAGACAATAACAAAAATGATCCTAAAAAGTCAATATGTTGTGCTACAAAAGTTAATGACAGAAACGAATTGCTGTGAAACCGACTCCACGTAGTCTTGTCTGCCCTACCCCTAGAGTGTAATTTAAATTCGCGTAGGCGCGGAGGGTCGAGGCGGCCAGCGAGCTGAGGAGCAGGTGGTTTTAACACCCGCCGCCGCGGCTGAGGCTGGCCGGCGAAGCCGGCCAGTAAGCCGAAGCTGCGGTGGTGAGCGTGAATACCATCTGCGACGATAAGCTCGCGTGGTACCGCCGGAGCCCCGCAACGCCGTAGCCGTGACAGAAACCATGCCTGCTGCATGTTCGCTTGCATGCTCGCTTGCATGATGCATGCTTGCTTGCTTGTATGCTGCATACTTGCTTGCACGCTGCATGCTTGCTTGCATGCTGCATGCTTGCTTGCACGATAAACGATTGCACGATGACGATAAAGATAATCGAAATTTTAATAATAGGAATTTTAATAATCGGAATTCGTATTTTTGATGTTCGGAATTTTCATTATGTCGGATTTTTTGTTATTCGATCTTTTGAAACTCGGTATTTTGAGAAAAGTAATAATATCCGTTCGGAATTTTGAAATTTTAGTATTATAAAAATAGGATGAATGATAAATCGGAGTTGCCTTAATAGGAATTTTGAACTATTCGGAATTATGAAAATCGGTATTTTGAAATTCGTATTTCTGACTTTCGGAATAAAGTTTTTCGTATTTATGTAGTGTACCCATTATAAAATATGAGTATCTACAAAGGTACTGCTTATTTCTTAAGAAATTTCTGCCAGCAGACCTGCAAAAGGAGAAATGAAAAAGAAACTTAGACAATAGTGTGTGAGAAAAGAAAGAGAAAAAGTATATATGTGCCTTATCTAACTAACCTATAATATTAAATAATAATACACATACATTTAAGTAAATATTAATATATAAATAAAAACTTATAAATAAAAACCTAGTCAATCACTGTATTTACATTAAAAAATGTCACTAGTTAATAAATATGTAATATTAGCGATACTACTTTTAAAGTGATTATGTCTTTACCCACTAAGCAAAATATAGTTCACTTTTTTTAATAGATTCATGGGTAAATTTGTCTGGAATTGCTTTTTGCACGAAACGTCGGAATCACCCACCTACTGGTTTCTTTAAGATGATCCGGTTCATCTTTTTCCAGTTTCCGGCCATTAGGCCGTATCATCACTTCAGATAATTTGCGGTTCCTGTATATTAGAATATACAGGCTGACTTTTTTAATTCATTGGCAATATGTCAGGCGGTCATGAAAATGAGCAACTTTCACTATGGGACCAACTATGAAATATGAAAAAAAAATATCGTAATGTAAAAAGAAATCATTACAACACGATAAAAATGTAGACCGTACGGAACAACTGGTTTTTTTTTCATATTTCAGAATTGGTCCTGTAGTGAAAGTTGCTCATTTTCATGAGTTCTTTCACAGCCTGAAATATTGCCAATGAATAAAAAGTCACCCTGTAAAAAAAATAATGAAGTAATTTCACACCTTTAATGGAGATATTACAGGCGTGAAATCTGTCGACTTATCTGGAGTCAGGGCTCCGCTTAGTGAAAGATAAAACAGAATTTGGTGCCTGTCACAATTTGTTTGCATTATGGTTTGCATCAATTAATAAGACGTACAAGGTAAGAAATTATAAGTAGGTGCCACATCTGTGTAGCTTTTAGTGGTTGTAAAAGGTGACGCCAATAGTTGAAAATTTCAAAACAAACTTGCTAAATTCTGTTACATAATTGTATTTATCGTTAATCAGTAAGATTATCTACCATAATCACGGAGGTGAACTAGGTAGCTACTTTACGTACCTACTTACTATTAATAAATAATTAAACTGATAGTGTACCTAATTAAAAGCTGATATTTAATCCTGAATGGTCAGCGGGGTATCGATTAATTCGTAATCTCAAAAAAAAATATAAGATTGATGGGCATATGAAATTATTTCGGGCTTATCAAAAGATTACCCTGGTGATGGAATTGATTTTATTACGATATAGAATAAATAGGATAATTACGTGGCTTGTTTATCGATAAATAATAAATTACTTTCATACCTATGTATGATAGGTACCTACCCACATAGTTATTTTCAAGCGAAGCTAATTAGTCATTACTCGGTTGTTGATAGGGTTGGAGTAGTACTATGATGGTAAGTCTAGCTAAATCGCGTATTTTGATTTTAATTAGGTAGGTATTAGAAATATGATTTATTTAAGACCATTTAAAACTTATTAGTAATAAGGTACCTACTATAATATTTCTAGCAGAATCTCTGTGTTCTACTTTGGTTTGAAATACCGGAAAACCCCGTGGTGTACTGGTGATGCAGGTATCACTTTATATCCAGTTGGCCGACGACCTGCTGTTTGTGTTGTTTGGTCGGTAATTCAACCTGCGGTTTAAGATAACCCTAGTTTATTTCCCAGGGGTGGCAGTCACTACTCTGTAGTCTGTTGGTCGTAGCCACAGTCGCTAACGCGTACAAGAACCCTTATTACGCTCCGGGCAGGTCTGTGAACGTGCATCTGTTCGAATGGAAGTGGGACGACATCGCTGATGAGTGCGAGCGGTTCCTGGGTCCTAGGGGTTATGGAGGAATTCAGGTAAG
This sequence comes from Charanyca ferruginea, assembly GCA_947361185.1. Classification (NCBI taxonomy): domain Eukaryota; kingdom Metazoa; phylum Arthropoda; class Insecta; order Lepidoptera; family Noctuidae; genus Charanyca; species Charanyca ferruginea. The sequence continues at coordinate 11,426,391 of OX376069.1, forward strand.
GCGCAATATTTTAAAGCTGTCTTTAATCGCTGCGACTACTAGTAACCTAAGTCTTATTTTACAGTCAGAAAACAAAAATTAATTAACAATTTAAGAGTGATGTTTTATAAGTCACTAGCGGGACAGGCGGACGTTATCCTGCCCTTAAAATAAAAAAGTCCTACAACTCGACTGCAGCGCCACCGGGTCCAATTGTGAATCTAAACCATTCTCGAATCCACTGGAAAACACACAAAAAAATTCAACAAAATCGGTACAGCCGTTTAGGAGGAGTTCCCTTTCATACACACGCACAGAAGATTTTTATATGTCACGTCCAGTTATGAACTAGCGATATTTTAGGTATTTATAAAATATATTTTGATACACAAAAACACTACGTACTTGGTTAAAATGCACTTCTTCGTTACATGGCAGCCATTTTGTTATTTTGTTGTTGAGATAGATAAAAATAGTCTTATTCGGAAAGACAACAATATTTTCTATCGTTTAAATTACGAAACAATGGGTTCACAGTTTCGGAACTTAAAAACAAAATAAACTACAATAAAATAACGTAAAGAATTATGAAAAGCAACAAATTATTGTAGATTACTGCCCCTCGATTTGACCCATGTATGCAGTGTATTTTTTAATTAAAATATTTGTTTTATAAGTACCTAGAACATCAGTAGTCCATTATGTATTACCTATCTTATTTTTATTATTTATACATAATCATATTTTATATCAGTAAGTATGCATGAAAATCATGAAAAAGACTAGCACTAAGCTCCTTATCTAAATGATAAGAGTAGGGAGACCAGGTATAAAAGTACCACGGGATGAACGTAACAAATGCGTTTCTGAACTAATTATATTAGCTGCACTGATGACTACTTTCACGATATGTGCCATTTTGAACTCCCCATCACCTCACGAAGCACTCACGGCGCTGTGACAGCACAGCGCCGTGAGTGCTGGTTGTGGACGTAGCGAGTCAGTGCCGCGAAAATACCTCCAAAGTAAGTCTGGACCGTTTTCTTCAACTGTGTTTGTTTTTATTATGGCAAGTTTAAACTGATGTGTCAAGTGTCAGTCAAGTAATATAACTATTCGTCTTTCTATTTCGGCATTCAAAACGGTATCTTTCTAACGGTTTTTTAAAGTTATAGGCACTAGTATTTGTCAAATTCGGGAAAATTTAAAGACAGGGATGAAAGTAATAACTTATTACTTTCATCCCGATTATGATCTTTATATATCTAAGCATATGTTATTGTGTTTTTTAATATTTTATAGATTTATTTTCTTATTGCAGAATGCCTAATGTAGGTACCTACGGTCACCAAAAGAGATAAGTATCCATGTCGCCGGGAATAGTAGAAGTTTACTTAGAAACCGCTGGGTGATTATGAATAAAATAAAGTACAATTAATACAGAATAAACAGTGTAATGATTTAATTAAATTTCATTTGAAAGCCTCCATTAGTTTCTAAGTAAACTTCAACTATTCCCGGCGACATGGATACTTATCTCTTTTGCTGACTGTACATAAACGAATGACCAGTAAATGTTTAATACTGAAGAAAGTTACCTGGAGGAAGTACTTCTCAGAAAAGTACCATTTCGAGACGCTGACAATAGGGTATTACACCCATTTTTGAAAAGTGTCGCAATGAAATTCTGTAGTGCTAATATGCCACCTAAAAAAACACAAAATTTTTATTCAATCGATATGTGCCATAAAAATGCATCTAAATTTTCAATTTTCAAATTTCGCGCGTAGTTTGACGAAAACGCCTTTTACTGGACGCCATATTGCTCAGCGTAAATGACGTCAGTTCGTTTTGTATCAAGTGAGCTCATATTAAATATGATAATTGTATATCATTTAAAAATAATTAAAAGCATATTTTGTAATAGGTGTAATAATGAAAAAATTACGTTGGTTACGAAAACAATAAAAGTACAAAGCCTATATTACGCCAATCGGTTGACTGACAGTTGACAATTTTTTGTTTACACAGCCGTATGGCGTAATAACATGGCCGCTACTATTTCACGGTGTTTTATAACAGCTTAAAAATACTGAAAACTTTGAATTGAATTTAAAAATTTGTTTTGTTATTTTATGGACTAAAACTTACATTTTCCGACTGCTTAATGCCTAAACTGTCTCAGTAACATATTTACAGATTTTTTCTCGTATAGAGTAAAATACCCTATTCTCATCAGCTGTGTCATGTAGGTACCTAACTTTATATAGAAAGATTAGTATATGCAAAAGAAAAAAATGTTTGAAGACATCGACATCGTCTGATAATTTACACATCCCATCATCTGCCTTTTCCGCTAGTGTGCAGGACATCTCGTCTGAACTTCAGCCCATAACAAAGGCAAGACTCAGGAAAGACAATGAAAAGGGACGTACAGGCAGTAAACCAGGAATAATGACTGCTACTCCAAACCACAAGAACAAAGAAAGCTTTGAGTCAAAGAAGTTAAGAAACACATTTTGCAGACTGTTAAAAAGACAAAACAGGCAACGATTTCAATTGTTAAGAAAAATATAGAAGATTCTTAAGTTTCCTAGATATTTATGTTATTTTTTTTTCATAATTGTGACACTAATGTAAAATCTGATTTTGATATGAATATGTTGATTATGACAGTAACTTTGTTTTCATTTGTTTTCATTTGCATCCCCTTACGCTGTTACAACCAACCCTACGAGTGGGGATAGTTGTAACAAATTTCAATTTGTTTATTTTGGCGTTTTTCTCAAAATCTGTAATACCTGTTGCAATTGTACTGGTGTTAAATGATAGCTGAAAGACCAATCTATCGTGTGTACTCATTAGAATTTTGATATTTAAAAAGCTCTGTGAGATATTACGAGCAAACTGAAAATTGTTACGTTCATACCTGGTCTCCCCAGATAAAGCGCTATGTTTGAGAATTGATGAAGTTTTGAAAATTTACACATAAAATTACGACGATTTCTTACAGATTTCGCCGCCCAATGAGAACGTGGTGTTATGGTCTTACAATCGTCCATGGTGGGAGCGCTACCAGCCGATGTCGTACAAACTGGTGACCCGCTCCGGCGACGAGCGCCAGTTTGCCGACATGTTGCGAAGATGCAATGCGGCAGGCGTCAGGTACATTCCTGAATACTAAGTTCAAGACTACCTAAATGTTTGTGTTATATCTAGTCATCTAAGAGAAAACCATTTAAACATTTTAAACTAAACAAGAGCAGTTCTATAAAGAAGGACCTTTGATGATGTTGTTTGAGAGACCTAGAAAAAGTTATTAAAACTAAACAAAGCAGTTCTATAATCAGTAACTTTCGAAACGTTGTATTAGACTATAATAGAAACCTAGAAGAAAATTATCGAGAGCGATCGAGTTTATCATTTTAAAGCTAAGTTTGCCATTACCGAGTTGCAAAAAAATCCTTCACCACGTTAGGATTTTTTCCTGTATCGTAGATGCATAGATGCATTTATAAATATATACAGTAGGCCATACACATATTTGTTTCGTGCGGGAATCGAACCCGCGACACGCAGCCAATCACCAAAGACTGTTATATTCTCTTTGCACTGCACCAATCATAAATATAGGTTACAAATACTTATAAAAACTGGACGACTGTCGAAGACGTCGATGACGGTGCGAGAAAGAACCACGCGTGTTTATGTTTTATCTATTGTATATTTTAGGATCTATGTGGATGCTGTGATCAACCACATGACAGGAGAACCCCCAGAGAACGTAGGAACAGCTGGAAGTACTGCTATCTTCTCCGAATGGTACTACCCAGCAGTGCCTTTCAACCGCAATCATTTCAACTGGCCACACTGCGTCATCAATGACATGGACTACGGTACTGACGCCTGGAGAGTAAGTAGCGGCATTACATTCTCGTACAAATACAGGTTTACAGTAGTCAACCTTATGATTTGATGCCTAAAGGTTGCTTAAGCTTGGTCCATAATAGAGAGTAGAGTTCAAATAATAGAAATATATCTTTTACAGGCGCTAAAGATAGTACTTAAACTAAAGTTAACCAACTTAATTTATCACCACAAAATGATATTTGGTGTAAACTGGGGCATACAAAACATACTATGATTAGGAATTCTGTGCTGCCCCTAAAGGAACACCTTGATTATTAGATAATTATGTTGACTGGGTAATGGAAATGTTTTCAGGTGCGTAACTGCGAGCTGGTGGGACTGAAGGACCTGAACCAAGCAGACGAACACGTGAGGAACATGATTGTTGACTTTATGAACGAACTCATCGATTTGGGCGTTGCTGGATTCAGGTGAGGTCAACGCTCATAAATCATTAAACCATGTATTTTTATACTGAGCTGGCTAATGTAGGTTGGTAAAGGTCGCGGGAATCCACCGGATGCGACTGAATGGAAATTTCGTTCTGGGCTGATGATACTTGGGTGTGGCCTATTTCCAGCATTTCTGTACAATGTGGACGCGTCTCTCACTCTGAGATGATGTTGATAATAATGATGATTACTTGATGAGCATATTTTAAACCAAAATTGTATATCTCAATGTCTTCAGAATCGACGCAGCTAAACACATGTGGCCCGAAGATCTCCGCGTGATCTACAATCGTCTCAACAACCTAAACACACAGCACGGCTTCCCCGCAAACGCGAGACCTTACATCTACCAAGAAGTCATAGATTATGGAACCGAAGCCGTCAGTCGAGATGAATACACTCCTATTGGAGCTGTCACAGAGTTTAAAGTAGGTTTGGAACTGAGTAACGCATTCAGAGGGAATAACCAACTGCGCTGGCTATCAACCTGGGGACCACAATGGGGCTTGTTAGCCCACGAAGACTCCTTAACCTTTGTAGATAACCACGACAATGAAAGGGGTCATGGCGGAGGAGGTGGCATTCTCACATACAAACAGCCTCGTCAGTACAAGGGAGCTATCGCGTTCTTACTGGCACATCCGTATGGAGAACCTCAAATTATGAGCAGCTTTGATTTCTGGGACTCTGAAGTTGGACCACCTATGGATAACAATGGGAACATTGTTTCGCCTTCTATAAACTCTGTAAGTACTTAGATTTGCATATTTGGCTACATTTACCATTGCTGGATTTTCAGATTGGTGTTCAAATGAGCTTTGTGCTCTTTGATATTAATTAGTATATTGCTAATAATTATTTTTGTGCTGATTTGATATTGATTGATAGTCTACTTATGGTAAATGAAGATACTTACTTAATTAGATTTCTGTTTAAGACTTTGAACAATTTTTACTGTTATCAACGTCACAATACTACCAAGGTACCAAAGCAATCATTACTACAAAGTTGCACGATCTATGTGGAAAATCCGTTACTCCATGTTCTATCCATGCACTAATAAATAACATTCTCCGCTCTTTTAGGACGGTTCTTGCGGCAATGGCTGGGTATGCCAACACCGCTGGCGACAGATCTACGCGATGGTAGCCTTCAGAAACGCAGCTGGCAACACCGGCCTTAATGACTGGTGGGACAATGGCTCCAACCAGATTGCTTTCTGCAGAGGTGGCAGCGCTTTCATCGCTATCAATAACGACTACTGGGATCTTAACCAGAATCTGCAGGTTTGCCATGATTCCTTCCATTTCTGGGTTGTTGACTAGCCTATCGTTTTATGTAGGCTTACGAATGGGACTCACATTAATGGTATCGAAAATTATAACCCAAATCTAAAATAGCGGCACCAATAACTTTATGTCCTTTAGCACCTAGAAGATCAGTTTTTATTTATTTTTTATCTAAATACCTTTTTCCAGACTTGCTTGCCCGCGGGCAGATACTGCGACGTGATATCGGGTAACAAAGTGGGCTCGTCGTGCCAGGGCAAGACAGTGACCGTGGGCAATGATGGGCGAGCGCAAATAACTGTTGGAGCTAATGACTACGATATGATGCTAGCCATACACGCGGGACCTGAGGTAAATGCACTTCATTACTAATTTAAAAAAAGGAAGAGGTCATACTATATGCATTCGGCGACGTTTTTTAATCTAAGTTTTATTTTAGATATAGAGAACTAATATGCCTAATTAGAGCCTAATTCGTTATCATTTCGTCTCAATTTGTTTTCTGGTTAGAACTTCCGTCATGATCATAACAAAATTTAATTTAAGTATCACGTTTTACGAGTACTTGTAGCTTTTGTTTGTGGTATAATGTTTTATTTTGTTTCAGAGTCGACTTTAAATGGTGCGAAAGGAAAAGCGTCTAAAACACGTAACTTCTTTGTCATTAATAAACGTCTTAACATTCTTAATAAACGTCTGTATAATATAGAAAAATGAAAAATATAACTTATTACCAAAATTATTTATCTACAGTGTTTTATTCACCCGCAAAACAGAATAATGTCAACATCAGTCTATCCATACGAAGGAAAATGTGTTTTGATAATGTTGATTCGTGTTATTCGAGTACGTATGACGTAATATCTTCGGTAGCGTTGTTAGTGTTAGTATTATGTATAACTAATTTTGTATTGTATGGATAACGTACTCTTTGACTGGTATACTCGACTGACGAATGCGAGAAGCGACGCGGCGACTTGACGGTTTTAAATAACGGTTGGTTGGATATGTGATAATTTGATAAAGTTTGTAGTGCGTTGTGCGTTGGTAGGTAGTGCTCCCACCAGATGGCCCGACGACATCGTTAAGGTCGCGGGTAACCGGTGGATGCAGATGCAAGCGGCTGGTCCAGCCGCCGATCGGCAACCAGCCAAGCTGGTTATTGCCGCTCGTTATGGCGTTCAATGGGGGAGGCCTATGTTCAACAGTGGACGTCTTTCGACTGATGATGATGATGATGTGATGATGACTATTTTGAACCTCAATTGAGATAAAAACAAAACAAATCAAGAGATTAACATGGTCTTTGGGGTAAAGAAAGAAGTTAGGAAGAAAAAGCAGGTAAAAAACTAAGCAACTAAGTTAGAGACGCGCTGTCGGCTTCACCTTCAACGAATCGCAGACACACGATAACATAAACGAACAACGAAAATAATTATAATCACCATGCAAAACCGGCATAAAACAGGTGTAACCATTCATGTTGATACACACCGCTGAAGACTGTTGAGGCTCTATTCTATGTTCGAAATTTTGGAGGGTTAAATGAAGTTCTTGCTGAATAAGACATCGTAATAATGGATAACATAAACGTACGAAAATAAATATAATCACCATGAACGTAACACATAAAACAAGTGTAACCAACCATTCATGTTGACAACGCACCAGGGCCTCAAGTCTGCTATTACAATAGTGTCAGAATGGTTTATAATTGATTTCATAATTGTTGATTTTGACAAGTTTGGTAATCTACTAATATAATGGCGTCATTATGAAAATCAATAATAGACCATTGTGACACTACTGTAATAGCAGACTTAAGGCCCAGCGCGCAGCACAATGATAATGTTTAATGCTGGCACTTCACATGGCGTATTTGAATAATACAACATTGACCCTATTCGTATTGAAATAAAATCGATTTTGTATTATCAAAATAAGGCGGATATTTGCACAAACACGCCATGTGAAGTGCCAGCATAAAAATAAAACTAAGAAGGTAAATCAAACCAGTCAGGTATAACCTCAGTGCAATGAAAACAAAATTATGTTTGAACCACACGAAACAGAACAACCTGCGTGACTGGTCTGCTAAAGAGTTGATCGTCGCCCGCGCCCGCACCGGCCGGCGGCCGCGCCCCCATTCGACGCGATGGCGCTACGCTCGCAACTCCTGCGCAACTGTAAGTATTATAACTTAAAAACTCGCTATTAAAATACTTTCTATCACCTTTTTAATATTTTCTTTTCGAAAAATTTGAGTAAAAGTGTCAAAGTATTGTGCAGTGAATTATTGGTGTCTGAAAATGTGAACAAATGTAGGTATATTTGATCAACGTAAGAGACCTTGTAGAGTCTTTTTTAGGAGCTAAGGATTACAGCTTTTGATAGAAACACAAATCTCTTGTGTTCTCTTGATCATTTGCGTCATAAACCTCAAAGGTTTATGACGCAAATGATCATGCATTTTAAAATACGATTATTAATAATCGAAATGTTAATCACGAATTGGTCTTTGTATAGGTAAGCGTCCGCATGCAAAATTAATTAACATTTTCAAGCATTGGTTATTTTAAAGCTGTTTATATGATGTTTCGTAAACACTTGTTCATGACTGAATCAGACGCGGTTTGGATAACCCGTTTTTTTTTCTACGTTGCATTTTATTATGTATATTGTAAATGCATTCTTTAGTTTCGTGTCCTTAGCTACCGCAACTGTATGTCAAACGTAGCTGTTAGGTACAATAACAAGCTGTTTATCTAAACAGACCTTGTACAAAGAAATTGCATTATAACTAGCTGAGCTGTTTAAGTAGAGATAACAGTTATTTGTTCGGTTGCTCTTGCGTATGTGTGACTTACATAAATGACAATTGTTGGATACAGATGTGTGATGAGCACGATATGATTATAATCAGATGTTTTGTAGAGTAGAGTAGGACATATGTTTTGCACTACACACTGTATTCTGGCTAGCGTGTCCTATAGTGTCTAGAGTACCGACTTATCACGCGATAATCATTCCATTAAATCGTAGATTCCCTGATTGACCCGTGTGCCGAACAAGGAAACCCGACGACCATGATTGAGACAAGTGAACTTATCGATAAAAACCATCTCTTAATACCCAAGTAGTTTAGTCAAGAGTTAAAAATTGGCACTATACACCTGTGCAAGTTGTAGCATTTGACACTTTGACATTTGAACAGTTTAGCTGTCAAAACAATCATGACCTTGACCAATAAAAACTAATGAAATCTTCTGCTCTAATCGATGGCCCACAATAACCACTCTATTTTGTCCAGGTATCAATGGCACGCAGTCTCGTCACCTCCACGAGTTACAAAAGGAGCGGGCAGGAGTGACCACACTGCGAGAAGTGCTTGAGGATCGCCTGCGGGAAATCAAGCGAGCGAAGACCTGGAAACATGAGAGGGTCCTTACTTCCCCGCAAGATACTAGGGTGAGATATTAAGTGTTTGTTTTCGTATGGTAGCAATCTGTTGTGACGTCAGTTATTTGCTAACTCGATTGACAAACTAGTTATTGATTTCAAACCCATTTTTAAAGTAAATTGAAGATTAATCGGGTTTTCAGGAATAGAGTGTTTTTTTAAAGAAGTTGGGTCTTGAAATTATTTGATAGCTATATCAACTACCTAATGATGTCTATCTTTTGTAAGTACTTCGGTAGATTCACATTCATAATAAAAAAGTTGTAAAATATAGAATTCGAGCGGTAAAAATACCGGTGTTGACTTCAATATTCAAACACGATTGTTTGAATACATTTGGTACATAGCAGGCCGACCATATTATGCTAATTTAATTAGATGCCTTGTCACATCTTCGACGTCCGAAAGAGACGCATAGACCCAAAGCTATGTGAACAATATTTTAACATTGCGATCGCGACGAATACAATTTCATATTACTTGAAAAGATTTCAGGCACGACTATCTGCTATAAATTATGCCACGACGTATTAATATGTCTAAGTTAGGAGTGATCAGTTGAAACCAAGGAAAGAACTGACACTAAAGGGACTATAGGGATAATAACTCTCACGAGATGTCTGCTGAAAGAGCTCTAAGAGAAAACAATTCATCACCATTATCATGAGCCAGAAGACGTCCACTGTTGAACAAAGGCCTCCCCCATAGAACGCCACAACGAGCGGCAAACAGCCGCTTGAATCCACCGGTTACCCGCGACCTTGATGATGTCGTCGGTCCATCTGGCGGGAGGCCTACCAACGCTGCGTCTTCTGGTTCGTAGTCGCCACTGAAGAACCTTTTAAGGCGCTAACAAGCGACTTTTGCAGATTTAAACTGACAATCACGTCAAAATGTGTAGTGTAAATGATTTGAAAACAAAAATGTTAAACTAGAACATTGTCTTAATCATTTAGTATGTGAATATTTTTGTTTAAGTTCATATTAAATAGTTTAATTAAATCGTGAAGATGTGTCTGACGCGGACAAAACATTGATAATCACACAAAATCTACCAGGAATATTTAAACGAAACTTTTACTATTTTACATACAATTTTATTATCTATCTTTTACTATAGGCCTTTTTTTTAAGTTAGTGAATACTATCTTTTATTTAATTTTTTCGACTAAACTTTGAGAGTTTTGGACACAGCGCACACGATTCTCTGGTCGCTCAAGGTCGCCGGCGTATATCGTCGCCTTAAATACATTGGAATAGGAGCAAGACTGATGGCCAAATACTAAAACGCTACTCAATTTTAAGATGCCGCTAAGTCTCGTCGTGCTGTCTTTAGCACTTTATGTCAAAGTGACTGTGATCTTACGAGAATAAGCAAAGTTAGTTAGAACGTTCTAATTCGCCATCAGAATATTCAGAATCAGTCTCGGCTTTACATAAACTTGAATAAAGTTCAGGGAAAACATGTGGGCATAGTTATTTTTACAACACATGCGCCGATTGTGAAATGAAGCGATTCACTTATCGCCTCGCTCGGATGTGTGTACATTCGAACGTACACCGATGAAAATTATTTGTTGTGTAGTGTTTTGGCGAACCGAGGGCGCCCAGATATGTAAACAAACATTTATTTATTTTTCCACGGCCGTTAAAAAACTTCGTTAAAGACTCGTATTAGTCATTAAGAAGAGTTGGAGTATATGAGGATGCTAAAAGTACATATCAAAAACATTACATTCCGTTTGTGAAAAACTGTGTTGTCTCTATATCTATGAATACTTTTAATCTAAGTTTCGAGTACTTAGTTCGACTGTAAAATAATTAATAATGTTAATATTTACATTGTTCAACTAAATAATGCAGCCGAGCTTAATATAAATTGAGTGATTACATCACTCATCACTGATAAAAATGCTTGACTGGATGCTGGTCTAGCTCCACAGCCGGGTTCATAGATTAATTGATTAGCATTTTTAACTATTTTTGGAGCTGCTGCTCTGCTGCTCTACATTATCTTTGCATTGTATAGGTAACCTCAATGTATTATCATATAATTTTTCGTAGTACATACATGTGAGCACTATGTTCTTTAAAGCTACCATTTACGAGATATGTCTCTCATTGATTTGAATGTGCCCTGGCGGTTGGGAGAGTCATGCTCACTTGAATGTCTCGTTGACGGAGGTGCATGTGTGGGATCATTCGGTTCCCGTCAAAATGGTTAAGCTAAATGGTGCCGATCCGTGCGTCATGTTCGTGAACGGACGCCGTTAGTTGGGACTGGTAATCTCTTAGCTGCCTCGGTTATTTTAAATTTTAGTTTGAATTGTTATTATAACTAAATTTTTCTCTAGATCCCTTTTAACATTGCAACATAACAAGACTTGTTACATTGTTCTCACATTGTACCCCTAGATTCCACATGAATGATGTAACCTAAATTTGTAATAAAATATTATTGATTTTAAAAGAGTGTTCATGGAGTTTCTTGCTCGTTCTTCTCCATAGAAACCTACTGTTTGGAACGAGCAACTAGCTTCATCTTTCTGACTGACTGACTCTGACAATGACCCTCTGACCTGTAAATGGTTTTATTGGAATAAATGGTTTTGAGTTTTTTTTTTGAGTTTTTTGTGTTATGACTTGATGAAGTTGGAGATCAGACATGGTTGAAGACTTGACTAAAGGGGTTCTATAGTTTGATCTCAGAGATTTGGGTGACGTAATTGGCCATCTATCTTTATTTAATGGACGATGCTAGATGGGTCACTTTAGACAAGGGCCGTAAGATTCGACTCCACAATGTACAAACGAAAATAGGTACCTAGCCACTTGTCTGTATTATTAGAACGATTTGGCTAATCTGCTTTCAGTCCACTAATAGATATAATATTTCCAGGTAACAGTTGAAGGCATCGATGGAGAGTTCCTCAATTTTTGCGCGAACAATTACTTAGGACTTTCTGTAAGTTTACTTATTTAATTCTTTATTTCGTACACACCTGCTAGATTTTGTAAAAAAAAAATACAGAACAGAGCCATATAACTAGGTATATAAAAAATTGCATAGTCGAGTTTGATGCTCCCAATGACCATTTATCTTGTTGTGTGTTTTTATTAAATTATTTTGGTTTTTTTGTTATTGCAGAATCACCCGGAGGTAGTAGAAGCTGCTAGGGAAGGCTTGAAGAAATACGGCGCGGGTCTCAGTTCTGTCCGATTCATTTGCGGCACTCAAACAATACATAAAGTAAGTCCTCCTTATATTTTTTAATTATTAATATTTTTAATTCCTAATATATTATTAATATTTCTCTACTTAGGTAGGTTACCATAATTTTCTACATATGCGTATAAGTAGGTATTATAGCTATGTAAGCAGTCTCCATGCCCTCATTTTGTTTTGCATGCGATTAACAAGTCGTCTCGTTTTTGGTTTAGCGAGGTCACTTGAAAAGTCGTTGCAACGTTCGTCACAAAAAACCTTTTAAGTATTTGGTTGAACAAAAAATGTGACCTATACCAATGCATGTTGTAGAATAATTACTTACAATAAATTAATTTGTCTATTTTTAAACTCTTTGTGATTTACTAAATAATGTTATCGTAACGTGAAAATAATGCCTTAAAATAATAGAATGATTTTTTTAAACATTTCCACTTACCTTAGTCATGTTTTCATAGGAGCTAGAAAACCGTCTGGCCCAGTTCCACGGTCGTGAAGATGCGATTTTGTACGGGTCCTGTTTCGACGCCAACGCTGGTCTCTTCGAGTCCATGCTGACGCCCGAGGACGCCGTGTTCTCCGATACCCTCAACCATGCCTCTATCATTGATGGCATCAGACTATGCAAGGCACAGAAATTTCGTTATCCTCATAGAGATCTAAATGGTGAATACATACTTCATTGTATTGCAAATTATGATAAACTAGCTTTTGACCGCGACTTCGTCCGCGTGAACGTCGGTTATCGCGGATGCAGACAAAGTCGCGGATTAAAAACTAGACTTTGCCCTTCCCCAGGGTTCAAGCTATTTTCATAGAAAATTTCATTCACATCGGTTCAACCGTTTCATCGTGAAAACGTAACAGAGTTACTCTCCCATGTATGGTGCTTAAACTCAGTAAGTCCATAAAGTTGGGAACATTCATCCTCAATGGTCTTTGAGTCGAGTTCCCTTTTAGACTCAAATTGACACCTACTACACAATTTTTTTATTAGAATCCCTTAGCAACCTGCTGACATCATCAGCCCGGTTTTCTTTTTTATACTTTTTACAACTTAGTAAATTCTGAGCTTTGGTTTCTATTCCAAAATCGGCACAGGCATTCTAATTGGTTGTCCGAATTAACATTTAACTTTTTGTTTGTTAATTGTTCCTTTACTTGGGTATAGTCCCATCGTACCCTTATCCAAATAGGTACTATCGTGGACACACCCGCCTGACCACCACTAAGTTCATTTTTGCTTGCACTCAAAAGATGGAAGCGCTCTCTACCCCGCCCCGTTGACTTCGCAGGCGCCGAGGGAATTTTTTTTTAACTGAGCAGGCGGAAAAGGTCCGCGATAGTACATAGCTACAAAATTACAAATTAAGCTACAGTATTTGGGTCACTTTGAATTGAACCTTCGCTCCGACATTAAGAATTAAAACATAGCTTCGTGTCAACATGTTCCTTCTCTTGTTCTACAGAACTAGAACACCTCATAGCTCACAGCGAGGCTAGGATCAAACTGATAGTTACTGACGGCGTCTTCTCAATGGATGGCACCGTGTCGCCTCTGAAGGGGCTTCGGGAGTTGGCAGACAAGTACCGAACACTTCTGGCTGTGGATGACAGTCACGCGACTGGATTCTTTGGTGAAACTGGCCGGTGAGTTATTAACTGCATAGTTACTATAAAAAAAAGTAATTATACTGAATACTAAAAAAATGTCTACCCAAAAAGTTATAAACAAGACTTCAAGTTTGAACATTTGCCTTAGCCGAACAGCTGGATGCCTTATGCTGAGGCCTGAGGCATTTTGTTAATGTACTGGTGCGACAAGGGTAAATTCGTAATGTGTTTGTGTCTGGTTTTTTAGATTAATTTACTAACCAGTAGTTTTAAATTTTGTTTTTTACGTACATACAAGTGAACCCATGTTGTCAAATAAATAAATCAATTATTATGTATGCATACATACATCAAGATTACACAAGTGTGACCTCTACGTAATCTGCTCCATCTACTTATTAACGGACATTTAAGGTTAAGGACACAGCGGGCCAAAGGCGGAATCTTTGTAGATTCCGCCTTGTTTGGCCTGCTATTTGGTACAGTTCACATAGCCACAGACAGATGGAACTATTGTCATTTTTGGGAACTTCAAGATCTGTGTAGGTAGTGCATAATTCTAAATAAAAGTTATCATATCACAGATATTGCATCATAGAACTTATCGCTGAATTATCTAATAATAACTATTTTAAGCTGCATATGCATCAAGGTTGACTGAATCCTTATCCTAAGTTCGAGTTCAGGTCAATTAATTAATTGTAGCAACTCACAAATCTTGCCGGTCCATAATGTATTAATTTAATATGGAAATAGGATCGTTCAACGATTGTCCTTATTAACTTGAACGGTATAATAATAAACCGGTATAATTTAACTGTTAAGTGTACTTTAATTCCACTACCTACTGTTTTTCTTTTATAGTTTTGTATCCTAGGTATTACATAAAAAAATAGTAAAAATATACTTTGTGGATAGTGTGCAAGCAAAATACTTCCGTTTACCTACTTTGTTGATGCTGCTTATACATAATAATATAACTACAATGTGTATAATGACCGTTTATACAAAATTACTCGGCTTGTAAATTGTAGCTACATAATTCAAGGTCTGTTTGAGACCGTGGCATTATCTAGATATGTATGGAGTTCGTTTTTGTCATTAAGAATGAACATATTTTCCTTATATTTACATACTCGGTTGTATTTTTAAAAGGACAATGGCACTTTTTTGTATTAGACAATGAATACCTACGTTTTAGAACCTTTACTTTTTATTGTAGGTTGAGAGATAAGTAAGTATATCTAACTATTGCTTAACAATACAAGTTGTCCAATTCATGAATGAAAAGTCAAGCTACTAAAAAGCCTAGATGATATTATATTTGCGCCGATTCTCTTTATGCCGGCACTTCACATGGCGTATTTGTACAAATATTCGCCTTACTTGGATAATACAAAATGTACCCTTTCGTTATTAAAATAAAGTCGATTTTGTATTATCCAAGTAAGGCGAATATTTGCACAAATACGCCATGTGAAGTGGCCGGCATTACACAAACTTAACTGAAATTAGACAATTGGCATCTCTCTGCCAGGCAGCTGGAGAAAAGGACGGGGACAAATAAGAACTTAGTTAGAGTTGTCGAATCTCAGACTGAGTGTCAAATTAGTTTTATCTTGAACTTCGCCGTGTTTTTAATCAATTCGTTCTGACATGGCAACTATAATTGTATGAACATTTTAGATCAACTTAAATGACAATGCCAGATCCTGCCCCACCCATGTACAGAAAAATTAAATTAATGAAAATAATTGTAATGAATATAGAACCTTTCTATACTAAATTGTTTTTCTTTAGAACTTGCGGATTACGAAATACCTACTCACAAAATACAAACTCATTTTACCTAAAATACAATTTAACCTGTAATCATTGTCATTATTGTTTTAGATTTAAACGGAAACCGCAAGTTCTACAGTCACTAAGACTAATGTTTAGTTATCAGCAATAAATAAACAGTAAGATGCTACATATATTATTCCACATGACTTTTATCGAGTGGGGCAAAGTTCTATAGAGTTTCAGGCATTGTCCTTTACAGCTCTTATTATAATATCAGTCTCTTTCTAGTTTTATTGGAGAGAAAGAGATATAAATAGCTTAAAATAAGTTTAGCTCGTGCAGAACAGAATTGGCACCATTATATTCAGTGTATAATTATTATTCAATGTAGTAACATTACTTATACCCTGTTTACAATAAGATTAGACATTTACTCAAACCTTTTTTACAGTCCGTTCAACCGATTTTGATTTATATTGCGTTGGCAGCATGAAATGGCAACTGCAGTAAACAGTTGTTATTGTAACCACTTTTTTGCCTCTAATGTCATCCTTAAGCCTACGGAATAGAAGTCAAAATCGGTTGAAGGGACTGTAAAAAAGGTTTGTGTTTATCTTAGTGTGAACAGGGTATAAGGCAACCGAAACTTATCCGAAGGTTAACTTGTCGAACTATTTGTAATTTTAAGTAATTTTTAGTATTGTTCTCAAGTAAGTGACACCACATGGCTGGTGTTCAAGTGGCTAGGCATCATCGATCTTACATTACGTGCTATATTATACATACCGCAACCAAAATCATTTTTGACGTGATAACGTCCTATAAATCGATGAACACCGGCTGCACGCACGAAAAAGTGTCACGTTCCATAAGCTCCGCCCACCTCGACGGAAGCCATTATTTGCTTATGTTATATTTATTAACCATTATGTTTCTTTATGACGTAATCACGTAAAATTATCGTCCGTAAACCGACTTTGCAGACAACCAATTTTTTTTATGATTCCAGGGGTACAGAGGAATACTGCGGCATCATGGGCGCAGCAGACATCATCTGTTCAACCCTGGGCAAGGCAGTGAGCGGGGCGGCAGGCGGATACACCACAGGGCCCAAAGAACTCATCACATTGCTGAGGAATGTGTCTAGACCATACCTGTTTTCTAACGCACCACCACCGCCTGTGGTCGCTGCATCGCTAAAGGTAGATCTTCTGCTTGTGAGATTGTGAACTTCTTAATAATGGTGCAGACACTATATAACCAGTAACTCCAAGACACTAACGTTAAGTTGCACGAAACCAACATTAGTTTAACGGAGACTTTAATTCATGCCATCCCTTACTTTTGTATCCCCAGTGTAATAATATATAAATACATTTTAATATACCCAGTGTCGCTCTCACAGTTAAAATGAATCTAACCACACCTCTCTTGCTAAAATCCATCAAGCCGTTTAGGCTACAGGGCGTGCCAGAGAAATATATAATTACCGGCACGTAAGTTCGCGCATGTAAAAATGTATGAAATAGGGTATTTTACTCTATACGAGAAAAAAATCTATAAATATATTATTGAGACAGTTTAGGCATAAAGCCGTTGGAAAATGTAAGTTTTAGTTCATACAATAACAAAACAAATTTTTAAATTCAATTCTAAGTTTTCAGTATTTTTAATCTGTTATAAAACACCGTGAAATAGTAGCGGCCATGTTATTACGCCATACGGCTGTGTAAACAAAAAATTGACAACTGTCAGTCAACCGATTGGCGTATTATAGGCTTTGTACTTTTATTATTTTCGTAACCAACGTATTTTTTTCATTATTACACCTATTACAAAATATGCTTTTAATTATTTTTAAATGATATACAATTATCACATTTAATATGAGCTCATTTGATACAAAACGAACTGACGTCATTTACGCTGAGCAATATGGCGTCCAGTAAGAGGCGTTTTCGTCAACCTACGCGCGAAATTTGAAAATTTAAAATTTAGATGCATTTTTATGGCCCTTATCGATTGAATAAAAATTTTGTGTTTTTTTTTTGGTGACATATTAGCACTACAGTACTTCATTGAGACACTTTTTAAAAATGGGTGTAATACCCTATTGTGCGTGCGCGAACTTCCCCCACTACAAAAACTCTGGCCAACTTACGTGCCGGTAACTGTACATACACTTGAAAAACATAACTTCTGGTGCTGGTGGTGGATAAAAAACAGGAGTATCTGTATTCACCACGAAAACATCATTATATAGTTAATAATATCATTATCAAATGTATGCTGAGGTACATTTTTTTTTACTTACCACTTACCTTTTATATTTCAGTCCCTAGACCTCGTAGAACAAAGTGGAGAGCTGCGCCAACGTCTCCGAGACAACACTCGTGCCTTCCGTGAAGGTCTGAAGTCGGCCGGACTGACCGTCGCAGGAGACGAGCATCCCATCTGTCCCGTCATGGTGGGAGAAGCACCGCTAGCTGTGCGACTTGCTTCTGAAATGCTTAGTAAGTATTAAACCTGGGTATTATCTTGGACAGTGTAGGAGTTTAGAGAAAAGACCCCGAGACATCAACGGTACCTTTATATCTTTAACTAATACAACTAGCCAATGATGCCAATTTACTTGTACACGAAGACTTATTTTAAGCAATTTATCTCTTTCTCTCCAATAAAACCAGAAAGAGACAGAGCTGTCAATTCAAGTTGATCTAAAATGTTCATACAATATTATTAGTTGTCATGTCAGAACGGATAGATTAAAAACACGGCGAAGATTAAGAAAAAACTAAATTGACAACTATAACTTAGTTCTTGTCTGTTGCCGTCATTTTCTTCAGCTGCCTGGCAGTAAGAGATGCCAACTGTCTAACTTTAATTTAGTTTGCGAAAAAAGGAATCGTCGCCATTGGCTGTTATTATGTTAAAGTAAAAAAAACTAATCATTTCCAGTGATGATCATTCCTACTAAACTGCTTTTACATACTTACGAGCCACTTATGTCTTTTTAACCGAGTTCAAAAAACGAACTACCTAGGTACTTTTTATTATTTCTTATTTTTCTAATGAATTAATGACTTGATCTTATGATATTAATAAAAATGTGTTTAAATATGATTAAGTAAATCTGATTCATATAAAAAAATGTAATAAAAACAATAAACAGCTTTGAGGATCTCAATACTTATATTGAAAAATGAATCCTCTCCCCCCTAAAACAATTAATACTTTTTCGCACGCGATGTTACCGTTATCCATGTATTCAACTACGAGGACACCAGATTCCACGACACAAGGTATCCTAGTGTGGGTTCTAGGGCTACTCCACTGCACACAAAGCCCAATCCATTCTTGATGTTTTTAAATTTAGGTACTTTGTGTTTATTATGAATATAAACTTGTTCTTCATAAATTCTTTACGTTTATTCCAACATTTATTTTTTCAGAACGCGGTATCTACGTGGTAGCGTTCAGTTACCCAGTAGTGCCGAAGGGCGGCGCGCGCGTTCGCGTCCAGTTGAGCGCTGCGCATACGCCGGACGATGTGCAGCGAGCGGTGCAAGCCTTCGGAGAGGTCGGCAGAGAGATCGGCATTGTTAAGAAGTAGATTTGTGAGGGTCGATCTCAAGAGCTTTTAGATATATTTATATTATTAAAATAAGAAGCTGTGCTATTATCACGTGATAGCCCATCAATGTTTCCGTACAAGAAAGAGATAGACACAGAACAGAGTGTATAACACCATCCCTTTCTGATGGTGTCATGCTGGCACTTCACTTGAGAGTATTTGTGCAAATATTCGTCTTATTTGGATAATACAAAATATACCGTATGCTTATTGAAATGAAGTCTATTTTGTATTCTTCATCTGCATGGAGGTCAAGTATATCATATAACATAGCGTGTAACACTCAGTAATAGTGTAGCTTCAAAGAAAAATATTTTGTAACCGGACCGGGATTTCCAGTGATTCCTCTTACAAAGAAAAAAACAAACTTTACCTCTTTATAACATTAGTATAGATAACAGTAAAAGCACATAATAACAGTAATTTTTCCTATGAATGCAAACTTTTTAGTGTTTTTAAGATTTGTATTTTGCAAATTGTTTGCAAATCAATATTTGTAAATATCAATTCAATTGCTTAGTGTTTGTGTATGTACGGAACTATAGGACTGAATCAATAAATGCTTTATTTTATTATTTATTTATTGTCTTTTAACGATTTCCCCTTTTCAACCGACTTCAAAAAAGGAGGAGGTTATCAATTCATCTGTATATTTTTTTTTTATGTTTGTTACCTGAGAACTTTGGACTGGGTGAACCGATTTTGATGATTATTTTTTATTTGAAAGCTGGTGCTTCCCGTGTGGTCCAATTTAATTTAGTCCAGTTCTGCCAATGGCATCCATGAGAAAACCATATAAGTCTTAAATTTCCATTAAGTATGTGCGCGATTTGTTACGCGTTTTCTCCGGCAAACGTAACCCGATTTTGAAAATTCTTTTTTTTGTGGATAGGGGGGATATTCTTCAGGGGTGGTCCCATATAAATTTTACCGAAATTGATTCAGCACTTTTTGAAAAAATCAACAAATACCCAAAAATTTTACATAGTCGACGTTTTAGTTTCTTCAATCTTTGGAGTAGTTAACTTTCAATCTCTTCTCATTAGATTTGGATGAGAAGGAGGTACTAAAAAGCGGAAAACAAAAAGCTTTTTACAAAAAAGACTTCAAAAACTGTGCTAAAGTTATTTTTCACTTTTTTTAGTTTTTGAAGGCGGTTCTCTTTTTTGTAAAAAACTTTTTTAAATATCAAAATGAAATAAACAAAAGAAAAGGTGTAACTTCGGTAACAAATAAAACAACACTGTGTAATAATAACTGATCTATTAACAATAATTTATTACAAGTAATAAAACTCACACTCGTACTGACAACATGACACACAGTGCGGTCGCGTGTGTATAACTACGCTCATTTAAACTATCATTACAATTAAATATTTACATCGTATCGTACCGAATTCTCACTCGACGATATTGCATTGGTGTATCTCACCTACTCTGTCAACATATCTCATGCAATACCTTCACAATTAAAATTAAAACATAAAAGTAACTGTCCATAAATAAAATTAAAACATTTCAAGTCTATATCAAGTCCAATAAAACACATAATATAAGTACAAACACTAAATATAGTACAATTAAGAAAATTAGAATGTCAAAAAATTGGTTGAGTCAATTTATATACAGAGTGGTTGAGAAAAATTATTAAAAATACTGACTGAAATGTATGGCCGAGTCAAAATCGCGTCCGTACCGCCCGAAGGTTTGTCGTCAAATGCGACGGTTGTATCCTTATTATATTTGGAGGGTATCCGTTCTGTATGTCTCTCGGTTACGTCTACTTGTGTATAATTGTCGTATGGACGTATTGAGATCAAGACTGAGCGTTTCTCTCGTCATCCGAGTTCGGTGCACGAGTGGGGAGGCATGTTGGATGTGTGTATCCCTCCCTCATTGCAGTACAGCGGGCTTTCCTGTAACGAAAGTTCGGATGAGTATTGTCATATGGCAGCACTTCCATGGGCATGTTTTTTCGAATATAAGTGTTACTTAGGTCATTTAAAATATACGCTATGTCTATTGGAATATAGCTTATTTTTTATTAACTAAGTAATTAATATTTTGAGAAATACATCTAGTGAAATTAGTTAGTATGATACATTTAAATACATATATTATTAGTTTACATATGTGTGCGTTTCGACCGCGCGGCCACGGCGATATTTCGAAAAAAAAACTTTTCCAAGCTTATGTAAAATTTTGTAAAAGTTGATTCCCAAAACCATAAATTTGTCGAAGATATGGTTAAAAAGTTATAAGGGTTTGAACGTGGCCGCGCCATTGAAACGCGGAGAACCGCGCGGCCACGGAGATCTTTAAAACTAAGCGTAGCAGAGACCTAAAATTCAGGTAAATAACAGATTGAATTTGTAAAAAAAAATTTAAAAATACAGAAAAAAATCCTAGGTTTATATTTTAGGAGCTGCAAGACAAAAACCCCATGGCCGCGCCATTGAAACGGTGAATAACACTCTAGCGCCGATATCACGCTGAAAATGCATCGCAGACGTCTGAAATTCATTGTAAAATCTAGATTTCAATTTGTCGAAAATGTAAAAAATATACAAAAAATACCCAGGTTTAGATTTTAGGAGCTGTAAGACTAAAACCCCATGGCCGCGCCATTGAAACGGTGGAAAACACGTTATCGCTGATATCTCGCTGAAAAAGCATCGCAGAGGTCTGAAGTTTTTTGTAATACCTAGATTTGAATTTGTCGAAAATGTAAAAAAATATACAAAAAATACCTAGGTTTATATTTCAGGAGCAGTAGTGCGGTATCGTGTAAAAATAAGTTTTGATTATCTATCGAAGAAAGTAAGTATTACTTAGTGAGTTTTTTTTTTTATAAACAACACCTATTAATATGTAGAACTACCGATAATATGCAAAACATATTTTTTATTCATAATACAAAGCCTTGCAATGTGTTTCGAATATTTCGATAGGGTGACCATGCCTTGTGGTTTACAGAAAACTTTCCACCTGTTGTAATAGAAATCATGTCCCAAGGATTCTAAATTGAATTAAAATGAAACGAAGAGATACAAAAACATAATAATATATCTTTATTTCTTTAAAAATCACATAAATCACAGATTGTTTACTTACACTAAGATATAAACTTCTATTAAAATCACAAATCACAGATTGTTTACTTACACTAAGATAAATATTTTTTATTAATTAAGGGGACAATTGTCGAAATCATGCAAAAAAAAAATACATTTCACACAACCCAAAACTATATGCCGCAGCAAGCGATAATTTAACGATAAAGAGAAGTCAAATTGATTATTGTAGTACCTACAGAAGAAATGGTAAACGCCGTGACGTCAGCTATCGGTTAAAATGGCGCCATGTGGACAGAGTCGTGTTGGAGTGGGGACCGTGCCAAGGTCACTTTTGCTCGAGACACCAAGCAGGACACTCATCTAGTACGAAACTGTCGGTTTACCTATTTGAATTGTATTGAACGATCACATTTCATAAAGTAAGGTAGTTAGTACTGCATTGAATATTGTTATTCTACAATGAACCCGATACCACCGAACCCAAACGATGTCGGCGCTACCGCTCAGCCATACCTGACGCCGACATATAAAATGAGGTAACCACCTCATATAAAACGTCAATATTTTTGAGATTTCCATCAAGAAATCGAGGGTCAAGAAAAAAAGTGGTTGCATATTCCCACTTAGCGAGCTTATTCCCAATGTAAAGTATAGTATATTATTACCCTGATTTTTAATATCTTAATCATCATCTATTAGAAATCTCAAAAATATTGACGTTTTATACGAGGTGGTTACCTCATTTTATAGTTTTGGTTTGTGTGAAATGTATTTTTTTTTGTGCATGATTTCGACAATTGTCCCCTTAATTAATAAAAAATATTTATCTTAGTGTAAGTAAACAATCTGTGATTTGTGATTTTAATAGAAGTTTTCTTAGTGTAAGTAAACAATCTGTGATTTATGTGATTTTTAAAGAAATAAAGATATATTATTATGTTTTTGTATCTTTTCGTTTAATTTTAATTCAATTTAGAATCCTTGGGACATGATTTCTATTACAACAGGTGGAAAGTTTTCTGTAAACCACAAGGCATGGTCACCCTATCGAATTATTCGAAACACATTGCAAGGCTTTGTATTATGAATAAAAAATATGTTTTGCATATTATCGGTAGTTCTACATATTAATAGGTGTTGTTTATAAAAAAAAAACTCACTAATACTTACTTTCTTCGATAGATAATCAAAACTTATTTTTACACGATACCGCACTACTGCTCCTGAAATATAAACCTAGGTATTTTTTGTATATTTTTTACATTTTCGACAAATTCAAATCTAGGTATTACAAAAACTTCAGACCTCTGCGATGCTTTTTCAGCGAGATATCAGCGATAACGTGTTTTCCACCGTTTCAATGGCGCGGCCATGGGGTTTTAGTCTTACAGCTCCTAAAATCTAAACCTGGGTATTTTTTGTATATTTTTTACATTTTCGACAAATTGAAATCTAGATTTTACAATGAATTTCAGACGTCTGCGATGCATTTTCAGCGTGATATCGGCGCTAGAGTGTTATTCACCGTTTCAATGGCGCGGCCATGGGGTTTTTGTCTTGCAGCTCCTAAAATATAAACCTAGGATTTTTTTCTGTATTTTTACATTTTTTTTACAAATTCAATCTGTTATTTACCTGAATTTTACGTCTCTGCTACGCTTAGTTTTAAAGATCTCCGTGGCCGCGCGGTTCTCCGCGTTTCAATGGCGCGGCCACGTTCAAACCCTTATAACTTTTTAACCATATCTTCGACAAATTTATGGTTTTGGGAATCAACTTTTACAAAATTTTACATAATCTTGGAAAAGTTTTTTTTTCGAAATATCGCCGTGGCCGCGCGGTCCAAACGCACACTTTACATATTACCATCATAACCAACATGGCCTCTTTACTAGCCCAAAAAACTGTAAAGGCTGAATTAACATGGGATGGCGGTACCAACCAACTCCCAGCCAAGTACTTTTTATAGTTACTGGTCAGTAGCATCCATGATGCCTGGCCAAGAACTTGAGCATCTGTGTGTCTCAGTCGCTGCGAGCGGTCATTAGCATCGTAACGCAAATTTTTGCCTTGGATTGAGTAGCTTTACCCGCGATATTTTTTACGGGTCCCAATTCTTTTTTTAATATAATATACATAGTCTATCATTCAGCTCAGCACTCAGGGATAAGGGAGCTTTTTATTCGCCGAAGAATTTACAGAATTAGTAGTACTAGTACATGAGTTCATGAGTGAGCAGTTCCGGAGATTCATCATCATCATCAGCTGAAAGCCGCTGCTGCCCGACTTCCGGATTTTCTCTTAGTCGCCTTCTACGACACCCTGGGGATGAAATGGGTGGGTGCTGTTCTGGCCCTGACAGCCCACGGGTAAGATTAAACCTAACTTTTAATTCGTTATATTTTCAATAACCGACAAAAATTTTTAACGCTGGTCTAGAATTTTGGAGTCCATGGTAAAAGTTTGTGTCACGATGTGTGTTTGTTTTCTGCCAGTACAAAATTAACTACGTTGCCGCTCCGCATCACCTCACGCAATACGTTCTACAACGCAACGCAACGGAGCAGTGTGGCATGTTTTAAAATGTATTTATTAACATAACCTAACCTAACCATGTCGGATCCGCCCTAGAAGGATTACCTAATATACGTACTTACCTAGTATAATGAATTATAACCTAATCATTCGATTATCGGACGACTAGACACTCCGATTTATCTAACTGCCCATTCCATCATCAAGCACAAAGTACAGCGGCGGACTTAATGCTATAGGCATTTTCTACCAGCCAACTATAAAACCCGCCGCCATTTATAAGTCAAATGACGGAGCGTCAACGCTCCGACGACGCAATGCAACGCAACGGAGCCATTGCCTTCTGTGCTACGTGTCGCGGGTTCAATTCCCGTACGAAACAAATATTTGTATAGCCTACAGGTAGTTGTTCCAGTATGTAAGTTTATATGTTTGGAAACGCACCCACGACACAGAAAATTCCTAGTGTGGCGCAACGATAACCTTTTCACCGCTACGGACATGTAAAGAAGTTTCGGATATTCGTGCCACCAGAGCCACGACTACATTAAAAATTCTTCATTTTAACTGTTATTTATGATAAATAAAGTTAAAAAAAAACCAAAAAAAAAAGTTAAAAAAAAGTAAACAAAGTAAGTAAGTAAGTAGTGTAGTAAGTAGTAAGTTAATAAAGTTTAATAAACTTTATCTATATCTATATAAAAGAAAGTCGTGTTTGTTACAACACTTATAACTCGAGAACGGCTGAACCGATTTGGATGAAAATTGGTGGGGAGGTAGCTTAAAACCAGGAGACGGACATAGGATACTTTTTTTTTATGTTTAGGGTAGGTGTAGGGTACGTGTAGGGTAGGTGTAGGGTAGGTGTAGGGTAGGTAAATAGGCAGGTAAGTAGGTAGATAGCGACAGGACAACGTCTGTCGGGTCAGCTAGTTTATCATAAATAACAAAGCACTGTCTAATGTTCTGTACCACATTTTTTATAGCTCTAATTGAATTATGCATTTATTTTCTTCGCGTATAAATTTCATTTGTCAATAGGACGATATCCCCACCACTACGTTATACATTTATAGCTTGGCGCTGGACGAGGCATCTTGTTTTGTGTCCGTGGCGATGAAAAGGTCAAAAGGTCAAAAATAACATGTACGGGTTCGTCTGCGTACCTGGCGGTAGCGACGTCGTGGTAGTGGAGGTCGCGTTGACGACCGCCGCCGTACTTGCCACAGTCGCGGCCGTCGCAACCGTCGGCGCTACTGTACTTACAGGCTTCTATAAATAAACAAATAATTAATTATTAGTAAATCTTGCAATATTTATAGCAACATAAGAACTTAGGCTTAGGCGTTACGTAACGCAAACATTGTATTTATTTCTATTCGACCATTTTACACGACTCAATTTACACAGCTGGCGAAGGGAAGGAAGCGAATTTTTGAAACGTAATTTCATGAGTTGTATGACAATTGTGTTAAGGATCAAATTAGACAGAAAATCAGGAAAAGTAACGCGCCTTTATGCGAATTCCCGTAACTACTTTCGGCGCGCTTCCCGTACGACCAGAACATATTCCCTTTCCTTCGCCCGCAGTGTAAATTGAGCCTCACTTTTGAACGTCATATAAAAGAATAATCTAGTTGTTGTAAAGGAAACTACCTTTTGGACCGGTACAACTACTAGATTGTACATGTCAAGTTTAGGAACCTTCTAGTTCTGTTTTTATAAAGCTAGCAGTAGGAACCTACTGTTTGGAGTAGGCAACTAGCTCCAACTTTTTGACTCCACTCCTTGACAATTCAAAACTGTTTGTAGATACTCCGTTTACAATAAGATTAGACATTTACACAAACCTTTTTTACAGTCCCTTCAACCGATTTTGACTTCTATTCCGTAGGCTTAAGGATGACATTAGAGGCAAAAAGTGGTTACAATAACAACTGTTTTTTGCAGCTGCCATTTGTCATGCCACCAACGCAATATAAGTCAAATTCTGTTGAACGGACTGTAAAAAAGGTTTGTGTATATGTCTAATCTTATTGTGAACAGAGTATAGTTTACTCGAAATAAATGCTTTGAGTTTAAATTAATTGTGTCATTGTTTATTGTTAATTAGAACGGTAACACCAATTATATTAATTAACACAGTTACGGTATACAACAAAAAATAATAATAATACTTAAGAACTAACATTTATAATGGTCATCTTTTCACTATACGTATGATATACGGCTGTAAACATAAGATATCTACATAAGACGTTACAGATGAAGACATGCTGAGTAGCTGCACATACAAATCAGCGAAATGTCGGTACAATTAAATTATTTAAATTAAAACATTTACTACGAATTTGTAATCAATCAGTGTTATCAGTCTTAATTGTTTTGATACCGCGTTGTGACATGATTAGATACTAAGAAATCAAATTCGTACAACGACAACAAAAATAAATTGGAATTACTTATTTTAGAATACCTAGTTCGCATCGACAATTATTTATCTGACGATACATAATTATTGTACTCCATTCTCAGAATGGGAATTACAAAATTTGTAAATCTATAATAATAATATGTAAAGTGCCAAGGTATCATTAGGTATTGATGGCCCAGTGATTTAACCACCCGCTTCTCATGCATGAGGTTGTGGTTTCGATTCCGGGCAAGTACCATTGTCATTATCAATTCATACGTACTTTCAAGTTTTTCTTGGGCATCACTGACATTGATGAAGGGAAACATCGATAGGAAACCTGGACTTGTAATTAATATAAGTCTGAAATCGCCAACCCGCCTTGAGCAAGCTTAGTGATCAATCGTCGCGCCTTCTTTGTGTGAGAAGAAGTTTTTGCCCAGCACTGGGACTATAGTCCCACTGCTGGGCAAAAACTAGGCTGGTATTATTATTATTAAGGTATCTCTGAAACCTACATTCTAGACCGATGGTCAAGCCTGAATCTCGATTAAAGTACATGCAGAATTGAGTTAAGATTAGTATGGAACTCTCACTGAACTAATTTTCAATCGGAGAGTATTTTTTTTTAATTTTTTTTATGTGTTGATAGGCATACGTTTGACCACTATCTCATCTGATGCGAGAGCACGCTTGCCTAGAAGTAACCTATTCACTCTTGACTTAAAGACTCCCAGGTTGTAGCTATCAGGAAACACAGACTCAGGCAGGGAATTCCACTCCTTAGCAGTACGCACAATGAATGTATTCCCAAAACGTTTCGTGCATTTAATGGTAATGAAATGGAATCAAGTTTAAAATCTGATGAGACTGTGTATAATTATCGTAACTATTACGGTTTAGACTCTACTTTTTGTTTACTTATTAGGCTGTAAATCCAATGATTCCGGAGGCTGATAATGGGTGTGCACTGCTTACAATCAAACACGACACGCTTAAATTGTCGTGCACATTATTTTATATGCTTTCAATGAGCACAGATATAGGCTATGTATTGAATTGTTCTAATAATTAATATTCTACTGGGAATAAATGAATATAATAAATAAATTCACAACCTTATTGTCGATAAAAATTGGTTTGTTAATATTGGAGTTGTGGTAAAATCCATGACATCGGTTCATATTAGTATCTTAACTCAATCAACCCAATGTTTACTGTATGAATATGAGATAAGGTTGAAATTCACAATTTCTTTTACCCAGTCATCAACAAAATCTCATCATGTATTCATTTTCGGCAATTATTCCAGTCACCTATACGCCCTTATTGAATGTAAATTTTCACCTTAAATTGAAATTCAAGGTGCCAAAATGTTCCGGAAATACCTGCATGGATAATTTAAGTACTTATCCTTAAATTCAGAACCTAGGGGTTAAGACTTACAGTGATTTCCTGTATCCTGTTCTGCAAGGCTTCGATTTTAGTCGTGAGCGTGCTGTTAAGAGTCCCGAGGTCTGCTCGGATATCTTCGTCACGTTTCGTGTTGGCTGAGACGTTTGCGATCGTCTCGTTCGCCTTGGCGTCGAGCTGGTGCAGAAGAGTCCGTACTTCTTCGACGCCAGCTACTGCTGCTAAGGCCTGCTTGTGGGTCGAACTTATTGAACTGTCGAAACCGTTGATCTGGAAAAATAATTGATAATTTTTAAAACAGCGTTACAGTCAATTTTGTTTCGTTTTTCAAGAGGAAACAGATTTTCTACTTCGAAAGAGATAAAATATTAGTAAGTTGATGTAGGATCAATAAGATTACCTCTCAGTAGGTTGATACTACAACTGACTGTTCAAATAACGCGGGAGAAACGAGTTTTTTTATTACAAGCCTAACATTTACTTGTCTCGAAAATTTGTACAAAATTTAGCAACGTTGACATCACGAACTTTTATCTCTTAACAATTATACTTTTTGCGATAAACTTTTATCGCATATGACGTGTTTTATTTGCTCAGACGACAAAGGAACATAACCTCCTTTATTCCAGTCTCAAAGAGTGTAGAAAACAGCTATTTATAATGTTGTAACCGATAACTGAAGATAATCCAGTTTAAGACAGTAGGGCCGTCATCGTAGCATGCGAGGTAGCGATTAGATTAACGTATTGACCTACATACCAATAACAACAACATTACATGTCTTGGGTGATCAAAATATTTTAATAATATCGTGTAGATACGCAGTGAAAAAAAAAAGCAATAACCTTTTAAGAGCGAGCAACCTGTCATAATTCCCATACAAACGCTCGTACGTGAATATGGCGTTTTATAACAAATGTTCCTACAGATATTTCGAACAGACAAGTATCTTGTGGTGTAATGTAGGTTACTATGTAAATTTTTTTTTAGAAGAGACTAATACAGTAAAGGCTTCCCAGAAACAGTATTTTTTGCACAAATTTTATCTGAACTTTGGGCGTTCATAATGTAAGTACTCATACAATGAAAAAGTAAAAAAAAAACGTCTTTATAGAAACCTTACATGTAATGAAGATTCTAAATTACAAACATTTTTACCAAAAATTTACGGTTTTTTTTTTCCAAAATATTTGTACTAAGTAATTGTATTTCTTGAACAAGTTTTCTGAATTCTCCGCGCACTAATTTTCGTGCGATGTTATCGCGTTCTCACTCACTCGTTGGGTTTCTAACGTTTCCGTGGATGAATAAAAAAAAAATACAGTCATGCTCGCGTGGACAATAGACGGACCGGGAAGGGCCCTCTTAAGAAAGAAAACAGTATTTTAAACATTGCATAATTTAGGCGACGCGCTGTCGGTCGATTTAACATTACAGACCTAAAGATTGATCAAAACAAGATGCCTCATGAAAAAAGATGTCTCTAGTTAAAATTGGGTTTGTATTTTCGTTTTGTTTTGTTACGACATTATTGCAGCATGTTACAAATATCGGGTTTTCCGACACTAAGATAAATATACATCAAAACAATCGTGTTTAGGTTTTTATTGAGTTCAAGGTTGAAATGTTGAGTGATAATAACTCAATTCAACTCAATTTCTACGATAGCGGTGAACTGCAGAGTTTATTGTGTGCTGATAACTATTCCTCACAAGTCAAGTCGCTGACCGTTATCGGTTAATTTCTGTGCATGTATGAGTATATGCGTTGGAACGGTGCTCTATTATGTTCTGGCATTGCAAATAGTTCACAGGATTTTGCGAGTCATCTGATGATGATGACTCCTGCCCTTGTCCCATGTTACTTGTGGTCGGCGCAACTTATTTTCTTCTTCCATTCCGTTCTATTAACCGTCATGCTTTCACTGAGTCCCTTTTCATTCATATCATTCTTTACACAATCCATCCATCTTTTCTTTGGTCTTCCTTTCCCTCTACATCCATTCACACTTATATTCATAACTCTTTTGGTCATATGTGTTTCAGCCCTTCTCTTCAGGTTCCCTATCCATTTGCATAAATTTTTAAGGACTAATTATAACTTGGCATACTTTTGTTTCTCCTAATAATATTTTTGCATAACATTATTTTCACATAACAGGTTACGTATAATTTTATTCGGCATAATTTATCTAATCATAATTATAATTAAGCATAACATTCTAAACTAAAGCATACATTTATTTACATTATGATATTAAGACATGTTTTTATCATGCATGCAGCAAGCATGCAGCGTGCAACATGCAGCAGGCATGGTTTCTGTCACGGCTCCGGCACTGCGGGGCTAAACAGTTATGCTAATAAAGTATATTAGGAAAAAGAATATTATGCGAAAAAGGTGGGATCCCTTCTTTTCACGTGCCCATACCAAGACAAACGATTTCCTTTTAACTTTTTTTCTCACTGGCGCCACTTTCAAACTTCCTATAATATATTCATGTCTCACCTTATTCATTCTGGTCACTCCACACACCCATCTAAACATTCTCATCTCCGCAATATACATCTTTTCTCATCCTTCTTCTTCTTCTTAGTATTTTATAAACATCATCATTTTAGCAGTACAACCAGATTGTACGCATCATAATGAACGAGTAAGTAACGTCGTGTTTACATTGAGTTCAGGTCGGGGTGCATTCAAATAGCCTCCACGTGTGGTGTCCGACGGTAAACAAATGTACAACCATAAATGTTGGCGGTAGACTACTTTTCATTCTTATGGCTATACTTATATGGTTTAAAAGTGTTCAACCGCCAACGTTCGCTTACGTACATCCCGCGCACCCTGGACAGTCAGCTCCGCTTCCTTTACGACTGATTTATATACGAAAGAAGAATAGACTTGACTTCAATTAAATCATGGTCCAACATATTACTTCTATACTTAGGTATTGCAGAGTATCGATTTCTACTCCCTGTTTCTAATAATAGAACTCTCGAAAGGCTTGGAAGTTTGCTATGACAACGACTGTGTTCAAATACAAAGTTGTTGCATTTTGTTTCTGAATTTATTGAGTCGATTTTACTCGTCCATGCTAATATTGTTTGATACGCTTCACGGCTAAACTACTAAACCAATTTTGATGAAATTTGGTACAGACTAGGATTAACCCCAATTACTTTTAAATTAGCGACTTTGTATACATTTGCGATAACCCACATTCACGAAGACGAACTTGCCAAAAGCAATACCCTGTTCACAATAAGATTAGACATAAACACAAACCTTTTTTACAGTCCCTTCAACCGATTTTGACTTCTATTCCGTAAGCTTAAGGATGACATTAGAGGCAAAAAAGTGGTTACAATAACAACTGTTTACTGCAGTTGCCATTTGTCATGCTACCAACGCAATATGAGTCAAAATCGCTTGAACGGACTGTATAAAAGGTTTTTATAAATGTCTAATCTTATTGTGAACAGGGTATAGTACCCTATAACGCGGTTATCTTTTCTTAACGCAGTTAACGTTGGTTAACTTTTAGACAAATCCCTAGAACTGCTTAAAAATGATAAAATTAATGTAACGCTACACAGCTACATGATTGTCCGATGTCAAACGTCACCACATTTATTTCAATTAAACCATTTACAGGTGCTTTTGAATTGTCAGAGTCAGTTAGTTTAAAACATTGACTGCCGGGCCAAAAATGTTGAAGGTAAAACCTCCACTAGCGTCCGTGTTAATCAGAAAGTTGAAGCTAGTTGCTCGTTCCAAAACGTAGAGCAGGTCTCTATGAAGAAGAACAAGCAAGAAACTCCACGGACACTCTTTTAAATTGAAGTTTTTACAAAATACTGGTTACATTATTCATGTTGCTTCTATATGTGAAAACAATGCAGGTAAAGAGCAATACAAAACATTTAATAAAAATAATCAAGATAAGAGAAAAGCCATGACAGTTATGAGTTTTGATCAAT
This sequence comes from Charanyca ferruginea, assembly GCA_947361185.1. NCBI lineage: Eukaryota > Metazoa > Arthropoda > Insecta > Lepidoptera > Noctuidae > Charanyca > Charanyca ferruginea. The sequence continues at coordinate 11,459,161 of OX376069.1, forward strand.
CTCTACTGACAGCGTCCGTTATTTGAAAGGTACACCCAGTAATGTGTGGTTTATCATAATTTGAACAAGTATGTGGAACTATACCTGTGAACCAAACGTGGCGACAGTTCTCTGTAGCTCGGCGAGTCTCCTCGGCGTGTCAGCTAGTTTGGGCGCTGCTGACAGCTGTTCCGACACGGCAGCCAGCTCCTGTGCCGCTTGCGCTACCCGCTGTGTCAACTCCTTGTGCTCTTTGTCTAGAGCCGCGAACTTCTCGCTTAGATCGCTGGCATTTGCTCGTAATTCTTTGGCAGTTGTGTGGCATACTTGTAAAGCGTCGTCGACGCTGTTGCTGCTTCTTGATACTGTTGAAGAAGAATTTAGTCATAAGTCTTAGTAATAGGTAATCTGCGTATATTTGTTCCATTGCAAATCTAAGGCCTAGGGTAAATCCAGGATAGTTGCCCAGGGTCTAGTTTCGTGGATGAATCACACGTTATTTCATTTATCTATCGAGAGACTCTACCACTACCACTTTGCTGCAGTGTTGCATGTTTCTGTGCCATTACATGGGAACACGAGGTGCTATCAAAGTTTTTGCGGGATAAAGGTCCTCTTTCTCGGTCGGCCACCTATCTTAAACATAATTTATATGGACAATGATGTTCCAAAAATTACAGATCCGCAAAAATTTTCCAATACTCTGGAAATATCAAAGATTATTCCAACCCCATACGTTAATAAATTTTTTGTTGTTTTAATGTTATAAAAGCTTCAGGCAGTGTAAAATAAAAGCAGTTGAATTATGTTTTACTTTCAAAAATTACGCACCCGTTTTACAGATAAGATATTTTGGTTTTTGTACTGAGAGATATGAAGCGATTTCAAAAAGTGTGGCAACTATCCGGCTTTTACCCTATACGTGTGAGGGATCATTTCTCTCCACCTTTGTAACGAAAGGTCACTTATACATGATATATGATGACTCTTCTTGGTTCTCAGACTATGGATGGATAATTTAGTATGGAAATTGCAGCGATAGATCATATTTTAGCTACTTCCAGAGTTCAAAAAAGTACCTTCAGTAATAACATTTTGTAAGAAAAGGCAATAATCTTTAGTTAAGTAAAACGTGTCAAAGTATAAAGATAACATGGAACGACCAGTTATTATGTACGCACACGGAATTACCTACATAGGCTAGCTATAAAGATATTATTATCAGTGCCTTGGTAACTGAGGAATAAAAACAATGTGTCTCAGCTGTTTATAGTTCGAGACAACTACAATCGGCTGGCGGAAACATGTGTCCAAAGGAAGCGTGTTTCTTAATGCGTAGCTCACATGTGTGTGGGGATTGGCAACATGAATCGGATTTCATGGGATTGTCACTAAAAATTTCAGTTATAGGTTTTAATTCCAGTTTTATTTCAAAACTGATGATTTAAATTATGCATTATTTTTTTAGGCAAGCCCGCCACCCTATTCCTATACCACTGAAACTCCTGAAGGTGTATAAATAAGTACAGTGGCGACCACCAGAAAAGCGCCGAGGCAATGAAGCTCGAAGAGTCCCGGAAAGATTTTACAACTGCCTTGGATTTCGCATCGAAATAATCAGAAAAGGACAGCTCAGGAGTAAGAAATAAAGTAAATATACTTATACAAGCTGCAAATTTTAATTCATTGCTGTTTTGAGGGGGTGAAAGTAGGTACTATTAATCCGAACAATACGGGGACCTCCCCTAAAGCCCTTCCCTTTATCCAATAATAAATTATTCGTGTGAGTAAAACCGTATTGTCAGTTGTGGGACGGATGTAAGCACATCACACTTATTCCAAACACAGTTACTGCATTGCGGAAGCCAGAATCTAAATTGGATATGCAGTAAATTGTCGATATTGAATGACATTGAACTCCCAGAAACTTGATTTACCATTTTAAAATTGGAGGAGCAGGTAATAAACAGACAAAAGAAAAGAATGGTTGATAGTATATCTACCAATGATAACTCGATTCACTTAGTAGAAACATACAAGCGGATACAACTTCAGCGAATCAGTAAATGTTTTTAACGGAACCGGTTTACAGTCCATACATTACGAAAATTCACACACTTGAGACTGAACTGAAAAAATTCCAAACATCCTTTGAAATATTCCTAGAACGTAGTATAGTAACTATTATAAAGAAACGATAGACACTACTAATGAATTTACGACTACGACATCATTTTAAATTAAACTTGCAAAATTGTAATCGTCAGAAGAAACAATGATATTTTCTGAATCAAGATTACTTGTCAAGTATCATTTCAATAAATAAAAGTTTTGGAACAGAATAGCAGGCCTTATTTATAGCTAAATATTTATTCATGGGTAAGTATTCTGTCTCAAATAACCTTTGGAACCACCAGACTGCGCATAATTTCGTCGTGATTTTTTGTCGGCAAAGCTGTGACGAAAACAGCGTGAAAATTGAGCGGAAATTCTTTGCAGAACGATGTATACTTCAGCAACTTTTCCGAGCAACTAATTCCTTGTGGCATAGTTAGGATTATAGTTAGTTGTGCGTAGTATATCATGTTTACTTTGACACCAGTCACGCGCATACCAAGTCGGATCTAATGCCGCGAACAAATAGCCTTTTCACTTCTCTTACTCAAAAAGGCCGTCATTGTAGCATACCAGAGCGGGGATAAAATAGCATTTCATCCTCTAGGGGGAAAAAGTTTTATTTTTTTTATTTTTATGTGTCAAATATGACAATGAGCCTACAAAAACGAAAAAGTCTTTAGTCATAAGTAGAATAATCATAAATAAAGACTCGACTTATTACTGTTTCATAAAAAAAGAACCTCATTTTAATTTTGAAAATGGAACTAAAATCGGCGATCTCTGGTAGAATGCATGCAATGTGTTGTGGCTACAGAAGAAACAAAATCTTTATAATTTTTCTCTAATTGCAAATTGAATTGGTAGTGACCGTAATTAATTTCATATTGTATTGGATTGTTTTATTTTCTCGCAATCGTAGTGAAAAGTATAGTGTAACACACGGCGCTAAAACCCATTAAAACTCGGTTTCTATTTACTCCCTCGCTAAAGCTCGGGAGTAAAACTACCTCGTATATAATGGGTCATTTTAGCCCCTTGTATAACAATCTACTATTTTTAAAACTTTTGTTAACTTGAAGAATGAATAATAATATTATAACAAAGACCATTTTAATGTAAAACTAGCATGCCATTAGTTATATACAATTCGTTTTTGCGTTCACGTTTATGTGGAATACACCATGGATACTATCAATGGTCGTTCCATCGTGACGCTAACTTTTACCATACCATTTCATTGCAGTACGAGTGATGAATGAGGAACTGAATCCATCTTTGCACTGTGTATACGCTGCAATCTTTCGTTGAATCATACTCTTAGTTAAACCTTTCAGATTCGTTCGGTTATAGGTACTGTGGTGTAAGTGCTAATAGAAAAAAGTTTTATAAGTTTTGTTATTAAAATTAAAACCAGTTCTTTTTAATATCTGGTCATGATTAAAGATAAATAATATGATTAAATATACAGGTCTCAAGGCCCTATTTTATAGGTACCTACATTTAACCTTAATTTGATTGACCGTAGTTTCCTGTAATTAAAATCTTTTCTCGTCTTTTATGTGGTAAACAAAGTACTTAAACAGGCTTAATTAATCAAACAAACGTACCCTTTGACCAGGAAGTCGCATAACACCGTAACTAAATAAGTAATTATTAGTGGACATTAAGGTATGGTTAGTTCCTTATTTGTTTGTCTATTTAACTCGACTCAATGTCAGGGCAAGATGATTGGTCTGGGTGGCACATAGATTGCTATAATTTCCTGTCAAGCGATCATTATAAAATGGACGTCACTTCAGGTCCGATGCCTTAGCATCGTAAACATAAATAAACCTACATGGTACAATCTGCAATAGAATGATTAGTTCAGCTCACGAGGTTGAGGAATTCTTTTAAGTTAAAGGGAAATGTAGAAGTTGTTTTTGAGACTATACAATTATTTTGTGTGGCTGCAGAAGAGCACGTCCAGGATCACTTTGTGTCCATTTTGTGCCCAATTTAATAACAATGACACATGAGTGCAATTGGAAGACGAGGAGAATTTGGAGACCAATGATTAAGTTCATAATATACAATGCAATATACACGTAACTAGTGCTGTAATGGAACATGATATAATAAATTTGAAAGAAGACCAGGGTAAAGTTTTTAGAACCTGAAATTGATTGATTACGAATTGGCTACAACATTACTTGCAATGCGACATGACTATTACTATTCTGACAGCCATGGTTTACAACGTGTTATACACAAATTGTGTATGACACAATGAACATTTATCAAGTAATTATGAAGGAATTATTTGAAAGACATCAATATACTTCAATAACAAAGGCTTACACAACTATCGAAGAAGGTAAATAGTATCTTTATGCTATGAAAGGAAGATAATTTTGAATGCAAAATAGACATCGGATTGCGTAGGTGTGACTCCATTGTCAATTATTAGCATTGTATGAGAGTTCAAGTAACAACATGCGAAGTTGACTTTACATAGCGAGATGAGTTAGACGTTCACCGTTCACGCTTAGACGTTCACCGCTGTTAATATGATGAATCACATTTAAGTTCAATTTGATTAAAATGTCCTTGGAAGAGACAATATCGTTGAGAGTGAGGGTAATAGAGGGTTAGGGGTATAGTTTTGACAATTTCAGACAAGGCATCAGATACCTGCTAAGACCGAATCTCATCATGTTACGGTCGGCTTCCAATCTAACCGGGTGCAGCTGAATATCAGTGTATTACATAGGGCGACTGCCTATCTGACCTCTACAACCCAGTTACTGGTTAACATGATACCTGCTAAGACCTAATGTATTACTTGTAAATTAATCTATTAGAGCACCTTCCCTGTAAACCTTCAACTTCATTAAGTGATTATCAATATTGTCAAGGTGAACTAATGGAACGGTATTAAGTGTAATAATGTTTATTTCATACTACTGGCTCATAAAGAAGTTTACGACACTTGAAGTGACGTATATGATAGCTGCGTAGAAAACTGTACTATGCTACACTTTTTAATCGCAGGGTCAGTACAGAGGTATCTATAGAACTATAACTATCTCTAACTTGTTCAATTGTTAACCCCTGATAAATACCACCGTAATAGGAGGCATACATTGTTTGCCGTCCCTGTTCGGCGTACAGTTGCCCGTGCCCAGTCGCCCATCCCACGTGTTCTGTCTTCCCTTAATTCTCTTGGACGACAAACCTAACCGAACGGAAGGCGATTTTGTCAGTATGTTTGGAGTACCTATGTGAGATGAGCGGGTGAATATCGTTAAGTATATATTAATAAATATAAGCCTTTAATTAATGCAATTGGCCAACGGCTGTATAATGATAAAGTAAAAAATAAATAAATAGAGTTCATAAACAATAATTTGGTACAAAGTTCAGCAGTAAAATAACAATTTCAAAACCGAACCTCTATCCATCTCAATGCGTAGCGAAGCAATCTGTCGCCTGACGTCAACGAACAGCCAAAGGACGGTGGCAGCTGAGACAACGCACACGCAGAAGGCTAAGGCTGCGGCCAGGCGGACGAAGGGTCTGGAACGGCGGCGACGAGATGTGCGGCGGCCCCAGGGCTCTCCTTCGTCACTGGAGGCCGACAGCAGCCGACCCCCGCGGGAACCTCCACCACCTACTAGCGCGTCCAGCTCTCGCCTCTTCCTCATCTTCTTGCCCACTCGCAGTGGCACTGCCGCGTGCACCGCACTCTCCATAATGCACCACAACGCTACCGCAAACGCATCCGCACACAACCGCACCACGCACTCACTTTCACGCCAGAGACGATCGCAAACTTTGAAAGGTCTGATACGTGTGATCCGCACCGCGGCGACTTGCCGAATGACCGTAAATGATATTCAGCATATGAAATTACGATTTGAAATCTACTTATTTCTTACACACTGGTATCGAATATATTAAGAGTATATCCGAGGAAATGTGCAATGTTGTGCAAATTGCGACGACTGTTTGTCTGTGTGTTAAGGCGGTTACTTTTAGTTTGTCGTTTTCAAGTTAGGTGACAGTCTGAAACTCGAAAATTTGCAATATCTATGCTTGTAAAATGAGTGTTGGGCTTAATTTTATCGTATTTCAATGACGATTCATTAATAAACAGCGATAACAGCCAAATGTTGATATTCAAGAATTCTGATTCAAGAATCAAGAAGTTAAAAGAAAAATACCTAGCCTTGGAAAAGTTCTCTGTGATTTATTTGACAAAGCTCATCTTATAAACAAGCTGTTCAACTTTGCGAAAAATATCTCCAGACTTACATAATTAATTAACTGAATGACGTTACAGCAGTCCAGTATTTATAGACTGTTGTATTTTGTTAGAAGGCGGAGAATACGTGATCACGTTGATAATGTGTTTGAACAGTTTGATCACATATTCAGTACCTATATTAGCGCTATTAATTCTAAGTGTATAATCACGATGGAACCTAGACGTCTAGGACAAGTCTGTTTTCTTCTAGACCAGACGCGAGGAAGTTTCCTGTGGCCTGGGTTCTCAACTTTACAATAGGTACTGTCTTTTTTAATGTGCCCCTTAAAAACTTATTACACAATAGCCTCTAGAAGTGGATACTTGACATGCCTCCAAGAGTCATGTCAACAGTCAAGTTGATAAGTGGCCAACTAACGTTCTTCTTGCACCCAAGTTAGACAGTCAGTCCTTTACTGACGTGACTGGCTGATATTTGACCTAGCTACATTGGTTATTCTCATATTTTAGTTTAATAGGAGATATTTCTCTCTTATCCTATTCTTTGGACTAAGCCCAGTGTTAAACTGGTCTCACTATATAGGATAGAATAGAAGATAGGAGGTGTTTTTCACACAAATCTTCTGTATATTTAAAAAAGTGCAAAATGCGTACAAACATTGGTAATTAAATTAAGGTTCAGTTTGACTAATGAGACAATGATCTAGAAAACTAGTCTATGACCTTAGCGTAGTTGTAGACTTAAGATGTGATACGTAAGGCATAATAACTCACAGGTATAAGGTCGTTTACACGATGACATTGGACTGGAATCAAGCCATATCTTACGCTGGCGACCTTGATCTTGTGGATTGAGTATGTTATTGATTATAAATATACATAATGACAAAGTAATGCTGATTGGTGAAGGTTGAATTTACTTTCTTTATGTTGAACTATTCAATTAAAAGGCAAAGGCAGGACAACATAGATTTAGATCTATTTTATTAATTGTAATAACGTAAACAGGGTCATTTCTACTTAATATAAACTGCTTGGTTCATAAATTAATAAGGGATAGCCATATTTTATTAAAGAAAAATAATACAGTGTTAATCTTTATATAATTATCGACACATTTAAGTAATCAATGATACATTTAAACAATAATCACGAACCAAATCTATACTGGATTTTCCTGTTAAATTATAATCATCACCACAACTCAGATATTATAGGTATGTGAAACAGATAATTGCTACCATTCATCGATATCATTAAGATGCTATTAAATTCAACCAATCAGCGATTTTAATTTTCGTTACGGTCAATAAATGCAGAAATGAGAAAAACTGGAGCAAGTTATTACCACATCACTAATAGTTTATTATTCTTGAAAATAAAACAAGTAGGTATGTACATACCTAATTAATGTACCTAACAGGTTTGACTTACATATGACCCTTTCCTTCGCGCTCTGACCATTGAAGTTAGAAGTCACGCTAAGGTAAGAGCATAGAGGTGTGATAACATTATTTACGAGACAGTACCGTGGCATTATCGACCTACGGGGCGACCGGACGCGGTGAATGAAAGCCGAGCATGCGCAGAGGAATCCGCGACTTGCGACACCCGAAACAATACTTAAATATTGATAAAAACTAGCAGGAGATAACCACATCACAGGCTTACTCAGATATCTATAGGAATAAGCTTGGTAAAAATGAAATACCAAAAAAATATTCACCATAACACAAAGACAAACAGACAATTAAAGGACAGGACTGCTTCACGAACTCACTGTACACTGATCAATATAGTGCACAATTCAAAACAGAATTTAAACAAAATACACAAATATTCTCATAAGACACCACACACGCGGCAAAAAATGAAAAGATATCACAAATCCCAAAGGGGATTTGTAAACTATATGGAACAAGGGTCCAGGGCGACGGTGAGGCTAGAACTGTCCGTGACGTCACACAGGCGCGGCGACGCATGCGTACAGAAAACACCGCATCAGATATAGAGAAATACTGGATGGTTACGAGAAATAGATGAAAGAGATTTAAAAAAAAAAAATAATGTAACGGAGTTGCTTGAGTGCGGGGCACTGATTTTGGGCTACTAAAAATAACAGACGAAATTAGTATCGTGGCATTAGTAAACTTTTTCTGTGAATTTTGTGGTCAAGTAAATCAATTTCTGAATTCTGAATCGAAATTCTGATGCTTCTTACCAGCTCGGGGAGTTATTTCTGATAAGGATCTTAGTATGGCACTTGGAAACCAGGCTGTTGTTCGGAAGGCTTTTTAATGTAAGACATTAGAAACGGGTCTTTTACTAAAAGGAATTGGATTTTGGGAGGTCTGAATGAGATCACAAATTTTCTTCGCAATCTCTTTACTGACACTTAATTGGTGATGCAATGAGCCTTCTTGGTCTTCCTCTACTAGTTACTACGCACATTGTTTATCTCCAGATGTATTATATAAGTAGGACGTACACGCAACATACTGATTTTAGTTCATTCTTGCAACGACTATGCGGTACAAATTAATAGTAGTAAGATTTACTATATTCGCCATTATGTCCACTCAGGTTTAAAAAAAAATACACAACGAAACCTTCTAGATACTGTTTTCACACTTTTATACATCCGCGTTTACTACGGTAGCGTAACTGGTGTCCTAATTTGTTCTACATTAATTACTCAGGAGCGCAGTAGCCGTAAATTGAACAATATTTAATTACTTCGGGTGAACTGGCCCGGAATTGTAGAAGCCATGTACAATTTATCGTCAGAAACATAATGATTGTTTTTATATTTCAAACGTTTTTTTTAGTCTCTAGACGTAAGTATTCCGAAAATTGGCATTGTAATAGACCGTTCGTAAAAATAAATGCTGGTGGGCGAATATTGGCATAAACCCCACATTTAACGGATAGTTAATCGCAGTTCGTATGCTATAACGATATACTGGATGATGCTATGGCCTATCTCGCCTTTTAGTCTTAATTTCTAACTATTTTGTGTGCAAAATGCCCTAAAAACCAATTCTGGTTAATCCTAGTCTTTTCAAGCAAAAGTACAAAAATACCTTCCCAAAAATAGCACTACCTACGTTAATAAAGGTTTATTTTGGGTCAAATTCAATGAATGGGCAGAGGTTTACGTGTGTAAGAGCCGTTATATGAATCTAGATTGTAGTAGTAAGTACTTATATTATAATTTTAGTTACAACAGCCACGCAAAGAGCGTCACAGGCATTATTTAAATTAATTAGAGCGGCACATAACATATACAGGCGATCTGCAGCTATAGGCCGAGTTGTAGCGAATCTATAATGATGTTACGCATGTTCTTGAAACGCGCATGTATTACATTGTTGCCCTATAATCAAATAAAAGAATTTTGTGAGAAGGGATCGCATATTTCAAGCAGTCCGTGTATAGCCGGCCAAAGCCACGAGTTTGAAAATGAAAAATAAATATAATTTTGATCAAATACACTGGACTCTGTGTCCTTGTTTGCTTGCAAGGGCTTGAATAAATTGTCTTAGGGCGGGTTGCTTCAACTAACCATTACCGACCGGTAATAGTCAAAAATGGCGCTAACTACCGTGAAATCAAAAAAATGGGTTGTTTCACAAAATCATGCGTCAAAAAGTTACTATTACCATAACCGACCAGTCATCGTAATTTTGTGTTGTCAAACAGCTACTTCAAACATCAAAATATTATGGAATCTCTTTTTGAATAACTTTAACTGACGGATTTTTATGTCATGAAACAACCCGTTACATTTAACGTACGTTAAACATCATCAGTCATAGTAACTTTTAAACCGTCCGTATGTAACGTTAACCCACTGTTTGAAACAACCCGCCCTAAGTCTAGTAATATTTGTGAAAGTTGTAATGGTAGAATATATTGAAAATTAACTAACAGACTTTTCCTGTCACAATTACAATTCTTTTATAGAATAAAATGTGCTGATAGTAAACAAAGACATCTGTTTGGCGTAAAATGGCTCGTCATTTTGCGAGTCGAATATTTATTTTTATGTATTTATTTGCTTTAAACAAATATCCTTACAGCCTGTGCGTGAATTACCCAATGTAATTTAATAACAGATTTTATTAAATTTAGCCTGTTCCAATGTTTAAACTTAAGCCATAGCAATATCATAATGCAACCATTACCTATACTCATGAAACATAGGTCCTAATTAAAAATATGTAGCACAATGAACGGATTTGTACAATGTTTGATAAGGATTTTTTTTATTAACTATTATTTTCCTGTGCAGTCAGATGTATTAAAACAATTATTATTTAAGTACCTACTTTTTTTACCTACTTATGTTTATAAGTAAACTAGCTGACCCGACAGACGTTGTCCTGTCCCGATCTACCTACTTACCTGCCTATTTACCTACACCTACCCTACACCTACCCTAAACCTCACGGAGCCCGAGACCTTTCCAACGAATGCAAAACCGTGGAAATCGGTTCATGCGTTCTGGAGTTATATCGTCAGGAAGGAAAACCCGACTTATTTTTATATAGTAGATTATTTATTTTCATTTTAATTGTTTAAAGTTTAATGAAGATAAGTTATTAAAAAACTTGACAATGTTATATATACAGGGTGCTTGGTAGATCATTTTTTTTTTAATTGTCTCATGCCACAGTTGCCTTAATCATTTTTTAATAAATTGCTTACACAATACTTTTATAAAACAAAACAAAAAAAAATGATGAATTTTTTAAACTGGTCATTATGTGCAACTAACTGCATTATTTTGGTTTTTGTCATCGAAAATCATTAAAATTCTGCAAAAAAAAAATGACACACTTCGTCTAAGACAAGCTCAGTTCAAATGGTTATAAATAGTCTATACTAGCTCCGCTTTACGGCTTGGCATCGATCTCCCAAACATCCTGTATATTAACTGGGTTTTGTCATGTTGACTTGTTTAAGGGAACACATGACACAAACAATTTATTTTTTGTAGTATGGTAGGTATGTAATATGTATCAAATAACATTCATTATTGAAATTGGCTTCAGTCAATTAGGTACCTTTCAAAATATTGTTCTCCACATACTAGGCTCACTGTCATTTGCAACAAACATTGCACAGCTTTTTTTTTTTATTAATTAATAGGCTTGCGTTTGACCACAATTCACCTGACTTAAGTGATGATGCGGCCTAAGTTGGAACACGCTTGCCTAGGATGAACCGGTTGACTCATGCCTTGAAGATACCCAGATTATACTTATCAGGGAATAGAGAGGTGGGCGCGCGAGCTTGCTCAACACAGCATAATTATTCCAATTGCAACACTAATGGTGTCCTTGTTTGGGACATGAATACATATGTGATAAAAATGGTTTGTACATGCACAATTTTAGACCACTATCCCACAGCCGTTTAACGGGTGTCGGTAGTTCATTACATTGTCATCACATACCAGCGCATGAGGGTACCTACAGATGGATCATATGTGAAGAACCAATAAAGGCAGTCTTGTTCTGAACACCTTGTTTGATTGTCGAATCCTCTACGCACCTACTCGACATGGCGCAGTCGGTTTAGAAATAAGAACATTAAAGTTATTTCGTTATTATCAAAGTATTAGGTGCAAGTACAGTTAAAAAAAAAAAGTAATATTTCACGAGTGAGCGAAAATTTGAGTTTGCTGAAACACGCGCAAGATGGATTCCGTGTTACCACCGCCACCGCCATTTAATTTTAACAACGCATTAAACAATGTGACTACTGGAAACTTATCTATGGAATGGGAAAAGTGGAAGAATGCGTTTTTAATATATTACAATGCGTGCGAGTTTAAACAAAAAGACAAAATTGTGCAAGTTAGCATACTTTTACACGTAATTGGAGAACAATGTCGAGAGATTTACCAGCAATTCGGTCAACAATTCACGTCAGTTGAAGAGTTACTAAAAAAATACGACACGTTTTTTCTACCAAAAAAGAACTTAACTATTGAGAGACATCGGTTCTTTACACGTGATCAGAAGGAAGGCGAGTCTATTGAACAGTATGCTTTTGAATTAAAGAAATTAGCTGCAAAATGAGAGTTTAAAGATTTGATGCAAGATTTAATTAAAGACAGACTAATATGTGGTATCAAGGAGGGTGTATTACGAGAAAGATTGTTGCGAGATCCAGATTTAACTTTAGAAAAAGCATTGGATATTTGTAATATAGCCCAGATGTCCAAAATACAAGCGGGCAATATAAAAAAGGAGTCGGCGGAGCACCACTCTTTTGCAGTAAATGTGGGTGATAATCAGAAAGACAAAGCTGCAGGTGAACAGAGCCAGAATATAATGTGGATGCGAAGGGGAGCACGCGGAAGAGGATGGCGCGGGCGCGCCGGCGCGGGCGCTTCCGCTGCGACGGGTTGGCAACGCGCGGCGGGTGCCGCGCGCGAGCAGCCGTCTGCTGCGCAGCGACCGTACCGCGCCGCCGCCGCGCCGACGCCGCAGCCGCCAGCCAAAGCGCAAGCTGTGAATCGTGGTGTGCAGTGTTGTGCAATGTGTGGACTAGCACACGGACAGCGTGAGCAATGTCCAGCGTATGGTCGTAGATGTTTAAGGTGCAATAACTTAAATCATTTCTTTCGTATGTGCAACGTTCATGAAGTGCGTGAGGACAATGAGGAATGTCAGGTAATTTACTATTTTAACAACAACCTAAATGATTGGTCGGTACCTTTGATAATAAATGGATGTGAAATAAAATTTAAAATTGACACCGGAGCTGATGTTAATGTTTTACCATGTAGATTTTTAAATAACATAAAGTTGGAGAAAAAAAATTTGTTATCATCTGGTTTAAAATTACGTGGCTATTCGGGCGGTGATATCAAAGTAATCGGCAAATGTAACCTAAAGTTACATCATAAAGGGCATCCATATATCACGGAATTTATTATTGCGGACGTGCCTTCGCCACCAATTATTGGCAAGTATTCATGTGAACAATTAAATCTTGTAAAATTGGTACTAAATGTAAATACAGGGTACAGTATGGAAAATAAAAGTACAATCATGAGCGAGTATTCCGATGTTTTTGAAGGTATGGGATGTATGCCCGGGGAGTATAAGATAAATTTAGATAGTACATTTAGACCAGTAGTGCATGCACCTAGAAAATTGCCAATAGCATTGAGTGATAGCATTAAAATTAAGTTAGAAGAGATGGTAAAGCAAGGAATCATTGCCAAAGTAGATGGTCCAACAGACTGGGTAAACAGTATGACTGTTGTTAAGAAAAGTAATGGGGATTTACGTATATGTTTGGATCCAAAAGATCTAAACAAGGCGATCAAACGAGAATATTTTAAATTACCAACCCTTGATGAGATCACATCAAAGTTAGCCGGTTCAAAGTTTTTTAGTACAGTTGATGCTAAACAAGGATTTTGGCAATTAAGATTGCATAATGATAGCACAGACTTGTGTACCTTCAACACGGCGTTTGGTAGATACAAGTTTCTGCGCTTACCGTACGGAATAACTTCGGCCTCCGAAGTATTTCACAAAAAAATGTACGAATATTTCGATAACCTGGAAGGAGTTTGTCTTTTTATTGATGATCTTTTAATTTACGGAAAAACTATGGCAGAACATGATCAAAGATTAAGAAATGTTTTAGACAGATGCAGACAAATAAACTTAAAATTAAATCCAAAGAAATGTAACTTTAGACTGAAGGAAATAAAGTACCTAGGACACAAAATAACATCGGAAGGCATAAATCCCGATGAGTCACACATCTCAGCAATTAAAAACATGCCGCGACCAGAAAATATCAAAGATATAGAAAGATTCCTAGGTTTAATTACATATGTAGGTAGTTTTATACCAAACTTATCTGAAAAGACACATATGTTAAGAGAACTTTTAAAGAAAGATATTGAGTGGCACTGGACAGAACATCATGAAAAGTCGTTTAGTAATTTAAAAAAATGTCTTATTAAAAATCCTGTTCTTCAATATTACACCTTAGAAAAACCAGTGGTTATTTCAGTAGATGCTAGTAAACACGGATTAGGTGCGTGTCTAATGCAGAGTGACCTACCTGTATGTTATGCGTCACGGTCTTTAACTAAAGCAGAGTTATCTTACGCTCAAATAGAAAAGGAGTTATTGGCCTGTGTGTTTGCTTGCGAGAAATTTTATTCATATATTTACGGTAGAAATGACATTATCATAGAAACAGACCACAAGCCGCTCGTCAGTATTATAAATAAACCAATAGCTATGGCCCCGGCTAGATTACAGAGAATGTTGCTTCGATTGCAACCTTATTGTTTTAAATTAGTATACAAACCAGGCAAGTATTTATACATTGCTGACACGTTATCCCGTGCACCTGAACCACTAAGTAGGGAAGAGCGCCACACGTTACCACGTGATCATTTGGATGCTCAGGCACAGGTCTGTGCAATTTCAAATTGCAATCCACTCACTGATACGCATTTTGTGAAAATACAGAAAGCAACAGAAAATGATACAGCACTACAAACCATAATTACATACATAAAAAATGGATGGCCGGTACATAAGCATGATATAAGTACGGATGTTACTCCGTATTGGACTTACAGGGATGAACTTTCTGTCGCGTATGGGTTAGTGTGGAAGAATGAGAGGATAGTTAAACCGCAAAGTATGCGTAGTGATATGTTAAAGTTAATTCATCTTGGACACATGGGTCTGGAAAAATGCAAGCTTAGAGTACGTGAGACAATGTTCTGGCCAAACATTAATACTCAGCTACAAGATTTTATTAGCAACTGTCAGGCATGCTTATCTTTTAAAAATGAAAATAGAAAAGAATCTTTGATTCCTCATGAAGTTCCAAACCGAGCGTGGTCGAAACTAGGTACAGACATCTTTCATTTCAATAGTAACACGTTTTTACTTGTAATTGATTATTTTAGTAAATTTATCAGCGTAAACAAATTAAAATCTTTGTGCTCAGAGCATGTAATTAAAAAATTACAAGAAGTTTTCACTACGCAGGGCATACCAAATACAGTAATGTCAGACAATGGACCCGAGTTCAGTTCGTATAAATTTAGAGAATTTGCGCGAGATTGGAACTTTGAGCATATAACATCATCCCCTAGGTACCCTCAATCGAATGGACAAGCAGAAAGGGCTGTTCAAATAGTAAAAAATATAATGAAGAAAACTAATATGGAGGGCACGGACTTCAGGCTAGCCTTACTTGAATATAATAATACCCCAATTAGCAGCTTAATAGCATCTCCATCGGAATTATTGAATAATCGCAAATTAAGAAGCATCATGCCTTACTTACCAAAACGGTTACAATCAAATGTACACAAAAAGGTGAGAGAGAATTTAATTTTGAGGCAAATTAAACAGAAAAGGTATTATGACAAAGGTTCAAGAGATTTAAAAGCATTAAGCATAGGTCAAAAGGTAAAAGTGAGAGTAAACAAAGAATGGGTACCAGGAATTGTACGAAAGATAGTGGGGAGAAGATCATATGCGGTAGATTTACTAGGAGGTGGCTATCTGATACGAAATAGAAGACATTTAATAACAGATGCTAATCAAAGTTCACACACATCCACGCAGTCATTATCTTTCCCTTACGATGATATCATCGCTCAGAGTGATCACGCCGACACTCACAACAACACAAATTCTGCTCCGACAGACACCAATACAATATGTAATCAATATGTTACTCGGTTTGGCAGAATGGTGAGACCGCCTGAGAGGTGGGGTTACTAGTGCAACTCCAGCCACAGCCTCTAGCCAGCAGCACATGTAATAATAGATAAGTACAGAAGTATTTAGTGATAAGATATTAATTATAGCAGAGTAAATTTAAATTAAATTCTATTATATAATTAAATTCTCATGTAACGTAAATCTCAATTTTATTTAAATAAAATATTTATTATGTTACATAATAATACATAAGGTATCATTAATTAGCACTTCTCAATGATTGTATTCAGTAGTCCTCGTACTTTGCATACATCAAAGTAACGACAGGCACTACCTGACTTACGTTAAATATTTATTATATAACCTTAGATGTAGATACTGCATGTAAAGCTTCGTCCTAATAAAGCACCTATTACTTATTACATTATATAAAAACCAGTTATGACAATAACTCGTTTCCCCTACTTAGAAAGATGAATAGCCAATTGTTATACATGGCATAATTATATTTGCATTGTATTATTATTGTATTTGTATTTTTTTTTTCAAAAAGGGGGTTGTCGGTAGTTCATTACATTGTCATCACATACCAGCGCATGAGGGTACCTACAGATGGATCATATGTGAAGAACCAATAAAGGCAGTCTTGTTCTGAACACCTTGTTTGATTGTCGAATCCTCTACGCACCTACTCGACAACGGGCGTTGACGTCGCGAGTCTATAGTGGCAACGTTACGTACCCGCTAAACGCAATTTTAACGTCGTGGACAGAGCAGAACGGCGGCATTATTGTACCTGTTGCCAAAAAACGAAGTGGCTGCGTGAAGGCATGCTACTAGAGACTCACGACGTATACGTCACGTCTGCGCCGCGTTGCCGCTGCGCTTTATGCTTTGCACATGACAGCAATCATATTTATGTTTAATGCACCAGGGTGCACAGGGGACATCAAAATTTGTACATATCTCAACTACAAACCTACAAAATTTGTATTTTTGTAATGACACCCAAGATAAAAGAATTACAGAGGAATTTAAAATGGAACATACCGTGTCCTATGTCTACACGCATAGTAGAGACTTGGTCATAGAGGGCAGCACATATCCATGTAAGCATCAGCAGCCATAATATGAGAGTGCCTCTCACAGCCCAGCGGAGAGCGCATTGCACTTCGGCACCAATGTTGTGCTCCTGTGAAGCAGCAGCAGAGTTTTGGCAGCGTTCACGCCTAGAAGTAAACCAAACATATAAAATTTTCTAGTATTCAAACTATGTATTTGAATAATAATTACCTAAGTTTTTTTGGAGGAATTTATGACAATAATTTTGGTTTTGGTAATGCTGGTCTTCAATGTATTAAATATAAAAGAATTAATAGAGTTAGTTTGTAGATTAAATTTGTGTGTTATCATGACAAACTAAAGTTAAATGATCTGTTAATGTGATACTTATCAAACATAACTTGTCAAAAGTAAGTAACTGATTCTAATCTACAATCTGCTGGGCCTAAAGCAACTCTCACATTTTTTATAAATTGGCTAGTTTTTGCATGACACTTCGTCCTTGTGAATTTCATTTTGGAAAATAAATTAATCCTAAGTAGTGCACTTAGGGATAACACAGCTTGTAATTAGCGAAAGAACTTACAGAATTGGACTAGTATTTCCAGAGATTAGCCTGAATGAAAGTAAACTGAACTTTAATTTATATTAGTAGTAATTATTTTCATAGTTACCTACTCTAATCACTAAAAATTACAATTAAACTCAGGAAAAATGCTATACTACCTATTTGATACATTTAGAATTTTGATAACGAGACGTGCTTCAGATAATGGTTAATGCTGTGGATGGTGGTAAGGTAATGTTATGATTGGGAATAAAATGAATGATTTTACCTCTTAATAAAGTATCAGACTAAAAAAATACCATTCTTTTCCAACTACAAACCTTGTAATTTTCTTCTTTCTGCTGGGAATTATTTCTAGCTGCAAGTCTTCTGACTCTTCGTCGCTAGATAAGTCCAAAAGACGAAAGTTTTCCTTGTTGACTTTGGATGGTGTAGACATTTTAAATTCCGGCTCATACAACACATGCTATTAGTTACTTTCATGTGCGATATGCATCAGTCAGCTAATCACACTATATTTATTTATGCGATTTAATCATAAATTCGCTTTCAAGGTTAGAAAAGTTAAATTAAAAAGTTTGAAAGTACTGAAGATACAAAAGCTTACCGCAACGAAAAACTTATGAATTAAGAGTTTAAAGCTAACCTTAGATAGAACAGAATTTGAACTAATTCTAAGATATGTAATAGTATTGCTTATAGATTCGTTTATAAAACTACGTTGAATAGCAAAATAATGATAGAATTAACGAGAAATTGAGAAATGTCAAACCAATTTGTCAAAGTCAAAGTTATACGTCAAAATAGATGTCTATGGTCGTAATATAATGAAATTGACAGCATGCACGGCGTGGGTGGGCGGGCGGTGAACCTATGGCCGTAGTAATTTTCATACTTTTAGTACACCTAGTAGCTGGTACGAATACCGTAAAATATCCAGCTTAACCGGCCGACGCGACGGCGACGTATGAAGTATTCCGGTAAAGCATGATCCTTTTCACCACGTACCTACCTCTCTCTTACTTCTCGTAAACGTCGTTAAAATATTAATAAATAAGATTTAACCTTTTGACCGCCCCAGTCAAGTGTAGATAACAAACTAAAATGTGCCCAGACTGCCCAGTCTGCTCAGCCCGCCACGATCCCGACTACATGACCGACTTCTAGACTTCTATACGTAATTCCATAGAGTACCTATGTAACTTATCTTGCCGATGCACCTATTGCTTTTTTGACGTAACGGTCAAAAGTGAAATAAGTTACACATGTCAAAATCAAAGCTTACCTTCATACTTTTTCTAGTCGCATCGTTGTAGGCAATTGTTGTTTTATCTTAAATCTACAGACCATTCTTGTATAATGTATACAGACTGAAATTAGATGGATATTTTATACTCGACAGTCACACGTTTGACGTTACGAGTGTATGTATACTTTAGCAAATACTTCAATACGATATGAACTGAGTGTTATGGATCGTATACTAGGATAATATCGTATTGGATTAGAAACATGAAGTCAGTTTCGATCTAAAACCTGGTATTTCAAGCAAGCAATTTAGAAATGTTTGAGAGGTTATATCGAATTGCTAGTACAGTTATTGCATTTGATTGTATAATAATCATTATTGATAAAAAAAATCGCTTTGCTTAAACATTCGACGTACTTTGTACTTTGCCTGTATACGGTAGCTTCTTGTGGCTTCATGGGTAGGCCAAACCAATACTTCATGCCCATACCAGTTTTAGTAATAGGTACGGTACGCCTCCTAACTAAAGGAAAGGCTGCACCACGTATGATTGAAGCGTACATGGATTTTGTAGTCGATAGTTCACGGAGTACAATAACTACAAAGCCAAGCGCGCACTTCGGCATGGTATATAAATCGAAATATCGCGTCTGACTAGGTCGTCGGGTCGCAACCCAGACTGCATAGCTCGTACCCTCCAATTCGCGGCAAAAGCCTTAGGCGCTTATTTCCGGAAATGGAGAATCGAGGTAAACCCCATCAAGAGTCAGGCAGTACTCTTTTCCAAACCACGTTCGTCCCCCTCTCTGCCCAGTCCGATAACCATGTTCGGTAAGCCTATCCCTTGGGAGAAGCAAGCCAAATACCTAGGTGTGATTCTGGACCACTATCTTACTTTCGGAGAGCACATAAAGACGGTGCGTTCGCGCGCCGCTTTCGCTCTCGGTAGGCTCTACTTCATGTTAAATGCACGCAGCAAATTGTCACTCAAGTGCAAATTGCGCATTTACACGGCGTGCATTCGTCCCATCATGACGTACGCCTGTGCTGTATTCGCACACACGAAACCATACCGTCTCCATAGGATGCAGACCCTCCAAAACCGTTTTTTGCGAAGAATCACAGGAGCCCCTTTTTACCTTCGCAACGAGAACCTCCATCTCGATTTAAAAATACCCACCATCCAGCAGTTCATGAAACGCTCCGCCAAGCGCTTCTTCGACACTACTGAGAAGCACTCTAACCCGTTAATCGTATCGCCGCCCGGTACACTCCCTCCCGTATTAGTAAGACTCGACGACCGAGACATACTCTGACCGACCCTGACGATGCTATTACTCTCCTCCAGGAGAGCAATAAGGCTACCAGTACAGTTAAGAAACACAGACACAGACCGCCGTCATTCCGTCCTCGCCGCCGAGGCCCGCCGCGACGACCCCGTACGTCCCCTCCCCGACCCTTGCTCGTGCAAGCCCGCGCCGCTGAGCCTGTAGTTTTAAATTCATCCCTAAATAATGGAAATCCGATCCAGCCTGTCCCTTTGCTGTCCTCTCCCAGCGACGCCCTAAGCCGAGGCTCGTACCCCACAGGGGGTGCTCTTAGCGTGTAGTCGCTTAGTTTGTAAGCTATTTTGCACTGGCTGGAGGCCCTAAAAATAATAATTTTTAAGGCACCACAGGAAAGTCCGGTTAAGGGGCTATTAAACGACTTTTACAGATTTTAAACTGACAATCACGTCAAAATGTGCAGTGTAAATGATTTGAAAAAAATATAAGTTAAACTAGAACATTCTCTTAATCATATAGAAAGTGAATTTTTTTGATTAAGTTCATATTAAATAGTTTAATTAACTCGTGAAGTTGTGTCTGACGCGGACAAAACATTGACAATCACACAAAATCTACCAGGTATAATTATCCGAAACTTACACTATCTTACAGACAATTTTATTATCTATCTTTTAGCCTTTCTTTATATTTTGAAAGAATACTACTTTTATTTAATTTTTTCGACTAAATTTTATAAGTTTTGGACGCAGACTGCGTCCGTTCTGCATCAGTTTTGCGTCCAAAACTCTCAAAGTTTAGTCGAAAAAATTAAATAAAAGTAGTATTCTTTCAAAATTAAAAAAAAGGCGTATACTAAAAGATAGATAATAAAATTGTCTGTAAGATGGTGTAAGTTTCGTTTAATTATACCGTAGATTTTGTGTGATTGTCAATGTTTTGTCCGCGTCAGACACAACTTCACGTATTAATTAAACTATATATAATATGAATATAATTAAAAATATTCACTTACTAAGTGATTAAGAGAATGTTCTAGTTTAACATATATTTTTTTTAAATCATTTACACGGCACATTTAGACGTGATTGTCAGTGTAAAATCTGTAAAAGTCGTTTAATAGCCCCTTAAGCAGCCGACAACCTCCTAGGTTGACCTGCGAGATGCCAATCCGAAAAAAAAAAAAAAAAAATCTGACTAGGTCAGTCGCGGTATAAAGTCGCGGTTAACGGCTAAAGTCGCGGTTAACTGCAATGCAATATGAAGTGCAGTTTACACTTTTGAAGGTTGGTAGCGGCAAATTAACCATGTTACAGTGCAACTCTTTCTCGTGAGAGAAAATGCATTGTTGTTACCTTTTTATATTTGCTTTGGTTTTATTCGAAAAGTCAAATAAATGGACATCAAGATTTTTTCCCGGCAGTGGGATGATAATGGGAATTTTCATAGACAAGTTCCTCTATGGATAGCTGTCACATCATGTAAGCTGTAGCTGTCACTAATTAAGGGATGATCGGGTTGCAAAATCATCGATATTGATTTCGTTATCAACATTCATGTTATAAAAAATGTAAAATGTAAAAATTAAAATCGATTTTCGTTTTGCCGTAGCTATCACCAATTAAGGGATAATCGGGTTGCAAAATCATCGATATTGATACCTATCAATATCATTCATGTTGTGTTAAAAACGATTTTCGTTTTTAGTTACCGTTTGATAAATGTCTATTCCAAAAAATGTCATTTAGCTCGCATAAAAACATATAAAATGAAAATAGATGCTTAGAATACGATAAATAGTCATATGGATTGCTGTATATGCTAATTTCAAAATACTTAATGCAATTTTAACTGCACAAATTAAAATTCCAGAACGTAAGAATTACAGTACTCAAGGGCTTAAGTCCGACAGTGACACATTATTATTAAACGTACCACCTCCGTATAATATCTGATATTTATAATCATATATATATATATATATATATAAATATATATTATGATGATGATGTATTATACGATACATCACAAACAAACAACGTCTCTGTTGCGCCGCTTGAGTGGCGGGGCAGCCACAACAGCTTCTTACAACTCATTCGACGACACGGTTGGCGCAGTGGCTGAGCGATCGACTGTTGTGCAGCGTGTTGCGGGTTCGATTCCCGCCCAGGGTAAACATTTGTGTGATGAGCACTTGTGTTTGCCTTGTGTCTGGGTGTTGTTTATCTATATATATGTATGTATTTACAAAAAAAAAATGTATTTGTGTATGTATATCAGCTATCTGACACCCATAGTACAGGGTCTCCCTAGTTTGGGGTCAGATGGCCGTGTGTGAAAATGTCCCCACATATTATTATTATTATTATTATTATTGCGGAGAGAATGGACACTGACAGTTCTTTCATGGAGTACCTACTAACATTGATGGATGACAGTGAGGTTCATGACATCAATTACTTGATATTGGTCTCGATGTTATTTTTTCTACTTTTAACATCAATTTTCATCGGGCATCCCGCATCCCTATACTGTCAAATGTCAAATGGTCATTCATTCATTTGTCAATCAGAATCAATGCAAATTTTGTAAATGCGATGGATCGTGCACCGAATTTAATTCCTTTTAATAATCAGTTAAATTAAAAAAATAATTGTTTTCTTTAAACAGTTCCAATCATGAAAGAAAAATGGAATTTTATTTTGTATTTAGTTTGGTTTGCCTACATAGTTCTGTCAGCGGTTCTCATGTTCGGGCATGGATTCCTGTTATCCCGTAAAACTCTGAGTGATGTTACTGAATGTGTGCCGCTTGATAAATTTGATTGTGATGGACACGAGAATTCTACAGATTCTACAGCGAAGGGTTATTGTGATGAGGATCAGAAGATTCGGCGAATTTTGTCTGTGCCTGGCGGTCCGCTGGCTTGCGTCCCACAGCAGTTCAGAGTGGTGTTTTTACTAGTAGATGCGCTACGGTATGATTTTACGGAGTATGATGCGAGTATTGAGAAACCGTTGCCGTATCAGAACCGGTTGCCGGTGATGCGTGAGATGCTGGACCGCTGGCCAGAGCGCACGCGTCTGTACCGGTTCATGGCTGATCCGCCGACCACTACCCTCCAACGTGTGAAGGCCCTCGCCACTGGCTCGCTACCGACCTTCATCGACGTGAGCGCTAATTTTGCTGCTATGGAGTTGCAAGAGGACAATATCATTGACCAGGTAATTTATTAGGCTTTCAATTTTCTTTGAGGATTTATATTTTCGCCTGATACAATATTTCCTTAAATTCGTATCCTCAATTATTATCTTAACTAATAGTATTGCTATCAAATTGATAAGATTATTCTTAATTAGGTGACTAAGAACAACGGGCAGGCAGTACTCCTTGGGGATGACACATGGTCTCGTCTGCTACCAAAACGCTGGCTACGTTCTCATGCTATGTATTCATTTCACACTTGGGATCTGGATACTGTTGATACAGGTAACCTCTTAACCATATACTGTTTTATTGATTTTGTGCTGAAAACTGTTAAATCATCTTTATCAATGATGTTAAAAAAGCATAGAGAGCATGGTATACATATACCTATATCTATACTAATATTATAAAAAGGGAAAATTCGTTTGTAAGTTTATATGTAGGGGGTAATCTCTGATACTACTCATACAATTTAAAAAATTATTTCACCAATAGAAACTTACTTTATTCCTGAGTGCTAAAGGCTATATTGCATTATCAAAAAAATAGGGACCCTAGAGAAAATTCACACAGACGAAGTTGCGGGCAAAGTGCTAGTTATGTATATTATTGTCTAGCCTGAATGTCTGTACACATAAAACTGCTAAGTAGGCAGGGAATGAAGTCCTGAAAATCATGCTTAAATTGATAATTAGTTATGTTTGCATATTCTTTAAATCATCTTATATATAAAAATCTTCTGTGTGTGTGTGAACTCCTCCTAAACGCCTGGACCGGTTTTGATGAAATTATTTATGTGTGTTCCAGTAGATTTGAGAATGGTTTAGATTCACTCTTTGACCCGGAAGGTGATGCTGCAGTCGATTTGTAGGACTTCTTAGATGTATGTCACCCTGGTACTAGGAGCGCATAACTTAGTAGTACTGTCTTGTTTAAGTCACCCTGGTACCTCTTCACTGCGAAGGGCCAAATTGCTGTGTCGAGTGGACACAAGGTAGGTAGGTAGGTCGGTCGGTGGGGAGGGTAGGCTGAACCTGGATTTTTGTACCGATTTTCAAGGCAGGACAACTTCTGCCGGGCCCGCTAGTTTAAATGTAAATATATTACTATTGTTTCAATTCCCTTTGATTCAATAAGTAAAAATAAAAAAAATGCAGCAAGCAAAACATGACTGTTAACCTTATGTCAATGATATAAAACTCTCAATCATCGTCTTCCTGTCCTCTCCCATGTTACTTGGAGTTTGCGCATCATTTTTTCTTCTTCTATTCCGTCCTGTCAACTGTCATGCTTTCACTCTTCATTCATATCATTCCTCACACAAACTCATGAGATATAAAGACACAAGATAGAAAACTCATAATATAAAATTAATGCCATTTACTTTTACTTTTACTTTTTACTTTTTTTTTTTTTACTATACCATACAAATATTTTATTTTAACTTCTTTTTCACCAAATTTAATCTCCTTACTTGCAGAGGTTGATTCAAAAATATATGACGAGTTAGCAAAAGATGATTGGAACCTGATGGTGGCACATTATTTGGGAGTGGACCACGCTGGCCACAGGTATGGGCCCAATCATTCCGAGATGACCAGGAAACTAGATGAAACTAATGTAAGACTGAAGAAAATAATATCTATGCTGCCACCAGATGTACTGCTCTTTGTTGTGGGAGACCATGGAATGACTGAAACAGGTATGTAGTAGTCTGAACAGAACACTAAGGTATATTCATATTCTGGAAATTCATAAAAATAATCTTATACTTGACAAAATGTTGTTTATTGTAATTGTAACTAATGTCTTGGAATAATTATAAATAGGTATGTCATGCCATGCATAAACCACTAATTTTATTTACACAAATCCACACAAGTAGATAATTATAGCCCAGTCAAAATAGACATTCAAAGTTACATTAATTCGCATAAAGCTGAAAATTGGTACAAATGTTCGGAACACCATTACAAATAAATTGACAAAAGTCCTCATCGATCCGAGGCGTGCATAAAAAAATATTTAAGGTCAAATGAGTCAAAAATTGTTTTTTTTGCATTTTTTTGCTAAACGGTAAGTTTAAGAGCTCTGCCTCATTAGGACGCCATGGCGACGTCGCCAGCGGCGCAGGCCTGGCCACTTCTGGCATCCGAACGTCGCCAAGTCGAGTAGCCATGGCGTCTCGACAAGTCGACAGTCTGTTCGTTTACGACCGTCAGGAATGTATGTAGAAGAAATCGCACTAGTTTGTTATCTACGTCGCAGAAAAATGGAAAAAGAAAAAACGAAACTATGGGTTCATCCTTTTATATCAGATAGAACTAAGCCAAAGTGGTATTTTTTTTAAACTATATGGAGATTTACGAAAATATCCTGATTTTTTGTTATTATTATTATTTATCGTTATTAATATATATTATTACATATTACACATAACACATTACTCATTATTTACAACAATATCAACTACTATATTCCGATCGAGCGTCCAAAATGGCGGCTGACTGGCGACTGAGTGAGCGAGGTTCAGTTTACTCGTGTACAGTACGGTCAACGTAACTTGGCGCGTCTGAAGTTAGCCGATTAGCTGCGCAGTAGACAATTTCGTTCCTAAAAGTTCCATTGCGCAGCCAAACAGCTAACTTCAGACGCGCCAAGTTACGTTGACCGTATTGTACATTATAGTGGCAACGTCGCCAGGCCGCCAGACGCCACGTAGGGAGCTGTAGCTCGTGGCCACGCTTCCAACTTGGCGACGTCGCCAAACTGTCGCCAAGTGAGTTAGGTACCATACATTTCAATAATAACTGCTTGGATACGTAGCCGGCGACGTCGCCATGGCGTCTTGGTGAGGCAGAGCTCTTATCATAAAAATATGTGAGACAAAATTGTTCATCATGTGTACATGTGTACCTACAAAAATTGATCTTACACTTTTTTCCCTGAATCACCATTTCGGAGATATAGCAATGCAAAAAATTGTGTTCTTAATAATATGCACACGTTACCGACCACCCGTGAGGTAGTGTACTTAGCGCATTTTTAAATGTGGCTTCCCTGGTAGGCCTATTCCACGATCTATTGTGGTCCTGTTGAGTTAAAAATGTTGTACCAAATAAAAAAAGTAGTACTATTGAAAATGATGAAAGCGGTGTAAGTTATGAGTAATTTGGGAAAATTATTTGTCTGATTGATAATCATCTAATGGAACTTCAAGCATACTGTATTCTTCCTCTTCTTCTTCTTCTTCCTGCTGGGTAAAAGTGAATTGTTCAAAGAGCGATGCATAGATGTCTCATCGCTGATATCGTAAGAATCCTCTTCTAATGGCGATTCAACATTGGAGGACGATTGGCTTAAACAACTGATACAAGCCAATGAACAAAACAATCCAACTTTTTACCCGACTGCGCCAGAAGGAGGGTTATGTTTTTCGGGTGTATGTATGTATGTATTTTGCAGCTGAATTTATCATTAGTTACACCCATTTTGCAATTGGAAAAAATTGTATTGAGGAGTTCTTCTGGTGCAGGTGGAACAAAATACTGAACTGGTTCCAATGTATTGTCAATTAACTCCAACCTGAAGCCTGGTCAAGCCTGGTCATAAACTAGAACACCAACCCCAGTGGGGGTTGGAGTTCTAGTTTATGACCAGGCCACACTTTCAGCTTTAAGCGAATTAATGTAAGCTTACCCCTAATTTTTAAGCTAATTTGACCGGGCTATTAGTATTCATTTATAAATGTAAAAGTCCCATGTATTTTTAACTTTTGATTTTAAAAACATACTTAGCATTGTATAATAATTTGAAGTATAATTTTGTGGAAATATCTGAAGCCGAGCCATTGAGCCAAGTAAGCGTCAGGGGAACAAGGCATGGGTCAGATATATTTTCACCAATTTATATTATTGTAATAATTATAAATTAAGTAAAGGTGCAAATTTTTCATATTGTTTTAGACTCACATGAATGGACCAACTCTGATGGTAGGTATTAAATAGTATTGCTTGTAGAATATTTATTTTTGTGTTACTGTTAATTAATTATTTTGTTTAGGCTAAATTTGCTATGTGTGTGATTCTAAAGCATTTTTGTTAGAATTTGTGTCTATGGAAATAGATTGTAGTTATTTCCATTATTTTTGTGAATTATAATTTGACATTTGGCATTCTATGTAACAAAGTTTTAATTTATGTTGTTTTTACTAGGTGACCTAGGGTGCAAATATTTACCTAAGTTGGATAATACAAAATGTACCCTATGTTTATTGAAATAAAGTCGACTTTGTATTATCCAAGTAAAGCGAATATTTGCACGTATACGCCATGTGAAGTGCCGGCATAAAAACTAGAATGTTTTGTTTGGAAACAAACAATTAGGAAGGATCAACACTGAAATAGAGAATTAAAAATCTTCTGTTTTTTTATGCTGGAGTTTTTATTATTATTTTTTTCCAAGTTTTTTAGAATAGATAGACTATGCATGCAATGCAAATACGTTTGCAGGTTTCTACAAACACTAAGTTAATAATAATATTCTCGTCTCCCTTGACTAGGTGATCATGGTGGAGAAAGTAAAGCAGAACGCACAGCGGCTTTCTTCGCGTACCGGGGCGCAGGCCTAGCTGGAATTGGGGAAGACATAATGACCGGCAGAGAAGTGCAGCAGACCGACCTAGCGCCCACTCTGAGTGCGGCGCTCGGAAGACCGCCGCCCTCGCCCTCCCTAGGTCATCTGTTGTTGCCTGTGTTGCCCAAGTCCAGCAAAAGTCATACTTTACTGCACATTACAAATAATTTAAAGCAGGTGAGTTTTACGCAAAAGTCTTCGTTACGTTCGTTCTCTCTCTTAGAGATCTAACGCGGCATTCATTTAATTTTTAAACCCAGTTTGAATATTAAAATTCTCTTGTGTGACTATCATTCTGTAGTAGCACTAATGCTCATTATCTGTGTAAAATATTCAGTATTATTTAAACAACATAATACGGTCAACAGATAACACAATACATGATTCGCTACGGAGAAGAATCCCAACAAGTATCTCTCGACCGACTCGCGCATCTTATCAACGCGACAAGGGAACAGCTACATATAGCCGCCTCCATTGAAACTGATGACGAACTGAATAATTACGTTGCGGATGTCAGGTATCATGCGGAAATTATGTAGGTAAACAAACGTATTTGAATGTTAACTTAATGTAATCAAGTTTATTTTTGTTTCAGGGCCCTAGTTGATAACATACGCACTGTTTTCCGCGAAGTCTGGGTCGAATTTGATTCGCTGTCTATGCTCAGAGCTCTTCTACTTCTTCTCCTTGCGATATTTTTCAATTGGCTGATTACAGAAGGTCTTCCCATGGAACGACTTTCTGCTGTATTTGCTAGTACTTTTGTCCCGACTGGACTCATTTCAATGGCTGTTTGTATAGCTGTTTGCTACACAGCTTATTATTTCAAACTTCTAGAAGATCTTGAACATGCGATTATTTTAAGCACAGGCCTAATATCAGCTGGTGTAACGTGTGTTTTAATAATCATGCACTGGGATGGAATTGCCCAAAGATGGTACGAGGGACGTTCGCTGTTTTACGAACGTTTCGCACGCGCGGCGCTAGCGGCTTCTGCGGCCGTTCTAGTATCGAACAGTTACATAATAGAAGAAGGGTCTACCTTGGCGTTTTTGTCTATATCAGTGTTAGCACTGATGGCTTGGAACTCATCGAACATAAACACGTTGTTTTATTGGCTGTTCTGTGGAGTAATATTTGCAGGGACGAGGTCGTATCGCGGTTGTCGCGAGGAGCAGGGGGACTGTTGGACGGCCGGGGCGGGGGTGCCCACTGGGCAGTCGTCGCGCCCCGCGCTCGTGTTGGGGATGGGCACAGTGGCTGCTGTGGTAGCTATTTGCAGGCGGCATGTGGGCTGGCGGGGATACTGTACCTTAGTAGCGGGGTTGTTGGCCTGTTCTCATTGGGCTACGGGGTATGGGTCACTGGGATCTCCAAGCCGTGCTAAAATGTTAGCACGCGCCGCATGGCTTGTCCTAGCGGTGATGTTGTGTCTACTATGGAAGCGTGAAAGTAGCGGCGCCACTCTGCCACTGATGGCTAGCGCTCTGATGTTGTTCGTCGCGAACACACTAGTACTTGGTGTGGCGTACGCTCCCGCTGCTGTTTTATCTTTCATACTGGCATGTTTAGCTCTGAATATTGTTGCGAATTTGAAGAATGAAGGAACGACAAAATTTTGTAAGTTGTTTTTCTTTCTTTATATTTGTAACAACGAACTCCTTTAGTTTTAATTAATTTTCAAATTTAATTCTAATTTTTGCAGCACTGGTAACTCGATGTAATTCAAGCGTGGCTTGCATGTGGGCGTTATTGGCTTCATACTCGTTTTACGCCACGGGTCATCACGCCACACTGGGCCACGTTCGATGGGCCCCTGCCTTCCATGCTGGGGATCCTAACTATTTGGAAATTGGATCGACAATCACTGCTTTCCTGGTGTCACTTGAATTATTCGGTAAGTGATTAATATACTATACTGGGCTGAAATCTACACCTGGGCGCGAGTATTTTGCGTTCCGTAAAAATATAAATATTATGATAAAAAAAAAAACGTTAATTACAGGGCGTTTTAACCTTTTAACCGCCCGACTTCATCATCATCAGTTGTCGTGCCTTCAGCGCTCGGCGCAGTGAATAATATTAGTAATTCATCTGACTTCGACATTATTTTTAGGACTTCTGAATAAGAGAATAAAGTGTATTAAATTGTAAATGATTACTTAATTAACTATTTACCTAATATAAACATATTTTTGATAGAATACAGTGTAATTAAATAAAAAAACAGACTTAAACGAGCTGTGGTATTTGGCCGGAAATATACGACGCTAGCGTAATGGACACAAAAATATTTGATGGATTAATCCGACGGAAGAATTTAAAGGGTTAAATACGTATTTACCGTAAAATCAATTTTTAAAGAATCATGGCGAGATCCATACATACTATTGTATGAAAAAAAAGAAATTGTTATTATATTTAGCCTGTACTGTCCCACTGCAGGGCAAAGGCCTCCCTCCATTCCTTCTATTGGTCTCGACTTTTAGCTATGTCTTGCCAATTCTTAAGGAAGCTATCCAAGTCATCCCGCCATCTCTTACGTGGTCTACCGCGGTCCCGTCTCGTCATTTCAGGGCACCAATTACATTATATTACCAGGAGTACATTGATATACTTACCATATTTTTAAACCTCCGCATAATTAAAATATTACGAAATGAAAATAACACTTTTTCGTTTCATCTCGATGCCCATTTTGTGTTTATAAAAAAAAGAAAGTTACAAGCGACGTTAACGGATCTATCAAATTGGCAGACAAGTGATGTGACAAGTGTGTGAAAAAAAAAAAACATTATTTTGTGATATTATTTCCCATAAAACGATGCAATTTCAGTGTAAGAACTGCGAAACGGTGGCTGTCAGTGTCACTGCCACTGTCAGTAGCCGTTTCGTTCTGAAATAATGAGATTTTCGTTAAACTATTTACTTTTTTTTTTTACTGGGTTTAAAAATATTGTGAATGCCTGAAGATACTTTTTAGGTACCCCAGAAATTCAATAATTAGAATTTCAACTTCTCTAAACATCTTTATTTCTTTTTGTACAAATCCTGCCATGATTCTTTGTCAGGTTCTCTGTTCGCGTTCGGCGCGGCGGTGCCACTCCTAGCGCTGTGGGGCGAGAACGGCGCGGCCCGAGTGGGCCCCCGCACACAACTAGCAGCTGTCTTCTCACTGTGCCTCAAGTTTATGCTCTGCTTTGCTATTAGGGTATGTATAAGATGTCCGATAAAACAGTTTATACCTCACTTGTTTTGATACGAGCTGTCGAGGCCGCCTTGCGGTTTTGTTAGATGCAAGCCAAGGCTCACCGTGACAAAACCGCATGTGATATTAAGTTGCATGAACAAACAAAGTACTAAGAGCGGGATGCTTTAACTATACTTTACTGACGGGTAATAGTAAAAAATGGCGCTAACTATCTTCAAACCAAAACCCATTGTTTGGTTTTCTGGTTTCAACCCATCTATAACGTACGTTAAATAGTTACTATTACCATAGCCGATGCTTCATCCACCAGTCAACGTAATTTTGTGTTGTCAAACAACTACGTCAAACATCAAAATATTATGGTATCTCTACTTTGACTGACGGATTTTTATGTCATGAAACAACCGGTTACATTTAACGAACGTTAAACATCCACGTCATAGTAATTTTTAACCGTCCGTTTGTAACGTTAACCAACTGTTTTAAACAACCCGCCCTTATTGTCGTCATGGGTAGAGTTTATTTTACTTAGAGTCGCGGTTCATGTTGTATTGTATTTTACAGATTTTTTATAGTAAACAAAACAGCTCTTAATAGGTGAAAGTTACACTAATGATTTACTTTTATTGTCACACCAATCACTTTTAGGCTCTTATTTCGCAGCGAAAAAAAATAATCCTATCCCACACATTATTCATCAGGTATTCGCGTGCGCGATCTCAGCTACAATCCACTGCCGCCACCTGATGATCTGGGGCGTGTTCACACCGAAGCTTTTGTTTGAAGCCTGCGCCTGCGCCGCCGCGCTCATCGGCACAGTGTTCGGTGCCACACTCGTCGCGTGGCACTTGCCCACGCAACACCGCTCCAGTTGACACAAGCGGTTCAATTAGATCGTAGTTTTGTATAGACTTGAGTAGTGGGGGCCTCGGTTTTTGAGTGAATGAGGTGACAAATAGACCAATGCAATTTTGATGGGTGAAATAACATCTGAGGGTCTATACACCTATCAGGGACCTAAGCTTTATGCCGTTTGATACGGGAACAATATTGAAATTGACTTGACATGTCCGAGCTGTTTCAAAACATGCTTTAGTGGATACTAATTATAGAGATCGAAATTGAAAACGGGTCACCCGGAAGGAATCCAGACCTGAAACTGTGATTATTACTAATTCTGTTACAAACTTATTTATTCGAAACTTATACTTATGTTTTCTCTACAGGGCTGGCTAAATGCATTCATGCATTTTCTGAACAGAT
Organism: Charanyca ferruginea; assembly: GCA_947361185.1. Taxonomy (NCBI): domain Eukaryota; kingdom Metazoa; phylum Arthropoda; class Insecta; order Lepidoptera; family Noctuidae; genus Charanyca; species Charanyca ferruginea. Next base: position 11,491,722 of record OX376069.1, read on the forward strand.
AAGTTTTAGGCACTATACAATAATTTTATAGACTCTCATGTCATCATTGTTTATTTGTCATTGAATGACAAGGACGTAATGTTTTTAATGTATTTATAAATGTCACGTTTATGAAAGGGTTAGTTTTTAATCTTAGCGCGAGGCGAGCTTGTTTATATATTTATTTATTTAATTAAGGCTCTCCTACAACTTATTCATTAATACACTTAGTTAGTTTGAAGTTATTGGATTGCAGTGAACTTGTCACTTGTAAGGGCACTTGTGCATTTTATTATAGGTATAATTCACAAGTGATGTGCACTCTCTTACAAGTCTTACAAATCACTAGATCCTATTGATGATATAATACATATTGATACAATGTTCATTGTTTCTGACTGCAAGCTCGGCTCTCGACCAAACTGCTGTTGTATGTAACTACTGCCATCTGCTTTTGTTTCTAGTTGCGTGTAATGAGAGGCTTAGCCGGTTAGCCCATGCCAAAAACTGTGAACCTAGTGTAGCTTATCGATAGTCGACTATCGCTAAACTATCGAATAGTCTATCGATTGTTGACGTCATATCAATAGTATCGATAGTATGATACAGGGCAATACAATTGATATATAAAAATAGTATCGATAGCATCGAAAGCATTGCTCTAATAGTATCGATACTATCGAAGACCAGTATATTATGTTTAGGAGTAATACTTCAATAGTATTGCTCCTAAACATAATATGCTGGTCTAGTATCAATAGCTCACACTATCAAGAGTTTAATTAACGGCGATAGTATTGCCTTCCAATAATCAATTACATAGCTTATAATCGGGAAACGATACTATCGGAGGGTTTTACAAACTATCGACATATATAAGTATCGATCCTATCGAGCTTCCAATCAATAGTATCTATTTGTTAATTTGTGATATCGATATTACCGATAGCACTATCGATATTGTTACTAGTTTTTGAGATCATCTTAGGCAACTCTACTGTGAACCAGTGTAAAACATTCTCGCTTAAATACCCTACATCTATGTTTAGTGTGCACTACCCTATAGAAGCTGTACTATAGATACTGGCTATGACCAAGTATTTTCGCAAGATTGTTAAAGGGCAAAACTGTTTGTGCCGAGATTATTTGTCTAGTTACGAGGCCCTTACATTATTACGCTTGGACAGACTGTTGTAACTAATTAAATAATCTTATTGTACTGTTTTGGATGACACTGTCGAGATATTATATTCATGCGAATTTGAAAGACATTATGTTACTTTTTATTGGAATGTTTGACTGCGTGAGTTGCAGAGTTCATTTACGAAGTTACGGGTACATTTTGTGCTTAATGGTTGTATTAATTTTAATTTTATTTATGATTATTACGTGATGTCGACCTAACGTATTTTAATAATTATAGACAATTAAGATGTTTTTAAATATAATTTATTGTATTTGAACAAACACTGCCATAGGCTGTTAGTTGTTATTGAAAATGTTTAGAAATGTTGTTATTTCTTTGTTTGAAATTAAAATGAACTTATTGTAGATTGAAACATCAGTATTTGTTCTAGTTGAAACCTATATTAAATTATTTGAGCAATAATTTGTATTAAAATGATCATATATCGCCATATTATTATTATTTATGAAGAATAGAATAGATATTTATTACGTATTCCATTGGCATTATCATTTTGGTTGTAAAGCAATATGATTTTTTTTATAATAAAGATTTTTAGCACACTATTGGGTTTTAATAAATAATAAAAACGTAGGTATATATTAAGATTTATTTTATAGAATACTATGACTTTTTCTGTCTATGTAAGGAGTAATATAGTTTAAATAAGATACATAAAATATTATCTTGAAACCCCAGAATTGTAGAATCGCGGTTACAGCTAGCATACTCTAAAAGATAAGCTTGTGACGAATAGCACCTTCCACTCACCAATATAATTAATTTAGTAACGAACTATTGAAACTGGATAAAAAATTCTTCACTGCACTCTGAAATACACGCACATAGTTGTTAGGTTATAAAATGGGCAGATCACGTGGCGGGTGCAGTAGGATCGTATGGATTCAAAAGATATTCGGAGAACGCATTGACAGCGGACGCGCCGCGTACTTCCTTATCCAAGAGAGGCAGTTTGGTAACATGGAAGTCTTCGTACAAGTCTGCAATTTGTTCCAGATACTTCTCTTGAACTTTATGCCTTGCCGCACACAAGTCGCACGGTGCCGATGTTCGCAGTAACAGCTGGTTGACAATAATATTGTGCGTGTCAATGCCGCACCGCGTTAGCTCCTGAACTAAACGCTCAGTCTCATAGAGTGACAGAAACTCTGCAATGCACACACACACGAAAGTTGTCTGGTTGGGGTCCTTGAACTGGGTGTTGACTTGTCTGATAACCGAAAGCATTTCATCCATTTTATTGCTGAACATGTCTGAATTAAACTCGGCCAGGCCAAACAGTGTTGCAACTTGGTTGATGAATGGGGCAACCTGAAAAAATTAAGTGTTGTGTGAGTCTAAAACAAGTGACCTAAAAATTGATTTTAAGTCGCAATTGTTTTAGTGTCGGGTATAATCGTAATTATTGGCACACCACCTGTGCATTGTCAAAATAGCGTCATGATCAAAGACTATAATATTATATATACAGAGGTCATGATTACAATGCCCGTTGGTGAGGTCACTTGTCACCTGTAAGCTGTCTGTCTTATTAGTTAAGTACTAACATATATTAAGTCTATTGTTACTAACCCAGTGGATCTTTGTTGTCCGAATAAATTAAATGAATGAATGGATGTAATTGTAGTTTAGTTTCTTATCAACACAGGCATAAGTTACTATACTAAAAAATACTGCAATATCTTTGTTACTTGAATTAAAATTAATATACCTACTAATATTACAAAGAGATTTGATTGTATGTTTGTTTGTAATGGATATTCTCTAAACATACTTAACAGATTTTAATTCTTTCACATAGTGAAATCTATATTATCAGCAAGTAACTTAAGTTATATTTTATTGTATAAAAAATAGGGTTTCGTAAGGAAATTCATGGGCAACGTGCTGTTAATAATATTTGATACATTTTATTTAAAGTTATTCATACTAATATTATAATGAGGAATGATTTGTATTTTGTATGTTTGTAACAAATAAACTCAAAAACTACTGGTTTAATTTCAAAAATTCTTTCACCATTAGAATGCTACATTATCCCTGAGTAACATAGGCTATACAAATGGTTTAAAAAAAAATAGGGATGCTTGAGAAAAGTCAAGCGGGCGAAGTAGCAGGCAAAGTGCTAGTGATAGATAACTTTTTTATAACAATGGATAAGCAATGCGAGCTATTATTCGAAAAACTGAAGGTGGAGCTTATAAGGCAAACAGAAGAAATAAATAAGGGCCTAATCGAAACTTTTGATGAAAAAATGAAACCGCTAATCGAGGAAAACACAAAGCTAAAAACGGAAGTAGTCCAACTAAAATCACGAATCACAAAACTAGAGCGATCGTCAAGGCGCAATAATCTCCTCCTACACGGAATACCAGAGACAGAAACCAATCAAGTACAACTGATTGGAACTGTAGTGCCCTATCTCAATGGGATAAGCGAGAAAGCTAAAGAAAATGAGTGGGATAGATGGGAAATAAGCGACGCTTATAGATTGGGAAAGAAAACTACTAACAAAACCAGACCAATTTTAATAACTACAACACTAGTGTGGAGAAAAAACCTTATAATCAAAAACAACGCGCTGTTTCCTAAGGGCGTCTACGCTACTGAGGACCTACCCAAAGACGTCATTGCAGCCAACAGGGCTTTGATCCCAAAAATGAAAGAAGCGAGACTTGCAGGCAAATATGCAGTAATTAAAAACGGAGAGCTGATAGTAAAAGAATTCAAGAGTAATGAGAAAAGGAAGCGAGTACCATCCTCTCCACCATCAACCCCGCCAGAGGGTTTCAGTCGCATCAATGAGACATCAATAGATAAACAACCCACGAAACTCTCAAAAATAAATCCATTTCAAGACAAGAGGGAACACGGAAATCAGTCAAAAAACTAGACAAGCATACTACGGAAACAAGGCCAACAACAACTACAGCAGCAGCAACGAGAAATATAAACTTAAGGATAAATAAAACTAATGAAAAAGGAAGTCACGAAAAATACAACATCTGCGGTATTCACAACAACCAATTCCCCAACCCGGCTGGTCCCCGTGGGGATAACGACCACTACCCTCCAGCTCAAATAGAACATACCTTACAAATAGGTACGTACAATGTGAGATCACTTGCATCAACTGAAAAGCAAATCGAACTAACACACTCTTTGGAAAATATTAAATGGGATGTCTTAGGACTGGCAGAAGTTAGACGAACGGGTTGCAAAATTGAAGAATATCCAGAATACATCTTCTGCTACTTCGGAGAATCAGTAGGCCTCAATGGGGTTGGTTTCCTAATTAAGAAATGGCTAAAATCAAATATCATAATCTTCACAGGAATCACGGAACGGGTGGCTATATTAAAACTCAATCTCAATGGGAAACTTATATCGGTAATCCAATGTTACGCTCCAACCTCAGACTCAGATGAAGAAGAAATAGAAAAATTTTACAACAATATCAAAACAGCCTTAGATATGAGCGAAGGAACAATACTCGTCATGGGCGACTTCAATGCCAAAGTCGGACAGCCGCTAAACCACGAAACCCTAGTAATGGGAAGTTACGGATACGGAGCTCGCAATGATAGAGGCGAAAAACTAGTACAATTTGCTCATGAACAAAGACTTTCAATAATGAACACATACTTCAAGAAAAAATCCAGTCGAAGATGGACGTGGATCTCACCCGATCAGAAAACAAAAAATGAAATAGACTTTGTATTGTGCAATAAGACCAAATCCATAACAAATATTGAAGTTCTGAATAAAATAAGTTTCCCATCGGACCACAGACCAGTGAGAACTACACTACAACTAAAAGATCTAAAACTAAATAGAATAAGTATTAAACCTAATCCAAATACGCTAAAAACAGACGACGAAGTTATCGCGTACAACGAGAACCTGAAAGAAAACTTGGACTCAAGCATACTTTCATCCATGACGGACATACAGAGATACTATGACATCCTTGAAAACACAATCAGGAAAAGCCTTAACATAAGAAATCCAACAAACAATACAGAAGGAAAACACAAAATCCTAAGCAAGAATACAATAAAGCTGATACAAGAAAGAACGGACCTTATGACAACTCAAAATAGAAGTAAAACAACAAAGACTCGTCTAACAAAACTTTTCAAGGAAACTAACAGAGCGATCAGACAAGACTACAAAAATCATAGACACAAAATTATAGAAAAGAACCTCAACAGATACAGGAGCTCAAAGCGGGCATTTAAGGAACTAAACCGGCACAAAGAATGGATTCAAAAACTAAAGGAAGATAACAAGGAAACGAGAAGCAGAAAAGAAATAATTAACTGTGCAACCAATTTCTACAGAGACCTTTACAAAAAAAGAGGCGGAAATACAATAGAAGCAGATGAAGAACAAACCATAGCAGAAACAGAGGGACCAACTACAGCAACAAACCAAGAGGAAGTACCGCCGTTCACGGAACAAGAAGTAGTAAGACAGCTGAAAAAACTCAAAAAAGACAAGAGTCCGGGTCCGGACAACATAAGAGCTGAAGCCCTTATAGCAGGCGCATCTTCACTGCTCAAGTATATTACATTATTCTTCAACTTGGTACTACATCAGGAAAAGCTTCCCAAGCAGTGGAACAGCTCGGAGATCGTACTTCTTTACAAGAAAGGCGACCCTCTAGACATCGGGAACTATAGACCAATTAGCTTGCTTTCGACAATGTACAAACTGTTCACATCATTACTTCAAAGCAGGCTGGCCCCCCCAAATAGACAACAGCCAACCGAAGGAACAGGCAGGCTTTCGCAGAGGCTTCTCAACCACCGATCATATCCATACTATAGAGCAAATTATCGAAAAATATAAAGAATTCAACCAACAATTATACATTGCTTTTGTAGACTACAGCAAAGCTTTTGACAGTATTTCACACGACTCAATTTGGAGAGCACTACATTCGATCAACATAGAGACGAAGTATATAAGAATTATAAAAAATATATATGCAAATAGCGAGAGCAGAGTAAGACTCGAAAACACAGGAGAAGTAATAAAAATAGAAAGAGGAGTCAGACAGGGCGACCCTCTGTCAACAAAACTGTTTATCGCCGTCTTAGAAGATATATTCCAAAAACTTAATTGGTCAAGGACAGGAATATGGATAAACAACGCTCGCCTCAGTCACTTAAGATTTGCAGATGATATTGCGCTCCTTGCTGAAACAGCTGCAGAAATGAAACGAATGCTACAATCGCTAAATGATGAAAGTGAAAAGGTAGGGCTCCAGATGAATGCTGCAAAAACCAAAGTTGTGACAAACGGTAGCACCAAGCTAATTGAAGTCGAGGGTAAAGCTATCGAATATAGCAGAGAGCTACATTTACCTGGGCAAGCAGGTATCATTTAACAAAAGCAGCAACGAGCTAGAAGTAGATAGAAGAGTCAATATAGCATGGAAAAAATACTGGTCACAGAAAGAAATTGTAAAGGGAAACTACAGCCTTAAACTAAAAAAGATAGTGTTGGACACTTGCATTCTACCGTGTCTCACATATGGATGCCAAACCTGGACATTTACTAAGAGAATAACAAATAAAATAAACTCATGCCAACATGCTATGGAAAGAAGTATTTTAAAACTAAGAAGGATCCAAAAGGTCAGAAATGTAGATATAAGAGAAAGAACGAAGCTGACGGACGCTCTCGAGCACGCACTCCAGAAGAAATGGAGATGGGCGGGGCACCTAGCTAGATATACGGACAGAAGATGGACAAGCGAAACCACAAAATGGAAAGGCCCCAGAGGAAAAAGAAAAGTTGGAAGACCAAAAATGAGGTGGGATAACGATATTAAGGAAATAGCAGGCAAACATTGGCTAGAAACTGCAAAAGACAAGAAGAGGTGGAAGGAGCTGGAGGAGGCCTATACCCGAAAAGGGACTATGCAATAAGAAAAAACTAACTTACTAATAAGGATAGATTCTAATATAACTAACAAATAAGTTTATAAGTTTTATATTATGTATAGGTGAAAAGGGCTTAAAAAAAAAAAAAAAAAAAAAAAAAAAAAAAAAAAAAAAAAAAAAAAAAAAAAAAAACATAGGCTATACAAATGGTTTAAAAAAAAATAGGGATGCTTGAGAAAAGTCAAGCGGGCGAAGTAGCAGGCAAAGTGCTAGTGATAGATAACATAGAGAGCTAGACGAACTAAGTGTTGAGTATTGAAAAATCCCGTACTAAATTAGAACCAGTTGTGGCGTTTATTATATTACCTACACATGTTTTTGTAATAGAATAAAAATTCATACCTTTGACTTCAGTCGCATAAGTTTACCGAGTCCTCGTTCTACAACCTGTGGGAAAGACAGCAGACGCAGAGTATGTCCTGTGGGCGCAGTGTCAAACACCACAGCACTGAAGTTCATGCCTTTCACTAGCTTCATCACCTAGAAACAACAATTGATCTTATTTTTAAAGGTAAATAGATAGTAGCTTAAGTATATGTACATACTATATTTTTTTGAAAATTGCCTTCTGACATTATTTTCTAGAATGATTAAAATGTGATTTGTAGTGGTAATAATTTCGGATTGGATATTAGGCTGCAAATAAACCAATTTATTCCTTGTAAATGTATCGTCCCCGAAACAAACGTTATTTCTCGACACATAAGAGCATATCACTCAGTAAGTCTCAGTACACAAAGGCAAATCTGAGATGTTTTTGATACTGAAGGACCACAATAAGCCAAAATTTAAAGTTTAGGTAAATATGCGATCCTTGGTAATAAATCATAAATAAAGGATAGTCATATTGGAATTAAATACAATGGCCATGCAATAAATATAAGTAAGTTAGTAAGGTAGAAGGTAAGGTATAAGATTTATCAGACATACATTTAAATACCCATCCCTGCAAGTAATGCATTTCTCTTGACTGATAAACTAATTTCATTCAGATTTCCTTTAATGATAAAGGCAATTAATCATGTCTGATAACCTCATAAATAAATAGAAATGAGTTTAATGTTATTGAATTATTGTTATAAAATTACAATCTGACAGTTTGTGGTTTGGGTGGAAAATATGCAGACAGTTCAGATCAGATAGCACATTATGCTTATCACCAGTTATGGTCATCTGCCATTCCAGAGAAAAAATTATGCTCTGGCAACCAGAACAAGCAAAGCTGCTTAGCTGCAATACATTGGGCATCTTCACCTTTGCTACTACTAAGCAGGATACTTTTTATCTTACATACCTCCGCATAGCTCATGGCCTCATCAATGCCAGGGAAGGCTCCAACTATTTCCTGCATCACTCCCTTGCCCAGCCTCATAGCCTCTGTTTCACCTTCAAAATATTCCTCGGGCAACTCTGTGAGCCCAACATTGGGATCAATTTCCATAGCAAATAAGTTATTGAAGCCTTTTACTTTGGTTGGCACCTGTTTTTGATAAAAATAATGAACTATTACAATACCTATACATTTAACACTACCAGGGTCAAAAGGAGGCTGGGGAGTAAAAATAAACATATTTTCCTCTTCCCTCCATATCAAGCCGATGACAGAACAGAACTAGGTTGATAGGCACAAAGGTATGTTTACAACAGAGAGAAGCCCAGTTGTCCAGCACCACATATGACAATTAATAAAGTAATAGGTCCTAAAATTTGAGCTGTTAAAACACGACAATCTTTATGAAATTGTGTGTGTGTGTATGAAAGAACTCCTCCTAAATGGCGGGATCGATTAATAAAGAAATTTTTTGTGTGTGTTCCAGTGGATTCGAGTATGGTTTAAATTTACAATTGGACCTCATAGGTGGTGCTGTAGTCGGGTGTTTAATTTTCAGGGCAGGACATCTGCCGGACCCGGTAGTTTTTAATAAAGCACTACGATTGCATTCTGACTGCATTTTTGTTTCTAATAATAAACCATTAGAATTGAATTTTGTTCTTTTATTTTGGCTTCGTAATTTTTCACAAGTTGTAACTCTGTTTTACGAGAGAAAAGTATGACACAGTGATTTTTGTGAATGGAACCAAAACTGTCAAACATGGCAGTTTGCAGGTTAAAAATGGTACTGATTTACAAGAATTTATGATGAATTAATAGAACACTACTACTACACACTACACTACGCTACTAACCCTACTACTATTTTTATGATGGCACTTTTTTTCACAGAACATAATATTGTGACACATAATATGTATGTGATCCAGTTTGTTACATCAGCATAAATATCTTGTCAAAAAATTATTTGATAGTAAACATTGCGATATGCGGCTTCGCTTAGAGTAAAACATACCAGCCAGTACAACCAGTTTTATGTTTACCAATATAAACATAATAATCATAACTTACCTTGGAGAACTTTTGATCAAATGCATCAGAAATGTTATGAGCTGGATCAGTGGAAATAATGAGGACAGACTCCCGAACCTTCGCTAGTTGGACGGCCAAGCTGCAGCTAAAAATAATTGCCACTATAAGGTTTAATTGGAACACGTAGATAATAATCATTATTGTAATAAATTACATACCTGCACGTAGTTTTACCAACTCCACCTTTCCCCCCAACGAAGATCCACCTCAGGGATTTCTGGTCAACAACATTCTTCAAGGAAGGTTCTAAGATCTCGAAATCTTTGTTTTCTTCCATTTTTACAGAGTAATTAATTTAACCAAAATATTGAATGTACTCCAAAACAGCTCGAAAATCGTAAACGTAAAATTTTTTTGACGTGACGTGACGTGACATGCGAAATCTCTGCTAATCTGAATGGAGGAATGAACTAATGAAGGAAATGTCACTGTCTGTCAGACACTAGAATGAATATTTTACTCTATAGATTTGATGTTTATTACTTTGTGCCCAAATGAATGAATAATAGAATCTTAGATTATTGATAGGTCTATCAATTATGAAATCGTACATACTCCCCGTAATTTTTTATTTTATTTCCATTTCCCTACCTTTATTCCCTACCCTGTAAATAAATTAATAACTTGAAATTGGCTAAATACACAAACCGTACGAAGACATCATCATCATCTGGCTCGCCTTTTCCCAAGTATATTGGGGTCGGCTTCCAGTCAAACCGGGTGCAGGTAGCTTAACCTTTGACCAATCGATCTGTACAAAATCGTACGGCGTTAACTTAGCCACGAGCTCCTGTCTCCTTCTCTCTCTCTCTCTCCGTGAAACCGTGCGAAGACAGAAAAAAAAATTGAGTGAATGATGAATAAGTGTCAACTGTTACTGTCATTGTCATTGCTGTCAATCTGTCATTGTTCTTCTGACATATGAAATATTAAGAATTGCTCTAAAAATAATTAATTCAGTTTTGCATCAAAATAAATTATTGATGTAATGTAATGACTGAAATGTGCAAGTTAATAAATGAAAATAATGCTCTATCGTCTTTTCCGTGGTCGTTTAACCTTCAAGCTCTACATAGTGTTCACAATAACAGTCATCGCTTCGTTATGTTGTTACTTTTTTCCGGCGATTTATCCAATTGCCCCTGTGACTGTGCCACCAAATCCTGTGCACCCTCGTTCTTCACGACATTTGTCTAAGTTAATGACTGTAGTGTTCCGCCAGTTCGAGGATTTTGAAAATGACATCGCTGATAGCGTGCAGTCGTTTGTGTCAGCGTTTCCCAATATGCCTGTGGTGGTAGTGTGTGAGAATACTCCATATCCACCGTTCCCGTTCTCTGTAACAAACGAGACTTTACGAAATGTTAAAGTATTATCGTTAGAACTGAAGTTGAGTGCATCGCCGCAAGATATTAATCCGTTGACGCAAATATTTACTGAATATGTATTGTTTGTGCCTGATTCAACACGAGTGTCGCGTCGTGTGCTGCAACTGGCGATGGCGGCGGCGTCGGCAAGTCCCACACAAGCCGTAGCTATTGGCATTGGCAATTCACACTTGATATGCCAACATGTTCAGTGGAACTATGCAGAGTGGACCCTACACTACAGTAAGGATGCTTCTGGCAAGGTCTGTGATGCTGTTCATGGTCAGCATGCACTGCTTATCAAAACTGCAGTGCTGCAGAAAGTACCACAGCCCTTTGCTTTACCTTTCCCCGAGTCTCTTTATCTACAAACTGCAGTCAAAAATGTTAAGGTGAGTCTACATTATAACTGATTGTTTATAATTTTGAGTTCTAAAATATCCAATATTATTATATTGTTTGTGTTTCAGGTCCAAATATCAGATGGGAAGCTTGGTCCGGGTCGTGGGGTGCTGAAGACTCCTGGGGCAAAGCAAAGGGCGTCTCGTCACATGCGGGACCACAGAGTGGCCCTGTATAAACAGTTGGGAGTGAAGGCAGTTATCAGGGAGGATGGAAGAGTGCAGTGGTTTGGGTGCAAGAGGGAAACACAGGTATCTGTTACACATTTGTTTTATGATGTGAATCCAATTATTTGCTCATCAAATGCTTCAGCTCTGGATCGAAATGAATCTGAATACTAAAGATGATAAGATTGTTTGTCCATAACGTTTCCAGAGGAACAGCATCCAGGTGAGTACGACAGGTCGCGAGCCGCGCGGGTCGGGCGAATGGCGCGCGAGTGCGGACTTACAACATTCATTTTTTAATTCAAATTTTTAGAGCCTTGGGCAGCACTCCCATCCTATTTAAAGGTTTTTGGAGCTAAAATATTTATATACTTTGAACTGTTCAGAAGTTAGCCAATTCTATAGTAGGCGATAAACTTACAAGCAAGTATGTCTCATGTTTCACTCTAAAAGTTCACATCATCATATCAGCATATTGCAGTCCACTGCTGAACATAGGTTTCCCCAAGAGACCGCCAACCAACCTGGAATTGGGCAGCCCGCATACATCCGGTGCCAGCCAACTTCATCAAATTGTTGGTTCACCGTGCTGCTGGCCAAATGCGGCGGAAATGATTGTCATGTCTGCTTGTATGTCCATCGCTTACCATAATAATTCCTCCTACTTTCAGCGTTGCTACCCATCAGTGCAAGGCACGCCATCATATTTGCTATCTGGCCGCAACACGCCTCCCTGCTGTCGTCGCAACATGCGCCGCGTCGCTGGTCATGTGTTGCGCGCACTGCTGCAGGCTGGCGCAAGATGTTGGCTCGAGACCACGTCGTTACTGGGTGCTGTTATGAGGTATACTTTGATCTCAAATACTTATTAGGAACCATAAGCGCATTATAAAAAACCGGACAAGTGCGAGTCTGACTCGTCCACCGAGGGTTCCGTGCAAATTTGTAGGTACTATAGCGGATTTTTACACCTGCTCAGTTAAAAAAAAATTCCCTCGGCGCCTGCGAAGTCAACGGGGCGGGCTAGAGAGCGCTTCCATCTTTTGAGTGCAAGCAAAAATGAACTTAGTGGTGGTCAGGCGGGTGTGTCCACGATAGTACATACCCATACTTCCATACTAATTTTATAAATGCGAAAGTAACTCTCTCTGTTACGCTCTCACGATGAAACGGCAGAACCGATTTAAATCAAATTTGATATGAAGATAGCTTGAAATCTGGGGAAGGACATAGGCTACTTTTTAATCCGCAACTATACCCTGTTCACAATAAGATTAGACATTTACAAAAACCTTTTTTACAGTCCGTTCAACCGATTTTGACTTATATTGCGTTGGCAGCATGACAAATGGCAACTGCAGTAAACAGTTGTTATTGTAACCATTTTTTTGCCTCTAATATCATCCTTAAGCCTACGGAATAGAAGTCAAAATCGGTTGAAGGGACTGTAAAAAAGGTTTGTGTTTATGTCTAATCTTATTGTGAAAAGGTTTATGATTTAATTACAAATTTAAAGTTTTCAGATTTTTCCCTGAAGTTGTAGTATAAGAAAATATTACTAGCCAAATTTCATAGTTCTGGGTCCACGGGAAGTGATAGTGTCGAAATATAGTTTTTTACGGCATAAACGGCTGTATCTTTTTTTTACGTTAACATAGAAGGTTGATTTTTTTACAGCTTCAAGGGACGGTAGACTTGAGTATATGGTTTTAATTTCAACTCGATACCTCTACGCGTTCCCGAGATAAAGGGTCTTGACAGACTGACAGACAGACTGACAGACAGATAGACAGACGGACAACAAAGTGATCCTATACGGGTTCCGGACAACAAAGTGATCCTATACGTGTTCAATTTTTTTGAGGTACGGAACCCGTTGGATTAAGGAATTTATTTAATATTAATTATTTAATTTTATTAATTTTATTATTTATTTAGGAATTTATTTAATTCATTTAATATTTAATTAAGGATCACTTTGTTGTCCATCTGTCTGTCTGTCAGTCTGTAAAAATTAGTACTACCGTACAGCAGTGACACGCGCTGCCTTCCTTCGAAACACTGTTCCTCACCTCTTCCGGCACGTGCTCTCGTAACTGCTTTTATTGTTCATGTGGCGCGTAGACACGCACACACACGCACGTATTTGTACAGTCTGTTATTTTGGTAGTAGTGTAGGTAATTAAATCGTTTCGTTTGTATGGAGTGTCGTAGCCTCGTAGGTATATAATAAAACCATTTTTTTGTTATATTTTAAAGATTGTAGTATGCGAAATCAAACCCCATAAAATTACTACCGTGTAATGCTCAATATACATATAGCGATTATTTATTTATTTTTCATTCGGCAACCATATACCTCACTTAGTATATCTCTATGTAACATAGACCAAAATATATTCCAGAGCCGATATCCTGCCATGGGCAGAATACGTCGAGATTGGCATCCACGCTTCCGACGTCTCCCGCGTATCATGGCTGCAGCGAGGCGGCGCAGACGCCGACGGATTCGTGTGGGAGCGCGCGACTAAGGGACATTACTACAGAGTTGCCTACTCTGCAACTAATCGCGTCTATGTGCTGATACTGCCGTTCACAGCCAAGAATGGTACCATGTGGCCAGCAGACTGGGTGTTAGCTCATCAGAGGGAGTTCCCTGAGAGGCACTTGCATCCACTAGCACAGGTAAGGTAGCTTTTGTATTGTTTATAGACATAACTTACCTGTTTGTGTAAATCCTAGGTAATAAATCTCAGAGACTCCTGTACGTATTGTCATATGGTTTTCAACAATAGAAAGATGAATTTTATCAAAGAAGGTCATAGGCTATAATTTATTATATTATTATAAAAAATTGTGGGTCTGCAAGAATATTCAGGGGGTATCGCGAAATACATGAAATAGTGAAGAATAACATAGACTTAATTATAACTCTTGAATTATTCTAATCTAAGTAATTGTGCGTGTGTTCTTACAGATCACGTTCGCGGGCCGCCAATCACCTGCTCCTAACGACGCTAGAGCGTTCCTAGATCTAAAGTTAGGTGCCAACGCAGTGGAGCGGTGCGATAAACTTGGACCTAAACTACTCTATCCTTAAGTTTTTAATTAATTGCACGGTATATTTGATTAGTACAAAGCAAACTTGTTTTGTCCGGCAAACCAACAATACTCAATGAATAAGTCTTTTGCACAAAGTTATTGCGCGGGCACTCGGACGCATAAAGTTCTACGATAACTTCGAGAAGGAAGTCCCAAAATTGCAGGTTTATGTAGGCTCAACTCTTTCACCACGAAATGAATGCATACTTTGTTTTTTTAACCAAAAATCTAATTTTATGTAAGTGTTTGTTCTGAAAAGCTTTTATTATTTTTAATAATTAACTATTTTGTAAGTTCCTTACGTAATAAGAAGTCAGTAGTTAGGCGTTTTGTTTTTATTTATTGTTTTATTCAATAAGCGTAGCGACACACCTGTCGAAGTATACATGACGGAAATTCTGCGACAGAAATTCCGGTTGCTTGTTTTCTATGAAAATAACGTGACGTAATGCGATGCGTTGTGCTATGTGTCAAAGGTAATTTAGAAAGAAATGCAAGCATAAGCACACTGAAATCGTCGCGTAATTTAAGCAGGTACTATCGCGGACATTTTCCGCCTGCTCAGTTAAAATTTTTTTCCCTTGGCGCCTGCGTAGTCAACGGGGCGCGGTAGAGAGCGCTTCCATCTTTTGAGTGCAAGCAAAAATGAACTTAGTGGTGGTCAGGCGGGTGTGTCCACGATAGTACTCCGGATACGACGTCTGTTTGTGAGCCAGTTCAGCGACCCGTGCCTGCCGCTGTCTTCATGAGGTCAGTAACTGAACTTACTCGCACACTGGCTCTGTGTTTGGAGCTTAATTAATTGTTATTTTGTACTCCTAACGTCTTTACTGAATCGTGTATAATATGAATCAATTAAGAATATAATGGACACTAGTTCGAATCAACTCAATCCGAACTTAAATATTATGTAGAAGGTCGATCTGTAGAAGAGGATTATTTTGACAAGTAAATTTTTTGCTAGTATCTAAAATTGAAATAGTCGTAATTCTTTATGTATGTAAATAAATACCAAAGTATTCGAGCATGAAAAGATCTCTTGTGAATGTTATAAAAATATTTTGAAATATGAATAATTACCTTTACCCTGTTCACAATAAGATTAGACATAAACACAAACCTTTTTTACAGTCCCTTCAACCGATTTTGACTTCTATTCCGTAGTCTTAAAGATGACATTAGAGGCAAAAATGTGTTTACAATAACAACTGTTTACTGCAGTTGCCATTTGTCATGCCACCAACGCAATATAAGTCAAAATCGGTTGAAAATCGGTAAAAAAGGTTTGAGTAAATGTCTAATCTTATTGTAATTAGTCTAAAAATCTAAGAGAAATTATAAGTATTGGATCACAAAATAAATATATAAAATAATTGTAATAATTATACTTTTTAAGTACGTTTAGTTTCCATTAGAATTTTTATGATAATATGAAAAGTTTTGAATATTCATGTGATCAAGTAGTCTAGTCTAATTAGCTTGTTATATTGTAACAAATAACAATTTACTGATCTCACAGATTTCTAGTCTTGTGATAGTATTTCTTATTATGCAACATGTGCACAATGGCCCACTGTGGCCAATATCAGACGCCTACGTAAGACGCCGCGTTACATAGTCGGCGTGTGTAACTATTTACCTTGAACCTTGGATATTATGTATTGGCAGGGGGTCGGCCGTGGTCCCTTCTCGTAGTCACTGAAAGGATCCACGGAGCTTTTTTTTTCTTCGTGGTCCCTATAATACTGGAAAATTATGTGTTTATGTGTATTTCGTGCGAAGCGTTTCGCGGCGAATTCGCCCTTTCTGGATCAGCTCTTAGAGGCGTACTTCACTAGGACTCCGTCGCGGCGCAGCCAGGCTTGCCAACAAAATGTACTGCTGGCTACCAACAAACAGTCATGTTGTGACCGAATTAAAAATAAAGTTGCCATAAGGCTGCGTTTCCACCAGATACTTGCGAGGACGTGTGTGAAACTAGCCAATTACAGCGCCAGTTTTGTACAAGTTATGACAATGAAGCCTTGTAATTGGTCATTATCATACATCCCTCGCTACACATCCTCGCACATCTCTGGTGGAAACGCAGCCTAATAGTCAAGTGGTGACCAAATTAAAAATAAAGTTACTACTTGTAAAGTAAAATGTGTACATTTTGCTGGCAGAGTGCGTCCCAGTGAGGTACGGTTTTTATACTAGCTGGTGGAAATCTATATAATAAAAATGAAGCGTTGTACCTTAGTCTCGCTAAAACTCTAGAACGGTTGGACCGATTTAGCTGATTTTGGTCTTGAAATATCGGTGGAAGTCCAGGGAAGGTTTATACGGTGAGAAAATAAGTGACAGGACAACGTCTGTCGGGTCAGCTAGTGTTAGATAAATATCTACAGGCTAGTTATCTATCTTTTGTGTACAGAGGCCATATAAAAATGGCGTCCATTCAAAATGGAGTTGTTTTGTTTATAAAGAGTTTATAATAAATATAAATGCATTTTGTATTACGTGCCTTTAGCTTTCTAGGCACCTTTCATTGTATTAGAATAAGTTATTATTTATTATTTCAAAGCTTTATTAAAATTATACAATTACGAATAAAATGTGCTTTTATTTAATAATAGTAACATTAAATAATTAAACTTAGTTGTCGGCGGGTAGCGTTCACCTCAGTAGGTTGTTGTTCAGTCGTCTTCAAACTTCTCATCTACAACACCGGTTTGGAACGGCGGGTCACGGACTAACGTTAAGAGCTTGTCCAGTTTCATGATCTAGTACACGAAAAAAAAAATAGTTATCTGAACGTCAAAATAGCTATGCCGAAATTTAGAACAAGTTTGGCCTTTGCAGGTTACCGTTTCATTCATACCCATGTAACATGTGTCATGCTGGCACTTCACATGGCGTAATCGACTTTATTTCAATAACAATAGGGTACATTTTGTATTACAATGACATGGTGTATTTGTACAAATATTCGCCTTATTTGGAATAAGGCGAATATTTGTACAAATACACCATGTCATTGTGAAGTGCCAGCATCATATTTACGACCGGGATATCATGTAGTACCACCTGGTTTCTGGAAAGGCAAAGCATCTACATGGTCAGACAATACCAGAGGGTATTGCAGATGTCAGGCAGTGGTATTGTGGTACCACAACACATCAAAGAAAATCTCTGTCTTTACCTGTAATGTCCGTTGGTCCATTCCTACGGATTTTTTGGGCGCCTTACACATTATTCTTAAATTGGGCGATAACTTCAAAACATGGCACGTTCCCCTTGAAAGAGAACGATATTATTATTTAAAATTACACTAAAAATCCGTGGAAAACTATAAAAAGTGAAATAGATACTAAAAATAATCGACAAATAACGGAATTGTAAAATAATTAAACGATGCCCCCAGAGAGATTTGAACTCTCGACCCCTGGTTTACAAGACCAGTGCTCTAACCCCTGAGCTATGGAGGCTATGTCTAACCCGATGAAATAGGTAATCAACTGCTGCGACAAAACACTAGAGCATGATAGCAATGTTTAAAAGTTATAAAATAGTTTTTGTTTAACATAGGCGTCTTAACAATGTTTAAATTGCTTAAAAAACACTTTACAAGTAGATAATTTAAGTGTAGAAAACCAGTTATGATAGAGAAGGTTAACTTTGTTTTTTAATATGATTAAGTACTTATTAGTAAAGTAAGTAGGTACCTAATTACCTACTCAAGTTTAGTAGATAAGATAACAAATTACAATTAAAACAATTATGTAGTTTTGTTACCACAGCTTATGTGTGTGAATCATCAATAAAATTTATAATATATTATAGTACGAAGGACTTTGTATTGCAGTGGCATGACATGAATTTAATAAATACTGTGGCGCTATATATCTAGGTATTTCAATTTATTTACCTGTAAATAGGTACGGTCACCAAAGGAGATAAGTATCCATGTCGCCGGAAACAGTTGAAGTTTACTTAGAAACCGATAGGTTTTTATGAATAAAATAAAATACAATTTATAGAGTATAAACAGTTCAATGATTTAATAAAATTTCATTTGAAAGTCCCCATTGGTTTCTAAGAAATCTTCAACTATTCCCGACGACATGGATAGGTACTTATCTCTTTTGTGTAAGTAAATATTCTTATTCTTTTTTTTACACGCGTTTTTACAGGAAATTTACTGCTTAGTCATAAAGTTAGTAAGTAGTACCTGCACTGTTATCCTGTTACAATCTCCCTCGGTGAACACCTAGGTGAAAAGAGCTATCATCCGTCCGTTTGCTTTGTCAAACCCTAGTATCGGGGCGAATGACAGCTCATTTCACCTAGGTGTTCACCGAGGGAGATTGTAACAGAATAGACATACCTACTGGTACTACTTTAAAAAGCGAAAGATCATTCACTCACTAACCAAACATAAAATCTCGAAAACTAATTTGACGTAGGTATCAAACTAAAACTTGGTTGGTAGGCAGTTTATAGGCAGCAGACGTCAATTAGGTAACCTTTTGACCGTCACGTCAAAAAAGGAAAAAACGTGCCCTTAGCTCTAAGCTACGAATGAATTACTTATACAAATCTGCCACGATGTCGTGCGTGACCGTGGCGTGCTGGGCACATATTGGTTTGTCATTTATACATGACGGTGGCGGTCAAAAGTTTAATAACGTATTTGACCTTGAATTCCCGCGAAGTCGCGGATAAAAGCTCGTATGAAATAAAATCGTATAGGTCTTATTTACTTGGTATCACCGCAGACGATGACCGGCAGTCTGGGATTGAAGTCCAATCTAGAGAGCTTCTTGGTCTTCTTGGAGACTACAGCTTGCACGCATATCGGCCGGTACTTGTCGACGTTCAGGTCGTACACATATACCTGGGGGAAATTAGATAGATGACTGTAGACTATTGAGTATGAGCTGTCCCTACACCAGAATTGGTATCCTCATGAACACAAATTTCTATGGGTACAAATCGACTTCTACTCATGAACCAAATGTGACTGAGTAGATACTGAGGACCTATTATTGTTTTTTAATACCTACACCTCAGATTGAGACCAACACATTCACTTACCAAGCAAAACCAAAATTGGCGACACGGACGCGCGGATGGCGAATTGCACCGGGGTCATGAGTCCTTATTCTACAGGTCTCGGTTATGAAGGCAGCACGGAATATATATATGTTCAGAAATTTTGTGTGTTAAGACTGATGCGTGGTCAGAGTTTAGGTTTCTGACTACCTGTAAGCTCGTAACCAGATACACGAGTACTAAAGTAGTAGATAGAAGCAAGAAGAAGCATAGATTTTGAGTGTTCGTGTGTCATCCGGGATTTTGGTTGGCAAACCGAACTATACAAATTAAGTAATTCCGACCGACGATGGCTCTGACCTCCTCAATAGTGACAAGTGACAGCTTAATATCCTTCCTGTATGGAGAGTTCTAAAAGTGAAATCACCTGCCGTAAAATAGAGAGCACTTAACCCACTTCTGTGGGTCATAAATCGATCAGTGCGATCGAATATTGGACGATCTTCGGTTTAACGGCGACGTAGAATGGAATGTTTTATTTTAGACATTAGGAAGTTTTCAAAATTGTACCCACACAGCTACTTATACTGTCGTTATATTAACACTTATTCTAATGTGGCAGAGTGGCTAAGGTACCCTACCGTGATACCTACTGATTTTACAGTTCGGACTACTCTTGAATAATAATAAGGTGTGCACAGAGATGTGGTTGCAGCAGACAAGGTGTCTCACCCCGCAAGCAGTGGCGTAGCGTGGGTTTTCGCCGCTTGGGGCCACTTGGAGATTCCCCCCCCCCCCCCCATATAATTTAACAATGTTTGGTAAGCCATCTTCAAGTTTGGACTCAATTGTGTATTTTAATAAACCCAGAGAGCCGAACTTGCTCTTTTTTACAATCTGGGTCTGTTGCAGCTACGAACGCTCGTAGACGTGCGCGCTCATGTTGAAACTCTTTTGTATTTATGTCCCGAGGAGCTTGATCTATTAAGTTCTTTTGCGATAGATTTTGCAGCTGTTGGAATTCGAATTTCGGCAGTTACTTTGTCTACTGCAGTAAACATTGTTCGCCGCAATTCGTTCTCGTACGATTACCCAACATCTACAATATCGTCGCCAAAAATATGCCTCCTCCCGATTCGTCTTGGGGGTTGAAAACAAAATTCCAAGCTCTTCACATAAATGTTTAGCATGTCGTAGAGTGTCGCCCACAAATTCCTCTCGTTTTTCTTGTAATACGGTCTGAGCACACTGATGTATGTTCAGTCCCTCTGTTTGCAAATACTTTTGAGGGTCATTAAAAAAACTTCCTGCATCCGTCCGTGTGTTTATGGTTTCATTCGTTTCCGTCAGTGGTGTCAAAATGTCTATGTAATGATGTCAAATGGAATTTACTGCATCACCTCTAGTGCTCAAACGTGTGTCCTGAACTCTTTACAAAGTTTTTCTTGAGGCTGCAAGAAGAACTTCTCACCGCAGGCCCCGCCGCGCCTACCGGTCGGGTGCCTGGCGGTTGTCGCTGGCACTTCGGTAGCACTCGACTTGATCTCGCCTCCTCACTTTCGCACCCTTGCGGTTTCGTTAGGCACGTAACATTGCGGGCGCGATAAGGAGATAATTAATAAAAAAAACGAATTAAAAAAATCGTGGCGCTTGCCATTGCCCCCTTTCGTGTGCCGCCCGGGGCCATGACCCCCCCGGCTCCTCCCCGCTACGCCACTTGCCGCAAACCTGTAGTCGGTACTTGATACTAACGATCGTGCGGAGTTTTGGAAGAGTAAGGATTTTTACGGACGCTTTTTCCGAGTCATACATGGGCCCGATGTGAATTTCGACGATTACGATTCGGTGACGTATTTGGTGAAAACGAAGGTTTTGTCTGTGCAATTATGAACGAAGTTATTGTGACGAATAACTACCGGAAATTTATTGTAAAACATGGTACGGTATGCTACCGGCCTGGAGAATCAATCCGTCACAATCATTATCTCTGGATGCTCTCGTCGTTATAACGAAGAGTACCAACTTGCATAGGCACAACCTTGTGGCCATGATTATCCCATCAGCAACTTGCTCTGAAATACAACCTAGTGACATCGGAAGTACCGTACAACCTATAGACGTGTTTCCGACCCAGTTCTTGGAAATAGCAATGTCACATTGTATTGGAATCGATTCATCATAACTGATAGGTCTAATATAGCCAATAAGCCTGATGTAGTGGTGGTGGATTGATTGGAGAGGCGCGCAGTGACATAGCAGTCCCGCATGATGTGAACCTCGTGAAGGTCGAGAAAGATAGATAATATACAGATCAAGTGTCGAGTTAGCCGGTTGTCGACATGTGGGATGTGGACTCAGATCATCGTGCCGATAGTTGTTACAGTTTAATTGCCAGAACCTCGACCAACATCAAAGGAGGCTCTCGTTAGGCGACTGGATCAAGGCTTTGATTCAGAAGGTATTTCTGGACATGGACCGCTTTGTTAGGTTTCTCTCTATGGAGCCCCGACCGCCGGGTAGCTTGGACCCGGGTTCTGATATTGGTGGGTTGCTATTCATACTTAATATTATTAAGAGTTAAAATTTGTTTGTAAGTAGGGGGTAATCTCCGAAACTACTCATCCGATTTAAAAAACTCTTTCACCAATAGAAAGCGACGTTATCCCTGAGCGCTAATAGGCTATAAAGCATTATCAAAAAGATTGGGATCCTTAGGAAATTCACACGGAGGAAGTCGCGGGTAAAGCACTAGTTTTTTATATTATTAAATGTTTTTATTTTGTACTTATTAATATTTAAAAATGTTACCTATATGTAAATAGCAAGAATACATGAAAATAATAATATATATATATTTCAGGTATCTACCCAACAAAGACCCTTTAACACACAAAGTAATTAGGTAGGTAGTATATTGTGGTTTAGGTACGTAATTACATATTTATCTGTTAATATCATCGAATACACAATAATAAACAAATATTTAGTCAGGTGTTAAATAGCTATTACGCACAGGTAGTTGGTACGATGAGATGTTATTAATTAGGTAAGTAGGTACTAGCTGAGGTGCTTTTAAAAATAAAATCAAGTATGTATAGTAGGCAGGTAAATTCAACTTCAGCATTCAGCATTAGAAAAGAACAGCATTCAAAGTCAGCATTAGAAAAGATAATGGCTGGAAATCGGTGGTGGTCATGGACTTTAAAGAAATCTTGTCATACCGTAGTACGCTTTTGTGCAGTGTTTAACTTGTGTATAAAGCAATAAATCATTCAGACATAATACCAGCTGAATGTCATTATTATATTCAGCTCACACACGGTGAAGCTGACGTCCCCAACCGAGGACACTATGCTATGGTTCTTTTTTAAATGGGACAATCCCGCCACTTTATTCCCAAACTGCAACATCTGAAAGCCAGAATCAACAGTGGCAACCTCTAGAAAAGCGTCGACGCAATGAAGTCCCGGAGAAACATTACAACTATCTTGGATCCCGCAACGAAATGAATCAGAAAAGAACAGCGGAGGAGTAAGAAAGACCTATTTTTCACTTCCATTCCATCCATTTTTCAATTCCATTAGGGCATTGGCCTATTCTGTTCTGTCTCCTGCTAGATTTGGAGGGAAGTGGAAAATATGTTTTTCTTACTCCTCCGCTGTTCTTTGAGGGACAAAGGGACGTTTACAATTGAGGGGCGCCTAGTTGCCAAGCACCACGGATTACAATTAACATTATTTAATGAGTCCTAAAATGTGAGCTGTTAACATTTGATTTCAATAATAGGTATGGCAAAAAGGCTTGAACGCACGGAAATTTGCTCTAGTTTCTACAAGGTCCGCATAGTAAACAGCTCCGGATGTAGCCTGTTCACTATCTAACATAACATTGCGTTTATTCTGCCAAAGAATACACTCCCATAAGATGTGATGCGCAGATTGTTCATATTCACAGTCAGTAGCACGGTCGCGATGTGTTAAAATGTTTCCGTTCATGGTTTCTCGAGCGGAATACTACATTGAAGTACGTCGCTGCACCTATCCTATGGTTGTAATCAATACCTTTCCATCAGCGGTGCAAGCTGCGAACACGGTGCTGGAGTAGGGCGCCCACTTCACGTCACCCACAGGAGCGCCCAGCTCGAACATAAACAGCGGTTCACTAATGAAGAAATAGAAACAATACTTTAGTCGAAATTGCTTCGTACCCTCACAGTTCGTGCTTTGTGCCAATAAAAAACTGCGAAAACGAGCCAACCCACAATCTTTCAATAGTAAAATAATTACTTCATCATCATCATCATCATCATTTTAAGACGATTAAAGGATAGTCCGTCAAACCAAGGTACGTTAATAAACAGAATATGCGTTATTGGAGTGCGAGCAATCCAAAATAAACTCTTGAAAAACCTCTCCACAGCCCGAAGACCACAGTTTGGTGCGCCAATTCTGGAATTGGCATAATTGGACCTTATTTTTACGGCAGAGGCGAAACCGTTAACGCACAACGATACTGCGCGATATTGGAAACCTTTTTATACCGAAACTGCATGGTCATGCTAACTACAATAACAGAACCCACTTTCAGCAGGATGGGGCTACGGCTACACACCTTCAGGGACTCATTGACTAAACTTAGGCCACTTTTTCCCGGAAAATTGATAAGTCGCTTTGGCGACATAGTCTGGCTCCCTAGGTCACCTGATCTGACCCCTTGCGACTTTTTTCTGTGGGGATACCTCAAATCTCGAGTCTACAGCAATTCGCCATCAACAATTCAGGCCCTGCAAGAAAATATCCGACACGAGATTGCGGCTATCAGTCCAGAACTTTGCAAGCGACTTTTCGCCAACATGAAAGAAAGATTGCAAGAATGTTTGATAAAATTCGCATTATTATTTTGTAAGATGATAGATGAATAACTTTGTTTTTCTGTATATTTTTACTTCATTTTGTTTTTTTAAGTATAAAATCTGCCGGCGGACACCCGGTATAATTGTTCGTTTTGGCAGAAGTAAACCCATAGTAGAAACAGGCAGAAAATATCACAATCCACTTTTGGACATTTGCATCTCTTGCCTTGTATTTGACTAATACTCGTATGTCTTACGACATCAGCAGCTAAAGTTTGTAGTACTGACCAATTATGTATGAAGGTATTTAGTTAAATGAATACTCACTCCCTCCCATCCTCCCATATCTTAACCCTCCAATCACCAGAGCAGGAGGCGTAGATGCTATTACTATACATGTTGTAGTGGATCCTGTATACAGGCATGTGGTGGCCATGCATGGACCGCACGTAGTTTCGGTTGTACTTCAGCGAGCAAGTGTGGATCATACCGTCTTCTGTGCCCACCAAGAAGATTTCTGGCTTTTCAGGGTGGAAACAGATGCAGCTGCCGCAACCTGGATTAGGAACATGTGTAAACTGACGAAGTAGATTGAAAAATTATGTATTTGATGATTTTCAGAAGCGTCCCGAGGTAGATTCGTGTCGCTGATGTGGCTGTACACATATTTAAGCGAGTCGGCATTTTCAATACGTTACCGTTACCGGTTACGGTATTGAGAACCCGAACTTAATAGGCCGACCAGCTTATGCATAGCGACCTTAAGCTGAAAATTTATAGTTGTTAAAAAATACTTTTTACTAGAAAACCATTACAACTGTCTTGGATCCCGCAACGAAATTAATCAGAAAAGAATAGCAGAGGAGTAAGAAAATCAAATTTTCCACTTCCCTCCAAATCAAGCAGGAGACAGAACAGAACTAGGCCAATAGGACTAAAGGGATATTCACAGTATGCTCACTGTTAACAGTCAGCATGGTGCCTTCAGGTCCAGGTATGGGCGGCACGTTTGACGTCAGCGTAATGATGGTGGTCGCTTGCAGCTCTCCCGGCATCACGGCCCACTGCACTACGCGACCATCACCGGAGATAGAGAAGAATGATGGTTCCCCGTCGATTAAGCGTTGACCCCAACGGATCTATATGAGATGAGAAAAAGAAATAAAAGGTGTAAGTGGATGTAGTATTATCATAATAATGGTGAACACTACTACTATTTATTTCAAATCAGACGCAAAACTGTGTCCCCTGAAAACAAAACACGAAGAAAAGTTTCACCAGTAGGTATTAATTTGAATTTAACCATAAATTTTTAAGGTTTAAGTTTGGCATAACTTTACTTCGGGTTTATTAGGAGGTTTCAGTTTTCAGTGTAGGTAAACAATGGTGAAACTTCATTTTTGATATTTTTCGCGTCTCATTTTCAGGTAATGCATTGCACTCATTTGACGCATCAGATACCTACACCTATACGAAATATTAAGAATATATAATATACTAGCGACTCGCCCAGGCTTCGTACAGGTAGGTTCAATGCTTGATTTCATCCGACATCTTGAATTATTGTCGTTGTCATACATAACTATACGTAAAAACCTTTCGCTTGAATCATCTATTTATTGACGAAAACCGAGTTATGATCCGTTGCGTAGTTTAAAAGATTAAAGCGTACCTACAGAGTCGTCACAGTAGGGACTGACGACGGAAACCGACTTTGTTTTAAGCCCGTCACAGACGTAGCTATAGTATAATCTATACTTAATATTATAAAGCTGAAGAGTTTGTTTGTTTGGTTGAACGCGCTAATCTCAGGATCTACTGGTTCGAATTGAAAAATTCTTTTTGTGTTGGATAGTCCATTTATCGAGGAAGGCTACTATGCCCATGCGAGTCGGGCCAGGTCGCTAGTATATTAATACAATTCATAGTAAAGCAAATTACGATACATTTTCTATAGTAATCTTCGAGTGACCACAGACGCAGCTATAATATATAAGTATCTTTTTTACGTCACCAAAATATGTGGACAGATATAGCAAGGCATATTAATATATATTTAAAAAAATTGAAACAAACAACGACCGCAGACGTAATAAGAGCGAAAATATATTATTATATTAGCTAGGTAGGCTAGCTATAATATACATTATAGCTACGTATTTCATATAGATTATTGCTACGTATGTGACGGGCTTTATACTGTGTAGAGATATATTCATTAATCACGATAAAAACCATTCCATTAAAATTATACATAGGTACCTAACGCTTTTTAAGCTCTTGACAAGATCAAAGAATTACATTTGGAAATCAAAACAATCTTAAAAAAAAATCTAAAGTCTTTAAGTAACTGATAAATAAATACTCACCTCCCACACAATGTTGCTGTGTTTGTCCCGAACAGAATTAGATTTGTACTGATAATTCGACTCAAGTGTTAACTGAGCATTGTACACGCAAACGTTTCCATCGTACAGTCCTGCGACAAACAGAAGGAAAGATCAGCCGGTCTATTCTTAAAAACAAATTCTCAGTGTATTTAGGAGAAGATTTGTCACTTCACCTATATTCACCAGAGTGATTTTTACAGAATAGCACTGTAGTTGTTGCTAAAAGGAATAACGCCCAAATGAAGAGTTTCTTTTTGTAAAATTAGCAGCTGCCCGCGACTTCGTTCCCGGTATTTTTTTCCTTCGCGGGCTTACGCAAGACAATCTTGGGGAGGCCTATGTCCAGCAGTGGACGTCTTTGGGCTGAAATGATGATGATGAGCACTTGGATATAAAAGAGCTTGGAAAGTTAAGATATTTAGAAATTGGTGACTTCAACTGAGTCATGATTTCCTGGTACTATAGTCGTGTCATTCGTCAATGGTTGTATCATTCATACTGAATTCCCTTTTCTCTCTCTCTCCTTAATTTGCACAAAATCTTTATAAATTGTAGCCAATTTTGTTATTCTGATGTTTAAGCTATATTATTGTAAAGTTTCATCCATCCATCCATTCCAAAATCCATCCATCCTCACAATCTTGGCGTAACTTCAATAGAACAGAATGTGTTGATTTCTTTTCTATCAACAATACGTCAAGTCTTCAATTGCTGCCTAAACCTCCTTTATGTTTACAGGATGACAGCATGGCTACTAAAACTTATGCTCACAGGCAAAACTGTCTCAAACTTTCTCCTGAATAAAAAATATTAATATTTCAAGCTTCGAAGAAAACAGAAAATTTGTGAGTTATAGGAAACACAATCGTTTATAACAATCCATTAAAATTACGTGAAGATAAATGAATCACCGCGGTGTGTTTTGTGTAATCCTGTAATGTTGAAAAGTTATTTTAAACTGACAACTGTTTTTATCACTTTAAAAAGTAGTACAGGGATATTTCATGCATATTCGCGGAATCGAATATTAAATACCTAGTTAGATATATTTAGTTACGTGTGGGAGGAGCTTTAAAAACATACAATGTTAATGCTTTCATCATTTTTATCGGTAGACGGCTAATTCATATAAGTACGCTAACAAGAGCAAATTGTAATAAAGCAAAAGAAAGAGCTAGCAGCTGTTTTTTTTTAACCCTAGAAGCCCAATACTACGTCTTTTTGACATACTCTAGGTACTCCGACAAATATATTGGCTACATCTTTTGTACGCGAACTCGCCGAGCTCGCTTGAACCAACTCTGCAGTGCCCAGTGCCCAAGGTGTAGGTATAATATAATATGAAGCTTACCAACACAAACCAGGTAAGGTATTTCCTTGTACACGTCGAGGCATATGATTGGCGACTCTGTGACCACTGCATACTCAGGGTACGCCGGATTCTTGATGCTGTACATGCACAGGCAGCCTGTCTTCTGCTGGCATGTGAAGTCCACTGTTTAAGAAATATTGACAAATACAGATCTATGCCTGAATTATTCCGTTACAAAAATGGTATAATGATAAACGGTTATTTATTCGTGGTTATTTATATCGCCGTCTCTTTCTCGCAATGGAACAATGATGGCATTCATGTTCTCAATCAGATCGCATTGGAAACACCATCCTGCGCTCCTTATTCTAGTTGCAGATTATGGAGAAAAATCAGCCAGGTTGAAGGGGGAGTTAGCTGACCACGGCGCGCGAATGCACCCGGAGAGATCGGCAAAGGTCACTCACTGGCAGTCAATGGACGCCTGAAGGAGGACATCGCCATCGAGGTCGACCGCGGCGAAGGTGCGCAGACGATCAGAGGGCCTGTGTGAGTTTTTATTCGAACTCGATCGCGTTAATGTAAACTATCGCTAATGTCAATTTGAATGGAATAATCCTGGTTCCTATTGTTGCCACTAGACAGCGCTGTTTCAGTTTCAATACAAATTGGAGTTCACAAGTCCTAATAAAAATTCACACTAGGCCCTGTTTGTGAAGGAAATGTGGTCAGAGACTTCACAAAATAGAGAAATTTGGAAGGAGAAATGAGAACCCATTTCTCATTTCTCCTTCCAAATTTCTCTATTTTAACTATGCACACAAAATAAATAATCTAGCCGTTTTTGGCACTCGTGGGCCGATACCGCAGCACCGCTCTCTTCGCTCTCTCGGCTCGTGCGTAGGGGGTCACGGTTTTAACCTAACGTAGGTAACCATGTTTTTCTAAATTATTATCCTAATGTTGGATTTATGTGTACAATGTGCTGATTTTTAACCGTTTTTTTAAAACCACATTAAAATATATAAAAAGAATGCGCTTCTCCAGTTTCAATACAAATTGGAGTCCACATTAACGCGATCGAGTTCGAATGACCACTCACACTAGGCCCTGTTTGTGAGGCAAACGTGGCCAGAGACTTCACGACATAAAGAAGTTTGGAAGGAGAAGTGAGAAATGGGAGGCCTATGCAGTGGGACACAAAATAGTATTAAGCAAATAAAAAATAATGCATGCAAGGATTCTATATGAAGACGGGCCGAAATTTCTAAAGATAAGTACCTGAGAGTAGATGCTTACATAAGGTTGGTACTTTGGTGACTATTTACTTCAAAACATTATTTAATGTCTATGTGAACCCCTCCTCACCATGACACTCCACTTTTCCCGTCGGAACTTTGTCAGACAGCAGTCGAACTCTAATCAGGGCTATCCTCTAGTGCTTGAATTGTCACGTTTCAACCACTAGACTCAATTAGATGATTACCCTTTTGGCAAGCTGTTAAATTCAATTGAGGAAAATGTTCACGTACTCTCCACCATTTTGTTATGCTAAAGCCCGTATTATAAATCGCCCTTGGTACGAGATTCGGAACTGTGGGAAGTTGAATTACTATTAGGGCTTGGAAGGTTGATATAAAGAAAACCATGAGAGTATTGGGTGAGGTTTAAGTTGAGGGTGATAAATGTATTTATTTACAGAATAAGACATGTTCACTAATGGCTTAGTTCTTGGAAGTGCTGACGAAAAAAGTCTCATGGTTTTTCGAAGTAATTGTACCAATCTAACGTACATCAGACTGTTATTGTTTTATTCTACATTTGGCATATGGAATTTGTTTGTAATTAATTGACTTATTGAGATATTGTAGGTTTGCTCGTTTTGGGTGAAGTAAACTTAAATGCAACGGAATATAACATATTTTTAGGTAATGATTTTAGTGAAATTTATGGATATTTTTAACTCGTTGATGTAAGAGATGTTTAGAGTTGCCCACTTCGGCATCTAAATAAACATAGAGCCAAAAAAATACAACATGTCTTTATTCAAAGTGTGGGTAACGTGTGACCCAGAATCGTGTAAGATCGACAATCTTCGGGCACCTTCGGGTCTTATTGTTGCTGAGGTCCAACTAAGTTATTTGTGAAATGAGTGGTGGCGCTGTTCGTCAACAAACTTAAAAGTTCAAACTAAAAACGACCTTATATCTTTTAGAAACTATTAGTTCCAAAAACTGCCATTTCAAAAATAAGTTGGTAGTGTTGGTATATGTCTGAACTGGCGACGATCGCAATGGACTCAAGTGTCGGTATTCAGCACCTACATTGAGTAACCGTTGTCATCTTAATAAATTGCTTCCTATTCAAATTGTGAGGCGAAACTGTTTTGGGACAATACATGAGACAAATGGGCTTGAGAAGTAGATGATTTGTATGGGTGCATAATATAAATTAGTTTGACGACGACTGGCGGGATGGGAAAAGAATGAAGTTCATTTTTAATGAAGTAGTGAGCGTATTCTCTGCAACAATGAATGAATGATGAATTAATAAATATAAAGTGATAAAAATTACTTTAGCACAGAACACCTCAGATTATAAATAATCTGAGCAGAACACACACTTTAGTTATGGAAGTCGGGGGCTTTTGTTTTGTATGTTGTTTCGTATTGCCTTCGATTTTCAAAACTAAAGATCTTTCATTCGTCGCTTTTTAGTATCCACTTGTTATCATCCAAATCCATTAGGAAACGGTAACACGAAAGCTTAAGTGATCCCCGTATTGTTCACCCTTAAAGGAGGAATATTTTCATGAAATTTATGAGACCCACCCCTGAGGCATAACCTATTCATTAAAAACATAATTTTCAAAATCGATTTTCAATTGCCGGAGAAACCGCGTAACAAACATACAAAAAAAAAAAGTACATACAATCGAATTGAAAACCTCCTTATTTTGAAGCCTGTTAAAAATGACCTTTAACCTATATAATGATAAAGGTTAAAGTTCAATTTTATCGTCAGTCGTTCTAACTAAGTAGCATAGATAGATAGACGTAGTTTCGACTTACGCGATCCATATGCGACGGTATACAAGTCTTGGTAATGAGGGTTCCACTGCACGTCACAGACCGCATGGCTTCGCATAGGATCAAACTGGAACTTCCACAGAGGCAACAAAGAACCCATGCCTTCACGGAACTCGTCTGATGGGTCGTCCCAGTAACGGTAATCTTGAGCTGCACACAAATATTAGAAACATAGTGTTATATATCTTTATATACAAGGTGGGGACGACGATACGACAAAAAATTAAAATACTGGTAATACTAGTTCATAAGAATATTTTTAAACTATCAAATAAATCTTAAGAACGAAAAAAAAAATCAGATAGGTATACTAATAAAGAGCATATAAATGTAACCAAAATAAAACACCATATGAAATATTGGTTTTTAACTTGTGAGAAGAGCGGCAACTTGTGGCGTCATAATTTAATATTATTAATGCTCAATAGAAACAATTATACCAAATCCTACCATGATCCTTTTTTGTGCTATTGCCACCCTGTATATATAAATCTTCTGTGCGTGTGTATTTCACTGAACTTCTCCTAAACGGCTGAACCGATTTTGATGAAATGTTTTGTGTGTTCCAGTGGATTCGAGAATGGTTTAGATTCACAATTGGACCCGGTAGGTGGCGCTGGAGTCGAGTTGTTGGGCTTTTTTTTATTTTAAGGGCAGGACAACGTCTGCCGGGCCCGAAAGTAGTAATAATATTTTTTCGACCGAATTTCGGTTACGGCGGCATCTCAATCGTGACGCAGGGGATACTATAGTGCACAAAGTGTGAACAAACACAGGAGCATTCCCACTTCCCTCACTCTCATAGTCTGAAGGGACGTTGGTATCGACTATCTAATCGCAACTTTTCAAACTAAACTCAGAAATTATACAAAAAAAAAATAAAAAATAATATGGGTTTTATTTTTATTTGGTTATTGAAATATTAATACAGAGGTGTTACTTAATTCTAAACTCGCCAAACTTTTACGTTTGATGGCGAGAGGCGCTCTTTTACAATAACAATGAATCACCATATTATGTCTGTTACTCACATAGACACATACACAGTCTCATGTTATGGTTTAAATACAATGTGTTTAGTTCTCTTTGCAATCCAGTATAACGTTTTTTAATTTCGTCATAAGTGATCCTTTACTAATTTTTACATTTTCTCTTAATAAATCTATTTTAAATTCTTAGTTCTCTTACCATAATAGTTTGTTATCTGTGGTTGAACCAGTTTATTCTCTCTAACCCTACGTGTGTTGAACTTGTTTTTGACATTAACTTTATATTCTACTAGTATTCTACTAACTGTTACTCCTGATAACATCAGCTATTTGCCAGTGAAAGCCCCGTCTAAATCGTTTCGAAGATAAGCCGGAACAAACAGACAGACAAAAATGTTAAAAGTAGATTTTATGTTTTAGTAGGTACCGTGTAAACGTTCAATTCAAACGCATTCAGTAAAACGTTGTTATTTTAACATTACAAACAGACACTCCAATTTTATTTGTTTGTAAATGTATGCACATATATATATAGGCCGACTGGTAATAAAACTGTCATACCAACGTCATCGTATATGTTCTGGTTGACGAGTCTCTCGAGGATGGCCCAGGCCTCCCTGATCCTCTGTGCGAGTTGATCATCATGTATCTGTTGCTCCGACTTCCCATGTTTCTTGCTTTTCTTCCGTAGCTGTGTTGGTTAAAAACGGTAATAATATTAGAAAGTGCTTTCACGTCTTTCACGTAAAATGGAAAACTCGGACTAAAGACTCAGACTTCAGATTGTGATGATGCTTAAGGCGCTACCCTGACCAAAAGTGCGTTTTTCTTCGTTATTCAGAGTTATTTAAGAGATAAATAATTATCATTTCTCTTAATTAAGAGAAACAAACTACATCTAAAAGCATATTATTAATGTTCAATATCCTATCATCACATTCTACGTTCTTATTTTTTTTTTTATGTACCCCGTATACACCTAAATCTCCCTGTAAAAAAATTACTAAAATATTTGTAAACATGTAGCTTTTGCTAAAGTTGACGTGTCATTCATTTGGAAATTACACTAATAGATAGGTAACTTAAAAATCTTTATAATTCACGTTTTATTTTCTATCAAAAGATCGTTTTTCATTTTAAAACAAAAAAAAAACCCAAAAATTGTGCGAATTTCGATTCTGCGGCAAAGAGGAAATGTATGGTCATGGTTATTTGCTCAGGGAAGCGCCTTAAATTAGAGCAGTTTAACTGGTGGTTATGCTTACTTTACTGCTTTCAACATTAGATAAACATAACAAGCAAATACATTACACAAGAAGACGTTGAACTAATATTTATTGAAATGTAATAATGATACTAATATGTTGTAGTTATAAGCGGTAAACGTGGAAAAGTACTTGCTGTTTCTATTTTCTGATTTAAATGGAAGAAAATAGGCACTTTAAAGGAAAATTAAATTACGTTATAATTAATATGGATCACGATTTACAGATTAGGTAGGTAGTTATAATCTGTATTTTGAACACAAAGCAGAAAAAGCGGACAAGTGCGAGTCGGACTCGCCCATAGTTCCGTAACACGTTCCGTAGCAGCAAGTAACATAATATAAAAGTTAGTTGATTAAATGAAAGGTAAATTGCGGTTTACGATTTATGACGTATTAAAAAAAAACTACTTACTAGATCTCATTCAAACCAATTTTTGGTGGAAGTTTACATGGTAATGTACATCATATATTTTTTTTAGTTTTATCATCCTCTTATTTTAGAAGTTACAGCCCCCCCCCCCCCTGTAACTTCAAGCACACTTTTTACCACTTTGGAAGTGACTCTCGCGCAAAATATTCAGTTTAGAAAAAAAAGATATTAGAAACCTCAATATCATTTTTGAAGACCTATCCATAGATATCCCACACGTATGGGTTTGATGAAAACAAAATTTTGAGTTTCAGTTCTAATATGGGGATCCTCCAAAATTTATTGTTTTTTTTCTATTTTTGTGTGAAAATCTTAATGCGGTTCACAGAATACATCTATTTACCAAGTTTCAATAGTTCTTATAGTTTCGGAAAAAAGTGGCTGTGACATACGGACGGATAGACATACAGACATGACGAATCCATAAGGGTTCCGTTTTTTGCCATTTGGCTACGGAACCCTAAAAAGGTCTTTATCGCGGTTCGGTGCAGGGTTGAAGCAAAACCCGTATGGAGGAAGACGGACAAAATCAGCTGACTGCGAGCCGGACTCGCACATGAATGGTTTCGTACCACCATATTGTACATGAAAATCCAGCAAAAAAAACGTTGAAAAAAGCACGTTTCTTGTAGCTCCCTCTAATTGTTAACTTTATTTAATTTTTATTATTTGTTGTTATCGCGGCCAACACACTCTGTGACAGTGTGTACCTATTACGGTTCAAAAGAGATAGCCCTCTTAAAGACAGACGGGAAGACAGCGGAGGCCACAGGTCCCTTGAAGTCAAGGCGATAGAAAATATGAAAAATGTAAAATAACTGAAGCCAGTGGCGTGCCTAGGGGTCAAAGTTAGGGCTAGCCTGACAGATGTCTGATGTCAGATGAATATATAAATATTTTTTTATGTCTCGCATTATTGATTGCAAGCCTGGTTTTTGGGCTTTAATGGAAGGCACGCCACTGACTGAAGCTTGAGAAACGTGTTTTATCGGAGAAACCACGTCTAGAGCATTGACCACCGATTGCTGGACCCAATGCTAGTCGTCCAATATTTTTGATATCTCTTACTTTCTTCCTCTAACTAATATGTTCTTTTAGGAAATTGATTGTTACCTATGTGAGTAAAGAGAATGTAGTGATTGTATGATGTTACCCTTTTAGGCTTTTCACCCTCCTTTTCCCTCATTTTCCTAGCGTAGTCTTCTTGGTAGAAGTCGAAAATGATGCTCTGCAGCGCCGTGCTTGATAGGTTGGCCCTCGGAGGCGGGATAGTCTGCGTTTCCACCGACTACGCACAACACACAAGATTACGTCTCGTTCACAAATGTATTTGTGGACAAGCGTGTGTGGCGGCCACCCGTCTACATACTGTTGAACTCTCCGGTTGTAATAAATCAGGAAGAAAAAATAACGAAAATAAAGGCCTTTTGATAGTGTTTGTAGTGTACAATCAAGACTTAACTACTGTAATGAAGATTATTTAACGTGAGTACTTTTAAATTAGTTTTAAATATTTTTTGGTGTATTTACGTGAATGTTTTCTGTTGATGTTAGTAGTTGGAATCTATCTACGATCTACGTAGAAAAGTGTGTGTGTGTGTGTGTTACTGTGTTATTAATAAATACGCAATAAGCATGTCGGTCGATACGATACGTTTAATTTGAGATAAAGCGGTATCTTTTGTGTTATTCAGATACTTATCTAACGAAAATGAAGGTTTTATGAATGATATTAAAAAGGCGGCTTATAATTACTTTTCGCTATTATGTGTCGTGGAAATCTAAAATATAGATAAGTAGTGCGTATTAGTAAACAAGTAGTGTGCGCATATTTATATGTAAGTAGGTACCTAAGTATTTATTTTTCTACCTTCTAACAATGCGGTACGGTATTATACACAGTACTATACATGCACATTATTGATAACATCATTGTAGATAACAGTGTGTTATCCAAAAATAAATAATTTGAATTTCATTTTTTTAACATGATCATGATATAAAGCAAAATTTGGAAACTGTGGTGAATAAATAGAACTTAATTGTAATGAATACGCTATGTTAGTGTTATGTGAATGGCGCTGTAAACTAAAATACAGGCTTTGCCTAATTTAACTCAAAATAATAATTTGATATTTTGTAAACGCACTCAAACATATCCAATTAGAATGTCATAAATAGTTATACAGTTTTTGTCAATAAAGATTATTTATAATTGTGAAACGTAGGTAATTATTGTTTGAATATATTTTCCTCTTTGTTTAAAAAAGGAATAGTTGTACGTCTAGAAAAATATAGACATTAGATTTTTTTTTTTAATTTAAATTGCGTTTTAAGAACATCTGCTTAGCCTTTTTCCTTTTTCTGTTGTGGTCGGCTTACAGTCTGACCGCATGCAGCTAAATACCAGTGTTTTAGGCTAAGAACTCACGATGCGGTTTTCACCCGCGTCCGCTTGCGGTTGCGGGCCCGCATCTTCTGTAGAATGCAGATATATAGGGCGACTGGTAATTAGTGTACGATACTTAAACACGTGATTGTATTCATGATAACTAACAACGTTCCCAAAGAAAAAATGTTTTTTGTACTGGTTCTACTGGCTAACAGCTGATAGGTCAAAGGCGTGTTCGCGCGGCTGTTGCGTTATTGAAATAAAAGTGAACCAGTACAAAAAAAAAATTTCTTTACGAAAGTGGTCGTTATCAAGAACACAATCACGTGTTTAAGTATCGTACACTAATTACCAGTCGCACTATATATAATTATGTAAAAAATCAAAACACATTTCAAGATGCGGTTTACGCCCGCGGTGTGCGCGGTTGTTTGCGGCTCCCGCTGCGGGCGCGGGTGCGGGCGAAAACCGCATCGTGATTTCTTAGCCTTAGATTGAGCAAATGTCTTTCTGACCACCACAGCCCCTTTACATAATACCCCTTATTACGGCTGGTTTTTTGCTTTCGGACTTCTCAACAGCCCGTAACGTAGATCTACGAATGACAGCCGGCCCAATGTTGGCTTTCTGAGGCAAGGAGGTGACACACCCCGACACACCAATTTCGAAACAGAAGGCTTGTAGACAAAATCCCTTTCTGTTAGCGTTAACGCCAACGGAAAAAACAAATTGTATGGAGTTGACGTTTGCTAACCAGATGTCACGTGATGCAACTATGTCAATTCCATACAATTTGATTTTCTCATTGGCGTTAACGCTAACAGAAAAGGGATTTTATCTGCAGGTACTGGGCTGCTACTGAGAAATTTCCTGATGGAAAACCACTTACACCCGTATTCAAGAACAATACTTATCTAAGTAAAGTAGCAATACTATATGGCATTTCTTAGTTCATTCGATATGACAAATCTTTAAATTCATAAACAATACTCAAACGACTCTTCACTATGCGAATGCACTGCGTTGAATAGAGCTCTGTAGTTGGTTCGTTTGTGTTATGTTCACTTAATTACTAGTGAACACACAGTTTTTATACACGAGAATGGCTGATGATTGTTAAGTCGATTCCAATAAATATGGATAGTTATTACGTCTTATGGTTCGGCAAGCACAGCTGTCAGTTTAGTAGGAATATTTGAATTCACTCTTTTCATTAAATAAACAATCATTGTGATAGAAATACTTCATATAAATACGTGTGCTTAGTACTTAAGTTAAAAAAATGTGCCATTTTCTTCTGCCAAGATTTTTTACGTAAGCTGGACACTGTGCGTTGGTTAATATAGCTAGCCGGCTACAATACGGTCAACGTATCTTGGCGCGTCTGAAGTTAGCTGTTTGGCTGCGCAATGAACCTTTTAGGAACGAAATTGTCTACTGCGCAGCTAATCGGCTAACTTCGACGCGTCAAGATACGTTGACCGTACTGTCACTTACATTGTTCATTTGTGCCAAACGTCACTCGAGTATTGTCTATGAATTGGTATTTGGGACACTGCGTTCGAGCGCTCTGTGAGAACTCATAGTATTATTTTTGAATACGGGTTATAGACACTCAGGTATATCACGAACTGGCTAACATAATAGTATTCGATTAGAGTCAATTTTTAAATTGAGTTACGACTGTCTTCTAACGTTTTAGTTTAATTTTATATGACAAGCACTATTTAATATATTTAAGCATGTGCGGAAATGGGTAAGTATTTCCAATTCAATAAACCGATCAATGCGTGCGTTTAAGGCTCATTATAACAGCACGGCTCCGACACAGTAAATAATTTGTCATTCAAGTTAGGGCTTTAAATCGTGTGCGTTAAAATATATTTTTAATGACAAGACGAAAAAAGTTGAGGGCTCGCGGACGGGGGGCCACAGGATTGGATTTATGAAGGAAATTCTGGTCAGTCCGTTGCCGTGTTAGAGCGGTGCTGTAACAGTGTGCGATGACCATTAGTCTGTGCACTCATAGTAGGCTTTCACGTTGTTAATCTTTACTTCGGCAGAGCTATCATAATAAAGAAAACGAGACAAAACAACTAACTCGTCTGGGATAGATGTAGGTGAGAGCGGCTCGTTCACAGAAGTTGAACTGATTGGCCAGCTTCTTAACCCTCGGCCTGATTTCGAAGACTTCGACTTCGCCCTGGTCCTCTCCCTCTGAATATTAATAACACATCATTACCCCAGGATTACTTATAATGCGTGGAGACTTTTGTCCAGAGGTCACTGTGTGCATAAAGTCTCCACAGAAAAAGTGCCTGAAAATGGATGGCATCGCCGAGGCCAACCTAGAAAGTGGTCAAGAATCTGGGAACACTTTCACTGCAGGCATTACACTCAGAGCTCAAACCACAGTCAGCGTACCCTAGTTAACTAAATAATGCTCCTAGGGTTCTTCTCGTTGAACCCTATAATAGTGGTCCTTACACGAACACTCGTTTAGGTTAGTAAACATTCTGGCTTACACATCTAATCATATAAGGTCATATAATATTGTCCAGGACTTACTTTCTTCGGGTTCTGCCTCCTCGCCTGCTTCAGCGCCTTCAGCTTTGAGCTCCTCTTCACCTTTTGCCTCTCCTTCTGCTTGTTCTGCATCTGGTAGTTCAGCTTCTTGTTCTGTCGCTGCTGCTGGTGCTTCTTCTGCTGCTTGGTCCTCTGATAAGTATTAAATGTTTTATCAGTTTCTACGTAAATGGCTAAAAATTATGGCGCATCCACGTCCTCTGTTCGATATTCTAGGGATCTAAAGGCGTCGCCACATAAATCGGTTCTGTGCTCCTATTACCTTTATTTATTTTTATTTATTTATTTATTATTCGGAAAGCTTACAGTCTAATATCTATATGAAATAAATTACAATAGGCGCTAAAATTTGCCAATTAAAAACTTTCACAATTTAGAGCTTTCACAATTTATAGCTTTTTTTGTGTAAACAGGAGTCAAGGCTTTAAGCTGAAAACCAGCAAACCCTTTAGGGGGGACCTAAGCATAATTATTCTGACGCTTGAACCTTTTGCTTCCGGTATTATATTTCTGTGTATGTACTACTAACTGTTATACGGAGACAATCTATTCTTTCTACGCACTATCAAGACTAGGGAATAAGAAGTTTTAAATATTAAAATCATTCAGCGAGTGTAAGTACGAATAAATAGCGGCACTTTACAAGCGAAGTTGATGTTATGGTTACTCCAAATCGATTTCGGATGCCCTATAACTATTTCGGATTCAATGGATTATGGAGTCGAATGTCAACAGGAGGTTACAAGGGTAAACCAAAACGGTATTAGTATTACAATGGTTTATCGTAAGAAGATCATTACAGTTGTGTTATGTATAGCAATTTAATGTATTCTAGTTGAAAACGGATCGTTTCTGTTCTGTATTCAACTAGTAGTAAGTACATTCAGTTCTTCTCTGTAAGTCCGAATCCCGATCATCAAAAACATCGATATCTAAAAACAAAATGTATTATTAGCAAAAAAGACTGCATTATGTGTGTGTGTGTGTGTCATGTGTGTGTTTGTGTTATTATGTTGTATTCCTATCAAAATGTATTATTATAAATATGTCAGATAAGGATTAAGCAAACACCACAATCCCCAGATTGAGGCATTTTCACTTTTGATCGTTGATTTATGTGGCAAAAAACCCAGTTACCCATCTGCTGAAACGAAGACTGGTAAGAATTAATAAACAATATTGTATTTGTTAACGTTTCAATAAACTATGGAGATCAAAATGGAAAATCTCTATCGCTGAATGATAGTGATAAAGTAAACCACTTTTTTTATTACACCCAGGAAAGCATAGAGGACAAACATTCAAACATTATTTTTTATTTATATGGAAAGTACTACTAAGTTATGCGCTCCTAGTACTTGGACATAAAAGAGCTTGAAAACTGGTGAATTCAACTTCCCTGGTACTATAATCGTGTTATTCGTCAATGGTTGTATCATACTGAACTTACTACTTTTTTTTCTCTAACCATAGGTCTATCGGAATCTCATGGCAAAAGGGGAAAAGAAATTTGTTGTGTGCAATACTGAGGAAATTGGATTAAACGATCTTGATACTGTTTATTTTTTCTGCAGCGGTTGACAGATTTATTTATTTATTTACACTTCATGCACAAAGGTACAAAGGCGGGTATCTCGTAATTTTGATTTGACAGGTGACAATTGACATTGTCATAGGAAAATCTCAATTTTTTATTATTTTTTTATGCCATGAGATTCCGGTAGACCTCTACCTACCGAGTTTTACACAAAATCTTTATAAATTGTACCCTATTTGTTATTCTGATGTATATATAAGCAATATTACTAAAAAGTTTCATCAAAATTCGTTCCGTAGTTTTTACGTGAAAAAGTAACAAACAACCATCCAAACTTCACAAACTTTCGCATTTATAATATTAGTAGGAAGGATATAGCCACTTTGTTATTATAGGCTTATAGATCAATACCGTCAGTTTTGCCCTCATCAGCTGGAGCCTCCGTTTTTTCAGCTTCTGGTTCCTCTTCCTCCTCATCTTCAGTTGTGGTCTTCTTAACCTTCACACGTTTCGGTCCAGCGTCATCGAAGCCGACCATACCTGTCATGACGAGATAAATCGTATTAACGTCAAACAAATAGTTTTTTATTCTGTAATTGTGTGGTAACAATTCGGTTCATATTTTAACGATACCTCGAAAATTGTCGACATTTGATTACTTAATGTCAAGTCTCCACATTCATCAATTATTGGAACGAAGTTCCTTATTGGAACGAAGTTCCTTATCGCGCGTTGCGAAAGGGGGCTAGACGGAAAAAATTAAGTCCAAAAGTTGTAACGACACTTTTTGCTATAGTTGTAAGCCGTGCGGCCGTGCGCGTGTTTCTCTGTCTGTCTCTCTCTCTCTCTCTCATAGAAAGCAAGCCAGTTATTTTCTTGATTGATTTGATTCGATTATAACTTTAAAAAAATAAAAGTTTATTACAATTCCGTCACTAATTAATTGAAAGGAACTTCGTTCCATCCGGGTGTCCCTTGACACTTCTCAAATTTTTTTAGTAATTAATGGCTATGGCATGTATTTCTGGCAAATAAATATTTTTATTAAAATATTGCAATGTTTAAAAGTAAAGCGTTACTAACTATACGATCTACTTCTTTGAGATATTCAGACCTGAAAAAAAACATACTAATGGTTTAGTAGCCTCAGCTAAGTTCTCCTTCATGAATGAAAATTGTAAATACCGTAATACAATAGAAATCATTTATTTGCAAATGATTTTGGGTAAGTAAGTACATACATAAGGATGCCTAATGATCATAAAGCTTCTTATAAAATCTGTTTACAATTACTTAGGCGTACAAACGTTTAGTATCATGATAAAGATAATGATCAAATTAATATTTAGTAACACGCATATGAAATGAAATATTGATATATCTAATATTATAAAAATACAACAATAGAGCAAAAGTATTAGGTACTTGAAATTATATTATACCATGCACAGTTTATTTATTCTCCAATATTGTTGATCCAATTCTGCATGAAATATAGTCACTTACGATAATTATATTATACCATGCATAGTTTATTTATTCTCCAATATTGTTGATCCAATTCTCCATAAAATATGGACACTTACCATAGCCAGAGGCTATTTGAGCCTTAGCTTCCTCGGAATCCTTGCGTATAGCCGTGCCCTGGAACACATACAGAGGGTACGCTTTCCCAAAAGTCGGGTTTGGCTTCGGCACGAACTCTCCCCTGCCATAGTGGTACGCCACTTCATCAGCTACCCACTGAGGGTTGATGGTGGTCAGAATACGGCCAACCTCTTCTTCCAGTTCCTGAAAGAATTCAGATGGTCAACCCGTATAGCGTTGTCCTAATAGACCGCGACTAGTTGATTATCGCGCGAGTAAACGATGCGACCATCTCGTGGTTGTGCGATAACAAAAACTGGTGTCCTAATAGGTAGGACGAGACTATGCGAGCATCACAAGTTCACGTAAATTTTAGTCGTACGAATCCGCGATTAAACATACTGATATACGGGAAACCTAATCGAGGTTTCCTAATATTGGAATTCGCGGGATGCGGTCCCGCGACTAAAATTATTTTTATGTATTCGCGCGAACTAATAAGTTTGTACGAACGCTTGATCAAACATATTGATATTAAATAGGTATCCTAATTAAATTCGCGCGATAATTGCATCGCGTCGTCGAGGAGTGGGCGGACGGGATGATCGTGTAGGTGCACCCAGTTTTTGTTATCGCGCGACAACGCTCAGGGGGCCAAGTTGCTATTTTTATAATTTCGTCATTCCAACACGATT
This sequence comes from Charanyca ferruginea, assembly GCA_947361185.1. Lineage (NCBI taxonomy): Eukaryota > Metazoa > Arthropoda > Insecta > Lepidoptera > Noctuidae > Charanyca > Charanyca ferruginea. The sequence goes on from OX376069.1 coordinate 11,534,488, forward strand.
CCATTGTCATTTTGCAAAAAATTAAGTAATCTGCTAAATTCATAATGGTCGATCATTGGTCGGTTTAATTAAAAGCAATGACTGCACAATGACGTTCTAATGGTAGGTCACTGATCAAAGAAACTGTCAAAATTTTAGCAGATTACCGTCTAGTTAGTCATTCATTTGTCATTTTGTACGAGATTACGATTCTATATCATTTCTTTCAATGGCGTGTCAGTGGTTGACCAATGGAAAGTCATATTGACGCCATTATATTAGTAGATTACCAAACTTGTCAAAATCAACAATCATGAAATCAATGATAGACCATTCTGACACTATTGTAATAGTAGACTTCAGGCCCTGGTCGCATCGCTTACTCGCGCGATGATCGCGTAGTCGCGTTCTATTAGGACAACGCCTGTTTTAAATCGATCAAAATCTAGTCGATATCTTAACTAAGAGGCAAACGAAAACTTTTCAAATGTAGGTAAGTTTTAGGTGTTTTAGACAGAATGCGAATATTCTTACAATGACGAGTGCGAACGTTCGAGAACGAGATTACAAATATGAGAGCTGGCTTTCAGAAGATGAGCTATAGCTAACAATTAGGACTTCTGTAAAGCTTTTTGATTAAACATAACACTACAAAGTCACGCACACCTGTACTCATTAAAGAGGCAGATGGCGGTGTTTAGCACACTGATATTTCACCAGTTTTAAAACCCCCAGTCAAAAATCTAGAATTCAAGCGGCCATTGGCTTAAGATGTTGTGCAAATAAAATAAACTAACTGTTATTTATAGTCTCAAAACTTTATAAGCTGTAGTTACGAACAATAACAGTTTATAGGCTCCTGGACGTTTAGGTAATTCGATTATGTATTTATATACAATACGCATGCGCCAAGAGCTATTGGATATTTGTCTTTTATATTTAGATTTAATATCCTGAAATCTACGCTCTACTTACCTACTTTACCTAAAGGGAGGTCACAAAAGATGAATGAGACTATGTAAAGGATGATTTCAATGAATAAGAAATGAATGATAACATGCTGGTCGACAGGGGACGATGACAAGGGATCTCAAGTAACATAGGACAAGAAGATATCTGCTCTACTTTGTTTTTTTATTGATTTTAGTAATGATTTAAAGTGAAATATCTTACTGCTTCGGGAACATCGTCCTGGTCTTCAGGTTTGACAAGTGTGCGCGGTTTGAGCCAATCTGGGCCATCGTCGTCAGAGACTTTATGTAAAGACTTTGCTGGTAGCTCTTTCTGTTAAATAACACCATTAAAAATAAACAAGTAACAAACAACAACCAATACCTCTGCATTATGTGGTTACGTACATCCAAGCACTGCAATGTTTTGTTTATAAGCACATTTTCTTCGGTGATGTTAAGAGCACGTTTTACCATAGCCTTCAACATTTTGCTTATTTTTTTGAATTACTTTGGAAGCAAAGAAATACGCAAGCACGCAAGCGATGTCTGACAGCAAATGAAACACTGCTTAGTTTTCTAAACGTTTGAGAACTCCGAGCGGATTTACGAGTAAATATTCTAGAGACATTTGCATATTGTTTGATAGGTCTTTATTGGGGACGATCATGTAATTCGACTATAAATATTTCGAGGCACTTTTAGTTAAGCGAAGCAAGCGTAAACAAACGATTAAACCGTTGCGTGCCCTGAGAATGCTGGATTGTATCTTTATTTATAATGATTCGTGTTTAAGCCTAGGGTTTATGGTCCACGCAAAAGTTTCGTTAATATTACTTACGTCAATATCATTATCCGATTTGGAAGACACATGTGATAATTCCGATTCGGTAGATAAAGGTATCAATTCTGATTCAGAAGACATAGGGGTCTAAACTAAAATTCGCGATGTAAAGACCGCCTTCAGCATTGGATGCGCTAATCAGTACTGCAGTGTCGTTATGGCCTATAATTCTCACCCACATACCAAATGAACTTTGACCGAAGAATGAACTAAACTGCATTAATATTTACAGTCAACTAATGTACCTAGTACAGACTAACTACGAATGCCAAATAAAACATGGATAATTTTATTTTTTCGTAATTGTATCACGCGAAAACTGCAAGTTTGTTCGTAATGAGATCGTTATTTTTATTGAAATTGCCTTGTAGCAGTACCTATTGAATTGCAACTTTATCAAACACGACATTGAGAAAATGAGAAATAAATAATTTCTGAAAACTACATTTTAAAGACTTTTATCTATTTGAACAATTGGTATTCACAATGTTATACGACAGTTTATTGAATTTCAGAGACGGATAACATTGTAAAACGTCCATAAAGCGGGTCCTTAGCTATAACGTTTAATGTAGATAATTCTCAAGTTATGAATGGGGAATAAATTAAAGGCAATCCTTTTAATCGGCCATAAAATGACCTCACGGTCGTTTACGTCAGGGCAGAGCTTATTTCAGATTTGAATGCGGATACAATGGTTCATTGCGATGAAATTGTTGGATGTACGAATATTTTACGACTTGCTATTCCAAGGAATTTCCAACAGTATATGTTGAATATATTTTTAGATTCTTCTGCTTTGACGTTTTCTATACTGTCAATTATTATAGATTTCCCATTACTATTTGTTATATTGTTTTCCGATAGTTGTTTAAAAACAGTTCTACGAATTACAGTTTTATTTGCTCTACATTCTGTGAAATCATCACTTCCTTCATTATTTCTAACATATCTCGAGTTTTGCATTATTTCCATCCATTTTATTTGTTTTTTACAATTTATTTTTATGCCATCAGTACCAAGTCTACAAATTATTTCCCTAGGTAGGGCGTGTCACCAAATTCTAATTAGTCTCCGTGTCTGGCATTAGCTAGTACTGGGGGTAGAATCACGATATCGCGACAATGGTAAGGGTAGATTGATATTCAGTTCTGTTCGCAGAGTCCTACTAGAATATTTGCGCTGGCTTATTGGGTTAAACGTGGATTTAAAACACAATGCTCATAGAATTAGATGCTGGTTTGTTTTTTGAAAATATCAGGTTTCTGAGTGAGTTGTTAAAGTTTTATAGTAACATTTTCCCGATTCTAGAAATTTTAGACATCCATAAAATATCTTCACCTAAACATATTGATTTGTTCTCCTACTTTTTCTTAAGTTACTGTAAGTACCTAAATTACGTAATTTTCTGTTGCTTTATTTCGTATTCGCTTAACATTAAATAAATAATAAGATGTACTTCTGGCAAAGCTTTATTGTTTTGTGTACAAGCTAGAATGATAGAATGTTTTTTTATGGACTTCTTAGTACACAGATTTAGTACTGAGATAGTAAGCACATAAACTTTTGACGTCATGCATGCTTGGCTCGTATGAGAATGATATATTTAAACAGTAGTGTGATTTTTATAAGCCTTTTGATACCATAAATAATGACCCAAATATAAGTAGCACTAAAATTCAGCAGTTTTCTGAACTTTAATAGTCTGCCGGCTAGTCACCCTGTCTACTCATTAAGTACACTTATATTTTTTGAAAATTAGGCACCGTATTGTATAATCATGAAAATAAATACATTGCAAAACAGTTTCTGAACAGATTATTGAAAATTAAAAGGTGAAACCAAAACCAGCTCCTGGTTTTTTAAATTCTTTATTGCTTTGGTTAAATGCGATGATATATGTATACCAATGTTTTTCAGAGAGCGGATAACGGGGCGGATGGTCCGTATACAGCAAGCGGACCATCTGCTGCGCATTTTTTTAAGTGTACTTTTCTTTTTTTCGTTTATATTTGCAACGAGTAATTTTTATTAGCTTTAGTTTTTTTTCTCCTTTCTTTTATGTGAATGTTGCACATATTTTTTTGTATGGGTACTGCTTTAGGGAATGCACTGGCTTTTGTAATTCAGTTTTACATTAGGTCAGGGATTCCAAATAATCTGGGCCTCAAGTCTGCTATTACAATAGTGTCAGAATGGTCTATTATTGATTTTCATAATGACGCCATTATATTAGTAGATTACCAAACTTGTAAAAATCAATAATTATGAAATCAATTATAGACCATTCTGACACTATTGTAACAGCAGACTTGAGGCCCAGATCGCATGTAAAATGGTAAGTTTTTTTTTTTTCACTTTTCTAATTCAAAAATTTTAATTCACTTTCTAAAGTAAAACACATACAACTATTGCGACCTAAGTTTAATTAAAGTCCTACTCAAAATGAAATTCATTTTAACAGATCAGAAAGAAAATTAAGTAAAGATAACTTACTCATTTACTTGGTGTTCATTCGTTTAAAGCTATGAAAAATCTACCGTAAATCTATTCTTGCAAAAATCACATAATAGTCTATGGCCAAAGCCTAGGGTGGTACACCCAGTTCAGGGTCAATTGTATTATTGTAAATCAACATCATACAAAAGCAGGGATTGCAAACTCTTGGCACGCGCGTCATAAGTGGCACGCAACAGGATATTATGTACGGCACGCAGATGATTCAGATTCTAATAATAAGGTCAAAATAAATGCAAATGGTTGGTTTTTTTTCGATAGCAAAACGTTACAGAGGGCCTGGCATGAACGCGCGGATATTAAAAATGGAAATAGTAAATTTTGAAGGTTTTGCTCATATCTTTGGGTGATAATAATTGCACTTATCGTAAAATATATAAAAAAAATGCTATACGATAGTAGTGGTTTTAATTCGGAAATCTACTCAAATCAAATATTTTCACGTCAGCGCGCCCATGCTAGGCCTACCGGACCTTACTCTTGAAGACGAAAAACAAACAAGGTAGAGCGTTATCATATAAATGTGCTTTGTGGCAAAATGTTTTTTTCATTACGTAGGGAATATTATGTATCTACTGATACATGTTTTGTAAAACATGTACCTACTGTGCAAGAACCGTATACGTTAGGTACTTGCGTATTGACGTAGCTAGTGCCTTGTGTGATACTCCGTGGCCACGGCACAGTCAGTGGTGAGTACCTAAAAATGTTTCTAGAAAAATTAATTGTACTATGTATTTATGTTACGAGGTACAGTATGCCGCGGTCAGTGACGTATACCTCACTGGCCGGCTGCACCACCAAAACATAACTATAACTCATTATCTGTTGAGGTACAATTTTTTCATTATATGTACCGTAAAGTACATAAGTAAAAGGTATTTTTTTTCTAGAAACATGTTTTTTGATACATCACTGTGGTGCGACAAGGCTTGTAGCACCAAAAAACGCACCCTCAAACTGAACCTTTTAAAATTCAAATTATATTCAATTTCGGCCATTTAAAAATATAAACAGTAATAAACGAAGTTTTACGATATTTCCGTAATGCATCAGGCTTGCGTGAAGGATCCGGAATTATGATGTCGATTGATCGGAGGGGGGGGGGGGGGGATGTGGGACAGTATTTCTGATAGCAGTTATCGTGATTACCGACAATTCTGACTGATTGATTAGGGGAACCGCAGTGGTGAGTAAGTTGTCCGCGCGAACTGTCGTGGTGAAAGCTAGGTATTCGCACGCGATTGGAGTGTTGTTTTTAAGCTGTTTTCATGGAGAAATGTAGGTAAGATTTTGTTTATCATATTATTTATCTTTTATCTATATAAAAAAAAACAATCGCCACATGTATGAAAGTTACATAAGAACGACTCGACCGATTTGGTTTTTTGATTTTATTGTATTCGTAATTGTCAGGCAAGGTTTGTTTATAAGATTGTTTTTGAAAAATCCACTAAAGGGCCGGAAATTTTAATGGTATTTTTGTATAAAAATGTCAACAGTAAACTGAATTCGTGCTGTTATGAATAATAAAATGCACCAACAAAATGCAATCTAGGCAACCCCTAACACTTTCACGTTTATGCCGATTCAATAAAAAGGCAAATACATGTGATTTAGGCAGTCAGTCGCAAATCTGAATACCTACTTAGAGTGCATTATTATACATTAACCCTCCTATTAATAAACACGGAATAAAGTTACACCAAGCGTATTCCTCGAAAAATGTATGGTTAATCCGACGATGAACGGTGGTGTAACTTTAGTCCGCGTTTATTAGTAGGAGGGACAGTGTTTCCTTGAATGTAACTTTTTTATTAAAAGCCTTAAGCAGTTTACAAAGTGTTTATTTTAAAAAGGACCCACGGAGCCCCATCCTAACAGTGCGAAGCCGGGGCGGGTCGCTATTTTTTTTAAATATATATATCTTGTTTTTCTTGTAACTTTTAAAGCTCTTGCTTTCTAAATACATCATCATCTGCCTTACCTTTACCCAACTATGTCAGGGTCAGCTTCCAGTCTAATTGGATGCAGCTTATTATCAGTGTTTTACATAGAGCGGCTGCCTGTCCGACCCCCACAACCCAGTTACTGGATCACACGATACCCCTTGGTAAGATTGGTTGTTAGACTTTCTGGCTTCTACCTACTACCTATAACACTAGTTTTTTTTATTTATCTTGTTTTGATTGTAACTGTGAAAGCTGATGTGAATCTAAATAGAGGTTTAAGAGCTTCGTTTTTTTTTAATAATTTACAGTAGTTTCTAGTCAACGCTAGTTTTTTACGCGTTAGGTACAAATAGTTTATAAGGTTTACATTTATTCGTCCACAGCGTACCCAGCTTGTAAACATTTTAATAAATCTGATGAATGGTGATTGCTCTTTTTATGATGCAGTCATACACAGTGTCAGATCACAAATTTTTACCAATTCGAAACAGATAAAACGCACTTTAGTATCACTAAACTACGGTTTTTCAAGCATTGCGTTCAAAGCAAAATTGCAAGTCCACTATAATACCTCACGAAATATAGCGAAGCATGGGATTTATACGAAGACAGGGTCACAAGGCGTGCAATGGACGTACACAATATGAGTATTGTAACACAAATACATCATCCATTCCAAGATAATGCAATGATTTATCCAATGAGGTGCCTTAACACACATGTATGTACAATATGAACGGCTTTTTGGCATCAGCACAACATCAAATGTTGGTAACATGTTTGGCTCCAACATTTCGATATGCTGACACCAATAAAGTAGGCAAAGACGGTCACAAACGGCAGCCAATATTGGCCAAGACAGACAAACACAGGTACAAGGTCGTATTTACAATGGAGTGACGCACACGCATGCTGAGTCCTAATGTTCGTTACTCACTCTCAACCGCTTTAGTAGTGCCAATCCTATGGATTTCTCCTTGGACTTACTCCGCCAGAGTTCTGGCAATTTCTTTTTCATCCCTTTTGGGCTAGGGATCTAAATCAGGCAGCAAAGGATTATTACAAGTATTCACGGGGAATATTTAGAAAGAAGGAAGAAAAGTAGTTTGTATTGCGTACATACAAAACACGCGGTGCCTACATAATGTTCTGTGTTTCGTATAATTTGAAATGCTTGTACCTGTAGTTTGTGATGTTAGTCTTCGTTGGGTAAGTCTATGTGAATGTCATGTTTATATTAATGATTTCATACTCACGCTGAACTCTGTAAATCAACTTCTTATAAAATGCAGTTACATATAATACAATAACAGAGTTTTAAGTGCAGTTGTGTAGTCGTTTATGTTAATTTAATGATGCAGTTCAGAGTTTTCGTAGAGAGTTTAGTTTTGTGATATTATCATCTTTATGAATATAAAACGGTTGCTATTTTACGAATGTTTTACTGGTCCAAATATTACATTGGCATTGAACTGACAACTTTTAGATAAGTACTTGAGATCGCTCTGCTGGTGTCGTTACTGTATTTATTATTTGACATACATGTATGTAAATCATTCTGAACTCGAGATATGTTAATGTTACTCCAAACAAAATGTAAACAGTAGTAGCAGTTTGCGAAGAGCAAATATCCGTTGATGGGTAGTAACGCTTGTGTTTGATCAATGTTGCTACTACTTGTGTACTTACCTAATATACAAAACATTTGGTATTCGTCGTAGAATACACTTATCAATCAAGCAATCATTCTGATGAGTTCGTAACATTGAAATTTGAACACTATTTCAATTATGTTTAGAGAATAAATAGAGCATAAAATAATTATTTCGAACTTTTACAAGTTTCTTACGAGTTCTTGTTTGGAAAACTTATTTGATTGTGAGAAACGATTAAAGAACATCGCTTACCTTCTTTGGAGCCATGATAAGGCGCTCGTATAAATAAAACTAAACAAATTAAAAGTTAATACAATAGCTATTCTTTTAAAAAACCTGGACGCAGAGAAAAAGTTTGACAAAACGTAAATAAAATTGTCAGTGAGTGGTGAGTTAAGCGGGTGCGCGCGCAGGGCTGCGTTGTCATGGCAACGGGGCGGAGCGCCCCCCGTTCCTAGTTGGGCTGCAGTACCGACTGGTACCGACCGTGTTGCTTTGGCGTGTTTTGCATCCTACTGGAATCATCTGGTGGTCTATTCCTACTTAAGGTACATAATATTTATCCTTCCCTATAATTCAAGTACAAATTTTCTTGTAGTTATTATAATCGGCATAATAGTGGCTTGTCTACAGTTATATTTAGACTGTGGTCACGGTCTAAGGTGATTGATAGTGCGTAGTGGTTGGTAATAGGGGACCGTTATGTCCTTTACGAGTGGCGTAGGTGTCCAATTAGTTGAATCGTGTTTAATGTTGATACCATTGGGCCGAATTAACAACACATTCACTTTACACGACATATTGTAGATACAATTCATTGAGGTAATCATTGGAAATTATTGTGTAAGCAAAACAATGGACGGGAATATGGTACAAAGTATTGTTTACTCTATCGCCATATTCATTGGGCTTGGCAAATAAATATCTGAACTGTTGCAGTGTAAAAATCGTAATCTTCAGTTACTTAACTAATAGAATATTTTGAAATAAAAAAAAACTAATTGAATATTTACTAAAAACTTTTCTTAACTCATTTACTTTCGTTGCTTCAAAAATGAATTAATAAACTGCATATTTATTTTAAGTGCAATTTTATTTCGTTTGCTACGCTTTCAAGTTATTTTCATCGCGTCTGAGTGGCTGACCTTTATAAATCCGTTAATAGTGGGCGCATTCCGTTCCTCTCGAGCTGTTTTCAGCGTTCACTAAATCTGATTAATGTATTTTTAGATCGTTGTATTATGCAGCATCTATCTAGACTAGATAGTGTTGTTCTATTTGCCTTCACGGTTTACACTCTAAAACTTATTATTGTTTCTTGTTTTCTTGGGTTGTTTGCAGCTGTTGGAAATTATTGGGAGTTAAAGGGCTTGACAAATATCCGAGATATCGTGATCATTCAGTTCACTGTAAACATATTTGTTTTTTATGTGTTCAAAATAGGTACGTATATTTTGAAATACTATAATTTCTAAGTGTAACCATGTAGGTCTTCTTCTTTTCGAATCGATGGTCTTTTTTGTTTCGTAAGACTCCTTGGGCCCACATTTATCGCAGCATTGATGGTGTTTTAATGGGCTCTAAGGTGCAGGTAAAGGGGCAATTTGAGCACTGTAATATGTAGTCCGTTAGACAATGGACAAACGCGATCAGGAGCACCGCACTCACACTGGCTATCGGTGGGATCTATATTCCCCCATTTTCCTATATGGTGTTAAAATGACATTTCATAGTTAGGCTCTATGTGTTAAAAAAATAAATGACTCTCTTTCGTTTTGGCAGCCAAGCGCCTCATTTTATTTAAAACTACAGAGTATATTTATGGGCTGTAATGAACATTTAGGTCTTATAACAGCTGTTGTGTTTTTCTTATAGGGCTTCAATATTCAGGTGAATTTATGTTTTGCTGAAACCCTGCAAATTTGGCCAGGGTTCACAGTCTAGACACATAATAACTAATCTGCTTAATTTTACTAAGCTCAGTGTATTTAAGGTTTCGAATAATTACCACAGACTAATGCAACCTAGGATATTCCTGATCATTACTAAATCACTCGATAGTCTCAACTAGTATTAAAGCTGAAATGATGATTTTATTTCAAATCTTCATTCGTTAGATCGAACGGATTGCTTCAATGTTTGTAAATACAATGGTATGTACATGTATTTTACTATAATTAGTACACAAGGAGTTTACTATAAATGGGGTTATTTCTAACAAAACGATTCAACTTATGTTAAAATTTCTCGCATTCTTCGAAGTTTGTAAAAATTGGCGATGGCCCATTGGTTAAGGCTGTAAGGTTGTCAGTTCGCAACCATAGAGCAATGCGGAACACTGGCCGCACGCTCCGGGCGCGTGAAATGAAAACCACGCCAATAGCGATTTGATCAGTCGGGACCCATTAAAATCTAGACCGATTCAAATCTTCTCTATAATGGGTCCCGACTGATCAAATCGCTATTGGCGTGGTCTTCATTTTAATGGTATAGTTATTCAACATTACTAAACATAATTCTCGACTACAGGACTTGTTTATTTCTTTTCAGTTTTTATATAAAGTTTACTTTTTACGCAGTCGGGCTTTTTATTTTTCTAATTTATTTTTTTATTTTCGAAGTATGTAATTTTGGATATTTAATGCTGATTAATTTGAAATTTATTTTAAGCGTATATGGCCGCATGCACTTACAATGAACTGTCATTGCCGAATAGTGAGGGTCGCTCGCCATAATAAGCGGGTATTTATTCGGTTCGGCATTTTATCAAAGGTTGTACTGAGAGTGTCGATCCGAATAGGCCGTTTAAATGTATATTTAGTGACCAAAACATGACAACAATTCCGAAAACATGACGAAATCTATTCTTTTATTTATTTCTAGCTAATGCCTGCGACATCGACAGAGTGAATTTCAGTTATTTGCGAGATTTTAATAAATCTAAATCCGTAATCAAATATTTACAAAACTTACTCATAAAAAATATTTAATATTAATATATACAATTTATTAGAGAGCGGGATTCGACATTTTGCGAATTCAACATTTTGCAAATTCAACATTGTACAGAATGATTTGGAATATTACATTACTGTGACGTTATTAATTTAATTATTGAAGGGTGGGTTTGTACGTCTTAGCACCGAAATCAAGCAGTCTTATAAATTCCAGGATCGTTCAACCGAGTTACCATTCAAACCGTGCAAGCTGGCGGGTGAGGGTGATCGTGGCGGCGGGTTGCTGATCCCTGCCCGCGAACCTGATGACAGCGGCATTGACAGCGACGACGCTGTGCGGCGCCTGATCCTGGCTCATCAGAGGCTACCGGTAACTATTTATTTATTATTATTATTCCCATTTATCATTTCTGTTTATTACATTATTAAATATAAAATTAAAAACATTTAATAATATAAAAAAATACTATAATCATAGTAGCCCACCGCCCCCACTGGTATCGGGCACAGGATCCGGATAGTTACCGGCTGTCAGGGCTCCAAAGACAGAAACCTCCTGACAATGCGGACCGTGTCCAAAAGTACTACCTTCTAATCAAGCCCTAACACCTAAAGTGTCCGTGAAGCTCCTTACACCAGTTTGCACCAGTTCTCTTTAGCCAAGGAGAGCGCGGTGAGGCTCTTGTCCACTGTAACTACATTTCGGTGTATGCCTGCGTCGACTTCTCGGAAATATTCTCTGAGATTGCATATCTCGCAGTTGTGCAGGAACTTGCATTTAATAAGACTCGGCCTCCCCAGTTCCGCGGGATATACAGTCTCATCTCCGATGACCGTAGGTGACGCATCCGATATGCTGTCAACAATGTACGGACTCTCCTATCCAGGGCCTCAAGTCTGCTATTACAATAGTGTCAGAATGGTCTATCATTGATTTCATAATTGTTGATTTTGACAAGTTTGGTAATCTATTAATATAATGGCGTCACTATGACTTTCCAATGGGCAACCACTGACACTCCAATGAAAGAAATGATATAGAATGGTAATCTCGTACAAAATGACAACTGAATGACTGATTATGCGGTTGCGGTAATCTGCTAAAATTAGGACAGTTACTTTGATCAGTGCTCTACCATTACAACGTCATTGTGCGACCAATGATCGATCATTATGAATTTAGCAGATTACGAACTTTTAGCAAAATCACAATGGGATCGTGTTGGAATGACGAAATTGTACAAATAGCAGACTTGGCCCCCAGGGCATGTTATTATTACTTTTTTTAAGTTTTTAAAATTTTATTTAATTATTTCTTCTGATTAAGCAACTATAGTAAGTACTCTGTTTATAGGTACTCCAATGATTAAACCACTAATAACATAATAATAATGAGACGAACGTTCGTTAGGATTATGGTGAATTGGCCACATATAGAAGTACACTGCACTTACATACTGTAGCGTTGTTCTAAATTCGAAAAATTACATAATAGATTTGGATTTGCATTTTAACACAAGATGTACAACATAGTGACATAATCAACAAAAGATATAGAGAAATAATAACAAAGACAAGTATCAAGAATATAAAAACAAATCAAAATAAATGAGGGTTGCTTAGAGAACTAAACAAATCTCAGTCGATCCCTCAGTCCCTAGCTAGAGCCTTTCTAGTTAGTTCCAAGTTTCATTAATGCTTAAGATTTCTATAAGGTTGTCCTTAGAAAATATAACCGATTGCTGACTCAGAGCGAACCTGAAGCCAGCTGTTATATTTTGAACTTGAAAATGTAACTTAAGAAGCAAATCAATGTTATCAATTTTGCATTCAGTGCCGGAATAAAGTTCCAAATTTGAAAACTCACCCTAAGGTTTAATCGTGGACTAAAATTAGAACTAGTTTTGTAATAAGGCGGTTTTTCTATACAAGGTGTTATTGAATTAACTAAAAAACCTATACTACACCTTGTATAATTATTTCCTCATACCTACTAATTTTTTTTTTTAAATTCCAGTTCAGTGACGAGAGTAGCAGCGATGATGAGCTACAGATCCCGTCACCAACGACACAAAGGCACAGAAACGAGCGACGGGACAGTCTGGTAAATATACTTCACCATCATTATCATCTTTCGGTTGGGGTCGGCGCAACACTTTTTATTCTTCCATTCCATTCTGTCAACAGTCATGCTATCACTGACTCTCTCATATCATTTTCCCCAATAAAAGTTTTACTTTGCAAGAAACTTTGCCCCACACTAGGAATTTCTCGTATATCGTGGGTGCATTTAAAAGAGTATTCATGGAGTTTCTTGCTCGTTCACTCACATGCAGAAACATCAGCAGTTAATCGGCTGTAAAATGGAGATGACTAAACTCAGGACTTACTAGAGCCGCACTCAAACTCTCCGAAAAATAACTGCCGTGGTAAAAGTGGCAACCAGCAACACAACAAGCACAATTGATATTTCAATTCCCCTCGTGCTGCAACTGATAGCGCTGAAAGGTGGTTGGTGGTTCAAATTCTTAAAAAAGCTCTGTAAGCACATAAACCGACTTGAAATCTTTTGTAGATTCAAACAATCTGCCTTTGGTTGACTGTTAGAGAAACTGAAAGAGACTGTTGCATTATGGCCGCCTTTATGCCTTTTTGCTGCATCAAGTTTAGATAAATAATACTAGGCAAAAATATACTAAGCCCCAGAATTACAAAGATCGTATTCCAATTACAGAAAAGTGAACTCGAGGTTCACGATCTAGTCATCATGCAGTGGCCTCAGGAGCAATATACGAAAGACCAAACCGCGACTAGAGAGTCCAGTCCTGACCGCTCCTCGCCACCTCTCTACGAAGTAGAACTGACCGCATCCGACGAAGACGACGATGGTTCGGTTCTAGAGCTGGTCATACCAATGCATTCATCGAGGTACCAAAGAGTCCCGACCTCATCTCCAAAGAAAACAAAGCCAAAAGTAGTAAAAAGGTATTTCTGCAGCATGATCTGCTGCGGACGTAAGTAGATAAGTTTTTATGATCTTGATGTTATTACTTGTAAGATAGAAGTTTGTGATTCTCGATTAAATGATGTTGTTATTATATTTAAAGCAATGAGGAGTATATCTGTTAGCCCTGATTGTCTAAATCGAAATCAATAAAGACTAATTTATTTAAAATTGGCTGAGTATCGGAACTTTCCGAAAGGCCGTAATTGACAGCACCATATAGGCCAATGTTTCTAGCGACAGTTATGTATCTACGTATACCTAAGAAAGAATGAGCTCCATTACTATGAAGTACCAAATAAGTATGTGGAGCTCCTATGTTCAACTAATCCTCTATCTTTGAGGTTCTAATTCTTGAGTGTCTTCATCGATAACTAAACTAAATCAAATACAATAATAATATTTTTTAAACTAAATTCAGGTCTGTGTTACGGCTACATATACAATATATATATGGGATGATCAAATGGTTAAGGCCAGCCTCTTATGAGTGAAATTTTGGGCGCCAATGTGACTTTTTCAATGAATATATACTTTCAAAATGTATCCTGAATATCACCGACATCGGTGACGGAAAGCATTGTGAGGAAACCTGGACTTATAGTTCATGTAAGTCTGAAATGGCCAATGCGCCTTGAGCAAGCGTGTTGAACAATGGTACTAGTACTCTGTTTGCCATTTTTTCCAGTCTAAACGGAAGCAGCTGAATACCAGTGGTTTACATGGCGCGACGCCTGTCTGACTGCTGCAACCCAGTTATTGAACTTCTGTCTCCCGTAACGACTGTCAAAGATTTATGAATGACAGCCAGGAGCAAGGGCTTTACGGTGCTTTCCGAGGTACGGGGGTCTCGGTATGAAATGGATGGTCCATACACGGATGGACTGCGGCAAGCGAAGATAGATTCATAAGGCTTTTACTTAGCCATCTAGCTATCTTATTTTCCCTGGGAATAAGCTGATACTCCTCATTGATTGAATAGTAAAAATCCAAATAATAGTACATTGTATATTTTATTTAATTTATTTACATAGATATTTTAAGTCTTGGAAGGAAAAGGGTAGAATAATGATGTAGGGTAAATTACTACGAATTTGACGGAATTCAGGAAATTGGTGCTTCTGTCTCACAACACCCTGTCAGTGTGGCAAAAGGGTTTTGACATGTCTCGTCAATTAATTTAATGTTTATTCTGGTGATTCCTAGGGAATGTTCCATGGTGCCTAAAACATTTTATTAGAAGCCGAGACATTTCGAATATAAGGAACGGCCATAAAAGTAGGAATGGAAAATCTAAACTACTTATGTCAATTTCAATAGTCATCGTTTGTAAAATTTATATTGAGCGAGAATAAGCATAGTGTTGGTTAAATAAGTGTGTTGTAAGAAATAAGTCCATGTTTACTGATATTTTGATTAATTGCACATTGTTTATTGTTTTAGTTCCTTTTGCAAGTTAAGCGTATTATTAATAATGTAAGTCTAAATTATTATTAACATTAATTAATTATATATAGGATACAACATTATATTTTTGTTTACTAGTAATCTGAAAACGGGTCATTGTACTTTACATTATGAACAACTTTTACAATGGGACTAACCACGGAATAGATAAACACCTTGGATTTACCCTGAAAAAAAAAAGTTGATTTTATGCATTTTGTTTGTGAAGATTCTTTGTTTTCTTTGTTTGTTTTTTTTTAAAAACGTTGCCCCACACTAGGAATTACTCCTGTGTCGTGGGTGCGTTTACAAACATATAAACTCACATACACAAACAGCCAGACCCGGAACAACTATCTGTAGGCCATACAAATATTTGTTCCGTGCGGGAATCGAACCCGCGACACGCAGCGCAGCAGTCGATCGCTCAACCACTGCGCCAACCGTGTCGTCAGATTCATACATTTTGTCGAGTTATGCGAACATAAATGTACTTAGTAAAAGTTGTATGATGATACAAACAGTTTTTAGATTTCTGCTGAATAAAAAATAAACTTGTATAACAAGCCTAATTAAGTTAGATAGGTAAGTACCTTATAACATGGAACTTAATCGGGCTAATGGTCATTTTTTATGTTTGTACTTCTGTACATTATGAAAAAGAAGCAAGAGAAAAATAAATGTGACGGAACTGTAATTAGATATTGTATAATAATATGCCTAATGACTAAGGTATGAAATGACGAATTTATGTTTCAGTCATATATTCATTTTTTGTTAGATAATTATATCACTTATTTCAAATTACAACCGTGAATTGAATGATCAGTCCACTGTAGGATTTGTCTTGATGAGGCAATAAGGCTATTAAGGAACAATTAAATTATTTTTGGCAATAGCCAATTAAGGCAATTAGCAATATTGCATTGCTAAAAATAATTTACTTGCACGAAAACTCTGTATAACAAAGACTGAAGAAAACAATGCGTTGCCAATTACTATATTAAAAAAATAACCAAAATCTTGAAGTTGAAACTCGTTTTTGAGGTTTTTTAATAACTTTACTTTGTGTAGTTTTTTTTTTGTAATGATTACATCTTATGAATTTCATTCATGTAATTATTGTATTTTTGTAAGTAGGTAAGAATTTATATTTTATAATATTTTTCTTAATATGTAAGTAATATTCATATTCTTTATCTTTTTTTAGAAAATGACTATTAGGTATATACCTACATATTTATTATTTATTAAAACGTACACACGTGAATGTTGTCATCGCAATTATACGGATTTTCAATTTTTTTTTCAATTTAGGTATCTATCGGCCTACTGTGAGCTAAAAGCCGTCTCCGCAAATGGAAAATATTTCTAGCTTAGTAACGAAGTAACGAAGGAACACTTGTCAAAACCTAAACTTTAAGTTAAAAGTCTTTGTAATTCATAAGCGCGTATCTTGTGCTTATGTCATAGAACAATGAGATAAGCTTTGTTCTATGCTCATTGAATGCGCGTTAGTGAAATTATGGAGGGTAGACCACGATCTCTGTGTATGAAAGTGTCCGTCAAAATGTGCTCTCTGACCGATCCTGACGATGCTATAACAGTACAGTAAACAAACAGACACAGACCGCCGTCATTCCGTCCTCGCCGCCGAGGCCCGCCGCGACGACACCGAACGTCCCCTCCCCGACCCTTACTTGTGCCAGCCCGCGCCGCTGAGCCTGTAGCTTTAAATTCGTCCCTAAATAATGGAAATCCGATCCAGCCTGTCCCTTTGCTGTCCTCCCCCAGCGACGCCCTAAGCCGAGGCTCGTACCCCACAGGGGTGCCTTTAGCGTGTAGTCGCTTAGTTTGTATTGGAGGCCCTAAAAATAATATTTTTAAGGGATCACGGGGAAGTCCGGTTAAGCAGCCGACCGGCCGGCCGGCCTGGGTTGACCTGCGAGATGCGATTCCGAAAAAAAAATCCTAACTCGGCATACTTCAATCTGTCAACGACCTCTACATTCACGGATCTATGGCTACAATCATACCATACCCTGTGCTTACGCTAGCTGCATATAGCTGCTCACTTTTTTAAGTTTACCCCTTAGCGACAGTGTTCCTTACCTCTACCCTCCTTAAGTGAAATGTAACAACTATAATAAAGTTATAAGTATTCATGTGGATGATGATTTTGAGAATAATGAAAATGTCTTCGTTTTTATCTCTATTAAAACAATGTTCACATCGCAAGTGGTTTTAATTTCTTGATTATTGTTTTTCCTTTACACTGCCCATTCGTTTTAGGGTTCTGGGACGTGAAGAAAAACGGAGCCCTTATAGGATCACTCCATGTGTCCGTCTGTTACAGCCAATTGGATCCGAATCTTTTATATTAATCGGTACACATAATATGAACCCAAACACCGAGCATAACGTAAATAAATACCAGTCTGTGCCTCTCTGGGTGACTATGACTATATCTGTCTACAAGTCCTCCTCCTTGAATAAATTAATATAATTAATAAATCTTAAATTGTTAGCCTAGGATTATGAAAGGTTCACCTACAAGAACTGTTTACCCAATGCAGAGGTTTTTTATGCGATTAGCTATACCGAGTTTCCATAATTGAAATGCGAATTTCTTCATAAACACACTAGATGGCACTTACAGTACCTAATTCGTGATTCATGTTCTTTCAGGGTAAACATACAATTTGATTAATACCGCTACTCGATAACAGATGGCGCTAAACCAAACTTTGTTCACGAGCAGAAAAATACAGCTCTTACATAAAATCGTGAAAGGAAGCACTTGAGGCACGTTTCTATGATTAAGTTCGTCGTAGCGAAAACAAAGGAGAAGTAAATCGGGGCAATTGTGCCTGTCCCGAGTTTGAGAAGCGTGGGCTTGACACCCGCGGCCCCGGGATGACTAACATTCTGCTTAGGGTTTAGAACAGATACGCTATTAAAAACTAAAAGTTATTTACAAGACTGACAGGCCATGACTAAAGTGGGCGAGTTTTAATATTGGTTATCGGTTATAATAATACTTATTTTTAATAATATTGTAACGAACCTCCAGATATAGTAAATGACCTCCAAAAATAGTAAATGATAACCAACATTTAACCAAAGTATTGCAGAAATGTATGAGTTTGACTGTAAAAAGCGATTTGGTTCTGGCATAGGTCATAGGTGTCGTAGGGGGTCACAGTTCTAACCTAACCTAACCATGTCGGATCCGCCCCAGGGTCGCTTAAGGGTCCTAAGATTTGGTGAGTAAGATTTGGTGATCATTTACTATTTTTGGTGGTCATTATATTTATTCCCATATTTTAATAATATTTTTAATGATAATAATTTTTATCATGTAGGTAGCTACCTTCGTTCACGACAGTAGGCTCTGCTGTAGGCTAACCCTTCTAAAGGTACCGGTTGCCTCCCACCTCATAGGTACTAAAGATAGCCTTTAGTTCAGAATTTTATGCCTACCTGGTTCATTGTAATTCCTTACAAAGAACCGGTTAGTCATTATCAAAAAGCAATCTGTTTCTGAATTTCAGTAACAGATACTGAAAATCAAGTTTTACATTTCTTAAAGAGTTTTTGGTTTGGATTTTTCTTGAGCTTATATTGTTCATCCCACATCGCATGTAGGTCGGCTAAAGATTATATTTTATTGATTTTCTGTTTATACGTTTTACTTTTAAGTTTTTTTTAATAGCTTGTTGTGTCCCGCTCCTTGGTAAAGGGCTCCCCCGAGTCTTTCCAGGTATTCTTTCTTGCGCCTCGAACCAGCACTCGTAGTACGCGTCTAGGTAATCTCGCCACCTCCTCCTGGGCCTTTGAGATTTATAAATCTTTTTAAAAATAGGGAAAGTTCATTGACGTGTGTTTATTCATAGTAGGTAGGTACAATCATAGTAGTTATTATTTACTGGATGATTTTCCTTTCGTTTCTAATAGTAAGTAGGGACGTGGACGTGGACGTGTAACATCTTCAATGAACCATCGATGTTTTTTTAAAAATAAGTGCTCAGTGCAAAGAGAAGATTGTAAGGCTTTATGGGAGACTTTTGCTCAAAGTCAAAGTCAAAGTCAAATCATTTATTTCAATTAGACTATTAAAGGCACTTTTGAACTCTGAACGCTCAGTAGTGGGACAATACAGGTAGAGTAAATCCATATTTCCAGACAAATCCATACTCCATACTTTAATATTATAAATGTGAAAGTAACTCTGTCTGTTACGCTTTCACGAAGAAACGGCTGAACCGATTTTGATGAAATTTGGTACGAAAATATTTTGAACCCTGGGGAAGGACATAGGCTTCTTTTTAATACGCGATAACCGACATTCACGCGGATGAAGTCGCGGGCAAAAGCTAGTATTATATATGTGAGAGTAACTCTGTCAGTTACGCTTTCACGGGGAAATGACTGAACCGATTTTGATGAAATTTGGTATGAAGATAGCTTAAACCTTGGGGAAGGACATAGGCTACTTTTTAATCCGTGTTTTTGTCTGCATCCGCGATAATCGACAGACACGCGGACGAAGTCGCGCGCTAAAGCAAGTAAATTAATAATGCTCAGTGCCGCCAATACGATATCATCAATACAGTAATATATTTTTGATACCTATAAGTAACCAACCAGGTGTAATTAAGGAACTTTTATTCATCACCATCAATATTATCCTCAAGCCGACTTTACCACACTGCTGAATTTTTTTTAATACAAAATCTTCAAAGGGCACACATTCACTACCAAAATAAAATGTCAAAAAAACCTGACCGCAAAAAACGAAAATAAAAGCTTATTAAAACAATAGCAGTATCCGATGTTGTGTTATCGCTCTTTAGTTAACTGATCCCACTCGAACTGATCCCGTAGGTTCAGTTGACCTAATGTATATTTTGAATTGGTCAACTGGACCCGTTCACAAATTTTGTAATTTGTACAGGCAGTAAGAAAAGTTTTTATCATTATTATCACGAAAACATTCGCAGACCGTGATGGCTGATAATCACAGAGAGCTATGATGGCCAGCCTGAATGCACCTGAGTCAGCCTAATAGGTTTTACCCGCTATGGTATCAAATCTAAGATCGAACTAAAATAGCTGGCACAAACACAACATCAGACTTTGCTATTGTTTTAAGCTTTTTGTTTTCGTTTTTTGCGGTTTTTATTTTTATTTTTGTAGTGTCGGTCTGCCCTTTGAAGATTTTGTATTGCAAAAATCCTAAGATATGAGGACAAAAGCTCAGAGAGCGTTACAGATAGAAAACAAACATATTCTACATTCATTGGTTGGATGTGTGGAAACACAAACTGACTTTTTCGATTATATTCAATTTATTTATTTATATATAGATTTTAAGTTCAGATCTTTTTCAGGAATCATCATCATCTGCCTAGCCTTGTCTCACCTGATTTTGGGTCGGCATCCAGTCCAACTGAATGCAGCTAAATACCAGTGTTATACATGGAGCAACTGCCTATCGGACACACACATGCACCCCATGCACACACATGATACCCCTTGCTAAGACTGGTTGTCAAACTTTCTGGTTTCTGACTACCCATAACGACTGCCAAAGATCTACGAATGACAGCGGGGACCAACGGCTTTACATGCTTTCTGAGGCACAGAGGGAACTCAGTCTGGAAAAGGTGGTCACTCATCCACAGACCGTAGCCACGAGATCTATTTCAAGAATCGAACCTGTAATATTTTCATTCTCTCAACACTGAACTAGGCTACGGCTTGTAAATTTAAATAATCGCTGAACTAGTAAAATTGTTGTTAAATTGAAAGCTACAAATAATTCCTATTACTTATGTCCGCACAATTACGTCAAACATGGGTTCTGCGATCACCAACCGTTGCCAAGCGCTGTTATTAGGCAATATTCCGTAACGAGCGTTTACTGTAGCCGCCTATTAGGACGAACACGTTATACAGTGGATGTTTACGGGTTGACATGTTCCTATGAATTAAACGCATTCAATTATGTGGGGAATATTTACATTTCAATATTTGAACATGGAATGTACAATGGACAAAGTAAGCAGCAGAAATAAATAATTTATCTCTCTACACTAGCTTTTGTCCGTGACTTTGTGTTAATGTCGGTTTTTAATTAAATATATAAAGTTTTGCAGATTAAACACTAACAAAGTAAGCGTTTAACAGCTGAAATAAATAATAGAATTCGATATAATTATACAAGTGTCACGTGTAAGACGATTTATAAAAAAATCCAGAGGGAGAGGAATTGTGGTGCTGTTCCTGAAACAATGGGATATTTGTTTGTTATGGTGTCCTACGTGCCCTGATACATGTCTTGGGATGATCGACCCTAGGTACTGATGGCGCCAAACTCGCTAAGTTCGGGACCCACTGAACGTATACTGCCATCGACCCGCTAGGAAGAAATTGTTATGTGTTTGTATCCAAGTGTTGTGCCCAATATTACTCTCACTTGTTTATAAGGTACTTTTTATTATCTACACGTCTCACCCTACATACATACCAATGAGAGTAGAGTAGTCGAAGTAAATTATACTCTACTTAAAGTGTAGATTACCACGCTCGAATAAAGCGATGCGTTTGTATATTCAACGACAATAAAGACTAGTCTAGACTGTCTCACGATACCTACATCTCCCAACACTTCTATGTAAATTCCAACGAATTAATGAGCCGGTGTACACAAGATGAATAATTGCAAGAAATCTCTGCTCCATAATCTCTAAATCCAAGTAAGTATAGGTGAGGTTTATTAGGCGCGCTTTTAAAGCGTGAGTCGCACGTGAAGGCTGTTTAATCGTGTCTGGGTGGAAGGCGGCGGCGGCCCCGCGTGGCTCGTGGTGCGGGGCGGCGCCCGACCCGCCGCCAGTCGCGCCACAAGCCCCGGAGGGGCTGCACGTGTCCTCGCTCCCGCCAACCGACTTATGTAACCATCCGCACGGTGAGTCCGCAGCCTCTGTGCCCCTTCCTCCCCGACATCGACCCCGCGACTCGAACCCACGCGCTCTGTCACTCGGCCGCCTCCGCGGAGCGAGCCGCCGCGCGACTGTACTTCACCCTTGGACACACTCGTACGTAGTGCTTTACCGTCAGCTGAGAGGTGACATAATCGATGCAGTAAGTACCGGTGTCCGGTGAGTGCGAGCATTCGTGGAATGCAGGTGCGTTATGTAACGGGAGTCTCGTAGCGGGCCAGCCTTCTCCGATGAGCGAGGAACACACCGTTTACGCGGCAGGATGTGACGCTGTTAAGGCACCGCTCTCGGAGATCGTCGCTCGCAGCCCTCGCTAATGACACTCGTTACTACGAACGGTTTCTCATCTCAAACACTTTCGACAATCACGTGGAAAATGCGATATGGTTATATCTCGAGTCTCATTATACCAAACTGTTACTGGAAATTATGTGTCACGCAATTATGTACTTGTGCTTAAATAGGCACGTTCTTAACTTCCTTAGGTAGGATAATAAGATCGTGAGTTAAGAGGTTCCCATAGAGGGCTGCCTAATTGGAAGGTCGGAGCTATATAAAAAATCCATTCAATCGTGGAAAATTTGTTGCCGGGATAAGCGTTCTATACCCCTGATTTATGGAATTATATTCTACGGAACCAATATTAGTTAATGGTTACGTTACTGGAGCTCCGACACATTATATTAGACCCTTTCCTAATAAAATTGATATTGAAAGAAAATTCCTGAATGGTTTCCAATCGTAATAATATCGTTAACAAGAAATCTATAAAGTACGTAAAGCTACCTTATAAATATTGTATAAACTGTGCCTCGAGGGGACAATATTGAAAACGTTAAGATACTGATCATTTCTTAAGAGCTCGTCGGATGAGACAAAAAAGTCTGTCAAGTAGATGACCATTTATCATGATACTGCCTGTGACATTTGGGCAAAAGCGTTTTATCTTAAGACTTATTGTTGTAGAAAAGAATTTCAGAGAAAAATGTTCTTAAATTGGATATAAATTTCAGGAAGAACCTCCACCTCCTTTTTCGTTATTGATTATTCCGAAATATTAACAAATAGGTATGTCTTAATTCTTTATTATGTTCTTGTCGCGGTCTGTTTACTTTCTTGCCTCCATTACCTGATACTATATTTTTGTTGTCGTCATAAAACGAATCAATCAAGTCGTCAAGGTAATGTGGATAGGTACTGCCTTACCCATTCACGTATAAAATATTTGAACAGTGTTCTTATGGTAATAAGCGTCAGGTTTATCGGTATTGATCGGAAGTGAATAGAGAACAATCGATTTATCAAAGAGTATTAAATGTAAATCCTTCTGAATCATAATAATTCGTATTACTTAAAATAGTTTTTGAATTAGGGAACCACCAGGGGTAATTTACCCACGTTGTTGCATAATATTGAATTTGGCCTTTCTGTTTTCAAAAAGTTCCAAGAAGGCAGGATTTTTAATTTTATTCACTTTCCTCAATATTTTTTCGTAAGCAATATTTATTTTATCTTGTATACAGGGTGGGAATGGCAATAGCACAAAAAATGATCATGGTAGGAATTGGTAATTTGGTGTAATTGTTTTTATTGAGCATTAATAATATTAAATTATGATGCCACAAGTTGCCGCTCTTCTCACAAGTCAGAAAACCAATATTTCATAATTATGGTGTTTTATTTTGGTTACATTTATATGCTCTTTAGTATATCTGAACTTTTTTTTTAATTTCGTTTTTAGGATTTATTTGATAGTTTCAAAATATTCTTATGAACTAGTATTACCAGTATTTTAATTTTTTGTCGTATCGTCGTCCCCAACCTGTATATTTTTTTAAATCCTCATTACCTACTCAATTCGAACTTCCATTTTTAAATTCAAATCGCATTACTCTTTTGGGTGAATGCGCTTCATGCTGTTTTGGGCACAAAAAAGCATTCTGCTATGAAATTTAATTGAAATTGGCCGTAATTGAAGGAACTTCAGCTACCAATATACGGATAGATATGTCGGAATTAAAAACGGCTGGCAATGCGTACTAACGATTCATAAATCGATTTAGAGTACAAGTAACAAATATTGTGTAGTGTTTGGTATACCCTCTACTAGAAAAATGTAACATCGATAATGCAATTATTGTCGTTTCTTTCTCGAACAAAATGTGACTTTATAAAGTCACATTTTGTTCACCCCATTTACTTTACTTCTAACTTTCGTAAGCAGGTAGGTTCTCATGGCGATCATGGATATATTGTGCGACAGACAAAAAAGCTTGTTTTTCTTGGAAGGAAAACAAGCGGTCCTAATTTTCCATTTAATGTCAAAGTTTAATTACTTTACTTAATAAATCAAAGCTTCGTTTCGTTCGTCCCCTGCAAATCCCAAAAAAAAAAGAATTGAACCTTAGTTGTTCAGTAAAAATGTTGTAAGTTAGGACTAGAAAAGTTAAAAATAACATATCACCTACATTAGCCAGGTCACTGAACAGAAAAATGTTCCGTGTTGGATATTTATGTGCATTTCATTTGTTTTGCTAAAAGGAAAACATTTTTCTTTGATGCTGTCAAGGCACTTTTCAGACTATTTTGTAGTGCGTATTTAATCAAAAAATTCAAGACAGAACTTCTATAAAAAGTACTTGATTTTAGCCCTGAGACCCCGATTAATTTTCAATACCGTGAAATTTGATTTTTAGTTGCTTAGAAATCAATAAATAGTTTTTAATTGAGTTGTCAAAAGACTACCTACAAGTGTCGTCATACGTATAAATTGCCATGGAGGAATAACGTTTTGACATATCATAAAAAGTATGTCAATTAAATGGTGGTGCGATCTAGTCGATTATGATTTTTCTAAACACGGTTCAATTTAGTTGATTCACCTAAATTCAAAGGCAACTAACCCGGTGGCTGAAAGTGTGGGACTAATAAGGATTTTATTACAGTAGGTTCAATAAATTGTAGTAGGTTCAATAGGTTCAAGCAATATGAAAAATGGCTAACGTCATTCTTCATCCCACGCGATTCCACCCAATAGAGAATTTAAAGTTGTTAGCTCAATGTTTGATAGACGCCAATTTAACTTTCTGGCAACTTAAACTAAACTACCAGTTACTAACGGCCAGATTTATTTATGGAACACAGACAATGCCTAGGAAACACAGAGTATTAAAGTTCAGGTCGAAACTGTTTTAAAAATATTATTCCATTTTCAAACACATCACACACAAAAACTGTTACATGTTTAAAAGTCGCAACAAAATTATGCAGTAATGACGCTAGGGGCATACAAGCAAGGACGGGCTAAAGTAACTGTTACGGTCAAATATCAATTTCTACATTTATAGTACTTATTTTGTGTGCAATAAAAGTAACGAGAAATTTTCTGCCTGTGTGTGTGTGCCTGATTGTTTTATCGAAACCTACATTCGGTTTCGATAAAACAATCAACACACTCGTTGCTTTTGATACAATCGAGTACTAACACTGTATGAAGCATCGTTTCGTTTGTACTTTGTAAAAAATAACATATGCACTACGTACTACATACCTACTGCATTTTTTTAACTTTATAGTATTTTGTACACACATTCATTCTTTTACCGCCGTTGCAGTTTACGCATGAAACGTATTCATTCGTTTATTGAATTAAATTGACATCTATAGGTACGAATAATGCGAGTAACGAAATGAAT
Source organism: Charanyca ferruginea (assembly GCA_947361185.1). Classification (NCBI taxonomy): domain Eukaryota; kingdom Metazoa; phylum Arthropoda; class Insecta; order Lepidoptera; family Noctuidae; genus Charanyca; species Charanyca ferruginea. The sequence goes on from OX376069.1 coordinate 11,560,491, forward strand.
TCGTGAGTAACATTTCCGTATTTCGAGTCAGGCGATGTACCCCTTACTCGGTAACGAATACATTATGCTTTACAACAGCTCTATTATTTGTCAATGTGTATCCGATCGTGTGAACTCAGCACAATCTGTGCATTGTTTGTTCTGCTTAGATACTAACAAGGTCAAGATTTTTTCAATAAAGTTGTTTGAAATCGTGATGTAATCTAGGAGTTAGTAGGTGTATCATGTAGGTATCATTATGTATTTATCTACACTGCGATTGTGACTGCGATGACAATCCGTTATTTGTAGGCTCATGTTTAATAATGGGCGTCTACGGGTGATGTGATAATAATCAGGTATGATGAAACAAAATTTTAATTGGTGTAAGTGTATCGGTATTCATTGATTCGAATCCCATTTAATTGTAAAGCATCTTTTTAGTGCAGATTCGACCCGTTTCTTTAAAAAAATATCCGAAAGTAAATGGTAGCTTTACTTTTACATTTTTGAAAACCGTTAAAACGATTATTATTATATCGGTCTATCACTAATCTAAGATGTAAACATTCATGTGCATTTAGTAATAAAACTGTTTTAGCTCGCTCTATGCATTGTATAATTATGTATTTATAGATCATGTAAAAGAAAGGAACGACACGGATATAATATTTAAAAAAACCGGACAAGTGCGAGTCGGAATAATACATATCCATACTTCCATACTAATATTATATATGAGAAAGTAACTCTGTCTGTTACGATGCAGCGTAACAACCAAATCGCGGACAAAAGCTCATTATAAAAAAATAATATATTTTTAATGATTTAATTACAAATGTATAGTTTTCAGACTTTTCCCTGTATTTAAAGTATAAGACGATATTTCTTGCCAAATTTCATTTTTCTAGGTCAACGAAAAGTACCTACCCTATAAATTTTGATTCCCTTGAGAGTGATGTCGAAATATACGTTTTTTGCGATATAAACGGCGTATATAAGTTAGATTTCTTCATAGCTTCAAGGGACTGTAGACTTGAGTATAGGTAACCGACCGACTTGAGCTTCTTGGTGTTACGTTAACATCAATCCTCAATTTTGGCCCTTTCATAGAGGCAAAGGCTCAAGTGGCTGCCAAAAAGCTGGGGATCCTAGCAAAGGTGAGACGGTACTTCACGCCGGAACAGCTGTTTAAACTTTATCAAGCGCAAGTTCGATCGTGTATGGAGTACTGCTCTCATCTTTGGGACGGATCTGCCAGATACCAGCTTGATGCCCTACAGTCAATTGAGAAACGAGCCAAGAGGATCATTGGCAATGATAGGCTTGTCGAGTCAAAGCTCCAAAGTCTTGAGCATCGACGCCGAGTTGCTGGCCTGTCGGTTTTCTATCGGTTGCATTTTGGGGAGTGTGCGACGGAATTGCATAATTTAATTCCGCCGAGCCCGTTCCATCATCGGACCACAAGACGTACGGCGATGCGCCACCGGTACATGGTGGACATCCCACCCACACGCACGAAACGTTTTGGGAATACATTCATTGTGCGTACTACTAAGGAGTGGAATTCCCTGCCTGAGTCTGTGTTTCCTGATAGCTACAACCTGGGAGTCTTTAAGGCAAGAGTGAATAGGTTACTTCTAGGCAAGCGTGCTCCATCTTAGACCGCATCATCGCTTCCCATCAGGTGAGATAGTGGTCAAACGTATGCCTATCAATAGATAAAAAAAAAGGTATAGTTTTAATTTCAACCCGATACCTCCACGCGTTCCCAAGGGTCAGGCTTGATTGTGTGTTTATGAATCACTGCTACAGGGTTCCGGCTGGGCCTGTCACCTTGCGGCAGTGATGTCATAAATTGCTTCTGGTTCTGTGTTTGTGTAAGTGCTACTAACGTAGTTTGAAAGTATATTATTACTAACACTGTGAGTCTTGTTGCTTGAAATAAATGATTATTATTATTATAAGGGTTCCTCTTTTTTCCTTTTGAGGTACGGAACCCTAAAAAGAAGCAAAAACTCATAAAATCTGTCACCAACTTACACCGAATACCTTTTCCAGGGACACAAAACATTTTGGAACATTTTCTTCCTGACCATTAAACAATAAAATTTTCCGCTAAATTATTTCGAATCTATATTGTCCTCTGTACTTACGTCATGTTTCCTCAAGATCAAAATCAAATCGTATTATTTACAAAGCGTTCATTATTGAGATCGTTTAACAGCTCGTTTCACTGATTATTATTGACTTCGAAACTAATATATTTAAACACGTAATGGAACTTTGATTCTGCTTTACGGTTTTGTAGTACTTATATTTATTTTGTGAAGGCTCGGTTGAGTTTTATGGTCTATTTTGAGATCCGACTGCGAATGGTCACGTAATATATAAATGACTACCTTCTGCTCGCGACTTCCTCTGTATAGGTTTCAGAATTGGGTACCTGCTTAGCTTTTTCCAACTATATATTGGGGTCGGCTTCCAGTCTAACCGGATGCAGCTGAACACCAGTGTTTTACATGGAGCGACTGCCTATCGGACCTCCACAACCTAGTTACTAGGAAACACGATACTCCTTGGTAAGACTGGTTGTCAGACTTTCTGGCTACCCATAACGACAACCAAAGATCTACAAATGACAGCCGGGACCAACAGCTTTACGTGCTTTCCGAGGCACGGAGGGAATTCGGTATGAAAGGGCTGGTCGCCCATCCCTGGGTATAGATGACACCGTCCATTAACAAATAATTCCATGACATATCTCTTCAAAAAACATACTCCATGCTAACCCGAAAAACCCAAATAACTTTCAATTAACTGTAAAAATCGATTTTTAGTTGCTTTTAAAATAATATATGGTTGGTCAATTGAGTTGGCAAAAAAGTAACGTCACATTTTACTATTGCCATACAAAATCAGGGCTAAAATAACTCGTGGGGTGTCGCCGCCGGCTAGAATAGCACCCACCATCCCGAGGGCGTCGTAGAAGCCGACGAAGGGAAAATCCGGAATTCGGGCAGCAGGCTACCGTGTAATTAAAAGCTTCACTGCGATCCCCAAGACACCTGCCAAGCGTGGAGATTATGGCAACCCCACTTTTGGGGTAGGGTTTGGTTCAACAGTGGACGTCTTCCGTCGGAAGATGATGATGATGATGTTAAGCTAGATCCATATCTATAATGTGTGCCAAATTTCACCTGATTCCGTTCAGCTGATTAAGCGTTAAAGAGTAGGTAACATATATCCATCTTCCTCTTATACTTTTGCGTTTTTAATTTTAATAGTTTAAGTAGTCGTATCATTTCGTTTCTAAAAAAGTTATGGTAAATTCGTCGAGTAGCAAAGCGCTTTAAAGCGATTTCGGTGGGGTCAGTCTTTAAGTACCTAATTGTTTTCGAGTTTATCCATTACAAACTAAAATACAAAAATACCAAAGAAAGAACAATATGTTAGATAAAGTACCTACCGATAATTTTTTACCGTTCCTTTTTAAGTTCCGTTCGTTCTTAATATAGTTTCATGATTCACCTAATCCTATCTGCTAATATTATAAATGCAAAGGTTTGTGAAGATTATAATGTATGTTAGGCTAAACGAAATTAGCTGAAATTTAACACACATAGATATTGATCTAACTTAACACATACTTTATACCATTTTACCCTTTTGAGAAAATGTAAGACTATTTTCTAAATTCTAAAATCTACGCAGACGAACTCGCGGCTACAATCTAGTAGCTATGAGTATAAAAAGTCTGCACCTGTTACCATCATGAATATTTAGCACTAATATCATTATCATATTATTAAGCACCGGACTTTAGGATTACAAATATTTTCTTACTAGCGCTTTCCTCGCGACTTCGCTCGCGTGATTTTTCTCACGAATGTCTAATTTTTTTGTTAATAAAATATAGCCAATAGCAGTCAGTGATAACGTAGCTTCCAATAGGCGAAAGAATTTTTAGAATCATAGCAGGAGTTTAGGAGTTTAGTGCGGTCAAACAAACAAAGTCTTCAGCTGGATTAAGTATATTAGAATATAGATTTGTGGTAATGCCGATTCAGTTACATTGTGTACCTTTACTACATTTATTACAGCAACAACAAGCAGTCAAATAACGATACTTATTAGGTTATATTAGGTCTTTACATATGAAATTGCCGCTCGGTATCAAAAAATTAAAAATAACATTTTTAAAAGAAATTATATATTTAATCAATCGAAGTATGTACCATTGTTATCGATACACTTTCGCCATTTTATCGGGAGCTCATTGATCCCTTTGGTAAAAAAATCCTGGGAGCGAGAATCGATGAACTGCTTGAAGGCTGTTTAAACTGCCTCATCAGAATTGATTTTTTTTCCTTGTAAAAAGTTGTCCAAATTTCGGAATAAATGGTAATCGTTTGGGGCAAGATCTGGAGAGTATGGTGGGTGACGCAGAGTTTCCAGTCGCAGCTCCTCTAACTTGGCGACCGTCTGATGTGCAGTATGTGGTCGAGCGTTATCCTGAAGGAGCAATGGGCTAGAGCAATTGACCAATCTCGGTTGTTTAATGGTGAGCTTTTCCATCATTGTTTGCAACTGTTGACAATACATGTCTGCAGTAGGTAATCGTTTGGCCTGATCTCATAAAGCTGTAGTGGATGACACCAGCACAGGACCACCAAACACTAACTAGAATCTTCTTTTTGGTCAGTTTTCGCTTGGGGCAAGGTTTTGCCGGTTTTCCAGGGTTAAGCCATTGTGATGATCGCTTGCGATTATCGTACACGATCCACTTCTCATCACAAGTGACAATACGATTTAAAATTCCCTGATTATTGTGACGATTGAGCAAGGAAGCGCAGCAACCGACGCGTGTTTGTTGGTGTGTTTCAGTCAATTCGTACGGTACCCACTTTTCGAGCTTTTTTACTTTTCCAATTTGACGCAAATGGATAGTGATTGTTTTGTCACTTACTCCAAAGGCTGCTGCTAATTCAGAAGTGGTTTGAGATGGATCCGCTTCAACTATCGCCTTTAATTCTTCATTATTCACTTGAGTATCCGGTCGTCCACGAGGCTCATTTTGTAAATCAAAATTTCCAGAACGGAAACGTTGAAACCAAAAACGCACCGTTCGTTCGTTAGCGGTGCTTGGCCCGTACACGTCGTTAATCCTTCGAGCCGTTTCTGCTGCACTGGTGCCACGGTAGAACTCATATTCGTAAATATCGCGAATTTTTAATTTCTCCATTGTTGTTGCAATAGCAATTTTCAAGCCCAAACAAATGACGATAAAACAAATGAAACACGAATTTTAAAACAATATTCTTTAGTCTTTATTTTGAAATAATTTTGAATTTGGAATTCCTAATCAAACACAAAATATTTGATTTCAAAGTTGCCAGTATTAAGTATCGGCAATTTCATATGTAAGGACCTAATATTATGTTCTATGTTAGGTTAACTCTTATTATAGTGATACTAGCTGACCAGGCAAACGTTGTTTTGCCATATAATAAAAATCATTAAATAAAAAATAGCCTACTACCTTATTCTTTGGCCTACCAAATATAAAAATACACAAAATATATAAATATATATAATATACATATATACACAAAAAAAAAGTAAAAAATAACTTTAATTTCGGAAGTCGGTGGCAATACAGAACAACAAACAGAAGTACAGAACCAAAGCCGCCGACTTGCGAAATTAAACTTATTTTTTAGTTTTTGAAGGTGATTGTCTTTAAATAGTTTACATTGCTTGTACTTATCGGGAAATAACGGTAACATAACAATACAATAGAATAATATTTTTTGCTTAAAAACACGGTATAAAAAATGGTGCAATACAAAAAAAACGAAAAGTGTACTGGGGCACATAGTAGAAGTGAAACTTCAACGGACAAGTGGAAAGATACGCGATATATCGTTTACCCCCTCCACGCGGCTATAACGCTTTTTCGTGCCAGAAAAATACCCGGGGGTATCTATACCCTGTTCACAATAAGATTAGACATAAACACAAACCTTTTTTACAGTCCCTTCAACCGATTTTGACTTCTATTCCGTAGGCATAAGGATGACATTAGAGGCAAAAAAAGTGGTTACAATACAGTTTACTGCAGTTGCCATTTGTCATGCTACCAACGCAATAGAAGTCAAAATCGGTTGAACGGACTGTAAAAAAGGTTTGAGTAAATGTCTAATCTTATTGTGAACAGGGTATAGACAGAAATTTCACTTCAAAAATAACAGGAGCATAGTACATATAGCGTGCAAGTTTTATATGCATATTTAACATTTATTGTCAAAGAAATCGAATTGAAATAACGATAGCGTTATAGTAACGATATTTGTCTAATGAAATAAAATGGATGGATGGACGGATGGAAATGGATTATAGTTACCTATCAACTAAACTTTAGCTATTGCTATTTCATTCTCCCAGGTACAAATTTTCCCTGGTACAAAAAGAAAGAGAGATATGTAGGTATAGAAATATTGGTATCTTAAAATATTATAGTACTACAACTGATTTTGAGATATGGAAATCTGGTGACCTGTAATAGAGGTTTTAATTACCTACCACAGGCACCAGCGATTCACAAATTATTTGTAACTTGTTTATGCCAGTAAAATATTATTATTATTTTAGTCCTTCCCTCAGATTATGAAACAAAAGGCAAATTGACCGCGCGATACAAATTCAAAAGCGAATACAATCACGAGGTTGTAGGTATTCGCTTTTGAATTAGTATTTGCTTTTTTGGCTTCACTCTCAGTGTTTCGCGCGGTCTATCTGCCTTTTATTTCATATTCTGAGGTCCTTCCATGTAAGTTTCAGAATGTTAAGACATTTAGTTTGACAAGCGACGTCACAGTATAGTCATTGTTCTTTTGGTTTCACGCACTGTCGGTTAAGACAAAAAAGCAATTCATTATTTTTTGTTAAGTTAGCAAACAAAAGATTCTGCACCGCTGGCAAATCATCATTTAGTAATAAAGGAAACTTCACTCCACTGTAATTCTTTTCTCTGGCTTAAAGTGTTTTGAAGGGTAAATAAATTACAGTGCTTTTTGTATCATAAACTTTTACAAATCAAAATATAATCGGGGTAGATTTACATTTCGGTTATTTTAACCAGTTTACTTAACCACAGTTTTTTGTACTGTGAAATTGCTTTATTTTTTCTCAATATAACTAAAATTGCCTTGCTACAGCACCCGGTTCTGTCTTCAGCATCCAGTCTGTCCCCGAAGCCTTTTTCAGGACATCGTTCAATCAACCCGTCAAGTTTCTAATTCTCGCAAAAACGGTAACATCTGTGATTCTCAAAACATGTTATTTCGATACGTGTTTATTCTAAACGTACTTTTGACTATTGGCTATTCAAAGTTTTGCTTTCATTACCGCCCCACATCAACTCTACGGCAGTATTCCATTCACTGGGTTTCACAGAAACATCATTCACTGGGTTTTACAGAAACATAACCCATGAGAATGAAACCTGTTTAACTCCAAACTTTATGGTTTAAAGTTTATTTTTCTTTTTATAAGGCTGTTCTCATTTTAAACGTAGTTCCTAGTCAATATTGCCCGTTGCTTTTGCTTGGAAACGAAATGGCGATGTTAAAGGATGGAAATATAAATACATTAGCTTTAAATTCTTCCTCGTGCATTTCGGTTATTGCAGATAAGTAGCTAATTGGTTCGGAATGTATTGTTTATATAATACGTAAGTTTACATGAAAAATGTTAATTTTAAGATAGTAATAGGTATATTAGTTATACTTAGTTTAATTTTTTTTTTTTGTGAAAACATACGAGCGCTTCTCGCCATAAAACTGAAAAGTTTGGCGAGATACAATATTGTAAAATAAAACTAAATAAAAAATCAAAAAAAGGATTAAAAAGTAACCTGCTACCTTTCTCGGGGTTCAAGCTTAGTCTATACAAAATTTATAACAAAATCGGTTCAGTCGTTTAGCCATGAAAGCATAACAGACAGACAAACAGACAAACTCGGTTTCGCATTTATGATATTAGCGAGGACCTCGTGATACATTTTTCTGTCAATATTTTTTGAATTCCCATCCAGGAGGCTAGGTACTTAAAAAAATTGTCTATACCGTTCGATCCTAACGGTATAGACTGTTTTTTTTGTATCTATACGTATTTGACCGCATGCGGGATTGTCCCACGAATACCCACTATCATTTCTTCGTTTAAATAACTCGTTTTGCAATTGATTTTTTACTGTTAATCATGTTTGTCTTATGACAAATCATGCTCGGTGTTCAAACACGTGCAAACTGCATGGAAGCATGCACATTAGCTACGGATCATGGACATAGATATCTGCAATTAACAGCAATTTAATATAACAATCCTTTGCATAATTTGTTAAGTATCTAATCATTTGTCGTAATCATGTATACTATAATTAGTTTTGTTTAGACATCTCGAGGCACACTGAATGATACGTTTAATATTAAATGAAACGCCATCATTAAAAGCCTCTTTTACAAACAAAAAAATGTAAGTTCATGTTACGTATGTTATTTCCTTAATTCACTTAACGTTTAGGTTGTATTTGTCTTAATTCTATTATATTAGGTTTGTTTGGTTTGATTTATAGGTATTTATTTAATTTATTGGAAAAATATGATCATATTTTTTGTATTTTCGAATCGTCACTAAGTGATTTTAAACATCGTTAACATTATTTAGGTTAATATTCTGAAATTAAAATACAGGATACGAAAACTTAAATAAAACCCCCAACAAGAAACTTCTAAAAAGTTCCTGTTTATCCCAAATCTTTAAAATAAATAGGCCAAAATTTTGAATTATGGCAACACTTCAGCAAACTTCAGTACCAAAGAGTTATAGAACACATGACATCTTTGTTCGGTAATAAATCATTTGTCGCCTAAAGTGTCAGTATAGTGTCGCGGCTTGTATACGAGCATTTTGGCACAAAGGCTCGGTGACAAAAGCCTACTCGCGTCCCATTCAAGCCGATGACAGCTCTGGCAAATATTCCCAATTCAAACGTTTTGATATCGGATGCGTTTGATCGTTAAACATGTGTGTCATAGGTTTTATGTAGAGTGTTGGCAGAATGATGTTATTTCAATATGTTCTAACATCATCATGATCGGTGTTCCAAATAAACCTATATTTTCATTTCTTTGTCACATTTTATTTGAGGTCTGGTATTCTTTTGTATCAGCTGGTTCATAGTCAGCCAAAAAGTGACTGCTATATTTTCGAACCATTATTTTATTTAGGAAAATCTCATGGCTAACTGATGCCAACGGATTCACCTAAGTGTTAATTTAGATTCCTTTTCTATACTAATAATAATATTATAAAGGGGTAGAGTTTGTTTGTTTGAGATAATATCTGGAAATACTGGTCCGTACAAAAATCTGAAGTCAGTTTTCATATTTTTTATCCGACTGCGCCAGAAGCCAGAAAGAGGCATGCTCTATACACACTATCTATAGTCTGACTCCGGCTGTGTTTGTGCACAAAGTCAACCAGATGGCTCAATACCAAAAAAAAAAACTGTATTCTATCTTTTTAGTTCAATTATATTTTTCACGCAGTGGGTTTTTTAATGTTATTAAAACGTACACATACTTCCCTTTCCTATTGTTTTAATATTCTAGTGTATGGCACTCGTGGGCTGCAGCTGAAAATCAGCGTCAGGTGGCGCACTTCGTGGTGTCATCTGACATCATGCTGAGCTGAGGCCCTTTTGGCATTATATTCACCGTTTTCTATTTTTTTAGTTTTAAGGTGTATTTTATTTTAAGTATGTAATGCCAATAAACGCATTTTTCTTTCTTTCTTTCTTTCTTTGTTTTTAAATTTTTAGGGTTCCGTACCGTAAAAAGAAAAAATGAAACCCTTATAGGATCACTTTGTCGTCCGTCTGTCTGTCTGTCTGTCTGTCAAGACGATTTATCTCGTGACCGCGTGGAGTTATCGAGTTTTAATTAAAACCATATACTCAAGTTTACGGTCCCTTGAAGCTGTAAAAAATCAACCTTCTATGTTAACGTGAAAAAAACATACGGCAGTCTATGCCGCAAAAATACTTATATTTCGACACTATTACGGGAATCAAAATTTATATGGTACTTCCCGTTGACCTAAAACTATGAAATTGGGCAAGTAATATCGTCTTACACTACAAGTACAGGAAAATGTCTGAAAATTTTACATTTGTAATTAAATTATAAAAAATCTTTATTTCTAACAAGCTTTTGCCCGCGACAACGTCCGCGTGAACGTCAGTTATCGCGCATGCAGACGAAATCGTGGATTAAAAAGAAGAGCTATATTTTTCCCCAGGGTTTAAGCTATTTTCATACCAAATATCATCAAAATCTATTTAGGCGTTTTATCGTGAAAGCATAACAGAGTTAGTTTCACATTTATAATATTAAAGTATGGAAAGTAGGTATGGATTAGTATGTAGTATGGATATGAACCTACAAATTTGTACGGAACCTTCGGTGGGAGAGTACGACTCGCGCTTGTCCGGTTTTTTTTTACCGACCCGTTGTTAACCGACATTGTATCAAAGCACTAGGTTTCATATCAGCTGTACTATAGCTATTTATTTAGACTCCAGCGGTGCACGTGGCTTGGAGTACTGCCAACTCGGTTAGTGTTGATACCGCGTGGAATTCAGTGCACTCCATTAGGGTAGATGAGCATAAACATATTGATTTGACGTATACCTGATGCTGGAACACTAACCTCGATGTTAAAGATCTTTGTTCGTCATATTTATTGTACAGTATCAGTTTCATCAGCTGGAAGACGTCCACAGTTGGACAAAGACCTCCCCAAGGGGGAGATCTGTGGAGATCAGGGGGGGGGGGTTGCCATAATGCCCACGCTTGCCAGGTGTCATGGGGATCACAGTGAGGTTGTTAAATACACGGAAAGCGCTGCTGCCCGACTTCCGGATTTTCTCTTAGTCGCCTTTTACGATACCCTCGGGATGAAATGGGATGGGTGGGTGCTATTCTAGCCCGGACACCCCACGGGCTCAGTGTATTAGCTCAAATATCGGTTTATTATCTCATAATTTCAATTAGGGTTTATATATCCAAGTGGTATTAGAACACTGACTCCAGTCATAATCACAGGTATTCCTAGTTTAGGAGACATGGATTTTATTTATTTCTAAGCTTTCAGCAAAAATTGTAAACCAACTTCTGCCTCGCCTTTCCTTGCTGCTACAACTATGCTGGGGTCGGCTTCCAGTATAACCAGATGCAGCTTAATATAAACCAGTGATTTACAGGGAGCGTCTCTCTGACCTCTACGACCCAAAATGCAATATACTTTACGTATTGAGTACGTCTGTTTGTTTATTTGAACACTTCCTTTTATGCATGCATAGCTACATCACAGTATAAATATTAGTTAGTACTAATATTTATACTGTGATGTACTGTACGGTAGTCCGTACAGTAGCGATACGCCCCGCCTCCCTTCGAAAGACTGTTCCTCACCTCTTCCCGCGTCGAAGGTGCTCTCGAAACTGCTTTTAGCTTTAGCGGCGCGTTTACACGCACACACACGCACGTATTTGTCAGTCGGTTATTAAATCGTTTCGTTTCTATGGAGTGTCGTAGGCGTGGCTACACTAAGGGAATTTTTTTCAGAAATAAAAATATACTACACAAAATATCTAGAATGTGACGTGGTGATGAAAATAATACTCGTATGAATTGGAAATTTAATCTTTGTGATAGTTGGAATAATGTAGAGATTTGAATTTAGTACTAAGTATTATAGATTGCTGCAAGTACGAAAACTCGCCCTTTAATTTCCCGAAATGGCCACTAACAGGCTTTTTAATCGTCAATTTTCAGCTGTTATTCTGTGAATGTGAGCCAATTTTCATGTTTCTGTATTCGAAGGTTGTGAGGTTGAGCAGCGGGTATTAAGGTACTTAGTGGCCTCGCCTCCGGGCCCGACGTGGATTGATTTTGCCCACTCGGTGTGTTTGTGTGCACTACGCATCACTCCGACTCACTGGAAATGCCTGGGTCTGTGAGTCTGTAACTCGCTTTAAAGGCTGAATTTTGTTGCAAAATAGAGGAAGGTGTTTGGTAACTTGTTATTTTCGTAATGAAAAAGTACCTCTATGAAAATATGTGTACACAAAAGCAAGTTCCATATAAGCTATGTACCGGCGAGCGACCAAAATCAAAATTCCCATATTAACTCGGGGAATAGTGGTTTTGTGCTGACGAGCTGGAAATTACGCTAGAGCCGGAATTTAAATCGGAGCCCGCAAATATGCAACCGCAACCAGAGTTTTGGCATAAAACCGAAGTAGCCGCTAGTTTATTATTCCAGAGCTCTGGTATTCGAAACTTATATTAAAATCATCTGCCTGGTCGTTGACGCCGGAGCGAAAGTGCATATGGTATAGAGGAAATCGGTGCAGTTGTGATTGCATTTAGTTTTTCTACAAGAGTTCTCCTTAGTTACCTAAGTACACGGCCACAATTTAGAATTTTCAACTGTCAAGGTTTCATCTTTTCAACTTTATACCTAGTGTTCTTGCTTTTGCCCGCGATTTCGCGTTTGTTTGCATTCGATTCCTATTTCTTTATCATCATCAGCCGAAAGACGTCCACTGATGAACATAGGCCTCCCCCATAGAACGCCACAACGAGCGGCAACCTGCCGCTTGCATCTACCGGCCCGCGACCTTGACAATGTCGTCGGTCCATCTGGCGGGAGGCCTACCAACACTGCGTCTTCCGATTCGTGGTCGCCACTCGAGAACCTTTCTTCCCCATCGGTTATCGATTCTTCGAGCAATATGGCCTACCCATTGCCACTTCAACTTGCATATTCCGAGAGCTATGTCGGTGACCTTGGTTCTTTGGCGAATTTCCTCGTTCCCGATTCTCTCGCGCAAAGAAACTCCGAGCATAGCTCTCTCCATGACTCGCCGCGTGACCCTGAGCTTTTCTAGGAGGCCAAAAGTTGAGGGCCACGTTTCTGTGTCATATGTCATCACTGACAACACACACTGGTTATAAACTCTCGTTTTTAGACATTGTGGAATTTTGGACGAAAAGATAACTCGTAGTTTCCCGAACGCTGCCCATCCGAGTTGGATTCTTCGGGCGACTTCTTTAACGAAGTTGGACCTACCTAGTTGGACAGTTTGTTCAAGGTAAATTATTTGTCCTAAACTAAACGGTTTGTCCTATTTTTAGGGTTCCGTACCTCAAAAGGAAAAAACGGAACCGATATAGGATCACTTTGTTGTCCGTCTGTCTGTCTGCCTGTCTGTCTGTCAAGACCCTTTATCTCGGGAACACGTGGAGGTATCGAGTTGAAATTAAAACCATGTACTCAAGTCTACGGTCCCTTGATGCTGTAAAAAAATCAATCTCTATGTTAATGTGAAAAAAAGATACAGCCGTTTATGTCGCAAAAAACACATTTATAATATTAAGTAGATTAAAGTATGGATTAGTATAGAAGTATGGATCTGTACCTATAAATATGTACGGAACCCTCGGTGGGCGAGTCCGACTCGCACTTATCCGGTTTTTTTTTATAGACAGTTAAAATATAGCCTGTGACACTCAGGAATAACGTAGGTAGCATCAATTCATTGTATCAATTTCATAGCACCAATAAGAAAAATATTTTTTTAGAACTGGACCAGTAGTTCCAGAAGTTAGCGCGTTTATACAATGAATCAAACTTTGCTGCTTTATTATATTAGTATGGATAAGTATAGATATATAGGCTTACGTTGTAACAAGCAAACATGTTTTTATGCCAACTATATCTACTATTCTGTTAAAATTTTAATTTTTATACAATGTAGGTACAATATTTACACGAAAAAATAAGAAAGGAAAACCTATAACTATTAAACTAAAAAAGAAACTAAGACAAAAAGGCATCAAAAAATTAAAAAGAAAAACATTTAATGGTTTCGAACACTCGGAAAATGTATTCTCGTCTAGTTGTTTCTTATTTTTTTTTCGTAATAAATTATGTTTAGTCATGTAGCTATTCCGTATGCTATTAAAACTGCTCTGCACACTTTAAACCCTTCTATAATGTCGACTTCCATAAGGCGTCGCATCAAATTTCCGCCAATGACGGGGCACTTCCAGATGTATCGCAGCCTGTGTTCACCTTCCCTGCCAATTTGGCGAAGCTCGGCCCTCGTTACTACCAGTAGCAACCGATGTTCCTCTTGTTATTACCACGTTTTTACTACGCACAGTTATTTCGAGCCTGTTTTGGCCAAAGTACCGACAAAAATTCTAATATGGACAGGTTTTGATACCCATAGTTACATAACCTACTACAATCAAATTAGTTCGAAAAAACTGCTGCTATTTTTGTTATATTTCCTACCTACTATTAATCATCGTCTTCCTTCGCATCCCAATGTGTTTGGGGTCAATGCACATGTTTTTCTTCACCTCTATTGCTATCTTCTCTAAATTCACTTTTTCGATGAGTAAATTATATTTTATTCAAAAAACGAAGTTAGGAAAATCTTTTATCGAAATTGCCTTCATTTGTATTTATTTCATCAAACTAAAGTGGCATTTCAAAAAGAAAGGGATACTCTTTCGAGAAAACGACCTTTACTTTGAGCTGTTTGTTGGGTACAAAAGGGTATTGAAATGTTGAAAGGCAAACATGCTTTGGTTCTACACATCGAAGTGAATTGTGATCACTGACAACGTTTGCGGGAACGGGTCGTTCGTTATCGTGGAATGTGGGAATAAATTATCCTTATGGTGGTATAAACGCCGTGGTGGCCAAAAGCCGGATGAAGTTGGCGTCAAAAGGTCATTGCGGACCCTTCGATCTTTCAGATAGCTTCCGATAAAGCGGTGTATTTGAGTACTATAGTAGGGTCGTATGAGCTTGTACTCACGACTGGTCTTTGTAATGTCGTTAGAGAAATCGTGTGTGTTCTTAGAAGGTATGATATTTAACGTTATTATAGTTACATTCTTGGTAATTAGGAACGTGTTCCACGTATTTCAAGGAATGTTACAAATATGTGTCCTGAGAAGTTATGGAGACAGAAATCTCTGTATAAACGTAGGTAGGACATTCCATTTTCTTTTTTTGTTATTGACCTGGTACACCAGACCCAAACAAATAATAAAAGTTATTACTCTAATAATATTCGATATTTTACCGACATTTTTATTTGGAACTAGCTGACCCGACAGACGTTGTCCTGTCCTTATCTACCTACTTACCTGCCTATTTACCTACCCTACACCTACCGTACACCTACCGTACACCTACCGTATACCTACCGTACACCTACCGTACACCTACCGTACACCTACCCTACACCTACCCTACGCCTACCCTACAAAAGTTATTTGTTTTTTTTTTTTTTTTTTTCTCTCGTAATAACCATCTTCGTACTTCAAGGAATATTATAAAAAAAGAATTATCCAATTTGGTCAAGCGGTTCGCAAGTTATGCGCTTACCAACACATTTAGCGATTCATTTTTATATATATATAAGAAGATTTTGCTAAAGGCGTAGGTACGTTTGTATGAAATGATTAATGAAGGCTTCCTTCCTTGTCACAGGAGAGCTGTTCTATTTTTTTAACAAGTTGTTGTTAGAGTGGACAGGGTGATTACCAGCCAGTTATTTGTTTCTAATAGGACTTTTTCGGAAAATATTTTTTTTTTTCTAGGCAGTGGCAGTCCTAGAATTATATTTTAGTACCGATCGACGTTGATTGATAGGTGTGGTAGCTTTGGCTGATCGACGGCCACCGTTCGACTAACCAATCGATCGATTGCCAGTCGATGGCATCGGTCGACGTTGATCGATTAACCCCGGCTATAATCCATGAGTTTCTTTCGAAATGTATTTACAAGAGGACGCGCAGGCCAGGTAGATAGCGCGCGGGGCGCAGGCGGGCAGCAGGTGATTGGGGAGCGGACGGCGCGCGGTGCGGCTAATCAAGCTGCTCGATCGACGTCGACTAATCCATTCTACCATCGATCGATGCCGTCGATCGACGAGCGATCGATTGGTCTGGTAGAAATTATCGATCGACGTCGACTTTTTCATTCTACCATCGATCGATACCGTCGATCGACGGTCGATCGATTGGTCTGGTAGCATACATATAAACACACACCACTCATTTCGACACACACATACGCGACATTTCGATCGTGACAAATCGTGTGGTTACTAAGTGCATATTTTTATTTAAATTACCTATATGTCAGAGTTGGTTCCTTACTAAATGTTGTTCACATTCATGCGTACTTTCACCCTCTGAAATATTTGCGGTAAATTAAATGTCAAAGCTGATCTAAATAAAACTTTAGCAAACTTGTGAACTAGAACATTTCTTGAGACCTTTGCTTACAAACCAAAGTCTTTCTCAGAATAGTACAACTCGTAAAAGGTAGTAAAAGTTATGTTTCGTCCCCATCTACATAATATATTTATGTCCTTCGAAAGTATATTCTCGGAAACCATCGACGGGACGCGTTATTATGTGCTCAGCGATGTAGCTAACTGGTTTTTTAAAAGATACCGCTACGTGTATGGTTATTATATCTTGCTCGTTCTTTATGTCATTATGCAGAATTTAATACGTATTGTGTCAGCTGCCGGGGCATTGACTCCATTGAGAATAGCGCCTTTAAAGTTTATTGAGATTGTGTTTTGGTCCTAGCAATATAGACCGACCGCTTAACTGAGACCGTTCCTGAGGTAGCTGCGCGTTGCGCGGGAGTGACAGTGACAGTTGTGACAGTTATTATTTTTTTTTCTGAATAGCCTCTCGCATTTCAACCTAGGAGGTTTTTGGCTGCTTAACTGGACTTTTCTGTGGAGCCTTATAAAATATTATTTTTAGGTTGCACGGGACGGGACGCCGTGGCAGTCCCAGGGCAAAATAAATTACAAACTAAGCGACTACACGCTAAGGGCACCCCCTGTAGGGTACGAGCCTCGGCTTAGGGCCTCGCTGGGAGAGGACAGTTGACGTATTAGTGAACTCTCGCGTCACGTCACCATCCCGCACCGCACAGTTACCTCAGGAAACGGCGGTCGGGCTACAGTAGCCTATTGTTTTAGTAAGTGGATGGTGTATTGCGGATAAAGCTCAAAGATTTTTTGAATACTGGTTTACTAAAATGTTCTGAGAATATACAGGCTGTTTGGTAGATCGATGCAAAGCCGTAAAGCGGAGCTAGTATAGTCTATTATAAGCATTTAAATCGAACTTGTCTTAGACGAACTGTGACGAATTTTTTTAGCAAAAATTATGATTTTTGATGACAGATGCAAATAATGGCCAGTTTCATAGTAGGTATAATATATAATACTCATCAATACAATAAAAATAAATAATATATTTTTAAAACTGGCCATTATTTGCAACGAACTACAATATTTTGGGATTTCTCATAAAAAATCTTAAAAAAAAATAAAAAAAATATTCACACTTCGTCTAAGACAAGTTCGGTTCAAATAGTTATAAATAGTAAATACTAGGTCCACTTTACGGCTTTGCATCGATCTGCCAAACTTTATGTATAATAAACCTTTTACGTAACATTTTTTTCTTGTAAAGTATAATTTTGTCATGTTAGTCGAAAACCCAAGACTTATTTACAAAAAATCACATACACATCATAATACACGTTTGGAAATTGCACTCTGAATAAACCCACACTTGTAAAGTACGACTTACCTACATAACACGCTAAGGGTGTACGCAAACCTACGCAAAGGCAAAGGAACTCAAATTAAAAAAATAACAACTCACATTCCCTAGGAGCCAAGCAGGTCGCGTAGGTTACCAACCTGCTTTATTGCGACACTCCTTTTTTATTTTTACAACTTCTTTTTTCTTTGACACTCCGCTCCGCATGTAGCGAATGAATGTACACGGTCTACACATTTTTATGCCAGTTTTATTTATTAAATGGCACCTTTTTTATTGCATTCATGTTTATAAGTTGATAAGCCTGATTACGTTCTTGTTAGGTGGCTATTAGTTATTATCTGATAGATAAATGTATTTATGACCTTTCGCTTTCATTAATTTATATATTGGCCCACTGTGTTATGAGATTTCATATTGTTATTCTTCTCAAAGATAAAGACAATATTAGATAAATACTGTATGTATTTTGAAAATGAATCAAGAACTGTTTATTTTTTAGCAGTGTATGTTTGAGAGCTTTTTCTTTCAGTATCCTATAGTCAAATTACATAAAGCTACAACTAACAAACATAAACACCCTACCACAAAAAGAAAATCAGTCACTATCTCGAGTAACTTTTATTTTATTTCAATATCTGAAACTTTAGAGAGATAAGGCTTGTAGGAGACAAGTCTCATCTCTCTCAATATTAAACTAACAGCATTTCCCATAGGAAACCCGTTTACGAGCATCTCCGGGGCGTAAGCTTAGTGCTTTAATACCTACTCTATAGCAGTTAGGAGGGGCCACAAAATAGATAGGTTCAGAAGGTCGATTTAACGCAATACAACGAATGACAATGCACACACATGGTCATTTTAGTCCACGCGCACTGGAACCGCACACACGACTGGCATTAGAGTCGTTTGACATAGTTTGAAATGTCAAAGTCAAAGTCTGTCAAAGTATGTTTATAATGCGATTTAAGTTGGTAGGTACTTATAATAACTTAAACGCCTTATTATTATTATTATTATTAATCCTTTATTTCAGGCAACTAAGGCCCATAAAACACAATACATAGGTACATAAGCATAAAAACAATAATTATAAACTAATACATATTTTAAAACAATAAACTTAAAAACTACTGCACACGAAAAGACGGCGTCGTGTTACGCTGCGTGGTGTCACGTAGCCGACCGCGGAAACGCCGATACAGCACACTTTTCGGCCAAAACTCTTCCTTGAGGAAGGTCACCAAATGTTGAGTCGGAACGCGCACTACGAACGACTTGAAATTGGTGTTATGGCGCGCCTCCAACTTCTCCACCCTCAAGGTCCAGTTGGTCTTCACCCATAGATACTCCACGATGTCCTCAGTCTTTGTAGAGAGATGCAAACGGGACACGTACAGCTGCGTCGTCGGTACCGCAGGACGTAGCAGCATGTTAGATCCGGCGTGCGCCGTCCCACACTGGTTGCGATAAGTAGGCTTCTTATTCTTCTTTCTCTCCACCTTGATGAAGCCGTCCCCAACGCATGTGTTCTTCGGTGGAACCTGCTGTTCATGGTCCATGACAGCGCCTTTAGTCGCTCTCGATACTGAGCGACTCTGCTTTCTTTTTTTTTATTTAAACAAATAAATAATTGAAGTGCTTGCAAAAAGCTGGTAATGCGCCTTATTCACCATCCATCTTGCTGTACGCCCCGCATCAAAAGTACCGTGAAAAAAAACAATTAATAATAATTATTGACGTACAGCAAGCTTATTCACGGTCGCTTTGCATCGTGCATCGTGCATGACCTTGGCGGGACGTACAGCAAGATGGATGGTGAATAAGGCGCATTACCAGCTTTTTGCAAGCACTTCAATTATTTATTTGTTTAAATAAAATAAAAATAATGAAGTTTTAAATGAAGTTTTAGCTGTTGTAAGTTGTGATCAATTGCAGAATTGTACTGTTTACCAACAACAATAATTGTTGTTGGTAAATAGTACAATGCTGCATTTGATCACAATTAAAATGATCATCGCCTGAACTAGACCGAGCCTGTACCTTGGGCGTTAGAACTTTTCCAGGTTACTATCTACAGACATGTGATGAGACGTTGTATAGTGTCAGTAGTGCACACATCATATATATGTCGTTGTTTATGTAGGGTACATGCATATCTGTTCTATGTGTGCGTGCGCCTATTTTCCCTACCTGTACGTAACTGACCTTCTGTTTAACTATTTTGTGGTAACACTTTCTAGTTTCTACAGTCGTTAGGAAGGGTCGGGACTTGCGTGGCTAAACGTTTTCCGGTACATGGCTTTTTGTGGCCTGGCCGTCTTTTCAACAACTTTCGTGGTCGGTACTAGGTAAAGCTTTGTTTCCTGCGTCATTGTCAACTGCTGGCTATGCTAAATGTTCTATGAAATTGGTGTAGGTAATGGAGTTCATACATGTAGAATATTTTATAACTTAAAACTTCTAGGGCCGATTTTATCAAACATTAATGACACGAGAATTTTATATATTAGAAGATAGCTATCTTCTAATATATAAAATTCTCGTGTCACAGTTTTCGTTCCCGTACTCCTCCGAAACGGCTTGACCGATTCTGATGAAATTTTGTGTACATATTGGGTAGGTCTGAGAATCGGCCAACATCTATTTTTCATTCCCCTTTTTCCCCCCCTTTTCATCCCCCATCCAAATGTTCGGTAGATCGGGACAGGACAACGTCTGTCGGGTCAGCTAGTAATATATAATATAATATAATAATATAATATAATATGTGGGGACATTTTCACACACGGCCATCTGACCCCAAACTAGGGAGACCCTGTACTATGGGTGTCATACAGCTGATATACATACACAAATACATTTTTTTTTTGTAAATACATATATATATAGATAAACAACACCCAGACACAAGGCTATACATATAGCATATACATGAATTTATTCTTTGATAACAAAGGCTTTGTTTCACGACGTTATTGTAGAATTCAATTACTGTCGCATAGTTATTTTGTATCATTGAGTGAGTGGAAGATCGAATGTATTAACTGACAAAATGATAGCACCGTTTCTTGTTTACATTCATCAATTAAATTGCATCTTCATTATTTGGTGGTATATTACTTGTCAAAATGCGACTATCAATTTGGATAGCACTATAGTGATTTACTCGAGAATAGGGAATTTATTTCTAGATTCGACAATGGTAAAACAAAAAGTTGTATACTTGGTAGTAAATGACAATATACTCGAGTAAAAGTTATATGTACTTGTTTGGTTAAATGTGCCCTTAATTTATCATTCAACTTTATGTAAGTGCCTTGTTTGAAACACGAATGCAAAGTAATTTCCTAAAACTTTTATGACGGCCGCTTACCGTTGAGTGCTTTTTTGTTGCAAGTTGCAGTATTTGCCCTAAAATTTCTACTTAAAAATTTCTGCTTTACTGTTCACTTTGGAATTATATAGGTAGGGAATAGGGATGTGACTTAATCAATTTAATTTACGAATTTTATACGTAAGTAATTTTAATGATTCAGCAACTCCAAGATGTGTTGATTGGCTTTGAATGATTTTCCGCTAAGTTAACTATAGACCAAAAGTCACAGAAGAATAAAAAAAAAAAACAATAAAGAAAACCTAACCTGTGTCGATCGTTTGCTTTAAAGTGAAAAGCTCACGTTAGGTTAGCTTTAGAAACCAGTAACGTTATCAATGCATGTTTCGTATTACTGATTTCCTAAAGCTTAAATTCGCCATAAATGCATTATAAGATTAAAGCGAAAAATATCAGCGATCACATAAAATTCTGTCGCGCTTTTTTTGCTTAATGAATATCGTATGGTTTAAATGTATTTCGAGTGTACAGCAGCGAAGGCCTTTTCTATTAAAATTTAGCATTTTAGCGTTCGTTTACGTTCTAGTTAGACGAACTAATTAAAATTGTTTTTGTTTCCGCTTAAAATATTTTTACGTGTGAATCCGAGTGTTTTCAGGAGTGTTTCCCTACTATAAACATTGCATGAACAAGTAAATGTGTGAGTTCAAATGGTTTAACATCATAAGCTCGGGAGCGCCGCAGCCTTACGTACAGTCAACAGCAAAAGTAGATGATCAAAATCAGAAATTCGATACTAATTTATATAATTTATTACTAGTTTATTTATTAAAAGTATGTGATTGTCACACACATACTTTTGAATCTCTTCGACGCCACACAGTTCTGACGCGAACTCCGTTCATTAGTGTTGAATTTCTGATTTTGATCATCTACTTTTGCTGTTGACTGTACTTTGTGTCAATAAGTAGAGCTCCTTGGGTATTTAATATATCTTAAGTCAATCATCTCTACCAGTTGATTAATTTAGGCAGGTAGAGGTAACTCCTCTAAAGTGGGGATGAATAAATTATGATAAGAGCATGCATAGTGTGAGTATTAGAGTTTGTGAAGTCCAGATACAGGTAACCGTTCTATTTTATCATAAGATAGGTAAATACCGAAGAATGAAGAATGAACCTTAATATGTTGAACATTTGGGTGGTTAGGTTTTATTGCACGAACAGTTTGCAACCGAGAGGATCCTAGGATGTATTTGGAGAGCAGTATTAAAGCTAGACTTGAAGTAGGTACCCGTGCAGATATCTATAGTAATATTATAAAGCTGAAGAGTTTGTTTGTTTGGTTAAACGCGCTAAACTCAAGATCTACTGGTTCGAATTGAAAAAATATTTTTGAGTTGGATAGACCATTTAATTTTATCGAAGAAGGCTATAGGCCTATGCGAAACCGTTTCGGGTCGCTAGTAATTCATATTTATGCTCTAAGAAAGAAGTACATACATGTTCCTTACGACCATTTTAGAAGCACTACATATTTCTAGAATGTTCTACGTTTAAAAACTTAACAAAATTAAACATTTGTTGAATGTTGGATGGTTCACAAACTGATTAGGTCAATCCTAATCTCGGAATGGCCCGAAAGGGACATTTTATCGGCCATTTTTGAAAGTAGAATGTTATTGACTTTTTTAAATAAGGAAAACGTTCTGTCTGGTCCGTTTTAGGGTAATTTTGAGACTAGGATTGGTGGTAATCATCATCATCACCCTGAAGACGTCCACTGTCAAACAAAGGCCTCCCCCATAAGGGGGGGAGGGGTTGCCATAATCCCCACACTTGGAAGGCGTCTTGGGGATCGCAGTGAAGTTGTTAAGCACACGGAAGCCGCTGCTGCCCGCCTTCCGGATTTTCCCTTAGTCGCCTTCGACGACACCCTCGGAATGAAATGGGGGGGGGTGCTATTCTAGCCCGGACAACCCACGTTGACTGGTGGTAAGAGATTGAAATAATTAGGTACTTAAAATATTAGTTTGGTTTCATAATGAATGTAATGAAGTTATAACGATAAAAGGGTATTGTGGGACATAATTTGTTTGAGCTGTCAAACGTGATTCCCTCATTGATTTTGTATGGAAATATGCTTCTGTGATGCCACTTATTTGCAAATGGCTCGTACTGTCACTTTATGTCAAGACTGTGACAGTACGAGACTACGATCTTAAAATTGAGTAGCGTTTGAGTATTTGGCCATAAATTCCTACTTTGCAGCATTGGTTTTCGTAGTGAATTGAATCAGACTTGCAGAAATTTTAAACACTATTTACTTATGATAGAGCTAATCTATATACTTGAACGTGCTAATCTCAGGATCTACTGGTTCGAATTGAAAAAATATTTTTGTGTTGGATAGTCCATTTAATGAGGAAGGCTATAGGCCCACGCGAAGCCAGGTCGGATCGCTAGTTTTCAATACTTGCTGTAAGCAGATTCATCACCAAGCCATTATCTACGCGTTCTGTACTTCGAACTAAGTAATAATGAACAAAAATAATTACAATTAAACTTTACTAAAATACAACAGTACTAAAATATCACTTTGCGTAATTATGAACTACTCTACTAGTTAAATTGAGCCTCGATATATAGGTGTGGGGGGAGACCCAATCTCAAGTTAGGCACGCAAGTACTTAGCCTAGTCAAAATTGATCCACTAATTAGTATCGCGCTTGGAGGCTGCGGTCTTAATTACCGATTGCTGTACGAAATCTGTTAGGAATGTAGAGAGGAAGAGTAAATATAGATGTGTGTATAGAAATTACTACTTTTAAGGGCGGAGTCGACCAAACTTGTAAATGTCGTTTCCTGAGAATAAAATCCCTCATTACTCTAGAGTTAGAGAATTTTTATTTTTACCAAATTAGAATCCCGGAATTTGGCAAATTTGGCAGTATAGCGATTTACTCTTCGGTAGTTCCGAGAGTAAATCGCTATACCGTCAAAATGCATCGAGTAACCCAGCTGACGATGACAACTCGTGTGAATATCTTTGACAGTTGACACCATTATAAATTATGTATATATATGACGTAATATGACGTAAAATGTTGCGTTCCGCTTTCTATTTTAGTAAGCTTACACATGTGATTCATCATTCATTCATCAATTCAAGAGTAACAATAGCTAGTATTGGCTACCCTACGTTTGCGATGGAAAACGCTAATGAAGTTATCTGAGAGTAAGACCATTGAGTAAAATTATTCAAGGGTTAGTTACTCTGGTATAACATGGCATGTATGACGGTATTGTAGTAGGTAGTATCTATCTACTTAGAAGTAATTAATTAACTGTAACTATAATTTAACAAATTAAAATTGTAACAAAGCAAACTATTGGTTGTTATTTTAATAAAATAGTAGCTTCTGCCCACGACTATGTCTGCGTAGAATTCACTGAGAGTGAAACCAAAAAGCAAATACAAATTTAAAAGCGAATATCTACAACGCGCTTCGAGCTGTACTGACACGAGTCAGTATAGCACGAAACGCCGCATCGTTATAAGACACAAATCAAAATACAAATACAAATTCAAATGCGAATACAATCACGAGATTGTAGGTATTCGCTTTTGAATTTCTATTTGCTTTTTTGGATTCACTCTCAGTGTTCCGCGCGGTCTATCTGCCTTTTGTTTTATAATCTGAGGCAAAATCCTAAATTATTCCAGAACAACACAAAAACGGAATAAATTCTATGTGATATACTGGATCGTGTATAAAATGTCAGTTAATTCCGTTCAGCCGATAATATGTGTAACAAACATTTATCCATCCATCCATCCATTTATAATTGTTGTAAAATTATCCTATAATCATAACACTCCTGCTGTTATGATATGATAACTAGCTTTTGCCCGCGACTTCGTCCGCGTGAATGTCGGGTATCGCGGATGCAGACGAAGTCGCGGATTGAAAAGTAGCCTATGTCCTTCCCTGGGGTTCAAGCAATCTTCATACCAAATTTCATCAAAATTGACTCAGCTGTTTCATCGTGAAACTTACTTTCGCATTTATAATATTAAGTATGGATTTTTGTCATGATATTAATTACATTACATGGACAAAAAGTCCAACAAAGAATAAACGTTTTTTTTTGCGAGATTTTTTCCGATACGCTTCATATTTTATGACCTTAAATAAAGTTGAAGTATTATTTATTTATCGTAGGCACCTATCATCCGCCACAATTTTCAGACTCTGCTATTTTAGGAAACCTCAAGGCTCAAGGTCTTTGTTCCAGAGGCGACTAGGTCATGGCATCGTTCACCAGAATACACTTTCTGATTGACAAGGTCTTTTAAAACTTCTAGATTAATACTGAATGTTTCGGTAGGTTTATCTTACATTAGCCTAACTAATGTAAGATCTTACATTAGTTAGGTACCGAATCGATTTCGAATGTTTTTGATTCTAGGCTATTTTACTAGATGACGATCTTAGCTTTTATTGGAGCTTCGTCAGCTAAAACGAGGTAATCCATAATATATCAGTAATTAAATGAATTATGGCCATTTCATAAATATCGCCAAATATTTATTTTTCCATTAAACGAAACGTGAGTATTGTTACACATTATAGATTGAGAACAACGGATTAACTCACTGTGTTGCTGGGTTTGTCCGACTAGTTTCGATGGCATACAGCCACCTTTCTCAAGGAGTTCCACAGGATGACACACCCCCGTCGCGTTCCTGCGGACACTGCAAAACTAGTCGAACGAACCCGGCAACACAGTAAGTTAATCCGTTGGTCTCAATCTATAAATATTTATTTATTTATTCATTAACACATACATTTGTTTTAACAGGTAAGCCCCAAGCTTACAAAAGTAGTAATGAATTGCTAATTGTCCAGTCCCAAGTAATGGGTGCTGGATAAAAGCACAAGTCACACAGTGAACAACATACATACTAAGTGTCACCAGAGGGTGACACTTAGTATGTATGTTGTTCACTGTTGTTCACAAATTTTCTTGTTCGTTGGCAGACTTTCAGAGGAAAGTCTGCCAACGAACAAGAAAATTTGTTCCATTAATGCTATTCAGCAGTAACAGTTCAGTCATCCAAAACTTATCCTTAGAAAAGATTAAAAACTAATCAGCGTACATTCTAAATTGCTACAATTACTTACTTTAATCTGGGTATCTTCAAGGCACGAGTGAACCAGTTTATCCTAGGCAAGCGTGCTCCACCTTAGGCCGCATCATCACTTAAGATCAGATGAGTTACGGCCAAACGGAAGCCTACATAATATATAGAAAGTAAAAAAAGTAACTTTAAAAAAAATGGAGATATTTTGTCATGAATTGGTTTATTATAATTAGGAAAACAACAAACCAGTTGTATTGTTGTTGTAAACTATTGAGAAAAAAAATTAAATATAGATACACCTAAATTATTGCCAAACTGTTTCTCATTTTTTACTCTGTTATACTAAAAAAGATTCAACACAGACAATAAAATCTTTACAACAGGCGTTATAGGCACAGTTAGTTAAACGTAAACCCATAAATATGTAGCCATAAACATAATACTCGTTTATTCCAGCTTCTATTTTAATTGTTAATACAATAAAGTGTAATAACAAGGCACTTTCGGGAGTTGCGGTACTACACTCACTATACGCTAACGTTCGCACATAAACTTTGTAAGCATTGTTGCTTACCCCTTTTCCTTTTCAATTTCCATCATTAATTAACAAAATTTCAGAGAATTTTATGTCGAATCCATTTTCCGCTTTTCGGTTAAAATATCAGCTGTTATTTTTCAATATCTCTCAATTAACCTTGTTGAAATTATGAGCTTCAAATAAGAGGATTTTCTGTTTTGCTTTGTATTTTTTTTAATTTAAAAGCTTTGTTAAATTATTTCTCACTTTCTTTTGTTAATTTTATCAAAGAAGTGCAAATCTGATTTAGTTTTCTTCTTCAGTTAAGTTTTACATTTAATTTCTTCTTCTGTATCCTTCGTCTGTTATTCTGTGTAAAAGTTAGCCGAATCACAACAAAAATATTTTCGATTAATTTTCATTTATAAATCCATACTTAATACTTTCATATTTTATGTGAAAGTAACTCTATCTGTTACGCTTTCACGATGAAACGGCTGAACCGATTTTGATGAAATTTGGTATGAAGATAGCTTGAACCCTGGGGAAGGACAAAGGCAATTTTTTATCCGCGACTTCGCCTGCATCCACTATAACCGACATACACGCGCACGAAGTCGCGGGCAAAAGTTAGTTGATTATAAACTAAATACATCACAAATAGAGTTGATAACTGTGTGTAAGATATAATATCGCGCAGCATTCCAACTACATATATGTCTATTGAATTTGAGTTCATTATCAATTAATCAATGATATTATCCTGTTTCTTCAGACAGCCGTTAGTCTTATTTGTTATTGGTCTTCCCACTCCTTCCGTACTCGTATTACGTCAGCATCGAGTCGTCCACTGCTAGAAACAGGCTTCTCTCGAAAATGTTTATTAGCAATATTTGTTTCTACCTTTGTCAAATATATCCACCGTCTCTAGATTCCAGTTTTTTGACGTCAAACTAAACTCTTTTTATCTCAACACTGTATCGATTCACCTAATCATCATGATCATTTCGGCTAAAACACTGCTGGACATCGGCCTTTCCCAAGTGTCGCAACATCGACCGGTTCTGTGCTTCTTGCCGCCTTCTTCTCGCGACCTTCACTAGTTAAATGGTCTATCTTGTGGGAGGCCTGCTTTTTACCATTAGCCGTTGACACTTACCATCTTCCAATTTCTTGTCGTCATGTTAAACTCTTTTTACCTTAACCTAATCATCATCATCATGTTCACTTCTGAGCATTTGACTTAGAATCGTCAAATCAACTGGTGTTTCTTACATTCTGAGATTTCCGTGACCTTCAACAGTTCAACGGTACGCTTTGTAGGAGATCTTCCTATTGCTTGCTGTGGGTGAAATGTATAAAAATACGTAATATGTCTGAAATAAAATGTTTTTTTTTATTGCTATTACTGTAGTCACTTACTTATTCTAAGCAGTGATATTTATATGTTCTTTATTCTCATCCTCATTTTTGACTTGATGCTCTTTATAACGTGTCTTTGTTCATCCAGTTAAAAGTGATTTGCTATTTACGACAAAAATTATGTTCCTACTGTTAATATTTTCCAGACTGTACCAGTCAAACCAGAGCTAAATAAATAGTGTGCCATTACCCTCCATTTACGGTAGTAAGTTATTACGATAAATGTGGGTTAGACTGGTGCCAACTCCCATGTTATATTTATTCCCTAAGCTAAAAGCCCGCATAATTACGTACTCCTGGTTTATTTTAACGAACGTTTAAGAGTATATGCTTAAGGCTATAAAGAGCGTGGTTGAACTCAGATGAACTTGTACTGGGTGCTACAGGCAATGGAAATGTCACGTTTTCTTCTACCTGTGGAAATAAATTATGTCAAATGATTGGATTAAGTATTTAGTTGATCAATTCATTTGCAAAGCATGCAAGTTAAGGCAAAAGTCTTTACAGGTTTTCATTGCAATGACGGCATTAGTACATCCACATATACTAGATTCTTATAAAAAAAAATTGTGCGGTCGGGAGACCCCCGTAAGGAACAAAATTCCTTACATATATTATACTAGCGACCCGACCCAGCTTCGCATGGGCCTATAGCCTTCCTCGATAAATGGAGTATCCAGCACAAAAAGAATTTTTCAATTTGAACCAGTAGATCCTGAGATTAGCGCGTTCAACCAAACAAACTCTTCAGCTTTATAATATTAGTATAAATATAATATGTATGCAAAAATACCAATAACAATATATTTATATACTGTGCGCTCATTTCTTTGTAGTAGGCTCGATACTCGCACACATACACACACGCATTTCGTTACGTGACGATTTCTACTAATTCGCACTACCCGTAAGCCGCGTTAAAGAACTTCGTTCCAATAATATCAAGGTAAACTGTTTACATTTTATTAAAAAGAAAGTTGGGATTGCTTGTCTAATTCGACTCAATCAATTGGCTTAATTGAGTCCGAAACTATTCAACATTTGAAAAATTTAATATTTTGCAGCTAGTTAGGCTCTTGTACACTACGAATAATGTTTCTGTTTCAATTATTTCCGTCTCATACTTGTTGTTGAAAGGGTTTCCTGCGAAATAATCCAAGAATTAGGTACCTACCTACCTACATGGTTAAAGGTCCATTTATCTCAATTATGGTTCATTAAGTTAGACGAGACGTCTTGAGACTTGATATATTTTCCTCGTAACACAATTGTTTTACGTTTAAGTACTTTGCGGTATCTTTCCACTGGTGCTGTGTTACAAGATTTTTATTTGTATACTTTTGTATACAGAACCAATATTTCAAACTCAGATGGCTAAGTTAGGTCGGCCTGTGGATGGGTGACCATCCCTTTCATACCGAGTTTCCTCCGTGCCTCGGAAAGCACGTAAAGCCGATGGTCCCAGCTGCCATTTGTAGATCTTTGGCAGTTGTTATGGGTATAGTCAGAAGCCAGAAAGTCTGACAACCAGTTTTACCAAGGAGTATCGTGTTACCCAGAACTGGGTTGTGGAGGTCCGATAGGCAGTCGCTCCATGTAAAACACAGGTATTCAGTTGCATCCGGTTAGACTGGAAGCCGACCCCACTATAGTTGAGAAAGGCTAGGCAGATGATGAGATGGCCATTCATAAAAATTTGAAAGTCTTGATTTTAATGGATATAATCGAAGTCGTAAATATAATAATATACTGCTTACGTAGGTGCATATTGTGGCAGCGCCGCGCCGGTTAATACAGTCATTAAAATAAGTACTCGATTTTTATGGGACATTTTTATGGGGATCATGCTAGCAAAGAAAAATGCTACGTGTGAGGTTCTTAATAGATTCTCTCTTTAGTCTACCAAGTAGTCTGCTTTTAACGTGAAGAGTGGGCAAGTTTTTTGAAGGATGTCTTTTCTACGAAAGAAAGCATTTGTTTAAAATCCACTTCAAATAAATGAGTTTTAAAGGACTTTCGAAATTAGTCCCTTGTGAACGAGTGGCTCTAGTATTGTAATTTTTTGTGAAGTTTCCGAGTGTCGGCAAATGTCGGACAAGTTTGATGAGGATGGAGTAGTTCGGACGGATGAGGCAATTCAACTTTGTTATCATCCGACCGCACTGTCTGTTGAAGGTGGCCGGTTATCCGTCGATTAGGGCTGCCGGTCTTCTGGGAAATGTGAGTTGTGACTTTAATTTGCCAAATAAATAATTTGTAGAGCGAAGAAGAAATAAATAAATAAAAATAATTGTAATAGTCAAAAGTTGTAAAATACTTAAAAATAAATTTGAACAGTATTATTTAACTTTTGAATGGCAAGCTATGAACTTTATTTATGTATTCGTTATTCCAAAAAAAATATATTTTAAGAATTAATTTTGTGTTTTTTAATTACTCTACCAACCACGGTTTGGTTAAACTACATTTTAATTATAAATCTAGTAGGCTGTAGCAACCTTGGTCTGCCCAACAAAGTTTCTAACTTGACTAATATTAAAATAATGAATCGACTCACCTTAGGGCTATAGTTGAAGATAGTGAAGATAACAAAGTTTGTCTAACTTTCTCAGTAAATAGTGAAAATATTGATTATATCACGGTAAATAAAGACTTGCTTGCTATAATTAAGTAACTTGATCGTTAGGAAAAGTAGACGGTAAATAAGAGTTTTTACCTAATGAACCTCTCTGCCGATTCAATGTTATTATGTGCGTGAGTACCTACAAAAAAACATCCTGAGGATTTCTAGTGAGGTAATCAGAGCTTTCGTGAGACAAGAGGTATTTTCCTAGGTTACATAAGCTGATAATAAACATTAAGGCCTTTTATTTTGCTAAAATGCAATTGATTATGTCACGTCAATTAAATGTTTTCTTAGAATCATTAGTTGTTGTCCGTACCTCGGAAAGCATGTAATGCCCTGGATCCTGCTCCTGATCTCTCCCCCATCGTATCGGATTGGCTTCCCATAGGACTTTGAGAGTAAGAAAAGAGTGTACCTTGGTACTATAATATTTTCTGCGTGTTTTGCTAGTCTCGATTCTCGAAATAGGGTCTGAAGAATATTTTGATCTGTTGTGATCAATTACCGATATTACACGTGCTACTGTGCGTGCTACATATAAATTGACAAATTATTGTTCAACACATTTTTATATAGAAAATCTTCAATATAAATGATGAATGATGATAAAATTACCGTCTTCAAAATCTGAGGTTACTAACTTACTATCCATCCTTTTAAAGGTAAACTTACTTGCGAAATTTTAGTAATTTGATGGACTGGACAAAGACCTTAGAATCTGAAACATTACAATATCACATGGATCTGAATGCAAATGCATCACACTGGAAACAGAACAAAGAACCATGTATATAATACTACTTATATAAGAGTGTATTGTAATCAAATAATTATATGTGATTGTGTCTATTGTGATGCAAATGTACTTGAGGCGAAGGTCGATGTCAGCGCCATAAGAACAGTGGTCTAGATACTGACGTCATGACTTGAAGACAAAACACTGTCATTTTATGCAATCAATCAACTTGCCCTTTGTAGTTCACTCCTGCTTACCGGGCCCTATCAATTGAATGAGACAATACAATTCTTGTCATTCTGCTTCCTTCTAGTCTTTTTAGTTGCTATTTTTCTACATTTGCCCTAGACTGAGATCTTAGTCTCCTAGAACTACGTTTTTCAGCATGGCTGATATTTTAATTTGTGAAAATAGAGTAGGTATGTTATTAGTTAAAAAGTTAGAGTCTACATATGAGTACCTACTTGCTAGTTTAAAAGTCGGAACTTTAAAGCGTCTAGCTAAAGTTTTGGTACACGTACACTATCTGGTAATAATGAATAATGCGAAACATACACAGTCGTCTCACTTTCAAGTAAGTGAGTAAGGTATCTTTTGTACGCCATTTTGCAGGTATCAGACCTGAAAAAGACAAGTACGCATCTTCTTAACTACATAATTACTTTATCTCTGACGACTATGGGATCTTGGACTAATACATTATCCGTGACTGTATTTCTAGAGAGTATGCACATTACAGATCCATTGCTTTTAAGACTTACGTTCCTATAGTCTCCAGTTACTTAATGCTTAAGCAAATAACTCGTGATATAAAAAAAAATAAAGTTTAAAAACTAAAACCCGACCACAACAAAAAGTGATCTAAAAAGTACGAAACAAGAAAATATTTCACACAGGAATCAAGACATAGGTACAAAATGGTCAAGGTAAAGCCGTGGTTGCATGCCTGTGTCCCATATGGGTGCGATGAACATGAATTATAATGGCATGCAACCACGGCTTTACCTTGACCATTTTGTACCTATGTCTTGATTTCTGTGTGAAATATTTTCTTGTTTCGTACTTTTTAGATCACTTTTTGTTGTGGTCGGGTTTTAGTTTTTAAACTTTATTTTTTTATTTAAACCATTTTGGAGTTTAAATACCAGTAGTAGTTTTTTTTTTAAATCATTTGTGACAAGTCACAGCTAAGTATTATATATTTAAAAGGTACTAGTGAACCCCTTTCCAATGATACCAAACACGGTATGCTTGTCTTCATATATTTTTTTTATCTTGGTTTTTTTGTCCTCCAGAGGGCGCTACATTGGATTCGGTGACACGTCATATAACCTATAACCAGCGGACGATCAAGACGCTTCTAACGATACCTCATTTGTTCAGTTCTGATAAGTAGTTTAGGAGCTATGAGCGAACAGATGAACATACGTACATACATACATACATACATAGCCTGTCAAAATCATAACCCTCCTTTGGCTTTGCCGTAGTCGGGTAATAACGTAGTATTAGAAGAAGTGGGTGAACCGGTGTACAAACCCATTTACTACGAACCAAACTGACATTTTTTCCGTACCCCGATCAGATACAAATGGTCGGGTTCCAGCCTCCTATAAATATACGAGAATTATCTGTGAAAGGCTGATGCGATGCTATGAACTTTAAAAATGACACGTCTGCTTTCACTATTCTATATTCTTATCCAGATATTTCTTTATATATTTTATTTAGAAATCGGCGTTACCGCGAACGTTTTGAGATGTAAACAGCCAATGCGCAGCAATTTGTTGAAGTACAAGTGCTGTGCTGAAGCATAGGAAGCTATATAGGTACGTGATTGTACCACAGATGGATGGCGGCGAATCCGCGTGTACAATGCCACGTATTTGGGCCGAGACGAGGACCGCGAAAATAGACTTAGTGAAAAATCGATACGTAGGTGCCAGCCCGCGTACTTGCGCCCTCTTTAAAATTGTGTCAAGTTTTATTACTCTCTTCGTATTGACGTGAGAGGTTTCTGGTTTCTTTGACCAATTAGTGAGCATATAAGCTTTTTAATTGTACGAATGTTGATAAGAGTGGAACTGGCGACTTGTTGAGCAGTGCTTTCATTTACAGATCTTTGTTAATTTTAAACCATACACACACAGAACTTTATGCGGGGTTACATTTTTCTAGGAAATAAAGAGTTTTTCCGTCAAATTAGCACCTGGCGCTGTTGTGCTCTGCAATAAAGTTTTTTTTTGTGAGTTTGTACGAGTATACAAGTCTGAAATGGCCAATTTAATGCTTTGAACAAGCGTGGTGATCAGTGCTCATGCCTTTTCAGTATAAAACTGATAGAGGCTGTATTAGTGCTGTGCTTATCTCTCTTCGCCAACCGCCAACTATACAGGGTGGTGGGTGGACGACGATACAACAAAAAATTTAAATTCTGGTAATACACAAAATATTCGAACTAGCTTATAAGAATATTTTGAAACTATCAAATAAATCCCAAAACGAAATTTAAAAAAAAAGTTCAGATACACTAAAGAGCATATAAATGTAACTAAAATAATACACCATATGAAATATTGGTTTTCTAACTTGTGAGAAGAGCGGCAACTTGTGGCGTCATAATTTATTATAATTAATGCTCAAATAAAATAAAAACAATTACACCAAATTACCAAATCCTACCATGATCATTTTTTGTGCTATTGCCATCCCCATCCTGTATATCAAGGCATCACTATACACGCAATCTACATTTATATCTATCAAAGAAATGCAATGCATATAAGCTTACGCAACTATCGCTTATAAATTATGAAGTCATCAATACAAACTAGTTAGCGTCAAGTTCAGTTAAGTTACGTGAAGTTTAGTGAAGCCGCTAAGTAAGTACACATCGCTAAGTGAATTTTGAAGTGTAGTTCATGTGGGCGTTGCTGGCTAGGTCATTAATCAATCAGGGTGGGCGCGAATCAATCATCGGTAACGCCGCCATTGATTCACTAGTCTGCGGACGTGAATACGTGATGATCAAATGTTTTAGGTTTGAACACTAGCAGAGGGCTAAAAAGTTAGTTTAAACTAGCTGATGACCGCGACTTCGTCCTCATTTTTTTTCGCGGACCACTATTTATTAAATAGCCTAAAGTTACTCCTTATAACATCAAATATCTGCCAGTGAAAGTCCCTCCAAAATTGGTTCAGCCGTATCAAAAATTATCTGGAACAAATAGACAACAAACAGTCAAAAATTTGATTTATGTAGGTACTGTATTTACTTTAAAGTAGAAAGCTGTTATTACAAACAGACACTTCAATTTTATTTATTACAAAGAATTACGAAACAAAATATGAGGTACCTAAATTATTTTAAAATCTTAATATTTTTTGTTTAGTTTGAGAATGTGACCCTTTAAAGACAGGGCAGTCTTTCACAGTTTGTGAACGAGTTCTAATTTTTTTTAATAAAAAAAATGTGGTTTATGAGCACAGTTTTTATGCACATGAACAATAAGTTTAGTAATATTTTTAAATCTTAAAATTTTTTGTTCAGTTTGAGAATGTGACCCAATAAAGGCAGGGCATTCCATAAATAAATGTTTCGTATAATATAAACACCCCGGTTTCGTTCTAGCTAGAATGTGTTCGTATTTAGAAGTCTTATATGATAAGGGGTTATGGTACAAGCCCGCCACACTATTCCCTAACCACTGTAACTCCTGAAAGCCAGAATCAACAGTGGCGAAATTAATCAGAAAAGAACAGCGGAGGAGTAAGAAAAAACATATTTTCCACTTCCCTCCAAATCAAGCAGGAGACAGAACAGAACTAGGCCAATAGGCACAAAGGGACGATGATAAGGGGTTGTTTGACCTGTGTGTCTCCCTCGGTGAACACCTAGGTGAAGTGAGCATTGGAACAGATGAAAGCTCACTTTACCTAGGTGTTCACTGAGGGAGATTATAACAGAATAGCACTGCTAGTGCCATCAGTGGCCGACGTGCTCTTCAAATAATACAAAGTGCTAAATTGCTGTACCGACTTTCAAGGGCGTCGCCAAAGGAGGGCAGAGAGGGGCAGTTGCTCCCCCCTTGAGATGCCAAAAAAAAGTCTTTAATACCAAGAACTACCACTTACGTAGTAAATTCGTACATGAATCTGGTACCGTAAGGGTTCAGCATTTTCGAACTCTTACAGTACCTATATCCTCCCGATCAAATTTCGATCACAGTGAAGCCTAACCAAGTTCACTGGAGATATTCGAGTGAAGAAGTAGTTTTCTTCCCTTATTCTCGTGATCTGGTGAGACAGCAATCTGACACGATTGGGAAGAGATCATGCGCAGGACCAACGGCTTTACGTTTTTCCGAGGCACGGTAGTATCACACCAAGCACTTCCAAACTCCTCTCTGTAAAATGCCTTAGGTATAGATTTTTTACTCCTCCGCTGTACTTTTCTGATTAATATCGTTGCGGGATCCACAGTCAGGACAGTTGTAATGTTTTTTAGGGACTCGTCGACGTGTCTCGACGGTTTTCTAGTGATCGTCACTGTTGATTCTGACGTTCAGAAGTCGCAGTGGTTTGGGAATAGTGTGGTGGGAATGTCCAATTTAAAAAAAAAGGTATAGATAGCCCAACTATACTTTGCCTGGCCTGGGCATCAACCCCAGAACCCCACGGTCAGCTTGCGTCCCTTGCGACCACGATGCCATCGGGGCAGTCAAACTAAGAGTAATAAATAATCATAAAACTAATAATAATCATAATCACATAATCTGGGTATCTTCAAGACACGAGTAAACCGGTTTTTCTAGGCAAGCGTGGCTCCACCTTAGGCCGTATCATCACTTAAGATCAGGGTTGCGGCCAAACGGAAGCCTATAAGATTATAACAAAAAAGACCTGTGTCATTTTGTTATACATTCATTTAAAACAGAGAACAGTAAATTCTATTGCATTACACATAAAATTGTTTGCTAAAGTTCTCTTCAAAGTACCGACCTACATGTTACATGCAAAATTGTTGGTTGTTAATGTATCGTGTTGGCGAGTTGTTAACAACAAAAAGTTAATTTATGTTCGATATCAGTCGTTCATGGGATCGACGGGTAATGAGCTACGTTTCATGGAAACTTTGTGAATAACACTGTTATTTATGTTTACAATAGTTTCGTGTCATTGGGTACAATTCGTATGATATTATTGAATAGCTCTTTAACTCAACGACTGGCGGGCGAAAAATGTTGTAGGTCAAACATGCTACTTAAGCACCTATGCAGTGCAATCGACAATCGAGAGCTGGCCACACATATCTTTTATACAGTAAGTTAAATAACAGAGGACGTTCCCTTAAAATCGACACCATCTATAGATTAAAAAATAATATCAGCATTAAAAAAAAGTAGGTATTAAAAAAAACAAAAATGTACTTCTTTTATGTATCCGATTTTGTATGAAATTTAAAAAATAAAAACGCTTATATTATTGATGGGAATATTTTTTTAGTTTTTAAGTACGATATGTAGTGTTGCCGGTCAAAGATAACGTTTTTTGTTAACTAACATTCTGTATATTCTTTTATAGAAAAGTAACCATAATGCTTTAAATACTGCATTTACGGTATATTAATGTACCTTAATGATTTAAAGGTATTTAAAGCATTTATGGTTATTATGGATCAGCCATTGAAGCAACCAATCGATAAGCAGAAACCAAAGCGCCGGCGCCGCACCGTCTGTGCGTTTAAAAAAAATATTCATTTATTTTAGTTTTCCATATAGTGAACACATCGCATCGCAAAAGTATCATAGGCAAACTTTTTCAAACCTACAGTTCCATTTTTTCATTCCTATTTCTGAATTTTTAAAGCAGGTCTAAATGAAAAGCAAAATGTATTTACTTCAGCAGGTCCACAAATGTAGCAAACCTTTTGCGTCGGACGTGAAAAACGTGCGACACAACCGACGCGTGGCGATGGAGCACTACTTTTTCCTTACGCAACGCAACCCTCCGATCTGGCATTATGTTGGTGTCAGGTTCCTGACAGACGGACGATCTAACTGGGTTAACATGTCTAAGAGAATTCGGTGACCCATCTATCACGTTTGGTGGTTATGACACTGTCTGGAATTGCGTTCTATAATGAACTAAAGGTCAGGCCTTTAGTCGATAAGATAGATAAGTGGGTGGATCATTTTTGAAGATAAATGTAAGGTTTTAAACTAGTCTGAGCTCTAGTACCACTAAAGAATAAGGGTAGGTTTAAATAATGTATTATATTCAAATAGCGTCAGACGAAACACGGCGCAAGACAGTTCTGGTTTATGAATGTTTAACATCTTTTAAAACGATCTTTAAGAAATGAAAAAACAGAAATCTACCTTTTCAGTGTTTGTTACTTTTGTAGAGATAGTTAAATCATCATAACTAATGACGAGACAAGTTATTTCAGGCACCTCATCAGCCCGTAAAAGTCAAATGCCGAACCTTTTATTGGACTCAAATAAAACAGCTCACATATCAGGATTATTAGGACCCATTAATTAACGTTTATTAACGTCTCTTTGTGCCTATTGGCCAGGCTCTATTCTGACTCTTCTTGATAAGGAATGTAATTTAAGCTTTTTCTTACTCCTTCGCTGTTCTTTTCTGATTAATTTCGTTGCGAGATCCGAGATCCAAGACAGTTGAATCGTTTCTCCGGCAATTTCGTCAAG
This sequence comes from Charanyca ferruginea, assembly GCA_947361185.1. Taxonomy (NCBI): domain Eukaryota; kingdom Metazoa; phylum Arthropoda; class Insecta; order Lepidoptera; family Noctuidae; genus Charanyca; species Charanyca ferruginea. Next base: position 11,598,725 of record OX376069.1, read on the forward strand.
CTTCATTGCTCTGGCGCTTTTCTGGTCGTCGCCGCTGTTGATTCAGGCTTTCAAGAGTTTCTGTGGTTGGGAATAGTGAGAAAGTGGGTCTTCCAATTGTAAATGGTCTAATCTGATGTTGTCATATATGTTGTCTATAATATAAATATTATCAACCGAGAACGTTCCAACTTACTGCTAAGACACAGGTCAGGATAGACCGTGATCCACAACGTGGGCCAGTGCGGGTTGCCATATATATAATCACCACGATTAGCAGATCGCTTTTCAGTCGCGGTGACTATAGGTTTGTGGGATACTACTACCCACCCTCGTGACGTCATTCCTTTGTTGACTTTTGAGAGGTGAAGTGAGAGGTTAACCTTCATAGCCAGGAACCGCACGCATACAATTTTCAGCAAAGTTTAGAAATGTTTTGAATATTATAAATAACAAATTCATGTTATGGTACGAACACTTTAGGGAATTCTTCTCTGAAACTTGACTAACGAGTGAAGGGATGTACGTAACTTTACCTCTACTTTGGGTATACACCTGGTTATCCTTGGGAACCTACCTACCACAGGGTGATGAAACAATTGTTGACTTAATAAGTAACGAACGGTTCTTAAAAAAGGATCTTTAATCACGATTCGTTTTTTTCCAAGGATGCGATGGTATTATTTGTTGCCAAAGGCCACTATCGAGTAAGAAAATCTTTTTCTTCTCTTAAGGTGGTAGTTTCTTTTGTTGTCTTCCCACACAATTTAAGAACAGTTTGACAGAAAAACTTTTACTTTGACCGCACAGCAGAGTTATTGGTTACTTCGTACGCAACGTGTTGGGGTAGATTTAGATTAGAGAATATTTGTATGGTCTATGGGTACTTTTCCGGGTCTGGCTGTTCGCGTATGAGAGTTTATACGATTGTAAACCATCCCACGATACTTACTGGAGAAAATCCTGTTGTTAAACGTAACGTTTAAAAAAACCATCTTGATGTAGGTATGGTGGAAGCGAGAGTACCAATATCTTGTTCAGAAACAAGATTATCGTTCAAAAGGAAAACATAAACCATTTTGTTCCCAAACCAAGAATGTTTCAAGAAGATTTTCATCTTCCTATAGAAAGCGATGGCATTTATCTCAAGTTCGCTGCTAAATGAAACAGCTTTTGTACTGTCAGTGCAGTTTTTATTCAGCTCACAGTTTCGCTCACCCCGTTGTACATTACGAGTGCAAAACAAAACAAATCCTTGAGAACAATACAGCTGCTCAAATGTGGGTAATTATAGCACTTAATGAGCACATTTATTAAACTACACTGCATTGCAAATAAAAAGAGATTTCCGCTCCTCTCAAAGGGGTGGAAAGCTCCAAGAGCATTGCATGTATTAAAAAGTATGTAGGAACGTCGGTTAGGTAATGTATAAAGTTAAGTGCAGAAAAATATTTAATTTGTACTACTTACTTTGTAGAACAGATGTTTGTTTGTCAAACGCTACATCACAACTGACATGTATCTCTATCTACTTAAAAAAAAAAAATAGTTTATTGCCTGCTCTCATAGATGTCATAGATCATCTTTTTCGGGATTTTCGAGTCCTCTTTACTACACAAAAAGGTTGCCAATAGTATGGAGACCGGTTAACCGTCAACAACACAATTTAATCAAAACTAAATCCAACCACCTAAAAAAGGTGCTGAAAAATACGAAACAAAAAATATTCATGTCAGAAATTCTGTCTACGATAGCAGATCTCTATTTCCGACACTACGGGTAAGCAATTAATATGAATATCAGAAAATTTCATTTATCAAACTACATTATAAGTAGGTTTGATGAATTATAGATATCCGTCGTTCAATTTCACCGGCTCAATCTGAACGGCCAAGCGGACTTAGGGATGGCTGCGACCAAGCAATCTGTCTCTGGTTGGACGTATAAAACAGTGATATTAAACGTTATACCCTTCGCATATTGCATAAGACACATTTTGCGATAAAGTCCAGTGACAGTGTCGTTTCAGAGTAGAACAATGAACGCTCTGTGCTATAATTTTGTTATGATCGTCTGTCATTGAAATTGCACTTCTAACTGCCACACTCAGAGACGTCACTTAATAATAATGAATCATTAACTTTAATTGACCAACATATTAACTTGGCACATGTCAACAACAATATTTTTTACTGACAGTGTTTCAAGTTATGGTGGTCAATTAAAGTTAATTATTCATTATTATTAAGTGACGTCTCTGAGTGTGGCAGTAACTGTTTCTTCAGTCACACTTGTGCATTGATATCCATACTAATGCTAAAAATATTATAAAGAGGTAAAATTTGTTTGTTAGTTTGTATGTAGGGGGTAATATCCGAAACTTCTCATGCGATTTCAAAAATTATTTTACCAATAGGAAGCTACGTTATCCCTGAGTGCTATATGCTATATTGTATTATCAAAAAATTAGTATTAGTTAATTACTCACTAAATAATTGAATAGAATCAATTACATTTCAATGCCGTTGTTGCGCTCGTGTGACGCGAACTTGACGCGGTCGCGAGCGTGTCTGACAGCGGTAGAGAATACGAAAAGCGTTGTTTTGATCGAAACTTAACTGCAACTGCACTGCAACAGCACTTCTTTAGTTACGTGAATTAGCCCACAGCTTAACATTAGACAGTTAGTATTCCCCTGTCGCCTGCTACGCTAATTTTAATTTTTGAATTTTATGCTCTAGGAATATGATTAGATTAATAAATATTTTTTACAAATAAGATAACCGGCTTTGATTGTGTTTGTATTGCCACCGACTTGCGAATTTAAAGTTATTTCTTTACTTTTTGAAGGCGGTTGTCTTTTTTGTGAAAAGGTTATTTTTTTCTTTTTAGTGCCTACTTCTTATCATACAAATTAATTACAAAACGGTGACACCAACAAACAGTCATCCCTTAATTTTCTTCTCTTAGGTGTGGAATGTGTTCTTGAAAATATGGGACCAACTTTGAGGTATTTCATCATCATCATTTCAGCCTAAAGACGTCCACTGCTGGACATAGGCCTCTCCCAAGTAATGGGGGGTTTTGCCATGATCGCCACGCTTGGCAGGCGGGTATTTACTATCAATAAATAAAATAATCATCAAAGTTGGACTACACTGAAAGAAGTTATGCTTGGCCAAACAAAAAAAAAAATTGTGTCGAATTGAGAACCTCCTTTTTTTCTTAAAATCGGTTGAAAATTAGGGACATTTTGGGAACATTGAGGTGACGTTGGCGATGTGAATCGATGATTAAACATCATCGACGTTAACCATGATTTTCACTGAGCGATCAGATGTTATGTTGCTAAGCTAATCTGAACTAAATTCTTTAACACATAATAACAGTTACCTGTTCATACTATTATTAAGTTTAAATAAGAAAGTGTGTTTGTTTGTAACACTTTCAAGGCTTAACTTCTGCACCGACTACTTCTTCTGTATTCATGATAAACGACACGGATAAAAACGAAGTCGCGGGCAAAAGCTAGTCGAATTAAAATTTGAAACAACAACATATTAAAAAAACACAAAATGTAGGTTAATAATGTACAGTCAACAGCAAAAGTAGATGATCAAAATCAGAAATTCAATACTAATGAACGGAGTTCGCGTCAGAACTGTGTGGCGTCGAAGTGATTTAAAACTATGTGTGTGACAATCACATACTTTTAATAAATAAACTAGTAATAAATTATATAAATTAGTGTTAGTAAATTAGTATTGAATTTCTGATTTTGATCATCTACTTTTGCTGTTGACTGTACCATTAAAGTATATGTACTTTCTTGCAATAAAACGTTCCACTTCGCTTTCGTAATTAGGACAGCGAATATTGAGATTTGAGAGGGATGAGAAATAAAGTCGCAACAAACGAACAATTCTCGATCGCATTCGCTACTTTTGTTCCATACACGCCCCGCGTTTTAATATTAAACCATATTTAAATATAAATGAGAAAAGTTATTGCTACGGCAATAATTAAGAATTAATAGCACGGAATCAAAGATTAATTGAAATAATTAAGAGTTCATGACAAGAACAGTAGATTAATTAAAATGAAATGGATAATTAAAAAGTAAAAATGTCGTAATTGTGTGACGTGATAATCCGAATAGAATGTCAATAGCAGTGTTGCCTCTCGGAATAAGTAAATTTTAAGTCGCGGATCAAGTTTTAATGAAATAATGGACTTGTCGCTAATCTTGCAAGCTGTCTCGAACACTTGTTAAAAACATCGCGAAAATATTAGACTTACATTTTTGTTTTAGTGTTATTTTTTCCTTTCCACGCGGCCGGCAATCTCGAAGTTTCTTTATTATCCCGCCGCCGCCGTTCGTCTCAGTTCATAATCAAGGATATACTGAGATGTATAAGCCACTAGATTCAACTCGAGACTTCTTTCATGTAATTCTAGTAGAAGCGTTTTGTAGTCTTCCGTTGTTGCATCTATCTTTTTCTTGCTGATACATATATAACATTAATAAGTTTTTTTTATTTCATTAGCATTCGTTTTTATACACACACAAAATACATTATAAACAATGCACACCAGTTCGAAGTGTACGGATTAGAAGCTTTCAAAAGATTAACTGGGGCAGACCTCCATCTGACCATTTCATTAAAACTTCCTGCCGCCTAGCACCCTAATTACATTCAAAACAAAAATCATTTCGTGACTCAATTAAATATACGTGTAACTCATGACTCATCCGAATGTACGGATTAATTGTGACACTGACATACGTTCTACAGGATCGCAAATAACATGGGAATAACAAGTATAGGTACCTATTACATCAACATTGTTCGTTTCGTAAAATTAATTTGGGCGCTATTTGATTCGATTACCGCGGGTCGATGAATCGTAAATTCCTCTCGATACATCCGAATAGCTGCATTATTTATGTTTTTTTTTTGTTTCAGACTACAACGGGCAGCAGCGCTAACCTCACAAAATTAATAATTAATTAGTCTTAAATAAAAATAATCGAATAAACGACGAAGCGCCTTCAATTTTCCAATTACGCATTAGTTAGCTTAATAACAAGATAAGATAGTGTAGCTTAATTAGAAGAAAAAGTTGTGATTGTGAAGCGCGTGGTGTCGCGCGCGTCGGTCGCTTGTGTCGCGGGGATCAATGCGTGTGTGTCGTGTCGTGCGCGCGGGCCGGCTGTCGGCGTGAGAAGTCGCGCGCGTGCGCGTGGGGCCAGCAAGATTGAGGTGGTGGCCGGGTGCGGGTGGGGCAGGCGCGCGCGCGTGCGGCCGCTGCACGCGTTGGGCCGCGCGGCCGGAGTGATGTTGGCGTCGCAGCGCTCGCAGTCCTGTAACGAAGAGGGCGCGTTCTTCGGGGCGCGTGCGCTGCGCCGGCCGCGCGGCAAAGGCAGCGGGAGTCCCACCTGCTAGGGGTACGCCATGTCGCTGCGCAGCCTACACCGGCGGCTATCATCCGCCAATAACACGTGAGTTCTTTTTACTTATAATAGTAATAAATATTCCCTCCCTAGTTTGGGGTCAGATGGCCGTGTGTGAAAATGTCCACACATATTATTATTATTATTATATCGTCCATATGGTGTCGGACGTAAAGAATAGCACCATCCCATATCATCCCGTGGGTGTCGTAAGAGGCGACTAAGGGACTCGCCAGAGAATGGGCAGCAGAGTTCTCTGTGCCTTTGTAACAACCATACTGCGATCGCCAACCCGCCTGCCAAGCGTGGCGATGATGGCAAAACCCCCCTTTGGGGGAGGCCTATGTACAGCAGTGGACGTCTTTCGGTTGAAATGATGATGATGATAATAATAAATAATAAAACCGTTTATTCTCAAGTTACAAAGATCCATAGATAAATACCTTAACCCAAGTATTCATATAACAAAACAACAATTGTGTTAGAAAATAAAACATAAACATATGTTAATATCACTTCGTTGCACTAACTATTTGTGCGTTCCGGTGGCACCTGGCCGCGAAAGCGGCGAAATACCACATCCTCAGGCAAAAAGCTTTCATCCAACACCTAATGCAGGTAGCATGTTGGTATGCGCACCACAAACGCCTTAAAGTTGACGTTGCGATGCGACTCCAACAGTTCATATACTATTAATAAACTAATTAAATCATATACTATTAATTCATATAGGTACTATTAATTTAAACGTCTATGATGATTATTGCAATGCTAAAAGGGTCGTTTGTATTATTATTTATTTATCAAACATAGTGGTTATATTACAATTTGTTATTTAATTATAGTGTCACATAAACTTCTGGAGTTAGTGCGTGGCACATACAGTTACCTATGTACGTTGAGTTCTGCTTCGACTTTTAAATTACATAAGAAATATTTTCAGTCTCCGAGAATTGTTACAATAACGGCCACTTTTTTAAGGGACAGCCTACACTTAGATGGGTTATTTATCACCCATCTGCCGGCCAATGCGATCAAACATACAACAAACGAGAGCGAACACTACTGACTTTAGCTACGTATGCTAATGAACACAATTGCATACATAGACACTCGGCTAATGTGCAGGGGGGCGATTTAGAAGCAAACCCATTCATATCTATTCCAAACTGAAAGACGCTCGAACGTTCTCTACCGACAAGTCATCAAAATGTCCAACGGTCGACCATCGGGATGTGAATATTCAATTACCGAACCTAAATCCAGAGCGTAAATCCAGCATGTGTGAGCGAAAATGAACCGTATGACATGACGAGTAGATTGATTTTAGTGTGTAATGTGATCTAAATCGGTTATTACTTCTAGCGGGCGCAATTATGGGTGATAATCGCGGTATAATTTATGCAAAGTGGGTGCATAAGCTATGATCTATGCGCGTAACGAATACGTTATGATGGTTTTGAAGCTAAAATTGGCCGAAATATTTGATCCGGATAAGACTTCAACTCGACTTACCTTGACTATTCAAAAATGCTTTATAATACCAGCCTATTATTGCACCAGAACAAAATCCTCTTCTCATACAAAGAAGGTAAGAGCATTGATCACCACGCTTGCTCAAAGTGGATTGGCGATTTCAGACTATAAGTCTATAATTTATAAGTCCAGGTTTCCTCGCGATGTTTTTCTTCTCCGATGTCAATGATGTCCATAATAATATTAGAAAGTACGCAGGTAAGAACTTTGACTCGTTCAAGCGGCATTAGCATCCCTGACCACATAACCTTGACCATACATTTCCTCTTTGCCGCAGAATCGACATTCGCACAATTTTGGGGTATTTTTTGTTATGAAAAAAGAGAAACGGTATTTTGAAATAAAATAAAACGTGAATTATAAAGATTTTAAAGTTATCTATCTATTAGTGTAATCTTCAAATTAATAGCACGTCAACTTTTGCAAAAGATACATGTTTTCAATTATTTTAGTCATTTTTTTACAGGGAGATTTAGGTGTATATAGGGTACATAAAAAGAAAATAAGTGGAATGTGATCATAGGATATTGAACATTAATAATATGCTCCTATATGTTTCTCTTAATTAATGAGTTAATATAACCCCTGAATAACGAAGAAAAACGCACTTTTGGTCGGGGTAGCGCCTTAAGTATCCACAGTTACGTGCTGGCAAGTAAAGGATTAATTTACAATTCCAACATTTTCAAAACTCACATTAGTAATATACTTATTTAAAGTTTCAAGAATTAGAATTAAATAAATGAAATAATAATGAATGAATTAATACTGTTATGATCCTTAACAAAACGTCTTCAGTACAATACTTGAAATAGGTATATCAATTGTTAACGGTCCCTGGTGACCTGACTTACAGGTTTTGAATACAACTTAGTTTGGGCACCAGTCTTCCACAAATTAAGTATACAATTGTATCTGTAGACTATGTAAACTTTAAGCTGTAATTTGTGGTAAGAAAATAAATTGATTCTATTTAAATTCTATTCTATTTATCTAACACAAGGACATTTTAAGTTAAAAGATTTAGGTACCAAATCCGCTAAACCTAAATTGCAAAAAAAAAGACGCGGTGTCGATACGAAAATGCTTCCAAAGCTTCATAAATCACGTTGATGGACATATGAAAGGGTGGTGACGTCGACAAGGTCATGGGGCAGCGATTGTACTCGGCGTTCCATTGGACGTCCGATGCTAATACATTGTATGGCTTCCTATTGGCACGCACTATGTTCATTCAATTGAAGCTGAAAATTTGCAATAGTTTGCATTCGCCATTGAAGTGACGGAAGTTTACGGAAACCATCGTGTTATGATTTGATGTTTTCATTAAATTAGACAATGTATGTGTGCGCGTATGTATGTATTGTGTATGAAGTGGAAGTATTTATTATTTTGCACGCATTTACGCAATAACAATAATAATAGCCTTTAATCAACAGTATTATTAAATAATCTTGCATAATACATATTTTTCTCACATGCTAAGTTTTTTTATTGGACAAAACATTCCACAGAGTGCGATCATGTGGATTCCTTCGCCACGTAATGCCTGTTATAGTATTTCTGATGTCGTCCTCCTATCTACGACTTTATCTCCCTTTCTTTCATTTGTATATTGTCTTGGACGCCAGTTGGTTACGTCCTTTACGCAATATTCAACTCTAATTCTGTTAAATTTTAGTTCATTATCAATTAATCAATGAAAATGTTAAACCGTACACATCGATTGATCATGACGGTTAAGCTACGCTTGCCGCGGTCGGTCCGTGGATGGGTGACCATCCATTTCATACCCAGACCCCTCCGTACCTCGGAACGTAAAACCAGTTTGTCCCGGTTATTAGTGGATCTTTGACAATCGTTATAGCTAGTCAGGAACCAGAACATCTGACAACCAGTTTAGGGGTATCGTGTTGCCCAGTTACTGGATTGTGGAGGTCAGATGTCGCTCAATGTAAAACACTGGTATTCAGCTGCATCCGGTTAGACTGGAAGCCGATCCCAACATAGTTGGGAAAAGGGTAGGCAGATAATGCACTGAAGATAAAAAAAAAATGAAAAAATATCTACCATTTTATTTCATTAACATATCAATCACATTCTTTAAGCATGATATGCCTTAAACGTATGAAGTTCATACCCACATAAAAAGCGGCAAATTTTCTCGAACCGCGGGTAAAATCATTGTTCCCCTTTTTATGGGTAATCCAAAGAAAACATTGATTGGCTTTTATGTTGGGAAGCTACGGGTTTATGGTTGATTTATTTTATTATTGTTACTTTTTATTAAAAGTATCTGAGTTATTTCAGTGAAAATGTAGGCATGTGGAATTTGCTTGGTTCACAGTCTACTGCGGCCTATTTTCCTTTTTATTATTTTGAAGTTTGATATGCTTATTTGTGTTGAACATACAAAACCGAGTTAAACCGTTTAAAGCGATATTTACGTTTTTTATGATTTATGGAAAAAACTGAGAGATAATGGTCAAACGTATGCCCTCAGATTATGAAAAAAAGGCAGATAGACCGCGCGGAACACTAAGAGTGAAGCCAAAAAAGCAAATACAAACTCAAAAGCGAACACCTACAACGCGCTTCGTGCTGTACTGACACGAGTCAGTATAGCCGAAACGCCGCATCGTTAAAAAAATACAATACAATTTCAAAAGCGAATACAATAAAAATATTGTAGGTATTCGCTTTTGAGTTTGTATTTGCTTTCTTGGCTTCACTCTCAGTGTATCGCGCGGTCTATCTGCCTTTTGTTTCATAATATGAGCGTATGCCTATCAATAGTGTAAAGAAACACTTAAAATAGGCAGGTACAAGTTACCAAGTATTTACGCTTAGAAATATCGGCAATTTTAGCTGCTAAGTAGATTGTATGAATTGGTTACCTAATCTTTGATAAGATTACTCTATAGGTTTAGTGATAACCGCGTTCATGTTATTAACAGTTCTTTCGGCTCTAGGAAATGTAATAATAGGTCAATGTAGAAATCATAATGAACATCGTTACTCCGTCCGTTCGTCCGTATTTCATAGCAAAAAATATTAGCTTTTTCATTGTAGGAATATCTAATAATATTAGACTGGCCGGCCGGGCGGCGGCGTGGCGGCGTAGCACGCAAGAATGTTACGTAGCTTCAAACTCCGTAGAATTTCGTAGCAACGGTTACTGTTTGGCCTACGGCGTAGACACTTAAATAGTCACACTGTAATTTTAACCTTGTGCTTATACCTGACGGTCGAAATTTGCATAACATCTATTCCCGTTGCCGGTCTTTGGTCAACGTAGAAAGGTCGCACCACAAAGTGGATTTCAAACCGCGTAGAATGTATTTCCGCTTTCACGTCCAGTCATGGCTTGTGTAGTCTGTAGCTGCAAAAGTGCTATTGTTCAACCCACTTAGCTTTAATTAAAGCCTCTGATCATTGTTCCCTTTTAGTTTAACGTTGTGTACATTTTCAATACAAGTTATGAGCTCTTGATACATCGGAAAGAACGCATACTGCATTTGTTGCGCATAGCGAAACTAGAATTTAACAATGGAATTTATTTTATATGTTGACACGAGTTTTTAATATAGTGTCTGTGTTTGAAAGAGATTTAGTGACACAGCGGAATTTTTGTAGCTAAAATATTGTTTACACAGTAGCTAAATGGCGGCAATATATTGTTTAAACACACAATACAGGAAAAAAATAGGGACATTTATTTGTGTGTGGATGAAATGGGCGTAACTACAGCAGTGGGTGGTATGGACGTGAGGAGAATCAGTGGCCGAAGTTAGGCACCGTCCCTATCCTCTGATTCCGTTTAATTTATATTTGTCCGTGAGATACAACTAATGTGTAATAACAATGTTTTCTAAACTACAGTTGAGAAATTTTGATTAGCTAAGTAATTCTGTAGGAACTGCTGTAGATATACGTACCGCGTTACAAATACCGCGAATTTCGACCTTATGTAAAAACTGTGAAAGTGATGATTCGCTGTTTAAAATTGACAATACTTGGAGGTGGAAAATTCCATTTTTAAATACAAGATTAAAACTGCGTTATGTGTGGAAAAATTAAGTGTGAAAAAAATAGTCCTAGCTTGGGTCGAATGAGATGAAAAAAGTGAGTAACGAGAATTTGTGCAGGATAATGAAAAAAAGTTCTACGCAAAAAGGATTTGTTGAGAACAACGAATAAAAGTGACACCAAGCTACAAGCAGAAAGAATAATATTTCTTTCTAGGTTTGACTTACGCAGTGTCTTTTAGGGAAAAAATGGACTGTGCTAGTTCTGTTTCATCATGGAATTAAATTATTTCTTTTTTAGTTATTTTGATTGCAAGAAGGATGATATTTGATGAAGACAAACTAAAACATTTACACTACATATTATTATAAAATAAATCTCGTTCTTCGCGCTGAGTTTTAAAGGTCCTATATTCTATAAATTCTGTCGCTTTTAAGAAGCTAGTTTTTCCCTGAGTGTAAGCTATGTTTAAATATCAAAACATTAGGGATCCTTAAGAAAAATCACGTGGACGAAGTCGCGGGCACAAGCTAGTAATTTGATCGAAGTAATGGGTATGGGCATTTTATGGATACTTTTATTTACCAGCCAAAAAACAACAGAAAACTTTCTGCCTGTACAAATTCAATTTGCAACTATGTACTCGGAAAAATACCAACAAACTTTAACGTAAAATCAATCCACGCAGCCCAAGTGGACTAAAACTTACTCCCACGAAGTCCCACACGAACATTTCGAAACAAAAAGCGACGACGTCGTAGGGTAGTATTCTTCAAATAGCACCAAAGCATAAAATAGATACAGAAGTTCAGCTCTCACGCACGCACACATCACACGTCTCAAGCACAGCCAGAACAAGCACACTTGCGACTGATATTCAGTTGATACAGTATGAGACCTCCGTCCGTACGTACGTGTGTTGTCAATAATACCTAACTTTATTTCGGGTGGCATAGACCCATAGACACCTCAACATATTTCTTTTACTTGCCATGACTCGCAACACATACACAAGACATGACCCACTGATTTTGAAAGGGACAGTCAAAAAGTACAGCTATTGCGTTCAGAATTCCGTTGTTGGCCAGCAGGGAAGCTGCTTTTTTACGCATGATGGCCTGGAAACCATCAGTGCGCGCTTTAGCAAACATACCAGAAGCGCTGCACTGCTACGGCGAACCCGACAACACGCTGAACGCATTATTGTTATATAATCGTAAATAACGTTACGCTAGACCCCACACTAGAATACTCTGTGTCGTGAGGTCCAGTATGAAGTAAACCTTCTGGAATTCTGTGTCCAAAAAGAACTTGAAATATAGAGATGTTTGTTAACGTCATCGCACTGACGTCACCCGACCTTGGCTCGGACCCAAATGGTTCGAGTTTGAATATATCTTGTATTACAATATGGATATTGTAATCTCAGGAGGGGTGGGATCAGGTGGTCGGTCGTGCATGAGTCCTTTGCAAGGAAGCGTTAGCCTATGTGATGTGAATATTTTAGGCGGTGGTCATCTCTAATGTTACACAGATAAGGTAGTGTTGGATGTTTTAAATAACAAAAGTATGCCGGCGATTTCGGCTACGTATGTTTCTTAGGGATCCTTTTTATTTTTGTTCTTAGCGTATCGATGGCAAACACGGATATGTATAATGTGTGTGTATGTATATGTATGTGAGCGTTAATATGTGCAAGTGTATATGTGTGTGTTTGTTCTTGTCAGATTCCTTGTTTGGCCCAGTATTTAACTACGGCAAGGTCATCCGCTGATACAGTCATTAGGTCCGCACATGAGTAGCAGACGCGAGATAGAAGGGAGACGCCACACAGGCACTGTTATTTTTGATAATTAATTAAACATTGTGCAGTATACAAGTCCAAGTGATTGCATAGTACTTTACCAAACAAGGAATCTGACAAGAACAAACACACACGTACACACACACTTGCACATAAACACGCTCACATACATATATGTAGGATCGTCAGGAGCGAGCGAGGAGGAGTGCCGAGCGGCATAGTACATCGTTAGGACTATAGGCATTCCCATTATCCCATTAGGGATGAACAAGACCTGTAAAAACAATTACACACTATTAGAAAAGAAAACACAATACAAATGGTAATCAGTAACAAGAATAAAGTAAGTTAAAGGTACAGCAACAATACAGTTAATCGAACAAACCATTAAGGTCCCACAATTCGTACAGTGGCCTAGCCACCTAATGATAAACGAACAAACCCTTAAGGTTTACAGTTCGTACAGCAGTCTAAGCCACCTAATGATAAACGAACAAACCCGTAAGGTTTATAGTTCTTACAGCAGCCTAAGCCACCCAATGATAAACGAACAAACCCTTAAGGTTTACAGTTCGTACAGCAGCCTAAGCCACCCAATGATAAACGAACAAACCCTTAAGGTTTACAGTTCGTACAGCAGTCTAAGCCACCCAATGATAAACGAACAAACCCGTAAGGTTTATAGTTCTTACAGCAGCCTAAGCCACCCAATGATAAACGAACAAACCCTTAAGGTTTACAGTTCGTACAGCAGCCTAAGCCACCCAATGATAAACGAACAAACCCTTAAGGTTTATAGTTCGTACAGTAGCATATGCCACCAAAATACAAAGTGTATCGCTCGCTAGCAGCAAGCCTATACAGCTATGTGAATATACAGCAGCGCTGTACCAGGTAAACCGACAGTATTGTCGGGAGCAGGAACTCTTTACTGAGTCGAATCCGAGGATCGACTGCCATACTTACGGAGTGCACGCTCTTGTATAAGACGATGCCCCTCACCTTGCAACCTCTCCTTAACAAGTCTGCCCAATGGCGCACGGAAGTGCGTCAAGCGTTTACTTGATTCAAAACACTAAAATGTGCTAAATAAAATAAGATTTAATTACAAAGTAATCAAATATCACAAAAATAATTGTCATGAATAAACAATAGTGATTTCATAAAGTAATTCGTTTTACATTCAAAGTAACGTGTCAACAATTGTTTTGAATAAAACCATCGATAACAATTATCCAAATAAAGTAACCACAAATCAGTGTGCATACACTGAGTACTCAATAAATTATGTTTCGAATTAATAGACAATAATTGATAGTAAAATCACATAAATTAATAATAAGAAACACAAATCATAACAAATTTAGTTAACACCCACAATTGTGATTAATAAACTGTCTCCGACATATACACACATTATACATATTCGTGTTTGCCATCGATACGCTAAGACTTACACTATTAAAAATAAGAAGAGATGCATTTATGACATAAAAATAAAAACCAGCAAGTAACAATTTTTTTTTTTATTTATTTATTTATTTATTTATACTTCATGCACAAACGTACAAAGGCGGACTTAATGCCTTAGGCATTCTCTACCAGTCAACCAAGGGTGGTGAAGAGATAACAAGGCAGGTGCATTACAAAAAGTAATATTTAAAAAGTGAAAAAAGATATATTTATATATATATAAAAACTACACATACATAATAATATTATGGAATATATATACCCCGAAATACACAATACATACTCATAATATATATATATATTATATTAATAAAAGAAAAGAGGTTTATGAGACGACTCTGCTCATTTGTGCTGAAAATAAATTCGCAATTTCCGCTTAAATGCATACAGACTGGTGGCCGTTCTGATATCGAGAGGAAGCGCATTCCAGAGAAGAATGACCTGGATATGAAAAGAAGAATGAACAAAGTCAGAAGTATGAGAAGGGCAAAGTAACAGAAGGTTATTAGAAGACCGCAGGTTCTTAGCATGTGAGGAACATAGATATTGAAAGTGTGAGACTAGATAAGAAGGAGGGGAGAGAGAGTTGAGAAGGGAGAACAATGTTGTCAATGCACGCATACTTCTTCTCTGTCGAATGGGCAACCATTTATTGCCTGCCTGTATTGTCCCACTGCAGGGCAAAGGCCTCCCTTTCTTCTTTCCAACCCTCTCTGTCCAGGGCCTGTAGACAAAGTTCCTTTTCTGTTAGCGTTAAAGCCAACGGAAAAGTCAAATTGTATGGATTTGACATATTTGCATCACGTGACATCGCGTAAGCAAACGTCAACTCCATACAATTTGTTCTTAAGTTGGCGTTAACGGTAACAGAAAAGGGATTTTGTCGACAGGCCCTGAGTAGTGTGGACCAATCCCTCCTGTAAGCGTCAAGCTCATCCCGCCATCTTCGCTTAGGTCTACCTCGATGTCGCTGGACGTTTTCCGGGACCCACTTGGTTGCTTTTGCCCATGATACGTTCCACATGCGGACGATGTGGCCAGCCCAGTCCCACTTAAGCTTGGCTGCTTTTTGAAGTAACTATAGGTAATGTAAAATTAACAAACTCGCATAATACCTATCTAAAGCACTAAGAATAGCGTAGTTTTCTATTAGCGAAATAATTTTTAGAATCAGACTAGTAGTTCCGCAGATTAGCGCAAAAACCAAAAAACTGGCCAAGTGCGAGACGGACTCGCGCACGAAGGGTTCCGTATTATTACTTTAAGTCGTTCGTGGTACGAGTTCCAACCCAACATCTACAGACCTTTTTGAAGGAGGACTTTTGGCCGAAAGGTGTCGTATATCGACGTTTCCGAGGACGGTTACGCGACACCACGCAGCGAAACACGACGCCGACAACGCCGTAAAGTGATGTTTAGTAAACGTTTAGTTGATAAGGTTTCTTTATATGTATTAGTTTATGGTTGTTTAAGATTATTTGTGTATTTTTTCTATGGGCCTCCGTCGCCTGACAATAAAATTTATTATTATTATTATTATTATTATTATCTATACAACATTAGACATCGAGCAAAAAATGGCAAAAAAATCGTGTTTGCTGTGTGGGAGCCCCCTTAAATATTTATTTTATTTTGTTTTTAGTATTTGTTGTTATAGCGGTAAAGGAAATACATAATTTGTGAAAAATTCAACTGTCTAGCTATCGCGGTTCTTGAGATACAGCCTGGTGACAGACAGACGGACGGACAGACAGCGAAGTCTTAGTAATAGGGTCCCGTTTTTACCCTTTGGCTACGGAACCCTAAAAAGGAACGAACAAATTCTTCAGTTTTGTAATATTACTAGCTTCTGCCCGCGACTTTTTCTGCATATATTTTAGAATTAAGCCAAAGTCCATTATCCCACGAGGACACAAAAAGGGATATTATATTTTATGTGTTAAGGTAAATAAATATCTATATGTGAGCCTTTCTGCTAATTCTGTTCAGCTATTTAATCATGAAAGACTTATAAACATTCATTTACCCTCACAAAATTTTGCATTTTATAAAATTAAATTAATAGAATTAGTAACTATAGAATAATAAAAAAAACATTTTTACAATAAATACGGCCTTCTGATACTAAAAAGTGATATATAACTTCAGCACAAAACACATATTTATAATTTTAGTTTTGAAAGTCGGTGGCTTTTTATGTTGTTTGTTGTTTCGTTTTGCCACCGACTTCAAACTAAAGTTATAATATGTGTTATGTACTAAAGATTCTTTTTTGTAAAATAGTTTTAATTTCAGCTTTTACTTTCTACTTCTTATCATCCAAATTCATTACAAAACAGTTACACGAAATAACCCAACGTTTAAACAAAGTTTGCGTTGCATTTTGAAAACTACTGAACCGATTTCGATGAAACTTACACAGTTCCCTAAGTTGAAGTAAATATAAACAAATACAAACAATAGTTTCGAAGAAATGCGTAGGCAAACATACGTACATATTAACATAGATACATACAAATATAACATTTTGTGTATAAATTTGTGTCGAAACCTAAACAGATTATCATATATAAATATATAGCAGTTCCAATAGTATTATATACATAAAGAACGTCGTTGTTTATCTAAATAGGTACGTCGCTTTATATATTTGTGTACGTATATCAGCTGTCTGACTCCCATAGTACAGGGTCTGCCTAGTTTGGGGTCAGATGGTACTGTGTGTTGTCCTCATATATATTAAACTAGCGACCCGACCCGGCTTCGCATGGGCCTATAGCCTTCCTCGGTAAATAGATTAATTAGCCAACACAAAAATAATTTTTCAATTCGAACCAGTAGATCCTGAGATTAGCACGTTCAACCAAACAAACAAACTCGTCAGCTTTATAATTTCAAAATTCTAATAATTTAATATTAATAAAGTATAGATAATTATTATTATACATACGTGTCGAATTAATAACCTCTTTTTTTTAAGTCATTTAATTATTGTTTTCCGTACACAATGAGTCTTGGCTCAGATAACTCTGCCTCAGATTTTTTACTCTGGTAGTCAAGTCGGGAAATATTTATTACAACTAAAACATAAAATAGGTCTTCCCGAATAAGTACATCCAGCAACTATTTAACATTTAAATGGTCTTTAATTTTAATGGAGTGAGGCAGGGTTGACTTCACTATAATTATTTTAAACACAAAACTGTTTGTCTTTTTAGGGTTCCGTTTTTTGCCATTTGGCTACGGAACCCTAAAAAGACATTATGGATTCGTCATGTCTGTATGTCTGTCTGTCTGTCCGTCCGTATGCCACAGCCACTTTTTTCCGAAACTATAAGAACTATACTATTGAAATTTGGTAAGTAGATGTATTCTGTGAACCGCTTAAGATTTTCACACAAAAATAAAAAAAAACAATAAATTTTGGGGGGTTAAATTTTTTTTGTCAAACCCATACGTATCTATAGATAGGTCTTCAAAAATTAAATTCCCCCCCCTGTAACTTCTAAATTAAAATAAGAGAATAATAATAATAATATGTGGGGACATTTTCACACACGGCCATCTGACCCCAAACTAGGGAGACCCTGTACTATGGGTGTCAGACAGCTGATATACATACACAAATACATTTTTTTTGTAAATACATACATATATAGATAAACAACACCCAGACACAAGGCAAACACAAGTGCTCATCACACAAATGTTTACCCTGGGCGGGAATCGAACCCGCAACACGCTGCGCAGCAGTCGATCGCTCAGCCACTGAGCCAACCGTGTCGTCAAAACGATATAATCAGAATGATATAACTAAAAAAAATATATGATGTACAGTACGCAAAGGAGATAAGTATCCATGTCGCCGGAAACAGTTGAAGTTTACTTAGAAACCGATAGGTTTTTATGAATAAAATAAAATACAATTTATAGAGAATAAACAGTTCAATGATTTAATAAAATTTCATTTGAGAGCCCCCATTGGTTTCTAAGAAATCTTCAACTATTCTCGACGACATGGATACTTATCTCCTTTGCGTACTGTACATTACCATGTAAACTTCCACCGAAAATTGGTTTGAACGAGATCTAGTAAGCAGTTTCTTATAATACGTCTTAAATCGTAAACCGCAATTTACCTTTCATTCAATCAACTCAAATAAAAAAAAAAAATACCTTTTATATTATGTTACTTGCTGCTACGGAACCCTTCGTGGGCGAGTCCGACTCGCACTTGGCCGCTTTTTTTTAAATAAATATGATATTCGAAGAAGATTCGAAATTGGAACTATACTCGTACTTTTCCAGTATAAGCTAACTTCGCATTGTATTGGCTTGATTGTTATATTATACTAGCTGATGCCCGTGACTTCGTCCGCCTGAATTATGCGGAGAACCTCAATTCTAATTCTAAAATAAAAGTAGCCTATGTTACTCCTGATAACATCAGCTATCTGCCAGTGAAAGTCCCCTCAAACTCGGACCACTTGTTTCGGAGTTTAGCCGGGACAAACAGACAGACAGATGGAGAAAAATGTTAAAATAGATTTTCTATTGTTGGCACCGTGTAAACATTCCTATGCATTGAGTAAAAAGCTGTTGATTTAACATTACAAACAGACATTTCAATTTTATTTATTTGTATACTTAGATATATTATTAGATTGTCGCTGTGCGTACGTTTCCACGGGCAGAACAACTTGCGTACCTACACGAATCTAATTAGGGAGTTGTACATGCCCGGAGGACGAAACAAAAACTTTGCATCTGTACACCACATAGTTATTGTATTCGCAGAAATTATTAATTAGAACAACGAGGCTTTGCTTACCGACGTGACGACCTGAAAGAATTCTTCGAAAATAATGGTCTCCCTTGGGGGAGACCTATGCCCAGCAGTGGGCGTCTAAGGGTTGACATGATGAATGGTGTCAATTATTTTGTGCACGTTAAGTTAAAGATAAACCTGATGCAGTTATTAATGACCCTATCGTCCAGCTTAATAACTAACTAATAACACGTCACCATAATAACTGCCCCGTCATCCGGCATTGTTCCAGCAGGCACGTTGCTGTACCAGTGCCGAGAAGAAGGTATTAACTTTATTTGTACATATTTTTATTTTTTTGGCTTGATTTATTTGATTTTATTTAATTTTGTTTCGATTCCCCTTAATTAGATTTATTGAATTTGATGTAATTTCATTTTATTTCATTTTAATTAATCTGATTTTATTTGATTTAGTTTGATTTAATTTGATTTAGCTTGGTTTAATTTGATTTATTTTGATTTAATTTGATTTAATTTGATTTTAATTTGATTTTAATTTGATGTTAATTTAAATTTAATTTAATTTGATTTCATTGATTTAAAATGATTTAATTTGATTTGTTCAGCATTATATGATGTAATAATTATGTCGATAATTATTATACATATAATTATCTTAAAGTGTAAGTGTCCAATTAGCAGTTTTTCGTTAAGAGCCAAAGGCCTCTACTTCTTCTCCTGTTATATAATTATTTTATTTCACACCGATTAATGATAGCTTAAACTATTACATAAATAATGATATGAGTGAAAGTTATAGCTGTTTAATTGGGTTGACTAACTAACTAACTTCCTCTGTTTGGAAGTTTTGGCAGCTCCTCAGAATTATAAATGCCTTTTGAAAACGCGCAGGGTTGACTTGTAAACCAATTTTACACCTTTTAAGTGAAATACAAATTGGTGTTTGAAGGACCTAATCTATACTAATATTATAAAGCTAAAGAGTTTGTTTGTTTCTTTGGTAGAACGCGCTAATCTACTGGTGCAAATTAAAAAAATATTTTTGTGTTGGGTACTCCATTTATCGAGGAAGGCTATAGGCCCATGTGAAGCCGGGCCAGGTCGCTAGTAGGATATATACTAAGTCACAGCAGAGCACACGCTCGTAACTTTTCTAAAACTCGTAACTTTTTTAAAATCTGTTCCTGTAGCCGAAATCGGCATGGGATATATAAATAATCAAGCACTGGCATTACCACCTGGCTAACCTACATATTAATAAACACAAACACACAAAATACATGATAAAACCGTACCTACATGATATGCGTAAACCTTCCATAAGTACACAATATTTGCCAAAACGACAAGGATTTAAAAAGTAACGGCCGTACGCGCTCGTTTTCGATTTGCTTTCCACAATAAAAAGTTAATGAAAATCGTTACATCACACGTAAAAACATACTCCTCCAGCAGTAATCTACCAACAAAATTTTATAAAGGTGTATGCCAGCGGGTTCGGTAAGAAGCAAACAGCGTAAGAGACACAAATATAAAATCTGTGCGCTAGAATGAGACAGGTAGTGTTATTTGGCAAGCAAGGTTAGGAGGACATCTTGAGGTGAGCGCTCGATTTTGGTACACTGAGGTTATTTCATGATACATACGTACTTATGACAGGATTCAGATCCATCTAGTCTACGAAAGCATTTAAAAGTTCAAAAGTTATTTTATAAGCGTACTAGGGTTCTCAACAAAACAGAGGGTAGGCGTTTTAAGATAATAATGATTAGGTATTTTGTAGTACGCCTACGATGAACAATTTCAGTTCAACCCCTGTTTGTCCTAAGAGTGAAACAATGTAAAACCTGTTGAAATTCCAATTATAAAATAGTTGTACAAAGTATGCACGTTTAGATTACAAATTGCTTATTACAAACGGACCCAGCAAAAATCAATTGGATCCGATTCAACCGTAATCGGAGCACAAAAAACAACGACCGTTCTCGTTCAGAATTTCCTTTAATATTCAGTTAGAAGTTCTGAGAATCCCTTCCGAAATTAGATAAACGCCGAAGTTCTCAACAATTTTAATTATTCATTTATGAGTATTTGTGTCTGTTAATATTTTAATAGGGGTAATTCGTGTTCTCCTGTGTATATTTATCATTAATCCGTCTCTGAAATAGAAAATATATTCAGTAAAGTTGACACCAATTTTGTAATATTTACTTTATACATACTATTTATGCAAAGTACATCGTAAAATTATATAGTTACTGTAACTAGACAAAATAGGGTTATCACTTATCAATCATTTTAAAAGAGTAAATATGGAGTTTCTTGCCCATTCTTCTCCATACGAAAAAATTGAATCTAGTCGCCCCTCCAAAAAGGTACCTAACCTTTTTGGAGGGGCGACTAGATTCATTTTCTCGTTTATGACGTTCAAGAGTGCCTTTTAATGGTTTAATTGAAATAAATGATTTGACTTTGTTATGTTTCAGTTATGACATATTTATACGGAACTCTTGATACAAACGTTTCATATTTGGTGGGTTTTGTGAATGAATTGAATGGCAGCGTCGGGCCGCATATAGCTTCTAAATATTCATGGGTCCGGCGGATGAAAACCATAAATTTATGAAAGTGCAGGCCGGCTGGAGAGACCGCGGCCGCTCGCAAAAGTTAACGATGTCCACTTACACACGCGACGGTTAAAAAAAACATTACCGTTATCTGAAATGAAATTTCCAGCGAGCTTTAATTTTTCAATAAAGTATTGGAATATACGAATTATATTTTATAAAAGTTTGTACGCGACATTCACAGTTTATACGGATAAAAGATTAATTGTATGTACATTATATCGAATTAAGTATTTCAGGCAGTCGCTCCATGTAAAACACTGGTATTCAACTGCATCTGGATAGATTGGAAGTCGACCCCAACATTTGGGAAAATGCTGATATCAGGGGCAGATGATGATAAGTATCGATAATTAAGTATTTATTCGTAAAGTTTATTCGGAGGGTTCATTCACATCTGTTGCCATGGATGTATTACAAATTGGACTGGTGTTATCTCGAAATACATTGGTTCAACATTACTGGTCATTTCGAACCTCGGTGAAGCCTTGTTGGTTTTAAACGGTTTTTTCCATTTTTACCCTACTTTATAAACGCCCCCCCACCCTTTTAACTTATCAGGGGTGTGATTCTGTAAGACCTCATTCTAAACCTTGCATCTGAATTCGCTGTGAGTTTCTTGATTGGTATTCTAAAAACTCGGTTGATAATTCGAATTTACACTAGCGCCACCCTTGCGAGCGTGTCAGCGAGTTGAACTAAATTGACAGGGAGATTTTGACAGAGGTGACGTAAGAAGTGGCATTCTGTAAGGTAATTTTCCCGTCACTTCGACGCTCACTTCGCACTCGAACCCGATTCAAAGTGTCAAAAATATCAAGGTCATTTTGAACTTTATGCGATGTGAGAGTGAATAGCGATGTGAGATGCGAGTTGTTTGAATTTGACAGAATCAACCTACTGGACTGATGATCAAGACGAACAATTAAATATGGGTATTTTCTTGTTTATCTTCTATAGAATCTAGTTATAAATATTTTATTGACAGATATGAGTAGAGTGATTATCATTTAGTTAATATCTTAAAAAGCACCCCACGTTTTTTTTAAAATAAAATATTTTTTTTATTCACACTATTATTAATTTATATTTATTGAAATTTTTAACACTTTTCTTAATTTAAATTTATTAAAATTTATTTTCTATTTTTTAGTTTGGTTTTCTATAAAAAGCGTGTTTTTAGTTTTTTTATACTATTATTTATTTTTTACTTTTTAGTTTGAAAAATGGAATAACTTTATCAAATTAGTGTATTGTCATCGGTCCTTGATAAATCTACAAAGTTTGAACGAAATCTGGCCGTTTAAAGTGGGTCAAAATCGCGCCCAAAGAAGTCGGTTACAAACAAACATACAAACATACAGGTGAAGCTAATAAAAAGCGTGTAAAAAGGAAACTGTGGCAACGCGTCGGCTTCCTATGTATCTTGTATAATAATAACACCAGCTAATGATTGTCTCACTTTAGGGTAAAGCTCTCTTCTTCTCATGTAGAGAAGGCACAAGCTTTGATCACCATGCTAGCTC
This sequence comes from Charanyca ferruginea, assembly GCA_947361185.1. NCBI lineage: Eukaryota > Metazoa > Arthropoda > Insecta > Lepidoptera > Noctuidae > Charanyca > Charanyca ferruginea. Next base: position 11,621,945 of record OX376069.1, read on the forward strand.
AAAGGCAGATTGCCGATTTTAGACCATTTAAATTCCCGAATTTAATGGTTATCAAAACAAACTACACAATTAAACAAATGACGTCACACATACCCCACTTTGAAGATAAAACGCTGAACAAACAAAACTTACGCAACCACGGAGCAGTGGCAATGTAAACATTCGGGGTACAAGGAACGAATTACGCAATGTATGTGTGCACGGTCGTAAGGACCGCCCCATATCGTGTTTACAGTGGTAACTAAATGGAAAACGAAATGACAATCGAATCGATTAGCAGCAAAAACAAATTATTGTAGAACTTTGGGACAACGGGCTTTAATCTTTTACAAAGAGGAAGTTATGGGGTAAACATTTACTTCTACGTATTTGTTTTTCGTGATGATTGTCATTTGTTTGATTGGTTAGTTACAAATATTAACTAAAGTCATGTTCACTTATTTATTAAAGAAGTGTTTTATTACAAGTAGATTTAAAGGTAATTTTTTTTATCGCCAAATGACTCACAACAGAGGGGTAAGTATGGCGGTTTGGAAGATTTTGTTTAGAAACATAGTCATTTTTGTTATTCTCTTCTTATAGATAGGATATGCCTCAGGGGTGGTCCCATATAAATTTTATCAAAATTGATTCAGCGCTTTTTGAAAAATCAATTAAATCCCAAAAAAACTACATAGACGACGTTTTAATAGTTTCTTAAATCTTTGGAATACCTTTGATTTAACTGTGTTGCCGGTTCTTAATGAATTTGGATCATAAGAAGGTATTCTGATAAAAGATAGCTAACCACGTAGTACAATACGTAGTTACGTATACGTAGTTTTTCATACAATATTATCTATTCTTAATTTTTTGAAAATATATAAGTAGGAATAGGAATCATGTAAACTAAGTAATTATTCCGCCTCCGTCTTTCCCAAGGCTGATTAGGGTCGGTGATAAATCGTGTGAGGCTGTACATCAAGGGAGTCGTTGGCTCGTCTAGAAACTTTGTAGGTACTAGACAGATTCCCAGTACCTACGAAAATATATAGTTACCAGCTTCTTCACGCGACTTCATCTATTTAGAATTCGGAATTAAACCAAAATCTTAAATTATCCCACAGGAACACAAAAACAACGGGATTTAAATTATCCGGTGTTAAGACCTAGACCTATAGCTATGTGCCGTGTGGTACTTACCGGTCGCGAATAGCACCGTCCCATTTCTACCCGTGGGAGTCGTAGAAGGAGTCAGAAGAATGTTGACCAGAGGATGGGCAGCAGCGTCCTTCTGAGTACCATAACACCTACTGCTATCGCCAACATATTGGCCAAGCATAATTATTTCGGTTGAATCCCCCCTTGGAGGAGACGTTTGCCCAACAGGGTGTCTAAGGTTGACATGATGATAATTATGTGTGCCAAAAGTATCCTATTCAAAATATAAACTATGTTTTGTATTTTGTCAGAGTCATTACTAGGTACAACCGATCCTCTGAATTAAGTAAAAATTCAGTCGTAATTGGGTGTTCTCTGTCGAAAGCAATCATTTTAGTTTATAAAATAGTTATAGATATCTTTGAACCACGCTCTGCTACCAACTATTGGCACGCTCTGCAACTCCATTTTGCTGCGGCGAGTGTGGCACCGTTGTCTGGTGCTGAATGCCATTGGCCTTCAAGAATTTCTGAAACACATTGTTAACATATTCACCACCATTGTCGCTTCTGATTACTTTTAATTTCTTATTAATTTGGTTTTCCACTAAGGCCTTCCATTCTTTGAACTTTTCAAAGACTTCATGCTTTCCTCTCAAGAAATAAATAAATGTTTTTCTTGAATAATCATCAATGAATGTAAGAAAGTAGCTACACCCACTAAATGACGCACAAGGCATAGGCCCACACAGATCTGTATGAACTAACTCTAAAACATCTGTAGCTCTTGTGAAAGATTTCTTTGGAAATGGTAACCTAGTCTGTTTCCCCTCTATGCAAGCAACACATTGCTTAAAATCGGTATTTTCATAGGAAATGCCTGTTACCATACCTGCTCTTAATAACTTCATACTCCGGTGGTTGAGATGACCGAGGCGACGATATTGACAGTTTTCCACTAAGGCCTTCCATTCTTTGAACTTTTCAAAGACTTCATGCTTTCCTCTCAAGAAATAAATAAATGTTTTTCTTGAATAATCATCAATGAATGTAAGAAAGTAGCTACACCCACTAAATGACGCACAAGGCATAGGCCCACACAGATCTGTATGAACTAACTCTAAAACATCTGTAGCTCTTGTGAAAGATTTCTTTGGAAATGGTAACCTAGTCTGTTTCCCCTCTATGCAAGCAACACATTGCTTAAAATCGGTATTTTCATAGGAAATGCCTGTTACCATACCTGCTCTTAATAACTTCATACTCCGGTGGTTGAGATGACCGAGGCGACGATGCCAGACCTCTTGAGACAATCCAGACATCGCACTCCTCTCCTCTCCAGAACCTGTCTTAACAGCTTTTGGAGCACCTGGTGTTGTACCGCTGCAACCCCTACCAAACTGGTTGCCTGTCGAGGCCCTGACGGAACTGTCTGACCCTGCAGTACAAGTGGAATCTACTTTTTCCGTAAAATTACACTTCATAGGATCAGATTCTACAGTGTCTAACAGATAGACACCATCACAAAGAGTGGCAGATGCCACAACTATCTTTCCGTCAAAAATAAATAAATAAATAAATAAATTTGGCAACTGCTCGAACTAAACACCACTTTGAAACCTTTCTGTATTATTGCACTTACTGACAACAAGTTGGCTGATAAATTAGGCACATAATGTAAATTACTAATTGTCTTAGTATCACCATTCTTCATTTGCAACTGAACCGAACCACGTCCAGCCGTGAATAACTTGTCACCATTTGCTACGCTGACCTCAAGTGACTTGTCATTTACAAAGTATCTCATGATGGTCTTGTCTCTGCAGAAATGTTGCGTTGCACCACTATCGATGTACCACACATCCCGTTTGATGTTCACCGATAGTGCCGTAAGAAACGCCTTCGAAGATTCCGTATTTTTTTTAAGAGTCTTCTTTGTCCCGCTTCCCTTGGGACAATCCTTAATAAAATGTCCTGATTTTTTGCATCGGAAACATTTCGGTCCTCGTTTCTGAGCAACCAAGGCCGTTGCGCTCTCAGTCTTGTCGTCCCTGCGAAGGTCCTCCTGCAACAACTTTGCCTTCACTATCTCGCTTTTATTTATTTATTTATTTATTTATTTATTGGTCTATCTACAATTGTTACACTGTTTATCCTAACAATACAAGCAATGTGATACAAGTATAGTGTACAATATAATGCGATAGACACAGCATGCAAAAACAAAAGTATTATATCTATAATAAAAATACAATAATAGTGCAGAAATAACACTCAACAGCTAGTGGGTAGATATAAAAGTGGATAGAAAGAAACACAGCAGACACAAAGATGACAAAGGTAAAAAAAAAAGGCAATATGGTGGTTAGTTTTGATGGACCTGGCTCTTGAATTTTTGAAGCGTTGTGGAAAAAATATCTACAGATTCATCGCAATTATTAAGAAGTCTGCAAATTCTGGGGATGGGGGAGTTAGACCCAGATACAGTTTTGCGGAATGGGGGACGCAAAAGTTTGATAGGGTGACGCGGATAATTGTGGGGTATGTTAAAGCTAAACTTACGTAACAACAGAGGACAGTCAATTTTATTCTGAAGTACTTTAAAAAGAAAAATTAAATCTATATTATCTCTTCGTTTTACCAGTGAAGTAATGCCAAATTTTTCAAGACGTTTTGCGTAGCTCGGAACTTTTTTGTCTAATCTCGCAGAGTAGGCAAGATGGTATAAAAATCTTTTCTGGATCCTCTCTAACCTAAGACTATGTGTTGCATAGTGGGGACGCCAAACAACCGCGCAGTACTCGAGTACAGTACGAACGAGGCAGTTAAATAGATAGATCTTGGTTCTAGGCTTGCGAAAACATTTAGCATTACGTAACACAAAACCGAGCATCCTTGAAGCTTTTGTAATAATGTTGTCTATGTGGGGAATAAAAGTTAATTTACTATCAAGAAGAATACCCAGATCCCTGATCACATCAACTTCACTAAGGCACGTACCATTCATACTGTACTTAAAGTTAATGAAGTTAGCCTTGCGAGTAAACGTAATTTGGGAACATTTCTCTACATTAAGTTGCATATTATTATCATTACACCAGTCTAAAAGTCTGTTTAAGTCATCCTGAAGTAATTTTGAATCGGCTAAAGAATCTATAACGCGGGCTATTTTCAAATCATCGGCGAATAGGAATGGCGTGGAGTCAAGGAAACAGTAAGGAAGGTCATTTACAAATATTATAAATATTACAGGGCCCAGGTGGGAACCCTGCGGAACACCAGAGGTTATGAATATGATTTCTGATTTAAAGCCATTGGCCACGACATAAAAGGATCTATCTGTTAGGTAAGAGTGCAGCCACTTAAGAAGAGGACCAGCAAAGCCGTACGCAGCAAGTTTTTGAATCAGCACTTCATGAGGAACTGTGTCGAAAGCCTTGCTGAAATCAGTGTATATAGCGTCGACCTGCTGGTTCGAGTCAAGCGAAGCTGCAATATCCTCAACAAAAGCTACTAGATTACTGCAGGTGGATCTTGCAGCAGTAAAGCCATGCTGGTGGTCAGATAGGTATTTCCTGAAATAGTTTTGTATGTCAGGGCATACTATTGCTTCAAAAACCTTGGCAAATGTCGGGAGGATGGATATTGGACGATAGTTACTTACCAAATCATCAGCACCTGATTTATAAATCGGTACCACTTTGGCCAGCTTCCATTTTTTAGGGAAAATACCAGTGCTGAGAGATTTGTTATATATCAAACATAGGGGGGTTGCCAGTTGGTCAGCGCAAGTTGCGATAAAGTTAGGGGGAATTTCATCGCTGCCGGAACCTTTAGATATGTCTAAGCTTTTGAGGTGCTTCGCTATTTTATCCTCTGGAATCTCTATCAAGGAAAAGCTGTCGGAATTGCAAAGAAGGCTTTCGAAAAAAGGCGAAGTTTGAACTACGTTGGAGGCAGGGGCAGCTGGACTGTACACTGAGGAAAAGTAGGTCCCGAACATGTTACACATCTCATTGCCATCACCAGTTTCGCTGCCGCCATTTGACATTGAGGCTGGATAGGCATTAGCAACACCCCGTTTAGACTTAATGTAGGACCAGAAAAACTTGGGATTCGTTGTTATTTTCTGTTCAATGCTATTTATATAGGAGTTGTAACATTCTCTTGCCAATCTGTCACAGCGCTTACTACACCAACGAAGGGATATCTTATCCATAGGGTTTTTGTACGTACCATACCTTCTTCTTAAGTTATTTTTTTCACGGAGCAATCTCTCCTGCCTTTTTGTGTACCATGGTGGGCGGGAATTACCTTTCACTAAGGTCGATGGGACAAACCGTTCTATGACCCGATTAAGCACCGTATAGAACCGTTCCGTCATTATACTGGGGTCGTCTGTATCCGAGAGTAATACTAGTCGGTATTTTCCAGTTCTGATTTAATAGCAGAGTAGTTGGCTTTTTTGAAGTTTAATCTAATGTTAGGTTCTGGTTTTAAGCTATTATTTACTTTAAGGCAAAGGGAAATTTCAAGAGGAGGGTGATATGGATCAATCTTTGTCAGACTATTAGGGGCTTCAGTCACCTTACATTCAAGAAGGTCTACAAGAACCAAGTCCAGGATTCTATTTTTAACATTGCATACATTGTTATATTGCTTGAGGTTATTTATGTGGATAAAATCAAGAAGGGCTTGATTAATTTTAGGACTAGTCCCTGAGAAAGTAGGGTGGGTGTAAGTAACGTCGTTGCTAATGATATGATTCCAGTCTATATTGCTCATATTAAAGTCACCGAGAAGAATAGTACAATAATCATTTCTTTCTGCTACAGCATTATAACTATCCAAGAAGTGCTCCAAAATTGAATAATGCACAGGTGGGGGCAAGTAAAGAGCACAAATAGCTATTTTAAAGCCTGTTGCAACACTCACAGTGACCCATAAGTCTTCGCACCCACTCTCCCAAGAACATTGTCTGGTAGCAGCGTACTTTCTCGATATAGCAATCAAAACACCTCCGCCCTCTTTTTTAGCATGAAAACCCGAAGTCTCTCTATCTCGTCTGAAAACTATGTACCTTTTATCAAAAAGTTCACTGCTATTAATACAGTTATTGAGCCAGGTTTCTGTTAATACTAATGCGTCAAAATTTGAACAAACTAAATTACAATAAAATTCTTGAGTTTTAGATCGTAATCCACGAGTGTTTTGGTAATATATGCTGAAGGTAGTGAATTTGACTTAAAATAACTTTAATAATAGCTTATGGTTTAACAATTTAACATTATACAATTGACTGTAGCGAATCCATATTTTTTATAATCTTGCTATCGGAATCATCTGTCTTTTTAACATAAATACGTCCTCCCCTGATCCAAACATAACGATACCCTTTATCTTTAGCTTTAAGGCGTGTAGCCATGTGCAGTGCCTTATTAGCCGGGCTCAGATGCTCTGTCACGAAGATCGCAGACTTTACACCCTCAAGCCCGAGATGGGAGGTGTTAAGCTTTTCGCTGGCTGGCTTTGCTTTATTAAAATTGATAGAAGCTGCCAGGAAAGAATCTCGTAGTCTGGGAGTGGCAAATTGTACAATAATTGATTTAGGACGATTTGTGCTGTTGTTGAGCTTCATAAAGTCGTTGACAAAGTCGCTTGACAAAGTCGTGTTGCTGTTCTCTAATGCCATAATCAAGGGGTCGTAGTCGCTCGATAGACCGCTCAGCATTATCACAGCGATGAAGTCGTCTTCAAGTTTTGCTTCAATTTCGCTCAGTTGTTGTGAAATTTCGCATATTTTGTTCAGGTAAGCCTCCATACTTTCACATTCATCTAGTTTAATCCTGAAGAGGGTTCTTAGTAACCCAAGCCTCCGAGTCAAACCTCTGCTCTCATAAGCATTTTTCAATTGTGTCCATGCTTCATGAGCGTTTTTAGCATTACGAATGTGAGGTATTGCTGCAGGTTGCACCGACAACGCAATTTTCGCCAAAGCTCGCTGTTGCTTCTTGTCATCCGTACCCACGAAGTCAACGCAGTCCCATAGGTCCTCGTGGATTAGGATCATCTTCATCATAAATTTCCAGGTACTGTAGTTTTCAAAGCCCTTAAGTTTATCGATGGAAATTATGCTCGAAGAACCCGATGGTCCAGGACCTGACCCTGCTGGCATCTTGCCGATTATCTTTTGTTTTTCACGCCGTCAACCGTTTTCTATGCCAGTTGATTTCGTGGAAAAACCGCTTAAATACCACTGTATTTCTACTCGCGTAAATGACCTGGGCCCATAACCTGATAGATCAGAGGAAATCAGAGAAGATTGGTTGCAATAAAAGGAATTTTATTGTTCCGTGACATCAGAACCGTACGACACAGAGAGGCAACGAAAAAGAAGTGGTCTGTCAGTTGACAGCTCAAGACACAGGTCACAAACATAGTGACACGTAATGGTTGCGTTCTGTTTACATTTCTAACAACAATTATATGACGTAGTCAACAAGCACCGCGATGATCGATTTGTGCTGTAATTCTGTAGGTAATACAAACATGACATATATACATTCATCGACAGCATATCCAAATTATCACTAGTCATTAAAATACGAGTGTAAAACAGCCTCTTGATTTAATTCGCAAACGGGTCCAGTTGGCATCGAGCCAGAACTTCTTATTTAATCAATATGTCATCGTTTATACAGGGGTGAATTTTATTTTTTATTCGACGTAAAGTGATAATGTAGAGGCCAGCACCTCAAGCCATACCAAACTACCAAATTTTCCCGAATGAATATGAACCTTCTTCTTTTGCAATAAACTTGAAAATCTATCAAAGAAATTTGACAGATTGTTTTAGCTTGATGTGCTGGCGTCTGTATCTATTACATGATATTATAAGAATAATTCGATGGTCCATGGAGCAGTCTTGTCCTGGAGATGGGACCGCGAATCGGTTAGAGTCACCCTCCAGCCCGATGGACCGATGACCTGAATAAGGTAGCCGGTGGTGGGAATACCTATGCCCAGAAGTGATGGGCGTCTGGAAGGTTGAAACGATGATGATGAAGATGAAATACGGCCCTGTGAGAGTGAGATGAACAGACAGACAGCGGAGTCATATTAGTTTTAGGGCCACGTTTGGTAGGTACTCTTTTGGTAAGGAATCTTAAAAATTAAAGTACGCATATATAAGATCCTTTTGCATAATTCATTAATTCTTTCAACTTCAAAGTAACGCAAACGACAATGATAGTACACCCTTCAGAAGGAAGGCTGATAACGCATCAGCTAGCCTGGCTGTAATGACAGGTGCGATAGCTAATCTGATGGCCTCGGTCCGACTGTGCCACTCAATTCCATGTGCTCTGTCTGCTTAGAATTATTGATCGGTTCTCTTTAACAATATGCTGGTGTGTTTACAGCCTTTTTCACTAGCTTTTGCCCGTGACTTCGTCCGCGTGAATGTCGGATCAAGAAATAGCCTATGCACTTTCCCAGCTATGTTTACATCAAATTTCATCAAAATCGGTTCAGCCATTTCGTCGTGAAAGCGTGACAGACAGAGTTAAGTACTTTCGCATTTATAATATTAGTATGGATTTCTATAGGTTGTTGTATTGAGTGACTGGAAAATAAATATTGCCAATATACTTAATATTGTTGGCCGGGAAAATGGATTAGTTTTTCACTGAGTTTGCTGTTGTAAAATTAATTAGTTGTCAGTTAACTTCTTGTTCATTGAATACAAGAATTAAATATTCGTTATTTCCGTAATATATTCAGCAATCAAACTGGAAAGTGATTGAATCATAGCAGCGGGAACAGCCAACTTGTAACGTATACATAATACAAAACAAAAAAAATCTGATGACCTACGGTATGACCCAAATGTCAAAAGTTGGCGTGCAGCCAGAATGTGTTATCTACTATAAAGTGAAATACTAGCCGTTCCCAATTTACAATTTTTAATTACCAAACTCTTGACTTTGATGTTTTACAACGGTGCATTGTATTTAATTATTATTTCAGTGCCATAACCATTTGACCCGGTTATCAAGAACTTTTTTAATTGCCTCTTGAGTAGAGAGGTTGTTGGATTTACTATTGTATATACTATGTGGACTAATATGGAGTAAGATGAAACGAAGAATTAAAACACCGAAACATTTCAAATGAAAATAACAAAAAATCTTTATTCGGTCAGTAAAAAAGAGCAAGGAATTATCACACTCTTTGTAATGCATATTCATCTATACTAATATTCTAAACAGGTAAAATTTGTAATCTCCGAAACTACTCATCCGATTTGAAAAATTCTTTCACCAATAGGAAGCTACGTTATCCCTAATTGCTATATAGGCTATATTGCAGTATCAAAAAATTGAGATCCTTGAGAAAATTCACGCGGATGTAGTCGCGGGCAATCTGGTCTCCTGGTACATGGATGGGCCTATGTACCAGGGGGGGACCAGAAAATAAAAGGTCAATTTTGTTTGTTAGTTTGTACCTAATGTTTGTTGCTTATGCTAAATATAAATGCTTATCGGCCTGCTTTTAGGAACGTACTTATTATCTTTTTTCGTATTGTATACTGCTTAGATGATCTTTTAGAACATCGCTTAACAAAACAGCTAGGTAGAACTGTAATAACCGCACCCTGTACACCAATAAAAGCTTTCTGTAAACCCGTTATTATTCGATATTCATTGACACAATTGCGAATTCGAATCCCGTATAAACACGTTTATTCGTAAGCTACATACACACATTCGCAAGCGTTCACAAAACGGGCCTAAGGTGTGTTCAAATGAATAAAAATGCGGAAAAAATAAAATGGGGAAATAGGGCAGGGGCGCTCTATTGCTTCTTTCCACGAAATCAAAATCCATCGTCGGCTGAGCTCTCTCTCTTTATAAATTTATTATTGCGTAACTTTCCCTTAGCTATTGTCTTTTAAATCACGGGGATTTGTCAGAAAATATCAGCTTTCTATTCAGTATGAATTACAGGATCTTTGATCTATGTCTAACTGCTTTGATTTAATATTGAAACATTGTGTATTTAATACTGAAGACGATAAAACAGAACTAGGCTTTCATGAGTAGAATAACAGATCTTGATTCTCTATGCGACTTTACCTAGTTTCTTTTTTATTTAAGTAGCAAAGAAGTACTTCATAGGCGACCTAGGTAGACTTTGCCCTTGCCTCACTTGCTTTGCCTCTTGGGAAATAACGATCCCAACTATTCTTCGTACTACATAGTCACGCTATTAAATATGACGGTAAATATATAGGTAACCTAACTTAGAAGTTTTTCCACACTTCTGAAAGCTTTATATTACAGGATTGAAAGAAAAATATCGGCGGTTTTCTCGCGCTAGTAGTAAGAGTGTTCGAAAGAAAATAGGTTAATACGACACTCGAAGGCGATGGGCTTACAGGCTATTGCCAACTTTGTCATTCAAGTATCGCTTTTAAGCTCCGTTTAACACGAGAACCAGCACGTTTTAAACCGACATTTAATTTTATCACGCAGATTATAAAAGTTCTTGAAAGTCAATGTAATCAAGATAGGATATTTTGGGTACGAAGCTATACAGATTTTGATGCCTACAGATAACATTACCGTGCTACAGTTTACCTATTCTAGATTAACTTTAAAATAGGGACTGAATCTGAAGATAAGGTTAACTTTGAGGTTTATCATGGATAGAATATTAATAATAATATAAATAATAATAAAACCATTTATTTTCAGGTAACAAAGACCCATAGAAAAATACCTTAACTTAAGTATACATATAACAATATAACAATTGTGTTAGTAAATAAAACTTAAAACTATGTTAGTATCACTTAGTTGCACTAAGTCTTTGCACGTTCTGGTGGCACTTGGCCGTGAAAGCGGAATAAACATTTATTTCAAATCACGTCCTTATTCTGATCAGTAACAATGTACTTAAAAATAATTTTAAAATACATATATAGAGAGATAGAGAGGGAGAGAGATATAGTATGTTAACCTTGAAAAGATACTCGACACTTTAGCGTTTTAAAAAATTGACGTGCTTACTTACTCAACATGCACTCCAACCTTTTGTTAGGCACGACAAAGACAACAGCCATTTTGTAAAACTCTTTTGTTTTAATACCTACCTACTTACTTGAGAAGTTATTTTAAGACTGTGGATTAAAAAAATCCACGACCGAAATAGATATATTTTTTTTGAAATCCTGCAAAAGGCAGTGACCGGAGATAACTCACGTAGGTACTCCATCTTATTTCAATAAAACTCAATTTACATAAATGAATATATTATTTTAACAACCCACGCAAAACACCTACTTACTTAAGCTAAACCGGTCATCTTGTATTATTTATCTATTGTTCGTGTGGATACTTGCCGTAATATATTCCGAATTTAATATTAGCTTATCTGGTGTATCAATATAAAAAAGGGTTGGCCTTAATAATTAAGGTTGCGTAGATTTAGTTCATGTGGTTCTAGTTAACATATCCTAGCCTTTTCTCAACTATGTTGGGGTCGGCTTCCAGTTTAACCGGATGCAGCTGAATACCAGTGTTTTACATGGAGCGACTGCCTATCAGACGTCCACAACCCAGTTACTGGGTAACCCAAAACCCCTTGGTAAGACTGGTTGTCAGACTTTCTGGCTTCTGACTACCCATTACGACTGCCAAAGATCTATAAATGACAGCCGGGACCAACGGCTTTACGTGCTTTCCGAGGCACGGAGGGAACTCGGTATAAAAGGGATGGTCACCCATCCACAGACCGACCGCGGCGAGCGTAGCTTAACCTTTGACCGATCGATCTGTACGGCTTTAACTTAGCCACGAGCTTCTCGGGTTTTTTTGGTTCTAGTTAACAATTCTTCTTTTTCTAAGTATCATAACAGACGTTATTTTATAATTAGATTAAACTTTCCCACTCATGGGCAAACGCCTTCTTCCTGATTCTATCGATTTCGACTTGGCGGTCAACATCATTAGCGTATCAGCCTATTGCCGTCCACTGCTAAACGTAGGCCTCCCCCAGAGATGCGCAGCCAACCCGCTCTTGGGCAGCTCACATCCATCCGCTGTCAGCCACCTTTATTTCTTTATTTTACTATTTATGTACACCCAGTAGACAACACAGGAAAAGAACATTATAAAATATGAGTACACAGGTACTGCTTATTCACCTTCTTCAAATCGTCGCTCAATCGTGTCTCAGGGCGTCCTACACTACGCTTGCCCAAACGCGGTCTCCACTCTAAAGCGTGTCATACTTGGTGCTACCTCTTGGCAATCCTCAAAGAAGTCGTTCAAGTCGTCCTACGTATAACCATTACTTTATTAAAAAAAACATCTAGAAGCGAAATCGTGAAAATTAATATTTTTTCGATACCTACATTAAATATAGCGACATGCGACATTGAAACACTGTCGAGATGTGACGTGATATTATCACTACATATTATAAATGAAAGGCCCCGCCCGCCGCGCCGAAAGTGTTCGTCCAGTTTTCTCAGAAAGTTCTGTGCGAATTTTCACATTGTTTTCTCCAATAGAAAGAGGAATTATACAGGAAGGTTATAGGCTAATTTAGTAACAAAAATATTTGAGATTCGTAAGTAAATTTATGCGGACGTAAAACTAGTGCAAAGTAAAACTGAGTTGGCTTTCGAATTGTATGCGATCATAAACAATATTTATGGAATAACACTACCTACAATACAACGCTAACTTAATATCGTGCCCTTGATCTATGACTAATAGATATCGTGTCCCACACTGACGTGTTCGGCATGCCATTCATTAATCAATTCGCGATACACAGCTTCCTCGACTATTCATTACATGGATTAGCATTCCATACAAGTATCTATAGGTTATAGAGCTCGATATTCGATTAGAAATGTTATATGGGAAAAAGCAATGCGTATAAAATATTCATTGCATTGCATGTCAGAACGTAACTACAGGGTTGATTTATTTAATAATCGTATTTTATTTATAATGATAATTTGAGTGCATTTAAGTGTACATTAATTGGTACCCCTCACGCAATAATGGTCCTTAGTACAGGACAATCTATTATATTTAGATATCACTTAACTTATTAAAACAAAAGAGCTTCAAAAGCATTCCAATTTCAAGCGAACAGTACTTTATCCATACTGACCTAAATAGACACCCTTCGCGTTCCACCCTTTGGAGTTTTGCAATTACGGAAAATGATACAACAACACACAGAGCATACTGTGGGTAGATACTTCCATTCGCATATAGAAAGGCCGAATTAAAACATACCGACTGCACATTCATTTTTCTGTGCGTTCTGTGTGTCCCTTTCTGACGATACCACTAAACCATGAATTCTGTGGAACCCAAACATTTTAATATTCTTTTCTCTTTTCCTTTATCGGATTGAAGTCTTTTATTTGACGTGACAACAAACTCAGAGGGTCTTGTGGTTAATTAAAAACCTCTCGAAAGAACTACCGGTCATGGTTAAGCTGCGCTTGCGGCGGTCGATGTGTGGATGGTTTACCATCCATTTGATACCGAACGAACCACGGATGGTCCGATAGACCCGGCTGTCATTCGCAGATCTTTGACAGTCGTTATGGGTAGTCAGAAGCCAGAAAGTCTGATAACCAGTCTTACCAAGTGGTATCGTGTTACCCAGTAACTGGGTTGTGGAGGTCAACAGGCAGTCGCTCCACGTAAAACACTGGTATTCAGTTGCATCCGGTTATATTGGAAGCCAATCCTAACATACTTAGTTAGGAAAAGGCTAGGCAGATGAGATATTTGACGTAACAACAATCATCAGTCTTGTGTAAGAATCATTGTTGATGGAATAATGTTTATGGGTTAAAAATGCTTGTATGGGAAAACAATGATTTTAACCGTCTGCAAAAACTAAAAGTAAAAATAAATTTAATTATTAATAATCATTCAATCCGGTTGATAAAATAAGATACATAGATAGAAGTAACAAACAAAATACAGATCGAATCCCTTCAGTTTTTTAGAAGTCGGTTAAAAACAACTTTAGTCTGCCTATAAATGATTAGTGAAGAAGTCGTGTTTGTGAACGAAGTTTAATATTTTGTTGCAGTATAATATAAGCTCTCAATCCTATATCAACCGAGCCCCATATAGGTACTGTGCTTTTGCATTTTGTGTCCTATGCTGCACTAAATAAAAAAAAAGTTATGTATCATAGCATTAATAGATATCTATTCGATCAAAAGCTAATAAAAAATCCTTTGGGTTTTTAGTAAAAGTTACACCATCGAAACTGCTTCAAAACTTCATCATGACCCATTTCCCTAGGTTGGTATTTACACCTCAAACTACGCTTATCGGCTCGAAATCGTGTCGGTTCGGTATCAGAAACTGTTAGATTAATAATTGCCGAACATACACATGTACTCCTATATACCTAAATAGGTTTAACGTGTTTTTGGATGAGTCGTCGATTGAGATGGACAAGTTTTTGGTTATTCTAAATAAAACTTGTGCAGTTTCCATGCTGCGCATTTTGTACTTATTTTTGTACTTACCGTAGTTGATTACTTACTTTATTTGCTATCTTATCTTTCTGTTGAAATTGAAATAAATGATTTGACTTTGACTTTAATGTCCATCAAGGGATAAATTGGTACCCATGCCAGTCAGTCGAAAAGACAATGAGCGAGAAATATAAGATGAACCTAATTGATTGAATGGATGCCATAGCAATATAAGAAGAAGAGTCAAAGCTGATAGCAATTTTATTAAATCCTTACATTTTTATGCCAATATGGAAAATACGTAACCATAAAGAATTCAAACCGCACCGCGTTTAAAAGTACAGTCGAGTATAAAACTAGAATTAAATTACTTTACCAGCCACTACAACGTATTCCATCCACTTTGTACCAGTTTAGGTTGACCTAATATTGTCCAATTGTTACCAAGTTCGGCTGTCCTGTTCTGGTTTGGACTCTTTGGACTAACGCCAGTGTTTGATGTTCCAAAGTTGAAGACTGTCTCTCGACCGCATCTTGAATATCGATCGAAGTTATGCTACAACAGATGGTGGCAATTGCCGTGTCAGTAATGAATTTCGCTAAGCACTTTTTGTAGCGAATTTTGGAGTTGCTTCTTCATTGTTAAGCTTGTTATGTTTTGTCAAAGTCAAAGTTTTAATCATTTATCTCAATTAAACCAATTACAGACACTTTTGAATTGTCAATGAGTCAGTTAGTTAGTCAAAAAATTTAAGCCAGTGGCTCTTTCCAAAACGTAGATTCGTTATGAAGAAGAACGAGCAGGAAACTCCATGGACAATCATGTAGTTAGGATAGTATTTTCCTGAATCGAGTACATCTCGATTATCAACGATCTTGATTCGATATAAAACGCCTATCGATTGTGCCGTCGTCCGCAGTAGACGAAGACGTAACTTGCTGTAAACAAGTTTTCAAACTTGCCATGTTTGAACCTAGTTTGTGAAATAAAAAGCGGAAAGAGATTTCTTTGTGTGAACGATTTGATGGTAAAGATATATATTGAGAAAGAACTGTATTGGAGTTGTTAGTATCTATTTATAGTTTCTACTAGCGACAAATCTACAGAAAATTACGTCGTATGATGTGGTGTCGAAAGATATTTACCATACATTGACGTATTGAGGTGCTATAAGCTATGACACACGATGTCGAAAGTTACTCGTCGTAATTCCTATCCAAAACAAATCAAATGCAAAGAAGTTGACCGACCGATTTTAATAACAAAACTGTTTTTTTCATCCTTACCTAATTTAAAACTCGACGTCATTTTCAAGCAGGTCACATAGCATATACCTAGACCTGTAACTTTTTTCTACTTTAAAACACATCCTGGCTGCAATAACAATACCTACATGAAAAAAAGAAAACAGTATTCTGGAAAACAATTTAGCTCTCGAGTGTACATAAATAGTAATACTCGAGTTCCATTCGAATATGAATATCTAATTGGACGTGCAAAGGCTGATACAGAGTTAATTGATAGATTTCCTATTTGATTGATTGATTTTATGATTAGAACATTGATTTCTGGTCTTAACGGTGCGTGTTGGTGAATTTCAGTTTTTCAAGTGGGTTTGTCGAATCAATTTTGTAGAAATGGTTAATTGTCATGGCCTAACCTGTCACAAACACATAGCTGTAGCTAATAAAAACACATTAACAAATACCCATAATTAGCTTACCGTTGAAAATAATATCAGATGATTTACAACACCGTAATGCGCCTAGGGGCAAAGTGAAGAAGCATTTTTGACAGAGCAAGGGCGGGGCAAAAATAATGAAGACAAAGGGTGTTATTATGGAGAAATGGCAGGCGCCTTCAATTTCCCTGCCTCAGCCAACTTGATTTAATAAATTAAAACACAAAATGAGATTTGAACACAACGATAACAAACATTAAAGATAGGATATTAAAGACGCTTACATAATTTAAAATGTTTTTCCCTTTTTAAACAACTTCGAAAAAAAGAAACATCGCTTTTACGGAATTGCTGAAGGATATAAATTTATATTAAATAGGAGAAAAATCTATAGTAATATTGTAAACAAGAAAAAATGGTTACTTTGTAAGTATACCCCTTGTGTCGAACGCAGATCTACGCGAGACACAATAGCTTTTTAATTGTGTCTGTAATTACGGCAAACGAGGTTAAATAAATAACAAAAACACATACAAATATAGGGGGTAATCTCCGGAACTTCTCATCCAATTTCAAAAATTCTTTCACCAATAGGAAGCTACGTTATCCCTGAGAGCTATAGGCTATATTTTCATCTGACTTCAAAAAAGAAGAAGGTTCTCTAATCGATTGTATGTTGTTTTTTTTTGTATATTTGTTACGCGATTTCTCCGGCAAATGTGAATCGATTTTGAAAATTATTTTGGTTATGCATATATTATGCTTGTGCAGTGGTGGTCCCATGTAAATTTTATCGAAATTTATTCAGCACTTTTTGAAAAAACAACAAAACCCCCAAAAAAAACTACATAGACGACGTTTTAGTTTCTTCAATCTTTGGAGTACCTCTTTTAACTGCATTGAGGTTTTTAATGGATTTGGATGATAAGAAAGTACTAAAAAGTGATAAATAAAATCTTTTTTACAAAAAAGACAACCGCCTTAAAAGTGATAAATAACATTAGCACAGAACACACATGACTGTAGATTTAGAAGTCGGTGGCTTTGTTCTGTTTGTTGTCTTTAATTGCCAAAAAGTTTTTATTATTAAAAAATTATAGATCCATAAGAAAATTCAATACACACAGACGAAGTCGCGGGCCAAGTAGTCAAATAAATGTAAACTATGCAACTCATAAAATACACAACACTCAAATATCAAACACCAATTTGAAATTACACTGCAGCTTTAGAAACTGTAACACTTTTCTTTTAAAGTTCTTTTTTCCTTCAAACGTTCAGTTCGATTACATAAAGCTGCACTTCAAGCCACAGGATCAAAGGAATCAAAATCTAGTTAGGTTCACTACCGACTCTTTCCTATCGGGAGCTATAATACAAAGCTCCAGTAGAAACACAGCCAAGCGAATTTAATGTAATTTTTTTCATCTGTTTTATTTCATTTCGTCCAAAGACGCCGCTTAGTAATTGGAGACAATAACTTTGAAAACCTTTGCCTCGAGTACCCGAATAACTCAATTATGTAAATCGGTTTGAAAATATCTTCGAATCTATTGTAGGTACCTACAAGCTTTTTGTTTTTGGTAGGTAAGTACTTTTTTTTCCGGTGTTTTTTTTGGCAAATGTAGTGTACATGGAAACTAAGCAAGGGCGTCGCCAAGGGGGGCAGGTAGGGGAAGTTGCCCCCCCCCCCCCTCCCTAGAGATTCCAAAAACTTCATTTGCCTTTGACAGTATTTCAAATTCATACTTTTCCTATCCACCATATATAAACTTGCCCCCCCCTTCCAGAACATCAGCTGGCGAGTACTGGCGACGCTCTTGAAACTAAGAATAAGATAAGATAATTTATTTCGCCATTTTACCATTAGCCATGCGAAAGGTACAAGACCAGCAACAAACAGAACGATTGCATACACAGAGTAATTCAACATATTAATGTAGGTACCTACCTTTATTTACATTCCTGATCTATATTAGATTATAAATGCGAAAGTAACTCTGTCAGTATGACTGTTACGCTTTTACGACGAAACGGCTATTTTGAACCCTGGGGAAGGCTATAAATAGGCTACTTTAAAATCCGCGACTTCGTCTGCATCCGCGATAACTGACATTCACGCGGACGAGGTCGTGGGATAAAGCTTGTTTTTTAATACATTGATTGTAACACACGTCTATTTAACTAAACTAAGGGTGTTACTACACCAATCGATCGAACATCGATCGATGCCATCGGTCGACATCGTTCGACGTTGATCGTCTTTTTTGTGGTAGCTTTGGCTGATCGTCGGATACCGTTCGACTAACTAATCGATTGATTGTCGGTCGATTGCGTCGGTCGACGTTGATCAATTAACTGCGGCTATAATCCATCACTAATAATAATCAAGCAGCTCGATCGACGGCGACTAATCCATTCTACCGTCCATCGATCGTCGATCGACAATTGATCGATTTGTCTGGTAGAAAGTGTCGATCAACGTCGACTAATCCATTCTACCATCGATCGATGCGGTCGATCGATGATCGATTGATTGGTCTGATAACACCCTAAAGAAATCGCCCTGGCTTTGCTCGGGTGCAATGTAGATAGGTACTACAATGTGTGTGTGGGTGTCACACAAAATAATATCAAACTATAAGTATAAACCTTCCTTTTGAAACACTCTATCTTTTGATGAAAACCGCATAAAAATCCGTTTCGTAGTTCAAAGGATTTTAGCTCACGAGTTCGTGGCTTACGTACAGATCGATCGGTCAAAGGTTAACTGGGTTGTGGAGGTCCGATAAGCAGTCGCTCCATGTAAAGCACTGGTATTCAGCTGCATCCGGTTAGACTGGAAACCGACCCCAACATACTTAGGAAAAGGCTAGGCAGATGAGTTTATAAGATTTAAGCGCACAGAGGAACAGATGGCGGAAACGACTTTGTTTTATAATATGTACGCATATCTATGTTAAATCTACATTAATCCATACTTCCATACTATATTACTATGTTTATTATATCCATACTTTCATACACTTTAGTTTATTAATATTTATGAGAAAGTAACTCTGTCTGTTACGCTTTTACAATGAAACGGCTGAACCGATTTTTGTGAAATTTTGGTATGAATATAGCTTGAACCCCGGGGAAGGACATAGGCTATAACCGATAACCAACACTGCGCGGACGCAATCGCGGGCAAAAGCTAGTATGTAATAAAATTGATGTTAAATGATTTTTTAACATTCTGTGAAAAACTAATAGGTAAATACTTATAAATAGGCGTTACCTAGCCCTGCTTCAAACCCTAGATATTGTTTGTGAAAATGTAGCATACACAGCCTTCTGTGACATTAAGGTCGACAATACTATTTCAATCAATTTCATCCCACACACAGGAAAATGTATTCACTATACTACTAACTTTTTGGGCACTTTATAAAGCTGACATCTAGTCACGTCTCGTCTCAGAAAATGTCAATGGTAGATTAAACTTGTAAACCGTTTATGGATGAACAGAAAGTTTAGAGTTTACTGGAATCGGTTCACGTGGTTGATTATAGGCAAGTCAAAACCAGGTTATAGATTTTTTTTGCTTTGTCTGGAAAAAAATCTATTCGCCAACTTATGATTGTCTTTAGAAAACTCTGTTGGTAGAGGTTCCGAGCTTACACGTGTAAGGCAGTTTAACAATCGTCACGTCGCGACTTCTATCACAACACATGCGAACCACAAGTGACGTATTTCTAGGTACATAGCGATATCAAAGTTCTCCGTGACATAAGCATATATACAAAAACCCAATAAGCCGGGTTGTAATCCACCAGACACAACACCCGTCTGTTCGAAGGATCCTCTCTTTTCAATGGAGAATGAGAAACTTTCAACTCTGTCCCTCATACTTATAAAGTCAGATAACTTTTATCTAAAGAATAAATATCGTAGTTAGACTTATTTTCTATACAAAAGCCGTCAAATAGTCTTATTTATTCTATAGATAAAAGTTATCCGACTAATGAAAAATCAGTCCTATATTACCCAATGTCCAAATATATGGCTACAAAAACAAGGTTCAAGGTTATACTGCGTAGCTCACCAAAAGTTTCATGTATTCAATTCTAGACTCGGTTTTAGGTTGTTGGCTAACAATATAGTTTTACGATCAAGATGATAATGATACTCTCTATCGATTTACTTGCTTCGTATAAGCCCTTAAAACGTTTCTGCGAACTGATTATACGTGTTTGGAGGAGTATAAATAGACTTTTATACAGGAAAGTATCCCACACATTAAAATTCCTTCGAAAAGGGGGTACTTTACCAGTTGATGACAATCATTCAGCCAGTCTGTTGCTTTTTTTTCTGTGGTGCTTGACAACTGGGCTTCCCCTAGTTGTAAACGTTCCATTGTGCATATTGGCCTAGTTCTGTTCTGTCTCCCGCTTGATAATGAGGGAAGTAGAAAATATATTTTTTTCTTACTTCTCCGCTGTTCTTTTCTGATTTTGTTGCGGGATCAAAGACAGTTTAGTCGTAATCGTTTCACAGGGACTCGCCGAGATTAATTGCTTCGGTGCTTTTGTGGTGGTCGCCATTGTTGATTCTGGTTTACAAGAGTTATACAACATAACAGACAGAGTCCAAAATAATTGTACAGTACAAAAAAAATACACATTTTCCTATAAGAAAACATAAGAGCAATAAAAAATAAATAAATGTGACAAATAAAAAGTAAATAAAAATAGGTAATATAAAATTAACAAAAAAAAACTCATCTTTCGTTTATCATCTCACAAAATCCATTTCTCGGCAAACAAATCACACTCCGACCGGCGTTGATGCCAGAAGAGCATTTTGCATTACCAGCGCACGAGAGGGGCAAGTTAAAATGCGATGCTGTTTGTGTTGACCAGTGCTGACGGAACGGCTAATAAGTAGTTCTTTCGTAGCCTAAGGTGGTGTTTAGGTATTATAGAGGCACAAATAGCCTCACAAGCTGAGCTACAATTTCCGAGCAATCAGACTCACCACGCAGGCCACGGCAACTAAACAAGAGCAGAATGTAATTCCGTCTGACTTGTAGGAGTTGCAGTGGTTTTGGTGGGCATGTACAAAAGACAAAAACAAACTAGTTGATGACGCGGTTCGCACCAGATTTGGTACCTAGAGCAGTAGCATCAGCATCAGCATAACAGGGAAAGATTGTAGCACAATTGACATTTCAAAACTGACACGAGCTTAAAACAAAAATACCATTTCTTTATTTTCGTATCCTGAGTTCAAATATATATTTTTTTATTTCTTCATTTCTGAGAAAAATAAGTAAAACCAAAAAGCATGTGATGACGTCACATATACGGTGGAATGAGGTGGTTTACCTTTGCATTAGCGTTTCAATGGTTTATATGAAAACATTAACGTCCAATAAGACACACGTCAATGTCACATATATGAAATCTAATAATAATGATAATAGTTTTTTGACGGGTCATAGTAAAGAAAAGGATAAAACGCTATTCCACCGTAAGTATGACGTCATTTGGCGCTTACGTCTTTTTAGAATACACCTAATTTCAAAGTTAAAATTATGAATGAAATGTACATAATTTTGAAAAACGGAAAAATACGGGTGCCCTGGATTTGTATTTATTTTTATATAACGTAATAATACAAGTAGGTTAAAAATATGAAATGTTGTCAATTCGAATAAAAAAAAAATAAACAGCCACTTCTACGTTTCTATTTTTAAATGTTCTGTGACGTAGACAATGATCCTGGGGTGGGGGCGACAATATACCTACGTCATCTATAAATCGTCGATATTCACCGCGGTTGACCTTCACCCACTAAAATTGCCAGTAACCTTAACGGATATTATTATATTTACTAGACGAAGCGTCTATTTCTACTGCTGCTTGTGTAAATCTTGTGTTAATAGTATCCCGATTTATATAATGGATAAACACGATAACTGTGTATGAATAAATATAATAGCATAGATTTGTTTATCTTGTGATTCTGTGAATATCTCTCTAGGCTCTTTACATACGTAAGTCTGTTTGTGTAGCGTTTGTATGTAGACAATCAGACTCGGGGTCTAAAGTACCCCGTTAAGTCTTACGTGTCTAGTACAGTTGACTAATGTCATGCTAGAAATGGAACTCTCATAATCTCCAAGCTTGGTCGACATGTTATTGATCGTATTTTGTTTTTGTTAGCAGTGAGCATTGAGCAGGCGGTCTGAAGGTCGCGGGATTCTTAAGAGAAGCCTATACCCGGCATCCGATATGTTTCGGCTGATATAACCGATAAAACCGATACCAACCGATCACATCAGCACTTTTTTATTTATATAAGTACAACAATAATAATGTATCAAGATATGCTTTTTCTCTTCATTGTTAATGGATTATTATATATTAGCTATACTTTAAACTTCACTTCCCAATTAAATTTAAGTACAAAGTGATGGCCTGAAACACAGTCTAGATTGGGCGGGTCGCTACCTAACATTGTTGATTCCGATCTGTTCCGATCCATAATAACTTGCACCAGTAATATAAATATTTTAGTTTTACTTCATATTTAGGAACTATATTTGTATTGGGAATTATTCCATCTGCTGACTAAATGTACACATTTGTAAACGTTATTTTAATAAAAATTATTATTATTATTATTAATAGGCTTGAAAACTAAGCGAATTACCACTTGGCAAATGTTATACTGGCAATGGCGCAATCTGGCGATATTGCCACGTTAAATGGCAATGCTTAACCTCTGATGGTAAAAACCAGCTCTTGGATCATGGGAAGTGTCAACCAACCTTTTGTACATTTCCCTAAAAAGAAGATGAGCACACGGATCCCACGACACGAGGCTTTCAACCCCAAACGGCTCGAAAATAACGTTAACACCAAGATTACTATACTTTCGCCGTTTGAGGTTTCAAATTGATCAAATATTTGAAATCGATCTCCGAATTATAACCCTGACAACGCCTAGCACCGTTCCATCCAACGCGATTTATAGTCATAAGTCAGGCCAGTCATAAGTCAACGTAGTCATAAGTCGTAATTAGTCAGGGTCACGAGTCGCGGGTGGCTCGCAATTAATCAATTATTTCACTTCATTAGCCCACTCAGATTGGGCTCATCCCTGATGGGTTAACGGGGTAAGCATTTTAATCGTGACGCGCTGAATTAATTAAATTGTGAGTTTGTAATTTGTATTTCAACGGGTTCCAGGGTCACCAAAATAGATTATAAATGTTGTGATGGTGTATTTTTCAAATGAATTCTAAAAATGAGGCGTTTTTCAATTCGACAAGTTTTTTTTTTATATTTGTACACGCATGACTTTTTACAGCGTAGTCCGGTTTCGATGATTACACGCATGACTTTTTACAGCGTAGTCCGGTTTCGATGATTACACGCATGACTTTTTACAGCGTAGTCCGATTTCGATGATTATTTTTATCATCGAAATCGTGATAAAAATAATCATCGAAATCGGACTACGCTTTAATGTACAGTGTATACCTCAAACTGGGTCCTATATTTTTATGAAAATATAGTCTCTAAGGGTGCAAAATTAAGCAATGACTTTTAGGTGTTACCGTTTATTGATTAATTTGAATGTTATGAAGTAGGCACTAAAAAGCGAAAAAAAAACTAATACAAAATGACAACCTCCATTAAACTTAAAGTAAAGAATAACTTTAATTCCGCAAGCGGCTTTGGTTCTGTTTATAGTTTTGTAGTACCACAGATTTCCGTTTTTGTAATTTTTTTTTGTTGCCATTTTTGATAGATACGAGTTCCAGTGAACATTGTGAACATACATACATGTTTATTACAAACTCTAGAGAATATTATTTGGATATATAGACATTTCAATAACGATCTTGAATTCGTCCCGCGGTAGAAACTGTGTTGAGGAAGAACATTATTTGCAACTACCCTCAGCCCTTAACTTCGCCCACGTGGAAGTCTTAGTCGCGTGGAAGTAAGTACTTCCAGAGCTTTTTTTTTCTTTTTATTTTTTTTCTTACAAAAAAACAACCGCCTTTAAAAAAAAAGCTTTAATTTTTTAAGTTAGCTTTGTTTCTGTTTGTTGTTTTGCCATCGATTTCCGAAATTAAAGTAATTTGTAACTTTTTTGTTTTTGAAGGTGGTTATTTTTTTTCGCTTTTAAGTAACTACCTACCTACTTCTTTTTGTTCAAATGAATTTGTTTAAATGAATTATGAAAGGGCAAAATTAAATCCATCCCGTGGCAAGAATTTTGTTTCCAAAGAATATAATTTACAGTAACTCATTGAATTCTTCCTTCAATATTTCGTACTCGGCTTTTTCCTTGACAACAACGATTACTACAGTACTCACAGTCCCGGAAAAAAAAACAAAGAAAATGGTAAAAACGTGGCGCCAAAACGTTTCTGTAATTGCAACACATTTTTTTCGCTCTTTACGTCATTTTCCGCGTCTCAACTCCCATCTTACGGTATAAAATGTCCTATCAAACATCAAGAAGTATGCTGAGAATTCACCCCTAATCTTAAGTTACTTAACTGAGCCCAAATCTTGCCTTTTATGAAATTTTTTTTAGTATGAAACTTGCTTAAGTTGTTATTGTCTGTAGGGACAATAGAGGAGAACCTTCTTTGGTAACAGATATTGAGAGCGTCTTTGGTTTGGCGAGTTTTAGCACCTAATGTACAGCCTATAAATGGGAACACCTAAATATTCCGAAATATGTTATTCCTAAGTCCGAATTTCATAATACGTAAGCATTATAATGTCACTTATTTAAATTCGGAATATTGAACGTTGGGAATTATAAAAATAGGATGAAGAATAAATCGGGAGTTGTTATATTAGGAATTTTGAATAATTCGGAATTATGAAAATCGGTATTTTGAAATTCGTATTTCTGACGTTAAATTTTCGTATTTATGTAGTGCATGTCCCTATAAGTGCATGTCTTTTAAATTAACAGTGATAAGAATCAATTAAATTCATTATCATCATCAGTCTATAGAAACCTCTGCCAAACATAGCCCTCTCTAATCGCACGTTATTTACTACTATCCACCTGCTGCCAGCCTCCAGATCAATTACATTTAAGGATTTGCAGAGGTGAAAGCTGAAGGTGAACATAGTTTTTTAATAAAACTTTCAGTTTCAAATTACATTATTCTCGTTTTACCACCGACACTCAATTTGTTTCAAGTGTCAGGCTATAAATGATTCATAAGGTTGAAAATCTTTTCCACAACGTTAAAGTCAAGGTCGTGAATGCAGCTAACAAACGGCTAGCAATGTCGCGCCATATGTTTATCGATTTGATCCCAAACTGTCAAATTTTCCCAATTGAACATGAACCTTATTGTTTTGTAATAAAGTTGAAAAACTATCAAAGGAATTTGGCAGGTTGTTGTAGCTTGATGAGCTGGCGTCTGTACTTAAAAAATCCGGCCAAGTGTGAGTCAGACTCGCACACAAAGGATTCCGTACCACAGTACGATATATCGCTACCTAAAAATCGAGCAAAAATTGCTAATAAAATCATGTTTCTTGTATGAGGACCCGCTTTAATTTTTAACTATAATCTTTTGTTAGCTGTTACCGCCGTCGTTGTAATACCACAATATAAATATTAGTCAAATCAAATCAAATAATTTATTTGCTACTACCGTACAGTAGCGACACGTTCCGCCTCCATCTGAAACCGGTCCTCACCTCTCCCCGCGTCGAACGACTGCTCTGGGAACTGCGTTTTTGTTCCAGCGGCGCGTAGACACGCACACACACGCACGTATCTGTACAGTCTGTTACTTTAGTAGTAGTGTAGGCAATTATATCGTTTAATTTCTATGGAGTGTCGCGGTTGTGGTTATACACTAGCTGTGAATTGACCAAGTGTCCACATATTAAGGTTCAAAAAATACAGCCTGCTGACAGACAAAAGAACTTAGAGCTTAGGAATAGGATCCTTTCGGGTACCCTAATCGTTATACCCTTCCCCTCTTAAAATACTAAATCTAAACTAATATTATAAAGAGGAAATATTTGTATGTTTGTTTGTTACGATTTAACTCAAAAACTACTGATCCAATTTCACCATTAGAAAGCTACATTATCCTTAAGTAACATACATAGGCTATATATATAAATTGAAAAAATTAGTGATTCTTGTGAAAATTCTTGCGGACGTAGTCGCGGGAAAAAAGCTAGTCGGGAAAAAAGCTATATTTCGGTAGTAGTACTTTGAACACATACCACGGGAGCAAAATATCGAACAGTTCGGTAAAATACCAATCACCAGGGCCTCAAGTCTGCTATTACGATAGTGTCAGAATGGTCTATCATTGATTTCATAATTGTTGATTTTGACAAGTTTGGTAATCTACACTAATATTATAAAGAGGAAAACTTTGTTTGATTGTAATGAATAGGCTCAAAAACTACTGGACCGATTTTAAAAATTATTTCACCATTCGAAAGCTACATTATCCACGAGTAACATAGGCTATATTTTATTTTGAAGAAAAATAGGGTTCCGTAAGATATTTGGGTTTTTCGGCCACAAGGTGTAAAAAATCAACCAGAAAAGTTACTTATTTTGCGTACGCTGCCTAAACTGTAAAAGATAGAACCATAAAATGTTCTAATTAATTGTTGATCTTATAAATATCTACAAAAAAGTCCGCGACACACTATGTCTATCTATGTCGAGTGAGGCACAACAACCATTTTTTTATTTAAAAATCTTGATTTTTTTTTGGACTACATTTAAACGCGTTTATTTTACTCATGCTATTAATCCTTATCAAAATAAAGTATTTCATCATTAAGTAGAGTTTATGTAGATAATATTTGGTCTTTGAATGATTAAAATTGAACGTTTGGTTTTGAAGTTATGGCGAAATTAAAATATTACGATTTCTGCTGCACATTTAGATTTTGTTTTATTTTAGTTTTTTTTTTACAATATTACATTTTGACTATTAATATTTTTACATTGGTAATTGTATAATAAATATCGTAAGGAATAAATGAATAATTATGTTGGTATGTAAGTAATTGAATTATTTAATTTTAAATGTTGTGTCTGATCTTTCGACACAACTAACTTTTGTTATTATTTGTATGCTCTCGAGCAAAATGTAGCGAACTTACCATCTTATTATAAGACCTTAAATGCTAATGTATTGAAACCTACATTTACGAATAAATTTGATTTGATTTGATTTGACTTGGCGCGTTGCGAAGTGGGCGAATCATTTTCGTACGTTTTTATTAGATTTTGTTCTTAAAACTACACCTACGCAAAAGTTCTTCTCAGAGCTAACCAACAGATATTTTCAGGGCTAATCCATCTATATATGACAGAGTTATGCCAGAACATACATAAAAAAAAAAATATATATACATAAAAACATTCGAATTGATAACCTCCTCCTTTTTGAAGTCGGTTAAAAATGGTAACGTAGCAAAAATTGTTCCAAGTGATGAGCATTTTCTGCTGAGAGAATAAATTTTAAGATCTGGAACACCTGATGTGGAACTCCAAGAGCCCAGCTACACCTTATCACATATATTAATGACGTCTTAGTAAAAGTTGTTCGGTCTGATGAGCATTTCCTGTTGACTTATAAAAATCGAAGATAAGAAACATCTGAAGTGGAAAACAAAGCTGTAATTTTTAAAATTTCACTGTAAAGTTATTACTAATTTTACTGTATATTATAATAAGCTGGGAGTACCTCCACGCGGTGAAGGCGGTGACAGTTTAGGACTGATTTTTGATGACGATGGTATATCATTGAAAATTTGACCCTACTGGCCTCCCAAACTCAAAACAAAACTCCCATTTTTTTTTTTATCGAATAAATATGCCTTTGGACTTATGTTATTTGAGTGTTTAATTTCCTTTTCCATTTATCTTCGTGACACGGTAGCCTACCCGGTAACGCAGGGGAGCAGTCACTTAGATTTTAATTGATCAGGTATCTTCACAATAAAACTATAACCATGCCTAGAAAGAGGTCAAATCTTTCCCAATGTTCCAAAGGAGCTAAAAGATTGAGGATCATAAGTTCCCAAGAATCTACCGAAGAGCGTCCGGAGAGACTTGATGCGTGTTCGAGATCATTAGGCTGCAACTCGCTCCGTGGAAACCTCTTCAAATCGCATATTTACGCATATCTACATCCAGGTCTCTAGAGACCAGTGAAGAATATGATGCGCGACTGACCGCTGATCGTGAACGTCATGCATTGTCTCGCGAGTCGGAGACGTTCACGGATAGGGAATTGCTCTTGAGTTCCAAGCGTATCTACGCATCGACTTCTAGGTCTCTAGAGACAAGTGGGGAACGTGATGCGCGACTGACCGCTGATCGTGAACGTCACGCAATGTCTCGCGAGTCGCAGATGTTCACGGATAGAGAATTGCGCTTGAGTTCCAAGCGTATCTACGCATCGACTTCTAGGTCTCTAGAGACAAGTGGGGAACGTGATGCGCGACTGTCCGCTGATCGTGAGCGACATGCATTGTCTCGCGAATCGGAAACGTTTACCGATACAGAATCACGCTTGAGTTCTCAGCGTATTCGCACATCTACTAACAGGTCTTTTGAAACGAGTGATGAACGTGATGCGAGACTAACTGCTGATCGAGATTATCATACATTGTCCCGAACACGCACACAACAAAATATTTATAATCAGTTCGAAAGTGAGAGAGATAGAATTGCTGGAGTACGGCATGAAGAGACAGAAGAAGAGCGCAACGCACGTTTGAATTCTGATCGACTTCGACATTCTCTGAACAGAATGTCGATGTCATCTGAAGAATCGGATGTGTCTCAAGATATAGCCGTAGCGTAGGGCATGGCGACCGTCCTTGGGTTGATAAGGAACGGAGTGCATTTACGTATACTCCTATGATTGACTACGCCACATGTTCGCCAATCGTCTCGCGCATCCCGTTGTTTTCCCGTCCCCGGGCTCTTAGAATTCGACATCAGACGTTTCAGATCTTCGATTTTGCCGACCCCGTTGTCGCTGGCATAAGCAACAGGATCCGCGTACGAAGTCGCGGGCAGAAGCTAGTCTACTAATATAATGGCATCACTATGACTTTCCAATAGTCAACCACTGACACGCCATTGAAACAAATGATATAGAATGGTAATCTCGTACAAAATGACAACTGAATGACTGACTTAGGCGGTAATCTGCTAAAATTTTGACAGTTCCTTTGATCAGTGACCTACCATTACAACGTCATTGTGCAGTCATTGCTTTTAATTCGACCGAGCAATGATCAATGTGTTGGAATGACGAAATTGTATAAATAGCAGACTTGGCCCCCAGGAAAACCTCCCACCACCTTAAAAAGACCCGCATTTCATACTTCAATGAAGACATTATCAATATGTCATTACGTTTTCCCACTCACTCTACGTTGCAAAAAGTTACTTACATCCTCAACTAAAGGCATAAATGTCCACTGTCAATGATCGGACAAAGGGGAAATTGCCTTAATCACCCTAGTTGGCAGTTTGTTGTTATTAACAGACACGAAAACACATCCCATCTTCTTGACATATTCCCCTCGTCGCTTTTTACGACATCCACGATACGGGCAAGGCAATAGGACAAGGCAATAAATTAATAAATAGGTAGTTCATAACATTAGTTATATGGATTAGTTATTTGGTTTTTATTTAGGCCGAATTTTCATTTGTTGCCATTTTTTACGAACGTACGTAGCTTTTCGCGACATGTTGCTCGCACGCTCTTGTTTTGTGGTTGAAATATTAGCTCAAAACTCAGGCACTTTTGTGTTGTCAAGGAGTCGGTGAGAAAGTTGAAACCAGTGGCCAAATCCTTCCTTCTTTGAAAAAGAACAAGAAAGAAATTCCACGGACACTCATTTAAAATCAATTCAATATTCCATTATGTTACATCATTCATATTGAATCTATGCGTATAATGTGTTATAAGTCTTGCACGCAGAAAGGTCTAGAGAAAAAAAGCATTAATACAATCCAAAAGTCAAGTGGCAGATGTTGGAGAAAAAGCAGCCAGGGTGTAGTGCGAGTGGGTTGGCTACGTTGCGCGAATGCATCCGGAGAGATGGGCCGATTGGGTCACTACTGGACACCTGAAGGAGGACATTATATCGCCGCCAAGGCCGACCGAAACGACCATATTTGCTGGGCAAACGCGGGCAGGGATCGCACAAGATCAGGAAGTTTGGAAGGAGAAAGAGAAACGCCTTTGACCAGCTCATAAAAATAGGCTTTAAATATAATCCAATATTTTAAATACAACTAGGTAAACTTCTAAAAAGCCGTACTGACTAGATATTTAAATTTTTTGGTCAGTTCATATGAAGTTAAAACCACTTTAATTCTGTCTTATTTTCTATAATAATTACAATCGCATATTTAAAAAAATACACATTATCAAAAAATATCTCAGAACTAGCAACCCGACCCGGCTTCGCATGGGCCTATAGCCTTCCTCGATAAATGGACTATCCAACACAAAAAGAATTTTTCAATTCGAACCAGTAGATCCCGAGATTAGCGCGTTCAACCAAACAAACAAATAAACAAACTCTTCAGCTTTATAATATTAGTATAGATTTAAAACATAACACAATTGCTTATTTGCCTGAACTAGGTTGATTGAACCTCTGCTTCAGGCTAGAAAGTCCTTTCTGATACTACATAAGCAATGTAATCATTGAGTAGTGTACATAAACACAATGCGTAGGTATTCTTGTTTGTTTACGGGATTTCAAGTGAACTCAGGTAGGGGTCTAGGTGTAAACAGGGTGGAGAACGTTTGACCTACTTACAATTCCTTTCGCTCTCTACATATTAACAACGATGTCTGCAAATGACAAGCCGTAACTGAATTAAATGATAAGTCTCGTGTGTAGATACTCTTGCGATGTTTCTGACGTGTTCATTGGTCCGGAAATTGTATTTTTTTCTAAGTGTACTTGTATATTATTTATATTTTGGTTATTTTTGTTGGTGACAGTTTATGTTAGGAGGTTTTACGTTAATTGAATGTTTTTGATGTAAACTAAAAACTAATTTAATTAGACCTGTATTTTCTGATGAAATATTGAAAAAAAAATCTAGATAGCTTAGTGATTCCACATTTCAATATGATGATAGGTGCCTGGATAATATTACACATCTAACACTCGAATACCTATGTCTAACACAGTAGGTATTAGATATTAGGTACCTATTAGCCTTTTCATGTACAGTATGTATGTATGTACATACCTGACCCTCCAAATGGTAAATTTTTCTTTGTGACTCTACCAACAAACAAACAACCATCATCATCATCATCATTTCAGCCGAATGACGTCCACTGCTGGACATAGGCCTCCCCCAAGTGGCGCCACATTGACAGGTCCCGTGCGACTCGCATCCAGCGGATCCCCGCAACCTTTACCAGGTCATCGGTCCACCTAGTGGGAGGCCTTCCAACGCAACGTCTTCCGGTTCGCGGTCGCCACTCTAGAACTTTTCGACCCCATCGGCCATCTGTTCTGCGAGCAATGTGCCCTGCCCACTGCCACTTAAGTTTGGCAATTCTTCGGGCTACGTCGGTAACCTTGGTTCTCTTGCGGATATCCTCATTTCTGATTTTATCACGCAAGGAAACTCCGAGCATAGCCCTCTCCATTGCCCTTTGGGTGACTTTAAGCCTTCTGATGAGGCCCATTGTGAGCGACCACGTTTCGGTCCCGTATGTAATCACTGGCAACACACACTGGTCATAGACTTTCGTCTTGAGACACTGCGGTAAGTTGGACGAGAAGATACCACGCAACTTCCCGAACGCTGCCCAGCCGAGTCGGATTCGACGATTGACCTCTTTCTCGAAGTTCTAACTTCGAGAAAGAGGTCAATCGTCGAATCCTACCTAACTGCATGGACCGTTTGTCCGGTCCGGTCAGGTAGACATAATCGTCTACAACTTCGAGTGTAGAGTCTCCGATCTTGATAGGAGTGGGTGTTACATGGGCATTCAACATGACCTTGGTTTTGTCCATGTTCATTTTAAGACCCACTCTTTCGGAAGCTCTACTGAGGTCACCGAGCATTGTACTGAGGTCCTCCATGGTCTCAGCCATGACCACTATATCGTCGGCAAACCGAAGGTGAGAGATGTACTCGCCATTGACGTTGATGCCTAGCCCGCTCCAGTCCAGAAACTTGAAGACATCCTCCAATGCAGCGGTGAACAGTTTCGGAGATATGACCTCTCCCTGTCTCACACCTCGCTGCAGAAGGATAGGTTCCGAGGTCTGGTCCTGAAGCCGGACTGACATGGTGGCGTTTCTGTATAGACACTTCAACACCTCGATATACCGATAGTCGATTTGGCACCGTTGGAGAGACTGCAGTACAGCCCAAGTCTCGATCGAATCAAATGCTTTCTCGTAGTCCACAAACGCTAAACAGAGAGGCAGGTTATACTCTTCGGTCTTCTGTATAACCTGCCGCAGCGTATGTATGTGGTCTACGGTGCTAAAGCCTTTTCGGAAACCGGCTTGTTCGGGAGGCTGGAAGTCGTCAAACCTGCGCGCGAGACGATTCGTGATGACTCTTGAAAACAACTTGTAGACATGGCTCAGAAGTGAGATGGGCCTATAGTTCTTCAACCGAGCATTGTCGCCCTTTTTGAAGAAGAGTACCACCACACCTCTGCACCATGCCTGTGGCGTTTTTCCCTCGAGTATGACGGAATCAAACAGCTTCTGAAGGGCCTTAAGTACCGGTTTTCCACCCGCCTTCAGGAGTTCGGCCGTAATTCCATCATCACCCGGTGCCTTGTTGTTTTTAAGCTGTTTCAGAGCCATCCTAATCTCGTACAGGCTGACGTCCGGGATGTCTTCGGTATAGTGTCGGGTTAGTCTAGCTCTTGGGTCGTTCGCTAAACAAACAACCATAGACAAATTTAATGCAATAGCTCCAGAGATCAAAATTTTAGAAAAAAAAGCTTACTGCACCTCCTAGTTTCCCCAATATTAGAAGATAGTTTTGCTCCTTTCATTGACGAAAAGATCAGACGATTTGACGATATTTCGGATAGACTCTCTAAAATTAATCTACATTCGGCATTTACCCTCATCAGATATTGTTGTTTTGGCCCAAATTTTATGTATTATCTTCGCTCTTCACCTTTATGGACCAAATTGATCAAATTATTAAAAATACTATTACTTCAAATACTTCAATTCCCCAGTGTCCCTGGATGAACGAGCGTGGCTACAAGCCACACTACCCATTCGTTTTGGCGGTCTCGGGGTCCGCAAAATTTCCAGTGTTAGTTTGTCGGCGTTCCTGTTCTCCGTCCACAACACCGAAAAGTTAACCACAAAAATCTTATCCTCGTCACTGGTTGACTTTGAAGTGCCGTGCTTGACTGATGCGGTGAACGCCTGGAAAGCGTCTTGCCAAATTCGGTTCGGCCCGTGAACCCATCTTCCCAGAGACAGTGGGATCAACCGCTCTGCAGTTCGGCACGGAATAAACTTATTAATACGTCCACCAATTCTGCTGAGCGTGCCCACTTGCTGACTGTGGGTGAGTGGGAGTCGGGTCTCTGGCTTCAGGCATTGCCGTCATTTAACATAGGTACTATGCTTGGTGACTCTACATTCCGGCTCGCTACATGTCTACGTCTGGGCGCTCCTTGCGGGGCCCCGCATCGCTGACAATGCGGTGAAGTTGTCGACTGCCTCGGTCACCATGGCCTTTTCTGCTCTAAGAGCGTAGGCCGGATAGCACGGCACGCCAGCATTAATGACATCATCCGTCGTACTCTTGCCTCCGCCGGCGTGCCAGCTGTGTTAGAACCTAATGGCTTGGCACGTGACAATGGGAAGAGACCAGATGGAATGACCATAATGCCGTGGAAGTTGGGTAGGCCTTTGGTGTGGGATGCAACTTGTGTCGACACCCATGCGCCATCCCATCTTCCTAGCACGTCGTGTTGTGTTGGGGCGGCTGTTGCAGGTGCGGAAAAACTCAACTTTCTTGAAAGTTATATGTTTGAGCTGTTTGGGGTTGAAACACTAGGGCCATGGGGCCCACCTTGTTTCATGGACATTGTTAAGCGGCTGGTCACTCTTCACGTGACCAGAGGGCTGGCATTTTTGTGCCAAAGAATTAGCACTACCATTCACCGTGGAACTGCTGTTAGCCTTTTGGGCACTTTTCCCATTGAGAGTGATGCGGACGAGCTTTTTGATGCACTGGGAGCCCTCCATTGTACATATTATGTGTTTATGTTTATTTTTGAGCTTTGTGTCAGTCTACAATTGCCGGAGTAATCGCGTAATAATTACACAAAAAAAAAACAACATTCAGTCGAATTGAGAACCTCGACCTTTTTTGAAGTCAGGTAAACCCAAGCACAGTAAAGATATCTATACAGTATTCCATCTTCATCTTCTTCCTTCTTCCATCTTCTTCATTCTTTCTTCTTCTTCTTTCTTCTTCTTCTTCTTCATTCGGAACGAGAGTCGTACCTACACTTTAAGTTAGTAGGGAAATTAGTATACCGACAGTCTCGAATGCGCCTCAGTGGGGAATATATTGTGTTGTTTTTGGTTGCTTGAATTTGTCAATAACGCACCCAGAGATAACATTTTTTAAATTATCTGGAAACTCCGAAAGACTATGTTCCTGAAACTTAATAGACTATAAAAAAATGACTTCCAGACTATAAGTACCTACTTACTAGACTATTAAAAAAATTATATACCTACTATAGTACGTAATTTGTTTGTTTTTTTAAAAGGTAAGTATTTCGCTTTTTCTACCGAGTAAAGTAGGTACCTGGATTAATAAAATAAGTGGATAGGGTAAAAAAGCGACCTGCCTACGCTCGCGTTAAAACGAACTGGTAAGTACCTACCTACCTAGGTAGTTTCTTAGGCTAGGCTATCTATATACCTTACATATATTATTAAATTAAACAAAATATCATTATAAAATGATTATGAGAGTAAATGATAGGCACAGACGCCAGCACATCAGGCCATTAAAAATTGACAAATTTCCCCAATTGAATATGAACCTTACGCTTTTGTAATAAAATTAAAAATCTATCAAAGAAATTTGACAGATTGTTGCTCCAGCTTGTGCTGGACTCTGTATCTACCTATTTAGTAAGATTTACATTATTATTTACTTTTTAAGTAAGATTTTGTAGTCGGTAGTTAGAGGTTTTGTTAGCCGTGTTTTGCATTTTGGTTAAGTAAGAAGTAGGAGATGTTGAAGTTTGTAAGGATTGCAGAATAAAGGGAAATATTTTTTTTGAGACGCCTGGAATGGCTGCGACTGAGGTGTAAATGTCTTTCAGTCTCAAAATAAGGGTGGTTTTTTTATTAAACTTCTAATCAAAAACATAACATGCATTTTTATTAAACACTTCCAATTTCATTTACGTATTTCATTTTTTTTTAATTAAATGAATAATATTATATACCTATATTTACAATCACAAAACTAAAAGGAAAATTAAACACACACTAGGAAGAAATTAAACACTGTACGCGGGACAACCCTATCTCACGTTAAGGTACTGCGCGCATGTAGGTAAGTATTTCAAGGACAGGGCCGAGTCACAATACTGTTAGATATCTTTACTGTGACCCAAGTCCCATACTGGCTGGTGACATCAAATTCCAGCTCCTTTGCAAAAATCGAAAGACGAGTGGCTATTTATCAAATGAAACCATTTTCATGCCACAAAAGCAGCCACAGAAATGTCACAATTACTACGATTAGGTACTTTTATTCCCCACTGGCTAACTTTTCTTGTAACCAGGTATAATATCTAATTAAATATAGCAAGGCAGCTGGCTAATAATCCAAAGTAAAGCCTACTCAGGGAAATTAAAATCTTTCCCCTTTGGCCGACACTTCGCCCCAAACCTGGCACAAATCAACGTTACACATTTTATCTAATTAGTTAGAAAGGGATAGCCTGCGAATAAAATAAAGCAGCATTACAATGTGAAGATAAAGACAGGAAATGCCACCTTGTAACGTTAACAGAAAAATGTTTTTAGAGATAAAGACGTGAGAGTGTTAAGACGGTTTAGTATGTAGGATTTACTTTTTGATCTCGTGGGTCTAGTGAATGCAAGTGCGACTGCTTAGCATGGAGTCCTAGATTCGGATCTGTGTTTTTCATTCATCATCTCATCAAGTCCTCAATAGCAGACCGAATCTGTATTTGTGTTGGCTAGTGAGTAGGTAATGTGTTTGTTTCTTTTTTTTTACAAAGAAGTATAAAAATATTTTTTTTTTGTGCCGTGTGGTGCCGGTCGCGAATAGCGTCACCTCATATCTACCCGTAGGTGTCGTAGAAGGTCGCAGAGGGATATTGACCAGAGGATGGGCAGCGGCGTCCTTCTGAGTATCATAGCACGTTCTGCGATCGCCAACATGCATCGGCTAAGCATGGCGATTACGGCTAAACCCCTCTTGGGGAGACCTATGCCTAGCAGTTGGCGTCTAAAGGAGGATGAAATTTGAGGGTATTGTAGATAAATCTACACCAACCCTATCTACTCTTTAGGATAACACATATACTACTGCAGGGGTGTCCAACTTGATTAAAGCTAAGATCTTCTGTTTACTGACTAGACTCTGTGCGATCTAATAATATTCAATACAACACATATACAATACTTACATATTCAATATTTCTTCATAAATTTAACTTTGAATCGTATTTCACATATATTATATACTTACATGGAATTTGAACTGAGTAAAATAATAAAACATGGAAGGAGATTGCGGGACGAACTGGACGGCTTCCTCCAAAACTGGTGGGATGAATCCCAGGATAGATGAAATGCATGGAAGGGCAAAGGCCTCTTTTAAGACGGGAAACTACAAAATTAAAGGTTTTTATTAGTGAACCTTATATTAGTGTGAGCATTGTATCTGCGATTGACTGAATAGACAGCCGCGATCGACCGGTTGGGCATTTCCTGTATTAGTCAGAAAAGGAAAAAAGTTCACACACCAAACGTAAGCTGTGAACGTAACACCTCAGTAAGCAAGACATTCGTTCTGAGAGAGCACGCAATGATTTCCGCCTCCACTATCTAGCTGTCGTAAGCCCAATTTAGCTTCCCTCAGATCATAGTCAACCACTCACAGGGAGTCAACCGCGGGACAGACTAATAGGATTAATACAAATTGGTACAGATTGGTAGCATTCAATCTGTGAGGAGTCCCAGAGCACAATGCAATAATATTGGTAAATATGCCTCGGCTAATACCGCTCACGGTCCTATACAAACCGAATGAATAGTGCCGGGACCTGCGTATAAATGAGACAAGGTATAGAATGTTTATTGGAGTTGATTTCTTATGCAAAATGCAAAGGAATATTTATTTATTTATTATTAAAACTTTATGCACAAAATGTAAATAAACATTGTACAAAGGCGAACTAAATGCCTTGGGATTTTTTTGGATATTGTGTAGCCATCAATAATTACATACCTACACGCACTATTCTTTATAACGTGTGTTTTCCATTGATATATACCGTTACGGTAAACCGTAACTAATAATATATATAATAAATATAAGTTGTCTATAGAATCTTCAAACTACGTTGGCTTACTGTTGTTTTATCAATTAATAAGAGTACCTACAAAACTTTCGCTCACCTCTCCGTAAATCTTTATTACCTGCTCTATAACTGTAATTCATACGTCTACATAATGAAAGTAAATATAATACCTATGTATGTAAGTAATAAGGTACTCGTATTGGTAACTAGGTAAACAACCTAATAACAGGTAGAGTATTAGCGTTGAAGGTGGGTAATGTAAGTTTATTAGAAGATGTAGGAACTAGCTGTAAACTTTCGAGACGCGGCATGTTTCAGTTTGGATATAACAATATGTGTAAATGTTTAAGTTTGTTTGTGTCAATAATGTTGCTTTAGATATTTGCTATAAATCATTGTCTATTTCACTTTTGTTGGTTAATACTGTATGAGTTTGGAAGAAGAGTCACTGTAGCACCATTTATAGTTATTGAAACAATAGTTTGTGAAAATTATGGATCTAGAAAAAGTTCTTATTAACTTTTCATACACGTGTCAAACATAACATTCCCTCTTATTGAAGTGTAAATCATCTCATTACCATATTGTATCTTACCGCGAAAGGCTACCATCACGACTTTTGCTGTTGCGAAAGTTATTGACTGCGATGTACGTTACTGCGAAAGTTTACCATTGCGACGTACGATGTTGCCAAAATTGAACTATGTCGGATACGCGCTAGAGGAGATTTAAGGGTAAAAAAAAAATACATACAACATACGTCGCAATAGGGTATTTTACTCTATACGAGAAAAAATCTATAAATATGTTATTGAGACAGTTTAGGCATAAAGCAGTCGGAAAATGTAAGTTTTAGTTCATAAAATAACAAATCAATTTTTAAATTCAATTCAAAGTTTTCAGTATTTTTAATCTGTTATAAAACACCGTGAAATAGTAGCGGCCATGTTATTACGCCGTACGGCTGTGTAAACAAAAAATTGTCAACTGTCAGTCAACCGATTGGCGTAATATAGGCTTTGTACTTTTATTATTTTCGTAACCAACGTAATTTTTTCATTATTACACATATTACAAAATATGCTTTTAATTATTTTTAAATGATAACTATACAATTATCATATTTAATATGAGCTCATTTGACGTCGTTTACGCTGAGCAATATGGCGTCCAGTAAGAGGCGTTTTCGTCAAACTACGCGCGAATTTAAAAAAAATAAAATTTAGATGCATTTTTATGGCACTTATCGATTGAATAAAAATTTTGTGTTTTGTTTGGTGGCATATTAGCACTACAGAATTTCATTAGGACACTTTTCAAAAATGGGTGTAATACCCTATGGTAAACTTTCGCGTTAACGTACATCGTGGTAGAAGAAAGATGAAGGGTTATAAGTATAATAAATAGGACTAATGAGTTGTACACGAAAAAAAGAAATAAACGGATAGAATAATAATTTATAATATAAGTACCATTATAATAACTAACTTTCTAGTACCCAACAGAATTTATTGTATTAATACAAATATTAGCAATAGTTAAAATTTTTATTATATAGCAATATTCTCGCTTTCCCATATAATACAATTATATAATGGAGTTACATAAAGGTTTTACAAGAATTATTTTTAATTCACCAATTTTTTCCGTGATATTTATGATCCTCTTAATGGTTTTCAGAAAAACATTTTATTGTTGTTATTAAAATATGATTCGTTTCGTAATACAAAGCCTATCTACATACAGTTTTTCATTTTTATTTCGGTTTCTGATTCATCTGTAACAAATTCTGATTCATCTGGGCACAAAATATTCGAACGTCGATATCTTCAAAACTACTTTATAAAAACGAGTCCCTCATTCAAATATATGTTATTTGGTATACCTATTTTCATAAGAACATGTGCTATTGAGCTGAAAGTGAAATTAAATTTTGCCCATATGGATCAGTCGAAGAATCAAATTTCGAAGAACTACCCTTAAGGCGTCTTCTTATGGAGAGATGGCAAAAGGCATGAGCATTGATCACCACTTGTTCAAGGCGGATCGGCGATATCAGACTTTTAGCAATGTTTAAGATAAACTTAAAAAGTACATAATGAATTTGAGAAAACCACATTGGTATTTACGCAAACCCACAACTATACGCTCCATACGAAACAAACTTTTGGAAGGGGCAATAAGATTCAATTTTAATTTTCTGATGTTCACCGGAAGACGTTACGTTGGAAGGCCTCCCACAAGGTGGACCGATGACCTGGTAAAGGTTGCGGTGGCTGGCTTTACGTGCTTTCGGAGGCACGGAGGGAACTCGGTATGAAAGGGATGGTCAGCCATCCACAGACCGACCGCGGCTAGCGTAGCTTAACCTTTGACCAATCTATCTTACTTACGGCTTTAACTTAGCTTAGCTTTATAATAAATGATTCGGCTTTGACTTGACAACGTCGTGCTTGAGAGGCTGGCGCAGTAACCACTGCGGGCCATCACGACATTTAAACAAACGAAATTCAAAGATTCTGAGGTTTTTTTTTATGTACCTGTCTATTGTGAATTACACACGAGTGTAATTCACGCACGCACGGCGAGTGTCCGCTGGAACGCGACGGACGGCGTATCATCCTGTGGACCTCCTTGAAAAAGATGGCAGAATGCCATCGAAACTAGTCGGACGACCCCGGCTACATTCATAGTGAGTTAATCCGTTTTTCTCAGTCTATAATGTGTAACAATACTCACGTTTTCGTTTAATTACAAAATTGTCAGATAGTAACTTCTATATTTAACCCTCAGCATCATCATGTTAGTTATTTAATTACTTAAGTACCACGCTATCGCATTGGGGTTGTAACCTGTAAAGGTAGTTGTGCGTGTGATAAAATAAATAAATAAATAAATAAATAAATAATCATTCCTCTCTAGTTGTACAATCGTAACAGTCACAGTTTACAGTGAAATTCAATGTTACGAACTGCTGATGTCCCAATTTATGAATTTATGCTAACCGACCTCATAACTTGTTGTTTTATTGCTTAGAATCATTTTGTTTATGAGGGGGGTGTGGTATACACAGAATAATTTATTGTTTGGTAATGTTGATACTTCCTGATCATGATCTAATTACCGTAATATGATCTGGTGGTGAGTTTAGACCTGGTGACCGATTGCGACAAGGTTTACATTTTACAGCAGGATATGATAGGTTATTATAAGACCTTTTGATTCAATAAAATTTACTTTTTCAATATCCGACGAGGTAGGTAGGTATACAATTAACATTAAAAAGTTTATGTATGCAAAACATGGACAACAAACTGTAATCAGGTTTCTTATATTCCGATTGTAAAGTAATCCAAAAAAAATATAGATATACTTTATTTAAGCAATTCAAGAATTTAAATAAGATTAAGGCTGAAAATTGTACCCACAAAGTTTCACGTTGAAAAAGTAAAACAGATGCGACGCCCGCAGAAGACGAAAAAAGACGAAATAACCGATCAGAACTCAATTTACGGCAAAATGGAAGAAGACACTTGATTCCAATCCAATCATGATACGGTGTAAGTGGGCGCGCGCACACTTACCCGCAGCGATTGTCTGAGACACCGGTGCCGTCGTCGATGTTTAAAGACTCTACCACACAGGTGCGACTTAACGTGCGACTTAATATCGCACAGATTCGGATGTCGAGCGGTCGAATTTCCGCCAGATTGAAACATCTGTTTGACCTTTTGTGCGCTAGTCATGTATAGATGACAAACAAAAATGTGCCCAGCACGACACGGTCACGACGACATGACAGACAGGACAGACGAATTACTACTCTATGGAACTACGTATAGAGACGTAATTCCATAGAGTAAGTATTCGTAGCTTGACGCTGAGAGCACGTTTTTTGTTTCTTTGACGTGGCAGTCAAAAGATTAAACTATGAAATATCTGTCTCTCCGATCGTAGTTTCGGAGGCCGCACACACGGTACCTACTTATTTTGACGAGAAACTGACTTGTAAATAAAGGAGTTTTTAAGTACCGCGATTCCTTCTAATGTCTCGGCGCCGCAAGTCGTGCCTTTATTGATTCTAGGATATCGCAGTCGCGACGCGCCTGTTTGCGAAGAGCCTTAAACGTTTTCTTGGCTGCTATTATTGTCAGTGTTATTGGAAGATAACGTGTGCTGTTACCATTATAGGGTTTTGGAGTAGTCGTTGACAATGCTTTGAATTTTTATCGATGTTACGCATAACGTTCTGGTGAGCAATAAAGTTAAACTTGAGTTAAGTGTTTCTGTCTGAGTGGAATGTTGGAAGAAGTTAATAA
Organism: Charanyca ferruginea; assembly: GCA_947361185.1. NCBI lineage: Eukaryota > Metazoa > Arthropoda > Insecta > Lepidoptera > Noctuidae > Charanyca > Charanyca ferruginea. The sequence continues at coordinate 11,664,265 of OX376069.1, forward strand.
AGAATTGATCGGTTTCAAAAGAAGGCTCGGAGCTGTAAGAGTTCATATCGTGCGGAGGTCTTACGGTATCGGATCGATGTACGTATTCTCGTGGTGTGGTCTATAAGAGGTCGGAAATAAGTACTTTAAATTAAAGATGGCAAAGCAATTAAGCACTTAAGCACAGGTAGTAAAATAAGGTTGGTGGCAGTTACACACTTAGTATAAATTGGATTTCACTAGATAACGCTAATTCTGAATATATTCAAACAGAATATGTAATAATCCTACTACTATTATAAAAGCGAAAGTTTGAGAGGACAGATGGATGTTTGATATTATTTAACTTAAAATACAGAACTAGGTATAGCTTACACGTCAGAATAACATATAGACTATAGTTTATAAAGATATTGTGTAACTTAGCGAAAATATGTCGGGAAAGTGTCAAGTAAGTCGGAAAAATTCCTGCCATCTGAGAGCTTGGGTAGTACCTACTAATTTAACGCGAACGAAGCCGTGAGTGGCAGCTAGTGAATGTGTAAATATTAATTAGATTATGATAACATCTACGAGCTATCGTAGGTTTTTAAATCATAAATCATTATTGCACTACGTTATCAATACATAACTAGGAAGGTTTTCCCATGTCATATGAAAATAACCCTTTAAATTGTAATGTTGCTATTTCCCAACTGATGCATTTCTGAACGAAATTCTGTGAGGAAACGGGGGTAGATCCGTAAATTTCGGATGTAAATCCTAAGCAAATTCCGAACGGTGTCAACTCTATTTGATTCGGCTTCTTAGCAACGCACAGCGAATGCAACAGGCTTTTCTGAAAATCTGTTTTCCTTGTGGTTTACTTCTAAAGGCTTCAAGTCTCCTGAGTTCATTAGAGGAGTTTAGACCTTATTGTCGCAGTGTTAAAAAGGTTTGTGGCATGATTTGAAAGCGACATCAGTTTGTAATCTTCTTATCTATACTAATATTTTAAAGCTAAAGAGTTTGTTTGTTTGGTTGAACGCGCCAATCTCAGGATCTACTGGTTCTTATCGAAAAAATCTTTTTGTGTTGGATAGTCCATTTATCGAGGAAAGCTATAGGCCCATGCGAAGCCGGGTCGGATCGCTAGTCTTCTATATAGTCAATATTAATCGTTGTTTGTTAGTCTACTAAAACTAAAATTTGATTGACAGGACCACGTCTGTCGGATCAGCTAGTTACTTATAAATTATACAAGAATAATTTTACTAAAATATTTTTCAATAAAGATTTATTATGAAACACAGCGCCAATACCGAGCCTAATTTTTTTCATACACGTATGTCAAAGTGGGACCCAATTTCGTTTTGTTTCGAACATCGTAACGTTTCGAATATTTCGTTTCATATATTTTTGTGTCCATAATTAAGTTATGGTGGTCGCCGTGTCGGAGGGAAAAAGTTATTTTTCCATGTTTGAAACGTTCGGTAAACCTAATAATTTTGGAACAAACCGATCGCACCGGAAATCCGCAAGAAGAATTTTAAAAGGATTTATTCTGTATTAAACCTGTTTTTGCGTCTAATTGAAACCGGTTTTGATTTTCTATACCAAACTCTTTGATGTTACAAAAACCCATGTCAACCTGTTCTTTAGTATCCTAGCAACAAAAACCATTACAACACAAGATGGCACCATTATCTACACAAAACCTATCCAGGGGTACATAACTAGAGGAAACAGGCTGTTAATAGGGCTGTTCCAACTAGCCAGTGGGATAAGCGGACCTTAATTACGGCCCGAGCGGCGGGAGGCGAAGAAATGGATGGCCTCCGGTTCCGTAGCCCTCAAGTTCGATAATTTCAGTTAGCAGCAAATGGGGGGAACTTGGACGTGTCTAATGTAGGATTGGGGACACTTCATATGATCGGAATACATTGATTTGGGGATGATTAAGTGACCTTACACTAGGAACTTTTTTGCGGATTGATTTTGATCGTGACTGTATCTGCCGCAGCTTAGGCCAACCTATTCTAAAATGACCGGAAAATTAGAACTGTGATTTTATATTGTGTATTTTATATTGGTAAGGAGCTCGTGGCTAAGAAAGAGTCGTACAGATCGATCGGACAAAGGGTAAGCTACGCTTGCCGTGGTCGTTCTGTGGATGACCATTCATTTTATACCGAGTTCCCTTCGTAGACACGAAAAACACGTAAAGCCGTTACTCTCGGCTGTCATTTGTAGATCTTTGGCAGTCGTTATGGGTAGTTAGAAGCCAGAAAGTCTGGCAACCATCTTTACCAAGGGGTATTGTGTTACCCAGTAACTGGGTTGTGGAGGTTCGGTAGGCAGTCGCTCCATGTAAAACACTGGTATTCAGCTGCATCTGGTTAGACTGGAAGCCGACCACAACATAGTTGAGAAAAGGTTAGGCAGATGATGATTTTATATTTTCACAACTGTCACTCATCAAACCTGTCATCGACAGTTATAAATATCAGTAACGTTATTTCTATGTTGAAATATAATCGCACCATTTATAACTGTACAACAACGATAAAAACAGCAGTGAAAAATGAAATGGTTAAACGAGAACGATTTTAACACCCCGATAATATCACAATGTCCGGAAAACGTACAGTTAATATTTTAACTTACGTGACTTCTGGTATTTACTGAAACTGATACTTTTAATAATGCTTCAAGAAAGGAGTTGAGCGAAATTTGTTGCGTAACGTGTTGCATGTTTTCTCAACATGTTTTTGGCAACATGCGACTTATGTTTAGCGAAAGTATCGAATGTTGTTGAATGTTGCTTGTAATATGTACTTCGTACATAACATAATATTATATATGATTTTTATATAAGGTACATCGTATTCACATAACATATTATAATTCTTGTAAATGCAAATATTGTAAACATTTTTTTTTTAAAGTATATAAGTATTCAGTTTCTTGCCCATTCTTCTCCATACGAAACTACCATTTGGAATGGGCAACTACTTAGATTCAAATTTTACAGTTGTTCAAAAGTGCCTTTAATGGTCTAATTGAAATAAATGGTTTGACTTTGACTTTAAAAAAAACAGTGGACGTCGTCCGGCTGGTGACGATAATCATGATGATGAAAGCGAAACGAACAAACAAATTTCACTTTTACATTTATAATATTAAGTATGGATAGTATAACATTACAGTAACTTTGTGACCACCCGATTTAACATGCAACATTTTACAAAAGTACGTTTTTTCTTGAAGAGCCCTCGCTCAAATGTTGTCTCCCAAGAAAAATATATTTGAAAAGTTTTCCGTCGCAAGCCGCGACTTAATTATTTTACAACAATGGTCGACTGTTTTAAGTAACTCTTTGTGTTTACAGAGTAATTGCTGTTCATTTTAAGTCATAATTTTAAGTTGCCATAATTTACAAAGTTCTGGCAGCATACCTTGCCTAGGTACCAAGTTTCCAAGGAATTTATCTTAGCTAGGTCGTACAAATGTTGCCACTTTAAAAAATAAGACGGTTACTTACTACGGAAATTTTGTAATAAATGATTGGGCCAAAGTGGTGTTCATTGATTGTTGAGGAAGCCGATAAGAAGACATTTATTTTGTTATTCTTTAATTTTATAGGAGGCTATTATTCACTGTGGCATGCGAGCCTTATCATACCTTAAACTGTTTTATCTCTTCTCTACATACAATACTTAAACAAATCAAATAGAAGGTTTGCGGTCTCAGGTGTAGGTTGCGCTAAAATATTGATATATGGGTTAATATCATATACATTATTATTTATAGTACTCATTAAGAGCTCTCTTTCTATATTGTTTTTAGTACATAGCACAAGTATAAAAAATCTAAGTGGCAATTACTTTATTTACTACTGGATCAATAAAATAGATAGTTTCAGCACTTTTCATCCTTGGCTAGATCTTACTTGCGCATAAGAATCTAGCAACGTCTAAATAAGTACCTGCGTACTACACAGAACCTTCTCAGAGTTTTACCTCCATTTGTGATAAGGAAAATCCTCTTGTATTAACTAAAATAGGTATTATTAGAATGTAATGTACTATGTATTGGCATTCATGAGTCTGAATACACGTAACCTCCTTATAGGCGCTCGGTCATACATTATGTATAGGATTGTTACTTTCACTCCCCTTACTGAATGACTGATAGGTAAGTAAGTACTTACCACTTCTAAGTAAACATTGATCTCATTTACGGACTATTGTATAAGGAAATCGAATAAGAAGAAAGGATCATGGCAGGATTTGTACAAAAAATAAAGATGTTTAGAGAAGTTGAAATTCTAATTCTTATACTCTTGGACACCTTAAGAGTGGTATCAGTCATTTACAATATTTTTATATCCCCGCAATAATAATGGATGATAACTGTGAATAGTTTCACGAAAAGCTCACTATTTCAGAACGAAACGGCGACTGTCAGTAACCGTGACACTGACAGAATAATGATTAATCAATGTACTTTTTCAGCTCCGCCATTGTAAATAACGATTCACAGCACTTGTCTGTTAGATCCGTTAATATCAATTGTCACTTTCTTTTTTCTATAAATACAAAATGGGCAATGAAACGAAAAGCTGTTATTTTCATTTCGAAATATTTACACCATTACATTTAAATCCTCTCCCCTCTCCGCTCTCTCTAGCTCTGTTTGTATGGATCTCGGCATGATTCTTGGTCAACGTTAAAATCGAAAGAATCTCTTTATTCTTTACTTGCGAAGATTGCAAAACACATGGTCCTGCCGATAACTTTCGAAATAAGACGGTAACAAGAGTAAAACGAACTAAGTTCAGTAAGAACTGTGAAATATTTAATGCAGTTACGGAACTTGGCTGGCAGTTTAAAGCACTAGCGACCTGACCCGGCTTCGCACGGGCTTATAGCCTTCCTCGATAAATGGACTATCCAAATATAAAAAAAAAATCGAACCAGTCCTGAGATTAGCGCGTTCAACCAAACAAACAAAAAAACTCTTCAGCTTTATAATATTAGTATAAATAGTATAGATTAGCGAGACTGAGAAGCAAAATGAAAATAGTGGACAAGTCAAATCACAATCATGATAATACATAATTAGCACTTTGTGTGTGAATGAAGTCATTTTTTAACCGACTTCAAAAAAAGGAGGTTCTCAGTTCGACCCGTATGTTTGTATGTATGTATGTATGTTTGTATGTTTGTATGTATGTATGTTTGTCCGCGATTATCTCCCGTTTGGCTTAACCGATTTTGATGCGGTTTTCAGAAAAGTGTTTGTTACATTCTGGACAAGATTTTAGTATACAACAAACACAATTTTATTTAGCGCTTTTTAAAAAAAGCAACAAAGACCGAGAAGACGTTTTCGTTTCTTCCATCTTTCCATCTTTGGAAAACTTTCAATCTCTATTTTAACTGTGTTGCCGTTCCTTAATGGATTTGGGTGATAAAGAGGCACTAAAAAGTGGAAAATTAAAACTTTTTTTTCAAAAGAGAGAAGTTCTGTTTGTTGTTTTGTATTGCCACCGACTTCCGAAACTAAAGTCATGTGTGTTCTGTGCTAAAATTTTTTATCACTTTTTAGTTATTTTTTGAAGGCGGTTCTCTTTTTTCAATAAAGCTTTTTTTACGGATAATTTTATGTAACGTCCTATAAGTGAGAGAATTTTTGAAATTGGACGAGCAGATCCGGTGATTACCCCCTAAATATAAACAATTTTCTTTTCTTTACCATATTAGTAGATATAGATAAATACGATAAGGTTTGAGTACAAAGTTCAGTGCAATTTTAAGGTTGCCTACACACGGTCAGCTGTGACAGTCACGAAGCAATTTACAGACCGCTCAAGCTGTTTATGATCCGCACATCAATCACTCTTGCAGTCGCAGACGGCTGGAGCTGAAGGCTGTCAACTGTCTCTACCCTAGCTGGAAAACTCGGAGTTATTAACAAATCATATCGTGTTCTCTGCAGTAGTTAAGCTGGGACAGTAAAGTTACTTTCTCGACTGGTATCATAGATAAGATAAAAAACTACGCACATGGTACAAATGATTTATTTTTCGAAAGTTGTCACGCAGTACAAACAGTCATGCTCCAGCATACACAGTCAGTATGTTACAAAATTGTTTAAATCATAGAAATATTAAACTTATATCTATGATTTAAATCCTTTTATCTAGTTGGAAAAAGAAGGTACGAAGGTCCTAATTTTTCCAACTACAAGTATTCGCAACTTTTTTCAAACACAAACAATTAAATTACCTGCTGGCTAGATTCTCAAAATAACTGTCAATTTTATTTCGATTTTTGAAAGCATTGTTTTTAAACCAGAGTACCATTACCCAATTGGGTACTTGCCACCATTAATTAAAAAACATTACTTGTCTAAAAAAGCATTTTATACGGACCCTGAAAACCCGATTAATTTTAAATTAACGGCTATATTCGATTTTTATATGCTTTGAAATCAATTGAGTCAATGACGCCAATGGCGCGTTTTTTTGTCAATTGTTTGTCAGTTGACAAACAACAGGTACGTCAAAAAAGTGACGTCACCTGTTACTATTCTATTTTAATGTTTCTATTTTAATCCGAATCGCATTTTGACAGCTCATAAAAAGTACCTATGTCAATTGATTAAAAAGTAATACCCAAATTGCGTCCTTCCACGGCGACCACGGAACTATCTTTCTAGTAATTGACTTCCAAACAACCGATTTCGAAAGCATACAATCGCAAGTATTTATAAATCTTCTAAGGCATAGTTGATCGATTTAAAAGCATACCATATGCCTAAGCAACAATTACTTCAAGGCTAACCTTGAAGTAATTGTTTTGTACGCCTTGACTCATTTAATTACTTATTCAACTTCAAATGCAGTTTTAATTTAAGAGAACTGAGCCCTTCTTCTTTCTAAACTAAAGCTTCTACTCTATTGCTGATCCATAATGATCCTAACTAAACACCTACCATCTACATATTTGTACTTACCGAAAAGCAATAAAGATTGAGTATTGAGTAAAAATATCCATGGAGAGTATTTTGCACTTCAAAAATGTGGTTTAAAACAATCCAAATAACCCATGTTCATCCTTTTCCTCATCGTAAAAGGTTGAAGGACGTAATGATTCATACTGAACGTAGGTAGGTCGGTATAATATGTATAAAATACGTGTATGAAGCAGAAGTTTCTTGTTCATAAAGACGGGGAGGCGCCAGTGGGCATATACAATATGTTAGGCGCTGTTCTCACAAAATGATACCGTGTCCCACGATCCGGTTCTTTCAGTAATGAAGCGTAGCTTGCGTGTTCATGATTATATTTTGTGAGGCACTTGTGTGTGGCAGTGTACTGTTACTATGGTATACTTGTCAAAATGTTTTGTGAAAGAAAATGGTTTGTTTATTGTAAAGAATTGGCATTAAGTATTTGCTTCACACATATCCGTTTATTTGGATAAGGGTACGATGGGATTGACATTATATTATATTTGTTTTGCGAAAGAGTCCCTAAAATAAATGTAGAATAAAAAAAATATCCGTTTATTTACTTCAGTTACTTATTTACTCCAATTATAATAGCATTAGATAAAAGAGGCTCCTAGAAGCAGGCATGCAAAACATTTTATTTCAAAGATGAGTAAAAAACTATTTTAATTAAAATTGTTTTAACATAACTTTGTAAAATAGATCTAAAATAGCAGTCAATATGGACGTATAATATTATTAACAAATAAAAAGGATTTTAATGATTAGGCAACATTTGAAATTTGGTAGAATTATAGTGAAACGAATACCCATTCCCGGTATTGTTCATCCCTGCTTCTTTTAGGTTTTTAGCATTGACACTGTAATTTCAAATTCGAATGAAATAATACAAATACATAAAAGACACATAATTTGATAAGGTAAATTATTAAAATGGTTACAATTAAGTGCGACAGTTGCTGTAAAAATAGATTATAATAAATTTGGCGTCTAACGTAACTGCTACATGTTTATTGTGTACTTTTGTTTCAAGAGTGTACATTATAAATAACCTTTTTCAACTTCTGTCTCATGCTATTGTAAATGGGGTATAGTCTTAAAAATATCCTAAAAAAATTCAAAATCACTTTTGTTCGTCAATGTACAATCTTTTGCACAGAGCCACTCGTGTGTGACAGTGTACGAGCAAGCCCTTTCATGACTGAATTAGAAATAAATTACCGAATTCTTTACCCATAAAGTTCACGCTCTATAAATTCTTAAGGACATTTTTTTCTTCTTAATTCTGTCGTCGCCTTATTTAAATTCATATTCTTTATTGTACCTACACATAAAACACAAATACATCGCTCATCGTTTAGTGACATTAAAGATACTGAATTTGTTTTATTATCTGGAGATTTTGGGCTTGTAAAAAGTTGAATAGGATATTTATTTACATAGAGATTTAACAAAGTTAGATGATGACTTGCACATAATATATCCTAAAAAACAGATTCTGAAACATCATCATCTGCCTAGCCTTTTCTCAACTGAGTATGTTGGGATTGGCTTCAAGTCTAATTGGGCAAACCTGAATACCAGTATTTTACATGGAGCGACTATCTTTCTGACCTCAGCAACCCAATTAATGAGTAAAACGATATTCTTTACAAATACTGGTTGTCAGACTTTCTGACTTCTGAATACCTATCGACTGTCACAGCCGGGACCAATGGATTTACGTGCTATTCGAGGCATGGTGGGGTCTCGGATGAAATGGATGGTGACCCCTATACGAGGACCGACCATAGCTAGCATAGTTTAACCATGATTAATTGATCGAGCGGCTTTGGCCACATGTCCTGAAAAATAGGGAGTAAAATTATATGAAAATATGTGGATATGTGACAGCAAAATCGACAATGAGCGAAATAATTTGTTATACAATGACAGGAGTACTTGTGCAACAAACTGAAATCAGAGAGAATTCTAACAAAATTTTAAAATTACCTAATAATGTGTATATGATAGTGGACGAATAGGGGGCCATTTTTTTAACGTATCTAATCTAAACAATGAGGTATTGAGAAAAAATAACACCGCGACGATTCAATACTTACTCACTCTCCGTATAACAACTGTCCATGTTTTATTTCCGTTCACTGGTCTAATGCCTCAAAGAGTACAATATATACAATACATATACAATACAATGTATATATATATATATACAGAGCAATGCCTTGCCGTACTACATTTGACAACTATCTGTCATTATGTCACATAGTACATTCAATTGTCAACTGTCTGCCACATCCACAGCGTCTGTCTGAATGACTCACAGACGTTACATAACCTTTTTAAATTTTAAAAACTAAGAGCAACCTTTGTAGTATAGTACCTACTTGTAAATTCAGTAGGGGTGACACAGTCTTTACGAGAAAACGTGTTGTTTTTTGCAGGTGACACGCTGAACTCGCTCGAAGCTTGCCCGAACTATACTAAAGTCTTGTTGAATTTCACTTGTTTCAAGAAATGTGTGCAATTTTTTGAGGATTGTATGGGCTAATGTGGTAATAATAGCCTGACTCATGGCGAGTTGCACAAAACCAACATTAGTTTAACGAAGACCTTAAATTGGTGCTGTCACTTTCTTGTAAAAAATTAAGGGATGGCATGAATTTAAAGTCCCTGTTAAACTAACGTCAGTTTCGTGAAACTCAACGTAAAAGGCTTGAGATTACAAAATAGTCAGACGCTGTGGTTTTCGTAGTTTCCTTTGCGTAACTTTTAACCCTGCAGTAGTCGCGCACCTAAAAGTAACGGGAGTGGTCGCACGGGCTACATACGTAGTCCATTTTCAAATTGAAATAAATAAACTCATAAGCATAAACAGTTTATTAGACGTATGAAAATATAATCACTACAGTTTTCTTAACTAAAAATGATTAACATAACCTAATCATAACCTCTGTGTTACAAAAAATCAACAAAAATAAAAAATCTCTCTAAATTGGCACAAAAATTACAGGATTCGCTCTAATTGAGATCACGATAAAAAAAAAATACTAGGAACTAATTTCTAACTTCTATTTTCTGCACAGAGACACATAATCTTTGAATGATGCCCACATACGAACTTGTTACACGCGGTGCACATCTTTCTGGTGCTTTTACTGCGGGCTCTTCCAAAGTCATGGCAACGGCGCACAACATTACTCGATGTCGCTGCCGAGGGAGTTGGTTGGGTTTCTGTGAATCATAGAGGAATCCCCTATTCAGAGGAATCGTTTTTGACCACAATGTATTGTCAACTCCGGTATGTGTCAATGCGCGCGCGTTGCTGAGGCGGTTCATCATCTTCAGCCATGCCTCAATCGGTGCAGCTCGTTTATTAGTCATTTCTATGCTAAAAAATAAAAAGTCATTTATGTTAAATCTATCCGAAACTAATAAACAAAGTTTAAATAACGAATTTAAGTTAATTATCATAAAATTATTAAAAACACAATAGTTTGTCATGATAAAAATACTTACGTAATTGGTCGCGCGGGCTACAATTGTAGTCTATGCACTTCGCTGAAGTCCTGTGACACAACCGCTCGCGACTGACCCTTATGCTTCACTTAGCGTGTCTCTCGTACATTCGTTCGAAAGTACCTGGGAGCGCAGAAACATAATGCTTACCGATTCTGAGAAATTCTCGATTTTGTATGAGTGGGCTACATATGTAGCCCACGCGACTACTCCAGGGTTAAGTAATTTATGAAGGCACATATACACCAAATAAAAATAGCTGTTCCCTACATAAAAGCTCTTCAACACGATGAAAATAAATAGAACCAAAGGTTTTTTTACGAATTTCAGTCTCAATTTCAGTCTCATGGTAAAAGATGTTCGTATTCATAAGTACCTATTTTCATTCTCTAAAAATGGCCAAGCTAATTAAAACTCAGTCAAGGACAAGGGTTGGAATCGCATTATCGTAGGTATCAGTAGCCTGCGACCAAATATTACCCAAACAATCATACTTAAACGAACACTGCCTCGTGACAACATCTTTCCACTTGCATTGTACTATATATATACTAAAAAAGCGGCCAAGTGCGAGTCGGACTCGCCCATGAAGGGTTCCGTAGCAGCAAGTAAAATAATAAGATACAAGTTTTTTTATTTTTATATTTGAGTTGATTAAATGATACGATTAATGACGTATTAAAAAAAAACTACTAACTAGATCTCGTTCAAACCAGTTTTCACTTTGGAAGTGTCTCGCGCAAACTAAACAGTTTAGAAAAAAAATATATTAGAAATCTCATTATCATTTTTGAAGACCTATCCATAGATACCCCACAAGAATGGGTTAGAAAAAAAATTGAGTTTTAGTTCTAAGTATGGGGGGGGGGGGGGGTATAACCCCCAAAATTTATTGTTTTTGTTCTATTTTTGTGTGAAAATCTTAATGCGGTTCACAGAATACATCTACTTACCAAGTATCAACAGTATAGTTCTTATAGTTTCGGAAAAAAGTGGCTGTGACATACGGACGGACAGACAGACAGACATGACGAATCTATAAGGGTTTCGTTTTTTGCCATTTGGCTACGGAATCCTAAAAATCTATATTATCATAGAAAAAATACCCTTTAAAAAACAAACAAAAAATAAACTATAATATATTAACCTCGCTTCCACACAAATCTATTAAATTAGTTCAGTCTCAGATTATGAAACAAAAGGCAAATAGACCGTGCGAAACACTGAGAGTGAAGCCACAAAAGCAAATACAAATTCAATAACGAATACCTACAATCTCGTGATTGTATTCGCTTTTGAATTTTTATTTGTAATAGTATTTGTTTTTTTTAACAATGCTTTGCTTCGTGCTGTACTGACTCGTGTCAGTACAGCGCGAAGCGAATTGTAGGTATTCGTTTTTGAATTTGTATTTATTTTTGTGGCTTCACTGTCACAGTGTTCCCGCACGGTCTATCTGCCTTTTGTTTCATAATCTGAGAGTTCAGTGTATATAATAACAAAATGAGTCTAGTGACAACAAAGTGTAAATTTTTCTTATTATTAAGTTTCATAATTAAAAGTTTTCTTATTATAAGAAAACTTAACACATAGCACATGCTTAAATAAAATATCTCTCATCCACACTCCCATAAACAACCCTATCACTCCACATTAGCTCCTATAAAAAAACCTTAAATTAAAAAAACAGACCACCAGTACCAGGGAATCATAAAAATTAAGTTTACGATGTACCCGCGCGCGTCAATATAACGGCCCATAAAGACGGTCGAACGCCCGACCAGCGTTTAATTACTCGTCCCAATGATGTGGCTGACAAATTGCTGACAAGCCTGAGTGCGGCATATTGTTGTTATGTGGTCCGTTGCTTCCTCCGTTTCTATTAACTGCTGGATCGATTTATGTTGCTTTGTTGTACATGGTTATTGGGTGGGTCATTGTTTAGATATTTTTGGGTCAATTTATTGAGCTTTGATTGGTGCTGTCTTGGGTGTTGTTAACATATTCTGCAGCCTAAGTTATACAACTATTTTTCCATGTATTTCGGTAAGTATGCGTTTTTCGTGCATTCTTGACTAATTATATGTTTTATCCATACTTAATATTATAAATTCGAAAGTACTCTGTCCATTACATTTACACGACGAAATAGTTGAACTGATTTTGATAAAATTTGGTATGAATATAGCTTGAATCCCGGGAAAGGAAATAGGCTACTTTTTAATCCGCGACTATCCGATAACCGATATTCACGCGGACGAAGGCGCTGACAAAAGCTAGTCTATCTATATAAATCAATTATCGCATTTAGTTAATAAGATCACTTCAAAACGGCGCGACCAACTTGGCTGATGTGTTTTATTGTGTTCGTAACTGTCAGGACGTTTGTATGATAGAAAATTCTGATTTTCTTCGTTAGTAAATTACTTCCGTGCGAAACCTTAACCAAAAAGCCAGTTTAGAAAATCTTAGCCAAATATTATGGCCGGTTTATCCAATCGCCCCTGAACGTTATAATTATGCCGGTCATACACATTAGCGGTAGGCCGCCCTAATTTTGATCGTCAATTACAGGGTTTTGTTTTCCCTTCATTTCCAGATAACTGCGATTATAAATGACCATACCAAACCACACTCTACCAATATTTGAATTTAAAAATATACCGAACGTACTTTAAGCACGCGTAAGCATAATGTTTAGTGTGCGTAACATTATGCGCTAGCATAAACAGTGATTTTCCACACCAAAACTAAATGTCGTTTCCCAGAAGTAGTTATTGCTCAATGTTACTAAGTTTGATGGACATTAAGCGAAGTTAAAGGCTATCGGTGAGTTGCACAAAACCAACATTAGTTTAAAGGAGAAAAAAAAAAAATTAAATTGATGTTGTCTCTCTCTTTTTGATACAAAATGTAAGGGATCTCATAAATTTCAAGTCACTATTTAAACTAATGTCATTTTCGTGCAACTGACGTGTCTTTGTCACCTGTATACTGTTGTTCCAAATTATTTTGACAATAAAATATTAGCCCTCAGGTATCCCTAAGGGTTGAAAGTTCTTTCGCCAATAGGAGGCTGCCCCTCTAACCAAGTTACAAACATTTCGTATTGTTTCTCTTTTTACAATAATTAACGCTTCGTCGTAGGTAATCCATTTTTTATTTTCGACCACGTGACTTATCGTTGAATAGTTTTCTATTAGTGTTATCGATTGTTGATTGTCAATTTGGGTAATATGGCTAGGGAGAGTAACGCGTAAAAAACAAAAAACAAAAGAGTGCCAAGATACTCAAGAGAATTGTGAGTACCGAGTACAGGTTTACTAATCATTGATGTGCAAACCTGTGAGCTCGTATCGGTACCAATCTCACGCAAACTAGAACAACATGTCTTACAAGATGCTCGAACTCTCAGAATCAGAATCAGTATTTTGTAAAACATAGGTATTACAAAGCTGTTAGGTTAATATAATTGGCGCTATGCTTTGCCGTGAAGGCGTACAAATATAGGATAAAATGTATATTTAAAAAAAAAAACGAATACTAAACTAAACTAGTAATCCTTTAAAACTTAATAAAACAAACAATATAACAAAACTAAAAATAGACTAAAACAATATTAAAGGTTATCATTTATATAATCTTGAACACTATAATAACATTTTTCAATTAGTAGCGAGGCGAGAGCTTTCTTAAATTTTGATAGGGGCATATTTTTTATATTATCAGGTATTTTATTATAAATTTTTGACGCCATTCCAAAAAGACTCTTTTTCATCAAAGCGGTTTTGCATTTTATGTCGCACAATTGATTTACATATTGTGAACGCATAGGAGTCTTTTTTACTTCAGATATTTTTTTAAATAGGTGTAAATTAGTTTTAACAAATAAAGCAGTCTCGTAGATGTACATAGCTGGCATAGTAAACAATTTTAAATATTTAAAATGGGGTACACAAGTTTCGGTAGTTTTTAAGCCACACATGGATCGAATACATCGTTTTTGCGCTTTGAAAACAGTCTCTCTTTCAGTAGATTGTCCCCAAAGAAGAATACCAAACCTCAGTACTGATGCAACTAATCTATGATACGCTATTAAAAGTGTTTGTGCATTAACTTTTTTTAGCTTTAGCTTTCAGCTACTTAGACATTAACAGATCATCAAACTTTTTTTAATATTAGTATAATATACTTGCGACCTAGCCCAGCTTCGCATGGGCCTTAGCCTTCCTCGATAAATGGACTATCCAACACAAAAATAAATTTTAAATTCGAACCAATAGATCCTGAGATTAGCGCGTTCAACCAAACAAACAAACAAACAAACTCTTCAGCTTTATAATATTAAGTACCTATAGATTATGATGGAATGTTCGAGCGGCTGTGACACCACAGGTCGCTGCTGATCCGTTATCTAGCGCGGGCGTGTAGCGTGCAGGTGTTCAGAAAATAATACACGCAAAATAATAAGTAATTTACTTAAAAATATTGTAACAAAACTTCAAATGTTAGGATGAATCGAAAAAATCATTACACGCCGTTATGTAGATTCTAAAAAAAAAGAGAAAAAAAAAGTGTCCGTGGAGTTTCTTGCTCGTTCTTCTCCATAGAGACCTACCTACGTTTTGGAACGAGCAACTAGCTTCAACTCTCTGACTAACTGATCGACTCCTTGACAATTCAAAAGTGCCTGTAAATGGTTTAATTGAAATAAATGCTTTGACTTTGACTTTGACTTTCTACGAAATACTGAAGAACCGTGTATTATAAGATCACTCGTCAAAGTAAAGAGTAGGTACACTATTAAAACTGGCACATTTACCTATCTACCGCACAGTCGGCTCAGGTATAGGAAACTGACATAGGGTCGAATGGCCAGTGCGGGCCAGTGTTGAGTAGTGACGAGTATCGAGTGCAATCCATTCAGACAATACACGGACACTCGTTGATATGTACAGCTCCGATTTCTTGTTTACTTTGTTATGTTGGTAACATAGATTTTATACATTTTTAAGACTATCACGAATTCAAGCAAATACTAATCATTAACTGGATTTAATTCTGTCAAAAGGCATAGAGACACGTAGAAAAATTCCAATTTTTTGAGTAATTGGAACGTAGTTTTTTTATCTATTTCTAAGTAACATGAGATTTGTACTTATGTGAGCTGTTATTTCTGAATGGCAATATGATACATTTTGTATATTGAATTAGTTTGGTGTAATCAATTTTATTATAAAGAAATTGAGGCTCGTTTTTAAAGAACTATGCTCCAAAGAAAGTAGTTTTGTACGGAGAAGAATAGGCAAGAACTCCATACTTACTGTTATATTTATGAATTGGAAATACGACCTTAACTAGATTTGGTTTTATTTTATATTAAATGCACAGTACAGTATCATCCATTAATGACTATAAAGTTTTTAAAATAAATAAATACTTACTATGTGGTATGTACGAGAATTTTCAATTAAAAAATCGATAGAATTTCGACTCTCTCGTTCGTTCCAGACCCTCTAAGTCTGGACATCATAATTACTATAGTTTTATAAGTATACCTATACCCCCACTATAACCAGAACGTCTAATAAATTAGGAAGACGTAGTATTCCGATACTTTGTCGTCCTTTACTGGACATTCCAAAACAATATAGAGCGAACATAAACACTGCTGTAACACTATTGTGTTACTAGGGTAAATTTATGGAACGGATAGCAAAAAAACTCAGTTAACTCTTCGGATTTTTAAATCACGGAATGGGCAATCAATAATTGTTGCACTGCTTGGCAAAGGCCTCTTCTCATACAGAGAAGGCACGAGCATTGATCATCACGCTTGCACCACAAAGCGATTTCAGACTTATATCATCACTACATATTATAAAACAAAGTCCCCTGCCGCGTCTGTCCCAGCTATGCATGCCTAGATCTTTAAAACTACGCAACGGATTTTGATGCGGGTTTTTTTAATAGATAAAGTAATTCCAGAGGAAGGTTTTAGTACATAATTTGTCAAGCGGGCGAAGCCGCGAACATCAGCTAGTTAATTATAAAGCCCAGGTTTCCTCACGATGTTTTCCTTCACCGACATGAAATACTAAAAATTATTAAATCGTATTATTTTGTGTCTAGTGTTAATCGACTTTTGTTGCTAACTGTACTTAATAAACCGATCCCAGTTGATCCACACGTTTGTAAAATCTGTGAGACAATGGTCGGGTGAAACGCGGACACAGTTGTTCAACAATGAACAATGTGAACATTTCACAATGAAGGATTAGTGTACGTTCGTTAACGACATTAACTTCTTTGTCTGTGCATTACTGCACATGCGCGCGGAGTGAACATATGGCATTGAATCGATTTTTGAATGGTTTGAAGGCTTTATTTATATCGATGAGTGATACTAATAGTGCTTGTCGTATAAAATTAAACAAAAATTCTGCAGGATACTGCAGTGGCTAGTATTGCTATACTATTCTCTAACGTTGCCATTAATGACTGAGCTCGATGGCGAACTCGACATCGTGTCAGCCGTGAAATCGACGATCTGTTTTTGCTTTTTTCCTATTATGAACTGTCAAAAGTGTAAAGTTATTCAACTTTGAGTAGTTCCATCAAAAGTCCTTAATTTAATTGGCGCTAGCGCTGAGTAAGCAAGGTTAATGAATACGAAAATTTTACTCGCCGCTGCCGCAGCGTCGAACTTTAGGTTGAGTTACTTACAGAATTTCACCACTGTATACAACTCGATTCCTACCGTTCGAAAATTCTGAACAAGAAGTACCATTGTCAAATAATAATGTAGGTAGACTAACAGTTAATCTGCAGGCATTTTAATTACACCATCAAGAATTTGTAAAGTTTTAATTTTGTTCAGCAGTAGGACATCACAGACTGCTTAAAAAAAGTTTAAATTACTTTTAAGCAATTTTATGCTTTGGCTTCCTTCTGAAGCACTTCAAAAATCGAGTCGAAAATAGGTACAGACGCCAGGACATCAAGTCATATCAAACTGTCAAATTTCCCAATTGAATATGAACCTTACACATTTGCAATAAAGTTGAAAATCTATCGAAGAAACTTGACAAATTGTTGTAGCTTGCTGTGCTGGCCCCTGTAGGTACATACTTTTACGCCAGTGAACCCATGCTAGACCTACTGGCAATAAAACAATGTTAATTTCCTATAAAGGCTCCCATACATGGAGTGATCAATCTAATCGACGTTCTTAAACCAAATCGAATGCAGTAAACGATATAATCGCATCGGTTTAAACGGTTCTCTTCAGGTCGTAAAAACCACATACGGTTCCGATTTTAAGGACCTCTAATGGACCTGCAGGTTGAACAGGTCAGGTATGGCAAATTTTATACTTAGTTCGAATAGTTAAGCGACAGTCATTTCAAATGTAATATTTTCTCAAATATACAGCCTATACGGCCATGCTAGAAGCAAGATAATTAAGTGTATAAAACCTGTTTTCGAAACACTAAAACATCTATGTACCTACTTACATTTAAACTAAGTTATAGCTGTGAGATGAGTGATAGCCCTGCACGTCAACAAACTAAAAATTTCAATCAAAAGACGACCTTATTTTTTTAACAAAGTATTCGTTGCAAAAACTAAAAGAATCATGACAGGATTTGTACAAAAAAAAAAAGATGTTTAGAGAAGTTGAAATTCTAATTCTTATACTCTTGGGTACCTAAAGAGTATATTCAGGCATTTACAACATTTTTAAAACCCCGCAAAAACAGTGAACAATTTAACGAAAAGCTTTTTATTTTAGAACGAAACGGCGACTGACAATAACAATGACACTGACAGCCGCGATTTCGCCGTTCTTACACTGAAATTGCATCGTTATATGGGAAATAATGTTACAAATAGAACACAAAAAGTGGTAGTTAATGGTTTCCACTCTAAAACTATAACTATCTCATCAGGGGTGCCACAGGGCTCGATACTGCGTCCTTTGTTATTTATTATATTTATCAATGATATTGACATTTGCTTTCTTAATTCTAAATTTTTACTTTACGCCGATGACCTTAAAGTCTTTAGACCAATCAAAACTATACTTGACTGTCAACTGCTTCAACAAGATCTCAATCGTCTTGCAGATTATTGCACAAAAAATATACTCCAACTTAATTTTTCTAAATGTTGTTGTATTAGCTTCACTAAAAATAAAAATATATTTAAATATCACTATGCAATACACAGTGAAACTCTGGCAAGAGAAAGTTTGATCCGCGACCTAGGAGTATTACTAGCAGTATTACGCACATGTTAATAAAATTGTTAACAATGCTTATCGCATGTACGGCTTTGTGATGAGATCAGCCATAGAATTTAAGCACCCTAGTACATATTTATATCTCTATCCAGCACTAGTTAGGTCCCAATTAGAATATGTAGTACCTGTGTGGAACCCCTTCTACAATAAATATATTGAGTGTTTAGAAAGCACACAACGTAAATTTTTGAAGTCCATGCTTTATCACTGCTCTAAAAATTGTAACCTCTCTTACAGTGAGTTACTTAAAAAATATAAATTGATTTCTTTGAGTTCAAGGCGTACTTTTCTTGAAACTACATTTTTGTATGACTTATGTAATAACTCGTATGACTGTTTGGATATTAGTAACAAATTATGTTATATAGTTCCTAGAACATGCCACGGCCGCTAAGTGCGCGCACGATCTGTATTCGCCACTACTTCCAGTCGTCGTCGCTTGCGTGCGCCTCTTCGTCGCCTTATGAGCAACTTTAATAAGAATTTCTGCAATTTGGATCTTTTTAATTTGCCGTGTAGAAAGTTTAGACTCATGTCACTAAATATATTAAAAAACTTATGTGACACTGTTATTCCACTTATGCGGCACTATCAACAGCTTTATGTTTGGTTTACTATTATTATTCCTCTTTTTTATTGTTTAAAACGCTAGTCTTAAAAGGACATGTTTCATATTGGGCCCAGTCTATGTACACCACTTCAAAAAAGAGAGAAAAATCCGTACAATCCGGGAAAAATACAGATAGTTTATTTCAATGTATACAGTTGTGGTAGTAAATTGATATTTAACAATTATTTTAATGGATTTGCAATATGGCGTCACTCAGATTTAGCTACTCTATAAACCATAGATCGACCATTGATCATAGAAAGAGAGCTGTCAGCTGTCAGTGTTACAACAGTGTCATTTTCGTCCGTATGTTCTGTGCTTTCGTCTCATTTTGTTTCTTTTTAACAACCTTCCATTCGTTTTTTTGAATTCAACACCGTTTCTTTCCCATCTGTTTACCTGGTTATCCACAAATCAACGTACAAAATCAGAATTATAATTGTCAAACGTCATTAATCAATCAAAATGACAGCTTACCGCCATGATTCTTTTTGTCGTTGCAATTTCAAGTGCAATTTCTTGTGTTTTACCTGCTCAAAAAGCCATTTTAAAGTAATTGGACAGTTGAGAACTATTTGAAATGTGTTTCCCTATTTGTAAGTATGGTGTACAAGGACTGGGCCCAGGCTCCATACATTTTGAAACAACTCCTTTACCAAATTGTCTCATTGTCTATCTGTGGAGAACGTGGTTGATTTCACATTTGTATAATTTCTATATCCTAGGTTTTTTTGTAATTCTTAATGTGTAATTGTTTGTTTCCCCTAATAAATAAAATAAAAATAAAAAATAAAATAAAATAATGTCACAAAATAATGTTTTTTTTTCACACACTTGTCACATTTGTCTGCCAATTTAATAGATCTGTTAACGTTGAATGTCACTTTCTTTTTTTTATAAACACAAAATGGGCATCGAGATAAAACGAAAAAGTGTTATTTTCATTTCGTAAGTTGGAATCTTGTACCTACTAGAAGAGTTAAACGCTTGGCTTGTCATACAATTTTCAACAAGAATAAGCATAATTCGTGATCACCCGCTTAAAATATAAAGGCTCGTTACACAAAATACGTATAAAATATTTGACAGCGTTCATAAAAATCATCGTTAATTTTCCTCACGATTATGCACGGGTAATAACACTGTGGAAATGACCGAGCTCCCCAAAGTCCACTCGTTCATTCAATCAATCATTCCATTCATTCGCGTGGATCCTCCTCCCACCTCGTAACTCAATTTCACCTTATTATTCTATTAAATTATGCTCTGATTATTATGTATCGCGTGTTATTTTTAGTCTTTTGTGTTATTTATTTTTATGTTACAGTGGTATGAATGATATTGGAACTAGAAATCTTCTTAACCGTGTTTAAAAATGAGGAGGTAGTCAATTCGACACATATATTTCTGTTTTGACCACGCATAACTTTTTACTTGTGTAGTCTGAATTTGATGATTCTATTTTTCTTAAATATACCTCATAATATATATAATTGGTCCCATTTACATTTCATGAAAATAATTATTTTTTGGTGTTACCGTTTCTTACTCGTAATTAATTTAGATGTTATGAACTAGGCACTAAATATAGAAAAAAGAATACTTTTTTACAAAAAAGACAACCGCGATAACTTTCATTTCGGAAGTCGGTGGTGATACAGAACTACAAACAGAAGCAAAGCTTGCGGAATTAAAGTTATATTTTTGCTTTTTAGATTTAGAAGGCGGTTGTGTTTCGTAAAAATGATTTTTATTAAATACAATATAACTCAGATATCTATGAATATAACAGTACGCTTTACTATATTTTCAGCATCAAATAAAATTCTGTCCTCGATTTGAAGATCCTTGACTTCAATAGTATGATCATTAAAGTAATTGGTGGTAGTACGTATAGCACTACAAGACACTCACTGCTACCACTCATAATCCATATTGTGTCATCATCTACCTAGCCTTTTCCTAACTCTGTTGGAGTCTGTTTCCAGTCTAATCGGGCGGGACTGAATACAGTGTTTTGTAGTAGTGACCTTACTGGGTAACACGATATCCTTTGGTAAGACTGGTTGTCTGGTTGTCAGACTTTTGACGTGATAACGTCTTATAAATCGATGAACACCGACTGCACGCACGAAAAGGTGTCACGTTCCGCTGAGCCTGAGCGTGCAAGCGAGAGCGCGGAACGAGCGATAGAGAGGCACGATCAGCATAAGCAATAAACTCCGCCCACCTTGATGGAAACCATTATTTGCTTATGTTGTATATGTTAGCCATTATGTTTATATTTATGACGTTATCACGTAAAACTATCGTCTGTAAATCGACTTTACAGACAATCAATTTTTTTTTGGCTTCTGACTACCCATAACGACAGATAAACATGCACGAATAACAGTCGGGACGACGAATTTTCGCACTTTTCGAGGCCCGGTGGGATCTCTGTATGAAATGGGCGGTCACCCATCCACGAATCGACCTCGGCAACGTAACTTAACAATGACCGAACGATCCGCTTTTAACCTAAAAAACCAGCGTTGAATTACGTAAAAAAACACACACAGATCAGAAAAAACAGCTCGCTATGCCGATACGCAGATATATTCCAATGAAAGCGCTTTAAAAACCGCGTGATTTAAAGAGTGCAAAAACCAATGAATACCACAAACAACTCTATTACGCACCAGTCAAAAAAACAATCACACAGTTGCTCTCAAACAAATCTAGCAGCAAAACGATTTATAAAAACAAAAACGTTCCAAGTGTACGGTCAGCAACAAAAGTCGATTAATCCATACTAATATTATAAATGCGAAAGTAACTCTGTCTGTTACGCTTTTACGATGAAACAGCTGAACCGATTTGGGTGAAATTTGGTATGAAAATAGGTTGAACCCTCGGGAAGGACATAGGCTCCTTTTTATTCTGCGACTTCGTCTGTATCTACTATAACCGACATTCACGCGGACGAAGTCGCGGGCAAAAGCTAGTGCTTTATATTTTAATATTATAATTATTGAACACAATATTTTTTTCTAACTCCCCCGTGAAGTTCCACTGATGGAAAGCGGCCTCCCTCGAGTTTTCACAGGTATTCTTTTGATGTGCCTCTTTGCACCAGCCGGGCAGCCCTCTCGCGCGTCTAGGTCATCTTCCCACCTCCTTCTGGACACAATATTAAAGTAAACACAAAAAGGATAAAAAACCAAGAAAGTTTTGGCTTATGATCTTAAATGCTGAAAAGTATTAGAACTATTTTGTATCTATTTAGATGATATGATTAAGCCATGTGCTGCCAGCTGCGAATAGTCCATTTCTACTCATGGGTGTCGTAGAAGGCGACAAAGGGATTGATCAGAGGATGAGCAGCAGCGTGCTTCTGAGTACCATAACACATGCCAACATGCATCGGCCAAGCAAGGCGATTACGGCTGAATCCGGGTGTCAGGGGACATCTATGCCCAGAAGTGGGCATCTAAATGTTGACATGATGACGATGATAATGATGAGATGATATGAAAATGTAACCGTGTTAATCGACTTTTGTCGCTGACGGTAGAACGGTAGAACGGGCACGATACGTGTTTGGTACTTCCAAACACGTATCGTGCCCGTTCTACACTAGAGCATCGGATCATCCATCATTTTGCGCTGTTTGACACCGGGTTTCGTGTAAAACTAAAACACCACCACATCGGAATGTTCCTGTCCGTATTTTCCCAGTGGCTCTCCTGTTTACGAAAGCCACAAATATTTGACGAACTACCGTCGAAAATATTACGCCCTCATAATTACGAAGTTAGTTGCTCTGTTGTTACTTTGCTTGCTATTTATTTTTGAGGGCCAATGTTTGTTTTAGTCTATTTTTAGAACCTGTTAATGAAGCAAATATTTAAGGATGTTCTGTAGCAACAGTTGGAAATATACATGAACACAAAGATCTTTTCTTAGTGTTGAGTTCAGAATTGATTATTTATTATTAGGGTTTGCAAACAGCTTCAGTATACATTGGATCCTGGGTATAATACATACTAAGTCATGGATTTATAAAATCAGCATTTACAGGCCAACCAGCATGTTAAAAATAAGATAACACAAAGACAAAAAATATTCTTAACAAAATAAAACTAAGATTATTCTAGAACTTAACTTATATTAAATCATATAATTATCAATTAGATCAGATTTCGGTATCCATGTCACCCTTTAGACGCCCACTGCTGGGCATAGGTCTCCCCAAGGGGGGGTTCAGCCGTAATCGCCATGCTTGGCCGATGCCTGTTGGCGATCGCAGTAGGTGTTATGGTACTCAGAAGAACGTTGCAGCCCATCCTCTGGTCAATATCCCTCTGTCGCCTTCTACGACACCCACGGGTAGAAATGGGGTGGTGATATTCGTGACCAACACCACACGGCCGATTTCGGCAGATTTCGGTATAAAAATAGATTACCTATTGTATACGTATAATTTTACTAATTTTAAAGGAAAATATAATTAAATAGAGCAAAGAGTATTTTTTTTTGTTATAACTTCGGTATTTATAACGTGAGCTGATCCAAAAATCAACTATATTCGACTACCCCAGTTACTTAACTCTTTTGATGAATAAAACAAGCCAGCAGAAAGCTGAGGTAGTAAACATGTAAGAAATATAAACAGCAAAAATGCGCGGTAGGTACATTTGCTACAACTACTACACGACAATAGCCTTATTTGTATTTATCTTTCCCACGGTAGACTTCTAGCAAAATATAGAGACAGAAACATCTCTATCTAATCTCGGTGACTCGAAGTCTGAGCCTCAATTTGCAAAAAGGTAGAAGTTTCCCCTCCATTTCGTCGCTTCATAAGATCGTAGAGGGAGACAGAGCTTATTTGTTCCGCGAAATATGTATGAAGAATAAAGGTTTGCTCACATGACTACAGAAATATTTTTTATGGTTTACCTTGGCTGACAATATAATCATTATCTACCGTATACTCGCGTATCAATGACGTTCCTGTTACCTATTAAAAGTTTATTATACAATTGATTTAAATATAAATAAATGTAAATGGTAGTGGTGCAGAATATGTGATCATCATTGCTTACATACAATTCATGTTGCATCTTTTACAATTTTACATTACTATATTGATGTAATATAAACCCAAAATATAATAATCCTACGACTGTTCTTATTAGAATGTGGAAACTTTTTCTTAGTTGAGTTAATTTAAAAGTTAAATGTTGGCCTTAACTGGCGAAAAAATCAGTGGACGCCAATTTATCATTAAATAAAAAATAAACAAGAAAAAAAATGTTTGGCGTTTACATATTTAAACAAAAAGTTGCCAGTATTTTTATTGAATACAAAAAGGCCGGATGAGGAATTACAATTTTTCATGAAGAAAAATCCATGTAAGTTTGGAACCATATAACTGTGCCTTTACGAACAGATATAAAAAGATAAATGCGAATGAAGATGCAATGGAATGAAGAAAAATAACGTACCGTGGGTTGCGGATGTGAGGGAGGGAACAAAATTGTTTTCTCGTTAATATACGCAGATGACAGCACCGCTTTTATATATTTTTTATCCGTTATAAATTGAAGTAGGCACGGGAAACATTTTCGTAATGACTGTACTTTGTTCTGATTGTAATTTCGTGCGAAATTATTTTAAATGGTTTCTTTAATTTGAGAATAAATAAAAAGCATTGTGTCCTAAATTATTTGGTTTCATAATTGACTTGTAACATGTAATGGAAAAACTGTAAAAAAATAATAATAATGCTGATAGTTTTGAATCTAGTCAGCTTGTAAAATCATCAGACGTTTCTAAACGGAGCAAGAAAACGCACAGAAAAATCCACTCTTACTAATCAATAATATCTTAATGAAAGGCACAGCAGAGTCGTTTGTATGTATCTATGTAATACAGTCCTAATCAACCCAAACACCTAAATGAACAGCCCAAACCTTCATCAAACAAATTTGACGCAAACTATCCAGCTAATTTGGCAACAGAGGTTTGTAGCAATTCTTCTAAATGGGCCACATAACATCTTAGAATGTTGTGCTCCAACCAGCCATCAGTCAATGTCTGCGTGCTCTGAATAGTTGATGCCTGCCGTAGCCCACCTGCAACCCCGGTAACGTGGCTCCTGAGAAACTAGATGGACCGAGATCGTTAGAAAAATGAAGATTCATATGAGACGTTTTGTTATAAAGTTTTATGCAATATTTCCTTGATGTTTGTTAATGAGGATTTTGTTTGATATTTTCTTGTAGATATCTACTGTAAGTACTATCATTGGTTTTCTTGGTTTATAATTATGCATCTTAAGGGGTTGAAAATTGAGAAAAAATCTCGTAAAACTTGGAACTCTATTCCAAGTTTGCTAAAACCTGAACACAAGTTTGCTGGTTTGCCAATTTGCTATATTTTAATTTTAATGAGTAGGTATAATGATCGAGTGAGTATAGTGGTCGGAACTCGTGAATAAGTAGAATAATACGAAAAAGTCATAGTGGATCAATCGGTCATAGTTAAGCTGCGCTTGCCACGGTCGGTCACTGGATGGGTGACCATTCATTTCATATCGAGACTCCTCCGAGCCTCGGAAAGCATGTAAAGCCCATGTTGGCCCCGGGTATCATTCTTAGATCTTTGACAGTCGCTATGGGTAATCAGAAGCCAGAAAGTCTGACAACCAGTCTCCCCAATGGGTACGGGTATTCCATGTGAAACACTGGTATTCAATTGCATCTGGCCGACCCCAACATGGTTGGGAAAAGATGATCGAGTATAAATACTGATACCGACTTCGTCCGCGTGAATGTCGGTTATCGTGGATGCAGGCGAAGTTGCGGATTAAAAAGTAGCTTGGGGTTCAAGCTATCTTCATTAAATTTCATCAAAATCGGTTCAGCCATTTTGTAGTGAAAACGTAAAAGATAGAGTTACTTTTGATAATATTAGTATGGATTAGCACAAGCATAAGCATTTCATTATGTCAACCTTAAGACGCCCAGTGCTGGGTATAGGTCTCCCCCAAGGAAGGTTCAGCCGTAATCGCCATGCTTGGCCGATGCATGTTGGCGATCGCAGGTGGTGGTATGGGTAGAAGGACGCTGCTGCCCATCTTCTAGTCAATGCCTCTGTCGCCTTCTACGACACCCACGGGTAGAGATGGGGTGGTGCTATTCGCGGCCGGCACCACACGGCATACGTGACCGGCGGCACCACATGAGCATTTATTTTATTAGTATTCTATTTTTAAAATGTTGTAATTTAATGTTGCGTGTTTATCTGATAAGTTTGTGTAATTGGCTCATCGAAGCCGTGTCAGCAAAAACAAAATAAATAAATCAATAATAACATTAACAAAGGTTGTTAATACCACATGAGTTTATAAGCAACAGACGGGTGAACATAAAGACTTAAATAAAAATGCCGACTACGCCTTATCCGCACGCATCGGTTATGTTATAAGTAACTATGATATTAAATTCATCTAACTGTCACATTAGGCAGTCCGCCAAAAAGTTATCGTGACTTTTGCATCATATTTTATTACATTGTACGGTTATCATTATCATTTCAACACAATATTTTACGACGAAATAGGTACTTATACCGTTTTTAGGGTTCCGTACCTCAAAAGGAAAAAACGGAACCCTTTTAGAATTACTTTGTTGTCCGTCTGTCTGTTATCCCGTCTGTCTGTCAAGACCCTTTATCTCAGGAACGCGTAAAGGTATCGAATTGAAATTAAAACCATATACTTAGGTCCATGGTCCCTTGAAGCTGTGAAAAAATCTAAGTTAACGTGAAAAACAGATACGGCTGTTTATATCACAAAAAACGTACATTTCGACACTCTCAAGGGAATCAAAATTTATAGGCTACTTTCCGTTTACCTAGAATTATGAAATTTGGCAAGTAATTTCGTCTTATACTACAAATACCTACAGGGAAAAGTCTGAAACCATTTGTAATTGAATCATAAAAAATATATTATTTATGTATAACGAGCTTTTGTTCACGATTCGGTCCGTGTGAATGTCGGTTATCGCGGATGCAGACGAAGTCCCGGATTAAAAAGTACCATATGTGCTTTCCCAGGGTTCAAGCTATTTTTATACCAAATTTCATCAAAATCGGTCAAGATTCCGTAAGAGTTACTTTCTCATTTTACATTTTACAATTTTTTACGGAATCCTCGGTGAGCGAGTCCGACTCGTACTTGTCCGGTTGTTATTTATACCTATCGGTACCGATTTTTATAATGAAAGTAGATGAACCTTTTGGTTTGAGACTTTTTAACTTCATCAATTTCAATTAACTCCGAAATATAAGCGTAATAATATTTTCATGCTGGCAAATCATACTAACATTTTCCCAAAATTAATGTTGAGTTTATTCATTAAAGGCGTGTGTTGTATTGTGGAATCAAAGTTGAGCGAAGGTGACATTAGGGGAGCTGCTAGGATATTATTCAGCAGCGATGTGGTGGCGTCTTACTCTCCAGAAACTCTTTCAGCTCTGGAGAGTAAACACCCAGCGCCTGCGGATGGTCTCGCCTTTCCCGACCCTCCCGAACTCCCCGATCTGGATTCGAATTTTTTTAACATTTCAGCTCCGCAGTTATTAGCAGCCGTGGGTTCCTTCCGGAGTGGTTCCGCTGGCGGCCTCGACGGCTTAACTCCACAGCACTTAAAGGACCTGTTGAGCTCGGCCGCCGGGGATGCTGGTGAGTCACTGTTGAAGGAGCTTGCGGCTCTGGTTAAACTTATGCTCTGCGGCGGTGTGAACGATGCCGTCGTCGATGTCTTGTATGGGGCAAACTTATGCGCCCTACGCAAGAAAGACGGCGGCATTCGTCCTATCGCCGTGGGGTGCACCTACAGGCGTATGGCAGCCAAAATTTGCTGTAAAATTTACAGCGAAAACCTAACCAAGAAGTTTCAGCCCCTGCAGCTTGGCTTTGGTTCCAGAGGGGGCTGCGAGGCTGCCGTACATGCCCTTTCCACTTTTTTAAAATCAAACAAAGGTGAGGTCATTCTTAAGGTTGACGTTAAGAACGCTTTCAACTCCGTCAATAGAGACACTTTGTTGGCCGAAGTCAAAAAAGAATTACCCGAAATTTATGGTTTTATGTGGCAGTGTTACAGGCACCCTTCAAAATTGCTTTATAAGGACAATGTTTTGGAATCTGCAGTCGGATGTCAACAAGGTGATCCTCTTGGGCCAGTTATTTTCAGTTTGGCTATTCATCCTATAATACAAAAACTAAATTCCAAATTTAACGTATGGTATTTGGACGACGGAACTCTAGGAGGTGATATAGACACCGTTTTGAAAGATTTTCAACTTCTGAAACAGCAATTTCAATCTATTGGCCTAGACCTGAATCCCTCCAAATGTGAAATTTTTCTTTGCGACTCTACCAACAAACAAACAGCTTTAGATAAATTTAATGCCATAGCTCCAGAAATCAAAATTTTAGAAAAAAGCTCACTGCACCTCCTAGGTTCCCCAGTTTTAGAAGATAGTTTCGCACCTTTCATTGACGAAAAAATTAGACGATTTGACGATATTTCGGATAGGCTCTCCAAAATTAATCTACATTCGGCATTTACCCTCATCAAATATTGTTGTTTTGGCCCAAATTTTATGTATTACCTTCGCTCTTCACCTTTATGGAAGCAGCCACACCTTTTGGACAAAATTGATCAAATTATTAAAAATACACTCACTTCAATTCTCAATGTGTCCCTGGATGACCGAGCGTGGCTACAAGCCACACTACCTATTCGTTTCGGTGGTCTCGGGATCCGCAAAATTTCCAGTGTTAGTTTGCCGGCGTTCCTGTCCTCCGTCCACAGCACCGAAAAGTTAACCACAAAAATCTTATCCTCGTCACTGGTTGACTTTGAAGTGCCGTGCTTGACTGATGCGGTGAACGCCTGGAAAGTGGCTTGCCCAAATACGGTTCGGCCCGTGAACCCATCTTCCCAGAGACAGTGGGATGAGCCGCTCTGCAGGTTGGTACGGAATAAACTCATTAATACGTCCACCAATTCTGCTGAGCGTGCCCGCTTGCTGGCTGTGGGTGAGTGGGAGTCGGGCCTCTGGCTTCAGGCACTGCCGTCACCTAACATAGGTACTATGCTTGGTGACTCTACATTCCGGCTCGCTACATGCCTACGTCTGGGCGCTCCTTGCGGGGCCCCGCATCGCTGTCAATGCGGTGCAGTTGTCGACTGCCTCGGTCACCATGGCCTTTCCTGCTGCAAGAGCGCCGGCCGGATAGCACGGCACGCCAGCATTAATGACATCATCCGTCGTGCTCTTGCCTCCGCCGGCGTGCCAGCTGTGTTAGAACCTATTGGCTTGGCACGTGACGATGGAAAGAGACCAGATGGAATGACCATAATGCCGTGGAAGTTGGGTAGGCCTTTGGTGTGGGATGCAACTTGTGTCGACACCCTTGCGCCATCCCATCTTCCTAGCACGTCGTGCTGTGCTGGGGCGGCTGCTGCAGGTGCGGAAAACCTCAAACGGCGTAAATATAACAACCTTCTTGAAAGTTATATGTTTGAGCCGTTTGGGGTCGAAACATTAGGGCCATGGGGCCCGAGTGCTCACCTTGTTTTTAGGGACATTGCAAAGCGGCTGGTCGACTCTTCACGTGACCAAAGGGCTGGCCTTTTCTTGGGCCAAAGAATTAGCATTGCCATTCAACGTGGTAATGCTGCTAGCCTTTTGGGCACTTGTCCCATTGAGAGCGATGCGGACGAGTTTTTTGATGCCCTGTGAGCATTGTACATATTATGTGTTTATATTTATTTCTAAGCTTTGTATATAATAAACCTAGTTATATTTATTTGAATAAAATAAAAATTGCAAAAATGTGTAAATGATTAGAGTTTGGTATGTGGAGAGAACATTAAAACTTTGATCACTTATGTCAATTTGTTTATTCATTTATTTCAGTGTATTTTCGTTTAAATAATTATAATGTTTGGGTTATCAATGAAATGTTCCTTCAACACATTTCAAACATGAAAAACCAACTAACCTACAATCAATATTGGTCAACTATTCCAGTCCATTTATTCGGGTTATTCCAGTTTAGTGTGCATTTAGATTGGTAAAGCAAGGATAAGTTTACTTTCTCATAAACAACTTAATTATTTCTGCTTAAGAATAAAATACTGCTCTCCAAATTATATGGTCTCTGGGTAGACTGACCCTTTTTGGCACCATCTAAAAAGTCCCGATTAAATAATTTTTTGGATCGTTTCATACATATTCTTTTCCATTTTTGAATTTAATTATCTGATTAAACATATATTATTATGACTAAGGTTGGTGACAAAACAGGCCCTTAATAATACAATGAATGTAGTAAATACTGGTTAGTTGTAATAGATAATTTTAACTGCCTAATTACAATACCAATATTTTGAATTTAGAAAATTGTAATATTCCAGCACTCTACCAAGAGTGTCAGTCTATTCCACCAAAAATGTAAACGCGCCAAACGATTCCAATGACGCGGCCATGTTGTGACGTATGTTCGTGCCATAGACAAGTGCGATTCATTCAAGTCAACCGCCACAAAACCGAATGTCTTCGCACTGATGAATGAAGCTCGGTGTACTAGAGGGGTGAGAGCTAGCTCGGTACGGCTGCATCGAGTTTAACTGGAAGGGACAAGTTTATATCGTGTGCGGGTTTATAAAGTTGGAAACTGTCGACACTGGAAGTGTTTTAGCTTGGCTTTTGAACTAAGAATAATAAAACTGGGTACATGGAATGATCAATACTGGGAACTAGTGTAGAAAACGGACAAGCGAACTGAGGCTGACACGGATTTTCCGTTAAAAAATTCTCTATTCAAAACAAGTTGTCAAAAAGGTCATCGAGTCGAGTTTTCATAATGGGTACTTTGAGTGACGTTAAATGGAGTTGGAGGATTTTTTGGTAGACAGACGGGATTTAATTTAATATTTCAAGAGCTTTTTATAGTTTTGCTATGAACATCTTTTTTTGCTGCTGTCAGATGCCGATGGCAGAGAGCAAATTTTGAAACTGAAAATCTATATTCTGTTAATTAGTCTGTGGTTATAATTAATGATGAGGGATTAATATCTTAATTAATTGAATCTGCTTTACTATGCTTCGTAATGTAATATGTCTCCGGAAATTAGTTTAGTTGTCATGAATATTACGGTGAAATTTGTGCTGATTCTGTTATGCGCAGGGAAATTAAATTAAGTAAGAGTTTTGCTGACATTTAGAGACATATTCCAATCTACAGCAGATTGTGACATGCCATGCTTAGAAGTGGTGCTTAGAAACCAAAATTTCAAAGTCAAATGATTATTTTAGACTTTATTTTAGAGTATCTATAGACACATTTCAACAAAAATATAAAGAAAAATAATCTAGTACCACCTTCCAAAAGGTAGTTTTATTTGGAGAAGAATGGGTAAGAAACACCATACTAACATTCACTAGTTATATTAGAATATCTACAAAGTATTACAGATTAAGAAATGACAACTAAATTGTATTCATAGATACATAGTGTTCATATACTCGTATTTACAAATGTTAAACTGAAGACACATTTTAACAGACAATAAAATAGTGTCAAAGCTAGTGTAATCAACAAGCACAAATAAATATTTTTGATTGTTATATTTGAGTTTATTAAGGGGCTAAATCTATGCACCCGCAATACAAGTACGGGCCAACGTTTCATATAAAAATGTCACCATCAACAGGGTAAAACTTACCCTCAACCAAAAACATTGTTTATTTTGAGTTCCAAGACCCATAAACTTTGATATATTGTACCGCTATCAGGATATTAAAGTTTATGCCTCTTAGAGGTATTAATAGCCCCTCTGTGCGGCAACAATGCTCTCTAAATACCAAGTAAAGGGCAAGCCCCATGTGGGAACAGGGCCTTGACATCGCTACACATGGCAGAATTTTTATTATATTTTATGTCATGATATTATGTTGTGTAACGCGTCGGGTGTCCGGGTCAGAATAGCACCCACCCTTTTTATCCCGAGGGAATCGTAGAAGACGTCTGAGGGTAAATCCGGAACTTAAGCAGCAGCGTTTTCCGTGTACTAAACAACCTCACTGCGATCCCCAAGACGCCTGCCAAGCGTAAGGGTGTTATCAAACCAATCAAGCGATCGTCGATCGACGACATCGATCCATGGTAGAATAGATTAGTCGACGTCGATCGATAGTTTCTACCAGACCAACCTATCGATTGTCGATCGACGATAGATCGATGGTAGAATTGATTAGTCGACGTCGATCGAGATACTTGATTATTATTACTGATGGATTATAGCTGGGGTTAATCGATCAACGTCGACCGATGCCATCGACCGGCAATCGATCGATTAGTTAGTGAAACGGTATCCGTCGATTAACCAAAGCTTCCACACCAATCGAACAACGTCGAATGATGTCGATTAATGGCGATTAGTAACACCCTAAGACCCCCGCCTCCCTTGCCCTTACAACCCTTGCCCCCTTGCACCCTTGCCCTTGGGGAGGTCTTTGTCCAACAGTGGACGTCTTCCGGCTGATGATGATATGTCGGGATAGCCCATTGGTTAAGACACCTCTCTTGCACGAGATTGTGGGTTCGCTACCGGGCACGAGCAAGTACCAATGTCCTCCCATGAAAGGGCTCCCTTTCTCCTTTCCAACCCTCTTTGTCTAGAGCTAGTGTGGACCAATCCCTCTTGTAAGCGTCAAGCCCATCCCGCCATCTTCGCCTGGGTCTACCACGATGTCGCTGGACGTTTTCCCGAACCCACATTGTGGTTGTTTTAACCCATGGTCCGTTCGACATGCGGAAGATGTGGCCGACCCAGTCCCACTTAAGCTGGGCTGCTTTTTGAGTGACGTCGGCAAATAAAAGCGGTAATTACTGGGCTCTCAATTTTTCTGTTTATGACCTGGTTATATTTAATACTAACGACCGCCCCGGTTTCGCACGCAAACTATGCGTAAACCTTTCCCTTGAATCACACGAACCACTGATGAAAACCGCATTAAAATCCGTTGCGTAGCATAAAAGAACTAAGCGTACGGAGGGACAGATGGCAGGAAGGGACTTTGTTTTGTACAGACGCCATCACATCAAGCCATACCTAACTGTCAAATTTTCCTAATTAAATATGAACCTTATAGTTTTGTAATAAAGTTGAAAATCTATCAAAGAAATTTGACAGATTGTAGTAGCTTGATGTGCTGGCCTCTGTACATGTAGAGAAAAAAGAGGTGTTTTTATTCGGCCCAAACATACAGTACCGAGGTACAGAATAATATTAAAATTCTTACCAATAAATTGTATTTTTTCAGTATTTAAAATCCTTTAATATTCGATAGAATAAGAAATAAAAGAATATGAAAAAACACAACCTCGCAACGTAACTGCGTTTAAAGAAACGTTCATGACAGCGTTGACGGCTGTCAAACGATTCTATCTGTCAATATTACATCGATGTTTACTACCCTTTCCAGATCGGTCGACTGACAAGGGGATCTAATATTGACAATAATGCTATCAACAACAACATAAAAAAATATCGGCCCTGGAACACTGTCTTTTGGCCAGTAGCTAACTAAACGCAAAAAATAATGTGAAATGTGATATGAATGTGTTTTTTAATTCTTGTGCCCATAATGTTTCGCGAAAAATGTGTGCTAGAAAATAAACTTATTCGTAACACATTAACAAAATTCTAATCAGTATATTTTGAGGTTTTCATACGTTTATAAAATGAAGTAACGAAACGCATTATCGGAGAAGTGAATCACGAGATTGTTTCACTGTGATTTTTTCCCTGTAGTTTCGTACCTTTGTCCTTAAGGTACAACTGTTGGGCCACGATTATAGGTTAAAAAACCTCTCCTTTTGGTTAAATTAGAGATCCATAAGAAAATTGACGTGGACAAAGTCGTGAGCAAAATATCGTAAATATCAACCAATTCCATCATTCGTTAGAGATTATTTTTTATGTCTATGGCAGGCGACCAGCTCCCTCATCCGAGTAATATTATGGATGCCGAGGGCACTCGTGCGCTAGCTAATGACCGCACGTTCTGTTCCTTTGAGCGAAACCGATGAAGTTCATTGGTAGAATACGCTTATTATTCGAGAATATCTTTTAAAAAGATTTTTTAAATCATATCTTTGCATTGGATGTATGTATTACCGGTACCGAGTTTTGACTGTAACATATGTACTGGTATGGAAATGAACATTATAATTCTATCTAGAAATACCTCAGCAGTGCAAAGGTGCATTCAAGAGGGGATACAAATATGACTGACTGACTGACTATTGTTATTGTTAATGTTGATTGTTTATGGGTATTGTATGATGGATATAGATATGTGTATTTAGTTAGTGTTTAATATATGTGTACGACATCGTCTTGGAATAATCTGTAAGATGTTGTACTTATTGTCATAAATAAATAAAATAAATAAATAGAGTCTATTGTTAAATTGCTACCTTGGGTCCTGGGCCGTCGTTCGCAAAAAAGTGAGTAATCGGCCAATCGGATCTTATCCACCTTCTTCATCTGCCTAGCCTTTTCGCAACTATGTTGGGGCCGGCTTCCAGTCTAACCGGATCCAGCTGAATACCAGTGTTTTACATGGAGCGACTGCCTATCGTACCTCCACTACCCAGTTACTGGGTAACATGATACCCCTTGGTAAGACTGCAAAGATCTACGAATGACAGCCGGGACTAACGGCTTTACGTGCTTTTCGAGGCACGGAGGGAACTCGGTATGAAATGGATGATCATCCACAGACGTAGCGGTGATATCGTAGCTGAACCTTCGACTGATCAATCTACCTTCAGCCACAAAATGAAGGATCGCTCCCGCCATCTTTAAAAATAATTACCTAAACTTGCCAGACTCACTAGGGCTACTACTGCATTGACTTTGTAGGTTTTATTTATAACAATATGAAATTTTATTGACACTGGTATGAAATTTCATATTGTTATAAATAAAACCTACAAAGTCAATGCAGTAGTAGCCCTAGTTAGTCAGGCAAGATAGGTAATTATTTTAATAAAAAAAAAAATTAAGAAAAAAATTGTTATAAAAAATGCGAAGAGGTCTCTTTGCATTTTTTATAAAAAAAAAATCCGTTCGTCATGAAATGTCAATGTCTCTCATTTATTCATTTAGACAAAACGTGACAGTCGAGACTGATGTCTGCCTGAAACTGCTTGAGATTGCCTATAAACGTAATGTCAATGTGTGCGTGAGTAAAATGGCGGTTTGTTCTGAGTGGTCTCTCTGCTCGGGCGCGCTCACCCTTACGTACTTTGTGCTTCAGCTCCACTAAATGCAAGTGAAACCATACGTGAGCGTAAAAAATAATAGCTGCACAAAGACGTTTTAATGCAACTTCAAATTTCGAATGTGTCACATCTGCAGAGCCTTAAAACTTATAACGTCGGCAAGCAAGCTTGTCGCACAAAATTGATATTTGATCGTTTCGATCCGAGAGGCGACGGTACTTGCGCTAAGTTTTATTATAATTCTTGTCTGAGTTTAAGACCTTACTAAGCTTAACTTGGTGTTGCTTACAGTTTTTGCAATAACAAGGTAGTATCAGTCAGACGTTTATTTAAGACTAGTGACATTTTGATTCGATCGATTTATAATACACGAACTTTATCTTTAAACTAGTACTTTGCCCTATCCCATTTTTTTATAACAATATACATCCTATGGAATTCAGGGATAATGTAGTTTCCTATCAGCGAAACAATTTTCAGCATCGGACTAGTCGTTTTTGAGATTAACCCCAACGAACACAGACACATCGTGCCGATGGACTTTAATTTATAATATGTAGTGATAATACACCACCAAAACAAAGAATATCTAACCAATTAACAACACGGTTTGTGCATTGGATGAGACATTGACTGCTGCGCTGCGTGTCGCGGGGTCGATTTCCGCACAGAGCAAATATTATATGTTAGTATGGCCAACAAATAGTTGTTTCGGGTCTGTCTGTTTGTGTATGTGAGTTTATACGTTTGATAACGCACTCATGACACAGGAGAAATTCCTGGTGAGTTAAAAGAAAAAAAAAACATTAATCTTAAGTGTGCAATGTTGTCAAATACCATCTATCTGTACCCACACTAAAACTTTAAATAACCTCATTACGACAAAACGATAAAATCGTTTTTTATATCGCACTCTTTTTACAAACTGTGGTCTGCTAATGTGTATGAAACAGACGATTAGGCACTAAGCTTGAAAGTTTGACAAACAGACTTACAAAAGACCTGTGTTTGTGTTGCACTTAAGAGAAAAATACAAAGTAACAAGTAGTCGTTAAAGTCGCCCCAGAGACATGTCACTGTTGCACTGTTAGATAGATGATAGGGTTCCTATCTGAAAGCTTTTGCAAAAACATACTTACAGAATAGGAACCTACGTGTATTTACTCTGGTCATCATCAGCCTAGCGTTTTCCTAACTATTTCGGGGTCAGATTCCAATTTGCAGGCACAGTTTAATATGTTTTCGGCACAAGTTTGGGGTCGGGTGGCCATGTGTGAAATGTCCCCACATATTATTATTATTATCATTTATTTATTTTCTTTACATGTTAAATTACATTTTTAAATATTGATAAAAAATAAAAACATTTAAAAATATAAAAAATAGTAGCCCACCGCGTCAGGAACAGGGTCCAAGCTACCGGTGGTCAGGGCTCCTGAGATATGAATCTCCTAACAATACGTGCCGTGTCCAGGAGTACCGCTTTCTGAATCAAGCCCTTGATCCAGCTGCCCAACGAGAGCCTCCTCAGATGTTGGTCGAGGTTCTTGGAAATTATTCCATTGGCCGTAACGACTATCGGCACAATGACTGCTGTATTCACATCCCACATGTCGACAACCTCGCGAGCCAAGTCATAATACTTTATTTGTTTATCTTTCTCAGTTTTAACGAGGTTATTATTATTATTATTAAATTAAACTCAGTTCTCGATTTGAAAATTCTTGACTTTAATAAATATGATTAGGTGGTAATAGTAGGTACAGCAGCAGCACAAGATACTCACTGCTACCACTCATAATCCATACTGTCATCATCTTCCTAGCCTTTTCCCAACTATTCTGGAGTCGGCTTCCAGTCCAATCGGGTGAAACTGAATACCAATGTCATCATCTTACATCTATCCTACCTCCACAAAGCAGTTACTGGGTAACACGATACCCCTTGGTAAGAATAGTAGCAAGACTTTCTAGCTTTTGACTACAGAGACACAGAGACATACAGATTTGATTTACCTAATTTTCTATCATCAATCATAACATTTATTCATTTTAAAACAACTATCAACAAAATAAAATCGTAATTTATCAAGTACCTTTCGTCGTAGCCAACTTGCTACGACTAGGCGCTACGCGCTACGGTCGTAGCATAGTGACACATAAACAAACTAACCGTTTGCGTATCGACGCTCCCCGTGTTTTAAAGCCAGTTTTTGTATTCCCTCTCTAGTTTGTTTAGAATAGAACGGTAAAAAGTAAACGGTTAAAATGTTTTATTTAAACCGTTTAGCCAATATTTATTTTCCGTGTAAAGCGTGCTTTGAATAGCGTGCGTGAGAGGTTATCATATAAATTCAATTTATTATCCCGGTGACTGACTGATAGGTACATTATAATGGAAAAGTCACAATGGTTGTTACATCGATTGGTGATAAAAGTATGTTGTTATGTTCATAAAATATTACCTCATAATTTTATAATCTTTTGACTACTTCAGGTAAACAATATATTCACCACAAATTAATATAAATGTTTTCTTAGAAATTTCTACACACAGGAAGTATATGACAAGTTAGACTTTCTTAACACTCCATAAATGTAGATTCTAACTTGCAAATTCGATTGAAATGTAAAATTCTTCTTTGTAGCTAAGGAGAGAAGAAATAATTTAAATATGAAGTTGTTTCGTATACAGGGGAATTTGCATCACAAATATAAGAGTATTTGCAGATATATTATAATATACTCTTAACACTCGTAGGATAAAATAACACGTAATATTGGCTTATATTTTCTGGTTAACTTGAAAGCACGCGCGTATTAAACGTTTGAGATGTTTACTGGTTAAAGGCTGGCTAAAGGTTGACGTGTGTGTGTGTGTATGTGTGTATCTATACCAAGAGAGAAAGAAAAATGTTTAAAAAAAGAACTTAAACCTGATTATTTCAGTTTTAAAAAGGGAGGTTATAATGACAAAAAATGATAGTCTAAAATCCCTTAAATTCATCGTCTGCCGACCCTTTTGCCACTAACCTTGGACCCTTTTGCCCCTTGGTGAGACTAGTTGTCAGATATTCGGGCTTCTGACTACCCGCCACGACTCTTAAGAATGGTCCAATTTTGATTAATTTTTTAACAAACTTATTCAATTTACCATGTCTAAATTGAATTGGTTTGTTTAAAATTTGTTACTATCCAGCAATAACTGTTAAATTAATAAAATAAATCAGAATTAAATATCCAAAACCAATACTTACAATTATTTCGAAAACTTGGAAACTCCTTGACGTGTGTATTTCCTCTGGCAGTACTAAAGCCAAATACAATAATATAATTTGGCTGAGCATCTGAGAAGACTTTGCTCTATGTAATGGAATCACAGAGCTTTACACTGTGAGATAGACAAAGAGCTTTCTAAAGGAGGCTATGCTGCAGTACCTGTGCATGCACTTTGTAGAGACCGCAACAGGATCAGGTAAAGACGATTACACTAAGAACTCTATTCAAAATGTAGTAAGTAGGTATGTAGCTAACAGATCTGATTAGGTAACTTAAAACTTGCATTAACGTTAAATATAACATTATCGACATAAGTAGACTGTTGATCCTTAAAGTGCTAAATGTATTATAGGATCTCATTGGACACAGTTACGCAAAAAATGATAGTCTAAAATCCCTTAAATTCATCGTCTGCCGACCCTTTTGCCACTAACATACCTTATTTTTAAAACTGTTGTTATTTTTAAGACTACCCGCCACGACTCTCAAGAATGATATTCGGAACCAACGGCTTAACATGCTTTCCGAGGCTAGGGAAAAAAAACTCATAAAAGTTCTACTTTACTTTTGATTAATTAACTTTTGAAAGTAAATTAATGGTGACAAAATGAAGAATATGAACTTTACTCCAGTGTTTTTATTCTTAAAGAGTAATCCCGTAACTTTACTGTATTTTTATGACAAAACCAAAGAAGCAGATTTCACTATTAAAATACTTTTTATATCAACAGACACTGCTGTCTGTGAAGTTTTTATCACCACAAAAGTATAGTATTACACTTTTGCCATCCGAGGAATCTAGGCCAAGCACTCGTGTTTTAAATGAAAACCTCACGCTTTCTCAAGAACTGTTTAGCTTTTTTGTTCTTACCATTATAACGATTAAGTTTTATTATTTGGTGCGCTGCAGTGTTATCCATACTTAATATTAATATTTTGAATACGAAAGCAACTCTTTCACGATGAAACGGCAGAACTGTAATTTGACATGAAGATAGATTGAACTCTAGGGGGGGGGGGGGCTACTTTTTAATCCGCGACTTTGACTGCATCTACCCAATATTCAAGCGGGCGAAGTCGCGGGCAATAGCTAGTACAAAATAATTATACCTTGGCTGCCATGTTTATGAGTCTGATATTTTGGTCGGAAGTGTAGTTTGTTTTATTACAGGTTCTGAGATTTAGGTTTTAAAAGATCTTTAGTATTCGGTATTATCGACAGGTCCCGTGCCCCTAGCGTGTCTATAAAAAAATGTAAATGTTGGTGTAGGTACCTCTGCCTACTGTTTCGAAGAACATAGGTGTGGTGTTATATGCCGTGCTTGTTAACGTGTATGTTTATAGTTTTATTTATAATGTGTGCATGAAAACTTCGTGGAAAAATTCAAAGCAACCATAACATGCGTGCATGCAACGCTTTCGTGCTCGTATTGTCATTTATATGAATAAAACAGCTATGACGTCATGAAACAACGTACACAGAGAGTGGGTATTACCATTTTAATATTGTTTACAATAACGTTTGTACATTATTGTCACTAGGTCTAAAACAAATTGCGTAACACAGCACTTTCCGCGTCTCTCCGTTCAATAATAAAATGTACAGTTCTAGCCAGAAGAATAGCGGGGCTCAGTAAATTCAACTGGCTTGCGGCAAGCCTGCAGGCATCATATTAAAAAAAATAAAGAACATCGTAAAAAAGATAGTATTTTATTCACGACGTCTCTAGGACGTTTTTAATTTATGAAATTAAGATTTCCCGAGAGTGTCTGTGGTTCGAGGAACGAATATACTTATTTTGTTCCGTTGAATTTACATTGTTGGCAGTTGTACCTACTAGGGTAGTGGGTTTGTATGTTAGGTGGTAGGTAGTGTAGGTACCTGCAAGCAATTTAATTTTGCAGTAAGAATTATAATTTAAGGTTGACCTTGACAGGTTTGCAAGGTAACATAATATTACGAAACTGTAAACATATTTGTTTTACAATAAATACATAAATGTGCTTCGTTTTTCCAAAACGGTTCAACCCACAATTTCTTAATAATTAATTTTCCGCCCTCATTTTCCCACTGCAGGTAAAGGGAGCCACCCATTGGGTCACGCGTTTGGTCCAATTTTAATTAATTTTTTAACAAACTTATTCAATTTACCATGTCTAAATTGAATTGGTTTGTTTAAAATTTGTTACTATCCAGCAATAACTGTTAAATTAATAAAATAAATCAGAATTAAATATCCAAAACCAATACTTACAATTATTTCGAAAACTTGGAAACTCCTTGACGTGTGTATTTCCTCTGGCAGTACTAAAGCCAAATACAATAATATAATTTGGCTGAGCACCTGAGAAGACTTTGCTCTATGTAATGGAATCACAGAGCTTTACACTGTGAGATAGACAAAGAGCTTTCTAAAGGAGGCTATGCTGCAGTACCTGTGCATGCACTTTGTAGAGACCGCAACAGGATCAGGTAAAGACGATTACACTAAGAACTCTATTCAAAATGTAGTAAGTAGGTATGTAGCTAACAGATCTGATTAGGTAACTTAAAACTTGCATTAACGTTAAATATAACATTATCGACATAAGTAGACTGTTGATCCTTAAAGTGCTAAATGTATTATAGGATCTCATTGGACACAGTTACGCAATAAATAATTCTTATTCTATTTCATGAGAAAGAATACCGTGATATATTATTTGTTATAGATAAAAGATAAAACAAATTTTATTCGTAAAATATGAGTATACACAGGTTTATAGTGCAAGATGTAGGGGTATAACTTGACCTACATGTTTTGCCATAGAATATGGCGTACAAAGTAAAAAGTTGTTTAAATATAAGTACACGAGTAGACCAAAACTAAATGGATCTATAATATTATATAACTAAGAATATTTATTTATTTAACTTAATGTACATAAAAAAAAACTGTGTACAAAGGCGGACTTAATGCCTTAGGCATTTGGGAATATTAACTACTAGTGGTCCGCCCCAGCTTCGCACAGTTTTTTACGAAAACCTAAATTTTATCATACAAACCTTATCCTGGCTATACCAAACTTAACAAAAAAAGAATTATTCAATTTGGTGCAGTCATTCGGAAGTTATGCACGTATAGACATTCGGCGATTTTGTTTTATATTATGTAAGGACTAGCTTCTGCCTGCGACTTCGCTCGCGTGGAATAGTGTACCATAAAATAATTATGTCCTATAAGACTCGACAATAGTGTAGGTTTCTATCAGTAAATGATTTTTGTAATCGAACTAGTACTTCTTCTAACAAACAAACAAAACATTTAACCACTTTATAAATAGTGAGTATAGAAATTGCCCATCTCGTAGGGAGCAGACGCCCAAAGACTTGAGTGGAGAATTTTGGTTAAAGCCAAAGTTCATGATTTTGAATTTCAGAGGCGCCTTGAGTTTGATGTCAAGCGTGACCG
The DNA here is from genome assembly GCA_947361185.1 of Charanyca ferruginea. NCBI lineage: Eukaryota > Metazoa > Arthropoda > Insecta > Lepidoptera > Noctuidae > Charanyca > Charanyca ferruginea. The sequence continues at coordinate 11,706,770 of OX376069.1, forward strand.
CTTGAAAGCTCGACCACCTGCGGTAATTAATTATTATTATATAGATGGTAAGCTCACATGCCCGCAATGTGGAGGGTCTTCATAAAGAAGATTGGTTACATAAGCCACATGCGAGCTCACGATCGACAACTACAGTGGAGCTGAAGCCATCCACCACCACCTTGGCCGAAATCGGTCGGATCGCATCATAAAAATTTGCTTTTGTGTATCATGGTCATTTACTAGTCACTAATTCAAATATTCTTATAATTTATTGCTAGGGTCATGTCAACAGTGCAACAGGCGAGGTTTCTCACAACCTCTCATTCGCCAATTTAACGATCTACCGTTTGTAATATTATTTGCTAGAACCTGGGCGACCGAGCTTTGCTCGATATTTTTTTATTCTTTTTTTTTTTAATGAAATCTAGATCGATTTATCGCCCCTAAAACCCCCTGCATACTAAATGTCATGAAAATCGGTGAAGCCGTTTCCGAAATTCAGATATATATATTATATAAAAATTGCTCGTTTAAAGGTATAAATTCGTTATTGTAATAATAATTTTGTATACCCTTTATAATGAGTGTCGTATTATTCCTCCCATGTTATATACTAATGGTGGTCAGAGCCTTGAGTCCCATTAGAAGGGACCCGAGGATCCCAAATGTGTAACCCATGGTAATTATTCCAAGTCGTTTTTGCTACAATTACCATTACCCAAAACGAATTGACAGAAACGACTGTTATGTACCAGAGCGCTATTTTTATGAACAAACAAGAAACAAAACAAAATAAACTCTACCAAAGTCAACATACACGGATAATATTTATGGCACTGTTCCTATAACAGAAAAATATGTCCGCTATTTATTATATTTAAAAAAATATATAATATGAAACTATTATAAATTTTGACGAAATTTGATATGAAAATAGCTTGAACCCTGGGTACAGGCTACTTTTTAATCCGCGACTTCGTCTGCATCCGCGATAACTGAGATCCACTCTGTCGAAGTCGTGGGCAAAAGCTTGTACCTAATATTGCATGCAAAATTGTGATGTCTCATGTCTACATTTTGCTTAAATTAACAAGATCTTGAAAATCTGTTTTAAACTCAAACATCGACACGGAAAACACGGCTATGTTCGTATTTAAACGAAAAGTTAAACACGTAAGGCGAACCGAGTTCCCCTTAAAATAGATTATATTGTTGCGTATAATATTTTAATAGCGCGTAAGTAACTCGATAACATTGTTAACTCATGTGTCTTTGAACGGCGGAAATGACTCGATTACATTAGTCGATTACTCGGTTGGTATTGATCGTTATTCAGGGCAACGATTATTAACCGACTTCAAAAAAGGAGGAGGTTCTCAATTTGTCTGTAGGTTTTTTTTTGTATGTTTGTTACGCGATTTCTTCGGCAATTGTAAATCGATTTTGAAATACTTTTTTAATGGATAGGGTATGTCTTAGGGGTGGTCCTATATAAATACTATCCAAACTGATTTTGCACTTACCTATTTAAAAAAACAAAAACAACAACGTGCAAAAAATTAAACATGAAGACGTTTTAGTTTGTGGTTCCCTTTAGCAAAAGTTTTGATATTATTATGGACTTTTAATCTCTGTTTTAACTGTGTTGACGTTTCGTAATGGATTTGAATGATAAATAACTTTTTTTTAGAAAAAGATTATCTCCTTCAAGAACTAAAAATAATAAATAACTTTAGCACAGAAGAGTCAAAGGCTTTAGTTTCATTTGTCGACATCAATCATTTTTTTGATTTTTGAAGGAGGTCTTTTATTGTTAAAAGATTTTATTTAAAGTTAAGAAATAGTGTATCCATATTAACCTAGCTTTTGCTCAAGACTTCGTCCGCGTGAATGACGATTATCACAAAAGCTGATAAAATTGCTGATTAAAAAGCAGTTTACGCAATTATCCAGATCACAAAGTCTTCACTAAACTTTATTACGATCGGTTAAGTGGTTCCGTTGTGATTAGATAATAATAATAAGATAAAGAGAGTATGAGATATCAAACAAATATTAGTAGGACAGTAAATCTTTTAATAGGGGGACAATGCCACTGACTTTAATTATTAGTCCAGTATTTAGGGACGCCCGTCACACTATTCTCAACCATTGTAAGTATCTGCTGAAAACCAGAATTGACAGTGCCCCCGCAAAGAAATTATGTTCTTTTATGTGTGTTCTGTTTATGTGTCTTTATGTTATATTATGTTACATTTCCACTTATATAATTATTTAGAAAGTGAAACGCAGATTACTAACTGAATAATCTGACGTCCTAAATCAAAATGTGGGAAGATAGGTATAGAGTCTGAGGTCACCCTGGCAGCAGAAGAATTGTCATTACCCTATCCTTCTATTTTCGACCAGAATAGACAATATTAGTGGAAGAGGAGCTCGTGGCTAAGTTATAGCCTTACAGATCGATCGGTCAAAGGTTTAGCTACGCTAGCCGCGGTCGGTCTATGGATGGGTGACCATCCCCTTCATACCGAGTTCCATCCGTGCCTCGGAAAGCACGTAAAGCCGTTGGTGCCGGCTGTCATTTGTAGATCTTTGGCAGTTGTTATAGGTAGTCAGAAGCCAGAAAGTCTGACAACCAGCCTTACCAAGAGGTATCATGTTACCCAGTAACTGGGTTGTGACACACACAAAACACTGGTATTCAGCTGCATACGGTTAGACTGGAAGTCGACCCCAATGTAGTTGGGAAAAGGCTTGGCGGATGATGAGAAAATATTAGTGGAAATAAACTATTAAAATAAGGTTTATGGTGGTTTAATCAACCAGATTCTCACCACAGTACGTATATATAGCAGAAAATAAAACAATAACAATCGTCCCGTAACTATTCCCACCCAGTGTGCCTGTATGGGACAGTCATGGCGGGACGCAATCATCTGCAGATTCATGCCCGACTTTGTTCACAATTATCAATTCCTAAATAATGCGAGCTAGTTTCTCGCATTATTTAGGAATTGATAAAATCAGCAAAATATTTTTCCTGACTTGTGGATAGAATCGAACCCATGACAAAACTCAACAGTCGACAAACGAGACTGTCATTAAGACTCAACTTAGCTTTGTAATTACATTAAAATAATGAACGAGACTCACTGTGTTTACATTGCGTCGGAGTTGCCACCTAAACCCGTGTGCCACGCTCGCTAATGCTAAGTTAACACAATAAGCGCATTACACGTTATTACCATTATATTCAGAGTTTATTTTATGAAATTACTTACAGGCTTTAAATAGGTTTCTCAGATTTGTCAGTTGGGTTACACACATGATGGAGTTTTTCAATTATAGGTATATAACCTTCGTCGTAGCCTAGGTATGTCCTTCCCAAGTGTTCAAGCTATAATTATCTTTATACTAAAGGAGTTGTTTCAAAATGTATGGAGCCTTGGCCCAGTCCTTGTACACATACCTACTTAATAATAGGGAAACACATTTTAAATAGTTCCCAACTGTCCAATGACTTTAAAATATCTTTGTGAGTGGGTAAAACGCAAGAAATTGCACTTGAAATTGCAACACACAACGAAAAACGGCCATGGCGGTAAGCTGTCATTTTGATTGATTAATGACGTTTGACATTTATAATTCTGATTTTCTACGTCGATTTGTGGATAGCCAGGTAAACAGATGGCAAAGAAACGGTGTTACATTAAAAAAAAACGAAAGGGAGGTTGTTATAAAGTACTCTAGAAACTAGAAAAAAAACGAGACGAAAGTGACTGAAGTGACACTGTTGTGACACTGACAGCAGACAGTTCTATTTCTATGATCAATGATCGATCTATGGTTTAAAGAGTAACTAAATCAGAGCGACGCCATGTTGAAAATCCCTAAAAAATATTGTTAAATTATTAATTTACTACCACAACAATGCTTTTTCTTTTCTTTCTTTCACAACTGTATACATTCAAATGAATTATCTGTATTTTTCCCGGATCCTACAGATTTTTCTCTTTTTTTTAAATGGTGTACAAAGACTGGGCCTATTATGAAGCATGTCCTTTCATCAAAATCAGTTACTGCGCTTCGTTGTAAAAATGTAACAAACAGAACGGACAGACAGAGTTACTTTCGCATTTATAATATTAGAATGTGGATAACTAAAAATAAATCGGGTTTTCGAGTGCTAAAATCACGTGTTTTTTTTAGCGAAGTTCTGTCTTGGGATTATTGGATAGGTATTGGTCTACCTAATTACTTACCAGGGCGTAAACAATGGCTTATGTTTAAAGAACCTCCAGACTCCAGATCTAGTAAATGATCACCAAAAATAGCAAATAAAATAAAACCAAAAATAGTAAATGATCACCAAAACATAGTAAATGATCACCAAAATTTTATGAACTTGACTGTAAAAAGCGATTTGATTCAAAATTTTATGAACTTGACTGTAAAAAGCGATTTGATTCTAGCGTAGGGGGTCACAGTTCTAACCTGACCGAACCATGTCGGATCCGCCCAAGGGGGAACTTAAGGGTCAAAAAGATTTTGGTAATTTTGCACACTAAGATTTGGTGATCATTTACTACATTTGGTATTCTAAAGTATTTTTTGGTGGCCATTATAATATTTATTCCCGTAAATAATCATTGTTCAAAGAATAAGAATTACCTAAATATATGTAAAAGTATCCAATTAAAGCAGGCGTCTGTCTGTACGTATAAAACACTTTAATTGGTAACACATTAGTATGCGTACTCACTCGAGACCTTGAGTCTATATTACTAAACTCAGTTATAATAAACGTGACTAGCCTGGGTTATGAACTTTTTGACGATTCAGACTACTTGAATGCCAAATTAAAGTTAATTCGGGGCCTTTATAAAGTTGTAGAACAATAGTTGTTTTATCTTAATTGGGAGAGTTAGATGTGAACACTTGCGGTGTCATTTGGTGGTGTGATGAAAATTTCTCTTGAAAATGTAGGCTTATTTTAAGCGATGTACTAATTGTACAGAGGCCAGCACATCAAGTTACTACAATCTGTCAAATTTCTTTGATTGATTTTCAACTTTATTATAAAAGTGTAAGGTTCATATTTAATTGGGAAAATTTGACAGTTAGGTATGGCTTGATGTGCTGGCGTGTGTACAATAGAAAAATTCTGATATGCTTTGGCTGTAATTAGTTAAACGTGCCTTATCTTTCTGTAGGTGAACGTTACGACGACTGTACTCGTAAATGTCGTTTAGAGCCACAAGATACAAGAATTATAAATGATGATATGACATACATACCTATTGTTGAATAAACCTTGCTTTACATTACAATTTATTTCATCTAATAAAATCTATACTAATATTATAAAGCGTTTAAAAGAGTTTGTTTGTTTGTTTGGTGGAACGCGCTAATCTCAGGATCTACTGGTTCGCATTGAAAAATTATTTTTGTGTTGGATAGTCCATTTATCAAGGAAGGCTATAGGCTATATGCGAAGCCGGGTCGGGTCGCTAGTCTTCGAATAAAATCCGCTTAAGTACCCAAAGCGATCAGCTGTTGCGCTTATAAAACCGTCGAAAAAAGCATTCCTTTCTCCCTTTGATGTGTTTTCCTTCTATTTGTAAAAAACTACCAATCCGAAAAGAATAGCAATGAATTCATTTCCTTTGCCTGTACCGATCAAAGAAATAAATTCCCGGCCCACTGGAACGTCACTAATGTGACAATAAAATAGTGTTGTGAACGTCTTCACTGGCTCTCATCTTCTCGGTAACCAATCAAGAGAGATTTTTACTAATAAAACTATATCTTTTTAATAAAAATTAAAAAAGGAAACAATAAAAACACATCTTAATCTCCAAAATTATAAAATAGACTACATATTTTCGAATCAGGTTAAACGTTGCAAACTTATTTTTTACTGCAAAATTAATACAACAAATAATGTCAAGGTATCGTGAAAAATAAAATTACGCGCAGTTGACACTAATATTGCAAACTATTAACCCTTAAACGATCGTTGTCATAAAGTAATTTGTTTTCTGAAAGGCTTTCCAATTAATCTGCCCCCTATTTCATAAAACTTGGTACTTGTCCTTTTAATATTAATTTGTTGATAGGGCACTTTAGCAGATTTAATTAATACATTTTGTTGGCTTCCATTTTTTTATACTGCTACGATATCGTATCTACTAATTAATAATGTTTAGGGTTCCGTACCTCAAAAGGAAAAAAAACGGAACCCTTACAGGATCACTTTGTTGTCCGGCTGTCTGTCTGTCTGTCTGCCAAGACCCTTTATCTCGGAAATGCGTGGAGGTACCGAGTTGAAATTAAAACCATATACTCAAGTCTACGGTCCCTTGATGCTGTAAAAAAATCAACCCCCTATGTTAACGTGAAAAAAAGATACGGCCGTTTATGTCGCAAAAAACGCATTTATAATATTAAGTAGATTAAAGTATGGATTAGTATAGAAGTATGGATATGTACCTACAAATATGTACGGAACCCTTGGTGGATGAGTCCGACACGCACTTGTCCGGTTTTTTTTTATTGTCACATTAATGCCCATTATCAAAATTAGGCGTTAAACAATCGGCTACTTAATGACCACAAACCTAACATTTTAAGAGTGATTTTTTTTTTGTTATTCGCATGTTTTGTTTATGTTGTCATATTAAATCAATTTCTAGTATAAAACCATTTCTTTCTTTTTCTTCGGTCACGCTTACCACACGAATTCGTGACCATAGATTTCTGTTTTTAGTTGACGGGAGACCCGCAGCTTATTGTCTTGCAGCCACTAACATAGGGTAGGTAGCAATGATTTATTCTTTACCAGGAATCTTGACACCTTATCATCCAGACGCTACAGCCTTGATCCAGCGGCAGTGAGAACTCAGAACCGCTCGAGATTTAGGTGACTTTCGAGAAAATGTGTGACATAATTTACAACATTACATCATCTGTTCTAATAAAAGAAGTCAAGATTTACATCAGAACCAATCCATAATCCACATAAATAAAAAATAAATCTACAATATCCCACGACCGATTTACGCCAAAATCGTAAAACAAAAGGGCGTATTCCGGAGCGTCCCAATATCTCCATGTCTATTGCGAGTTATCTCGTACGATTGTGACATATCCTTAGAGATGCGGTGTGATTTAAAATACAGGCGACAGGTCCCGAGGGCAACTCTCGACACCTCGTGCCAGTCCAAGGATTGTAGGGGAGAAAAGTCTATTTGTGGCGACGTTTGTGATTTACATTCGAGTCCTGAGTTATTCGTTTTGTATTGATGGGGAATTGGTTTTATGCTTGTGGTGCTGTTTTCACCTATTGTTTTCTCCCTAAGCCTGGAGCAATTATGATAAGAAACTCAGACCAATCAAATTGTTGGACGGTCATCTCATTCTCATTGACTTGTTTCTTTTACTTTGTTTTTTTTAGTAGGTAATTTGACGACACGGTTAGCGCAGTGGCTGAGCGATTGACTGCTGCGCAGCGTGTTGCGGGTTCGATTCCCGCCCAGGGTAAACATTCGTGTGATGAGCACTTGTGTTTGCCTTGTGTCTGGGTGTTGTTTATCTATATAAGTACGTATTTACAAAAAAAAAAAAATGTATTTGTGTATGTATATCAGCTGTCTGACACCCATAGTACAGGGTCTCCCTAGTTTGGGGTCAGATGGCCGTGTGTGAAAATGTCCCCACATATTATTATGTCCCCACATATTATTATTGTATCAAATACACTTACTGCGAGCCAAGCATGGCGATTACGGCTGAACCTCCCTTGAGGGAGTTCTATGCCCAGCGGTGGGCGTCGAAAGGTTGACATGATGATGATCAAATTTTACCAATCACGTGCCTTTTCATCGAGTAACGTCAATTTTTTTTTCTTATAATAAAAGTGAATATCAACTCTTTTCTGATCCCCTAGATACTACAAGTTTCACCAAGTTTGGGAGTCACCGTCCGAAATATGATAATTATGATAAGGTACACTCAATACTCTATCCATGTAATAGCCCATTAGGATATTTCTGTAAAATCAAAATAAATGTTGTTCTTTATTCTACTGCCTGCGATAAACTAGGGGTATTACAAGAACATTCAAATGTATAGACCTCTATACATTTGAATGTTCTTGTAATTAGTTTCCAAACAGCTGTAAAAGTAAAATAAAAGAGTTAAGTAATTAGAAAACACTCACATTTATACCATGACAACAGAAGCCAGACAAAGTTTTTAGAATAAAAACAGGTAACCATTAATGACCCAGAATTGAGTTAAGGATTACAGGACTTGGCATGTAAATAAAATATTCTGACACATTGGCCTTTTTAATGAGGTCGGAAAGCATCGTTAGTAATCCTCGGCTATGCCGTGGTATCAATGACTTGCCTAGAGCGCACCGTTCCTCATTATTCGCTTTTTTTTCGAGGAAGCAGCGAGGATGCTAGCGGTACAGCGGCTAAAGCGCTTAATTGTAGAGCACTTCAGTGTCTCACATTTTTTTAATGATCAGTTTATTGATAGTGATATTTCATCTTTGCAATATAATTTACGATCTCATTATCCGCCCCGCCTTGTCCCAACTAAATTGGGGTCGACTTCTAGTCTAACCCGATTCAGCTCAATGTGTGTTTTACCAGTGTTTTAAACGGAGTTATTGCCTGTTTCACCTCCACAACTACTACCACTTTACTATTACCACGATACGCCTAGGTGAGACTGGTTGTCACTTTCTGTTTTCTAACAATATCGTTATAGATTAACGAAGCTTAGCATAAGCATACGTCTGCATTTTACTTAACCTAGCCACGAGCTTCAAGAGCTATAATTCACGATTGTAATGCTAAACATTAAGAAATCTATACATATAATAAAACAGTAACAAAACTGTGTCTGTACATTGAATATATTAAAAAAATAATAATTGAGGGGGGTTTAGGAACAGCAATAGAGCACGAATCTAAAAAAAAAAAATCTGTCTGTTTGTTTGTACTCGGTAATCTTCGGAACTACTGGGCGGATTTGAATGATTTTTCTTTTGTTGTATAGGTATTAAGTCTGGGCAACATATAGGCTATAATTTATCTTGGAAACTTGAACACCTGATGCAGAACCGCAATAGACCAGCTAAACTATAAGAGATACAAAAATGGTACCATAGCAAAAATTGTTCCACGTGATGAGCATTTTCTGCTGAGAGAATAAATTGGAAGATCTGGAACACCTGATGTGGAACTCCAAGAGCCCAGCTACACCATGACACATATAGGAATGACGTCTTAGCAAAAGTTGTTCGGTCTGATGGGCATTTCCTGTTGACTTATAAAAATCGAAGATCAGAAACATATGATGTGAAAATCAAAGCTATCACTAATTTCACTGTATCTTATAAAATAACATAAGCTGGGAGTACCTCCACGCGGTGAAGGCGGTAACAGTTTGGGACTGATTTTTAATGACGATGGTATATAATTGAAAATTTGACTCTACTGGCCAAAATTCCCATTTATTTTTTTATTTTATCGAATAAATATGCCTTCGGGCTTATGTTATTTGGATGTTTAATTTCCTTTTCCATTTATCTTCGTGACACGGTAGCCTACCTGGTAACGCAGGGGAGCAGTCACTTAGATTTTAATTGATCAGGTATCTTCTTTACAATAAAACTATAACCATGCCTAAAAAGAGGTCAAATCTTTCCCAATGTTCCAAAGGAGCTAAAATATTGAGGATCATCAGATCCCAAGAATCTACCGAAGAGCGTCAGGAGAGACTTGATGCTGTTCGAGAACATCAGGCTACAACTCGCTCCGTGGAAACCTCTTCAGATCGCGAAGCACGCCTGCGTTCTCAGCGTATTTACGCATCTACATCCAGGTCTCTAGAGACCAGTGAAGAGTATGATGCGCGACTGACCGCTGATCGTGAACGTCATACATTGTCTCGCGAGTCGGAGACGTTCACGGATAGAGAATTGCGCTTGAGTTCTCAGCGTATCTACGCATCTGCTGCGGAACGTGATGCGCGACTGTCCGCTGATCGTGAGCGACATGCATTGTCTCGCGAATCGGAAACGTTTACCGATACAGAATCACGCTTGAGTTCTCAGCGTATTCGCACATCTACTAACAGGTCTTTTGAACCGAATGATGAACGTGATGCACGACTAACTGCTGATCGAGATTATCATACACTAGCGACCCGACCCAGCTTCGCATTGACCTATAGCCTTCCTCGGTAAATGGACTATCCAACACAAATTTTTTGTTTTAATTCGAACCAGTAGATCCTGAGATTAGCGCGTTCAATTAAAGAAACAAACAAACTTCAGCTTTATAATAGTATAGTATAGATTGTCCCGAATACGCACACAACAAAATATTCATAATCAGTTAGAAAGTGAGAGAAAAAGAATTGCTGGAGTACGGCATGAAGAGACAGAAGAAGAGCGCAACGAACGTTTGAATTCTGATCGACTTCGACATTCTCTGAACAGAATGTCGATATCATCTGAAGAATCGGATGTATCTCAAGATATAGCCGTAGGTCATGGCGACCTACGGCCGTTCCTTACCAACCCAAGGAGGGTTGGTAAGGAACGGAGTTCATTTACGTATACTCCTATGATTGACTCCGCCACATATTCCGCCATCGGAGGTATGATTCAAAATTGTACTTTTTGAACGTCCCGAATCGTCTCGCGTATCCCGTTGTTTTCCCGACCCCGGGCTCTTAGAATTCGACATCAGACGTTTCAGATCTTCGATTTTGCCGACCCCGTTGTCGCTGGCATAAGCAACAGGATCCGCGTACGAAGACGCGGGCAGAAGCTAGTTTAAGAATATTTTTATAGTTGCTAAAAACTGAAAATATTTTTTTTTTAAATGTGTGTAATCTTTTATTCATGACTAGCGACACGACCCGGCTTCGCATGGGTCTATAGCCTACCTCGATAAATGGACTATCCAACACAAAAAGAATTTTTCAATTCGAACCAGTAGATCCTGAGATTAGCGCGTTCAACCAAACAAACAAACAAACAAACTCTTCAGCTTTATAATATTAGTATAGATGAATCTATTGTAAATGATTTGTATTTATTTATTTTTTTTTTTTCAGGTAAGTCCCATCTTCATTCCTGCCACATGGATCGTGTATGTAAGTCAAGTTTGATTAGGACCTAATCTAACTCCAATTCGATCAACACCAAAACAGCATTAGGTAAACATTAATTAAAAAATAAACATCCTAACATCGATATCAAAAATAGCAATAAACTGATAATGGAACTATTTTTTATCAAACCGCTCTCCCAGACTTGGCAAGTAATTTCATTATTCTAGAAAGTGAAAATAGGCAACAACAGAAGTGATGTTTACTAGGCATGCACTGTAGAACAATTATGTAGTCCACAGGCCCATATAGCGAGCGTCAGGCCAATTTGGAAGCCAGCCAATGAGAGCACGTTCTCGATACCTAACTGAATATGCAAGTGGACACAACTGACATTAGGGCTGTCACCTAACGTCATGTTCTAGGCAAACTGAATCACGTTTATACTTTACTACTTTTGTTAGCGAATTTTTAATGGTTTTAACGAGGATTTCACACAAGTTATGTAATTATGGGTATACGAGACCTTTCAACTTCAGCTTTGTCTCTGGAATTGCAGTGCATCTAAGGTACCTATCTCTGATTTAGTGGAAATCCACAGGTGGCAGAGGCCACTAACGTAGATGGGCTTACTGATTCATTGCCACCCACTGACATGGAATAACTTCCAGTTCAACCCCTATGTGTAATTGTAATTAGCAAATAAAAAAAATAAAAAAAACCACAACTTTAAAGAACAACCCAGGTCTCTACATATCTTAGCTAAGAAGGTAGGTATATAATTATAATTATGAAGGTAACTAAAATTGAAGCTACTTGTTTCTTAAAGCTCTTTGTATTCTCAGGTACAAACGTAATTTCACCAGTTCAGTCTTCATAGTTACGATAGTATTGTTTATCTAAACAAAATGCATATATTTCCAGTTGTTTGAAGAAATATTTGTAAGTAATTTATTTATTTTAAATTCATGCGACAAAAGGTTCAAAGGCGGACTTAATGCCTTAGGCATTCTTTATCAGTGAACCAAAGGTAGTGAAGACATAACATAGCAGGTGCAAATTCCTGTGCGAGCGTAAAACAACAAAATTAAAATTTTTAAAATAGTGAAATAACTACATAAATAAAGTAATCTAATAAATAGTTAGATAAATCCCATAACTCATAAAAAAAAAGAAAAGGTTCTTACCTTTTCTAATCCTATCTATTCTAAGCCGCTTTGTTTTATTTCAACATTTGTGCTACAATTTGGGCACAATAAAGTTAGGCGGCGTCCAAACTAATGCACTTAGGAGAAACTGCCGTGCAAGGGGCGGGGTGGGAGGTAGCCTACTTCGAATGTGTTACTACAAATGTCACCTGAGCACGATTACAATTAGCTCCTGTGTTTCTCGAGCTACGAGAGAGTATGTAGAATACAAATAGATTATTTAGCCAAACTTGCTCAGATAAAACTTAGTACCTACCTACAGTAAGTTGTCAGAAGGTAATAAACGTTTTATTAGCAATTTCAGTATTAGGTATAATGAATCAAAAATCTTGTCAATATGTACAATGTATGTACTTATTTTTTTTCGGCTCACTTTAATTGAAACTGTCTTTTTCTATTTCAGCAAACCACTGCAAACTATAATAATAATTTTATTTCGCTCTCAAAGTACAACAAAAACTTAATCAATGAGTTACAATTTATAAAGATGTTTGATGGTTGCACAGTAGCACATACTCAATAGATGATCTACCAACTCCCAAACTAAGTCAAGCTTGTTTTTGGGAAGTTGATGGTTCGTATGATACAGGGCATAGATAGGCACAACCTGGTAGCCTAGGAATTGAATTTCAAACACTTAATAGTTATAAAATAAATAAAATAAAATAGAATAAAGTAACTCAGCCCTTTTCACACACGCAAACGCATCACACACACATACACACACATAACACACCACACCACAAATCACTCACACACATACTTACTTTCATACACACATGCACACTCACACACGATAGTAATTAAGAAATTCATAACATTATATTGTATGTATTACTTACTTTTGCACCGCACTACACTTGAAATGGCAGCTCGATCATGGTGGTAACTAAAGTAACTGGTGCTTATAGCACAGGAATCCTCCTAGTTTAAGCCCAGTTGCACTTGTTCTGTATCTTGCCACTAACGCATACTTAAGGTCTAACTTAAGGTAAATTGTAAATGGGCTTAAATCTTTTAAACAAATAAATATTATTATTATTATTCACATTCATTTATTTTATATACATATAAAGGCAATACGTCGTCTATAAGGGCAATACGTCGTCTTTATCAGAAGAGGCCATGGTATGCGTGGGTTTGCGGGCGAGGAGATGATAATGAAAGTCTTATTTAGATAATTAATATTAAGTAATGTGAACAACGTTCCACCAGGCACGTGAGACGCGAGCGCAATTAACCACATCACTTGACTTCACTGTTACTACAATCACATTATCACAATATTATTATAATGTCGAAATTGTCACCAATCAATAAAATCAATCAATACTAGCGTTTCGTTTCGCGCTCTCGATCCAATCTGACGTTTGATACTCATTTTGGCGGGCCGCCTTCCCAGTGCCTGGTGTTACGTCAAGCTGACAGCTGTCACAGTCGTTCTTTAATCAACATAAGTTTGCGTTGTCAAACCAATTCTTATGACGCGCCGACACGGCCACCCTGACTATCGCACGTCCTCGTACGCATGGTCATCCTGATATTGCTTATATAAAATACCATTCCATTAGTGGTAGCTCGTCCATTCCTGACATACAGATGTATCGACTAACAATTAGGGATCACTCACTAGGTGGCAACACAGTTTCTCACAAAAGAAACATGGCGTCGTTCAAGCGAACGAAGCCTCCGACCAACCAACAACTTACCATGCGGTGTGGTCCGGGCGTGCTAGAGCCCTCTGACCATCCAACAACCAAACATGCGGTGTGATGCGAGCGTGTTAGGCCGCTCCGAACAACCATCAACTTATCGTGTGATGTGGACCGGGCGTGCTAGAGCCCTTCGACCAACTCACAACCCACCATGCGGTGTGGTGCGGGCGTGCTAGGCCGCGCCGACCAACCATCATCTCACTATGCGTTGTGAACCGGGCGTACTAGGCCCCTTTCGACCAACTACCATCTAACCATGCAGTGTGGACCGGGCGTACTAGGCCCCTTCGACCAACCACCCTCTAACCATGCGGTGTGGACCGGGCGTACTAGGCCCCTTCGAACAACCACCATCTCATCATGCCGTGTGGACCGGGCGTACTAGGCCCCTTCGACCAACCACCATCTAATCTTGCGGTGTGGACCGGGCGTACTAGGCCCCTTCGACCAACCACCAACTCACCATGCAGTGTGGACCGGGCGTACTAGGCCCCTTCGACCAACCACCATCTAACCATGCGGTGTGGACCGGGCGTACTAGGCCCCTTCGACCAACCACCATCTCACCATGCGGCGTAGTCAGAGTGTACTGAACTTTTCGACTAGCCACCTCCTTAGCGGCCAACGTGGACCGGCGTACAAAGCCCTTTCGACCACGCTTAGCCAAGCCCTACTGCTTTATTATGCGTGTATTTATTAAGAATCTAAACAACGTGCACATAGAAACATAATTTCTTGTAAATCTGCTTCATGAATGAGTGAATGTGATTCAATGTCCTGATGCCATAATGCCATATATAAAGAGGAAAAGAAATATGCACCACTTAGGCGATCTACCTGTTTGTTGATCCTTGGAATTGGATAATGATCCGGGCGCGTATTCGCGTTTGACTCACTATAATCTACCCACATTAAGTCGGATACATACTCCTTTTTTATACTAGCAAAATGGGACTGGCAAAGGTGATGAAGTTTCGCGAATGACGCCACACTCCAGAAGAGTTTGTACTTTATCTCTAACGACTCCTTTTTTCAACCGGTGATAACCGATAAGAGCTTTACATGGGTTTATAAGGTCGATCTTTAACTCACCTGTTATCACGCAACGAGTAGGTACACCATCTATGAAGAACTTACTATACTTCCATAATATTTCTTCTAATGCGTTGCGGTCATTACCCTCAAGGTCAGTGTCAATACAGTCAAGGTCGAGATCTTCCTGTTTGGCAAACCTGAACATCTTTACATAAAGAAAACTTAATAAAATTGTTATTAATATCGACATGATCATTCAAAGACATCTCTACCTATAAAATTATTGGGTCAGTAATCATAACATCAGGTACAATATAAAAGGGAATTGTGAGGGGTACTATTTGAATTTGAACCAAACTTGTGTTGTACAATTAATGTCTTCACCACCAACCAATTTCCATTAAAAGAACAGAATCATTGTACATGGTACCAGACAGTTTAGTAATGATGCTACTGAACAAGAAGAACCACAATCAAAAAAAGGGAACAAAATGACCTCACCAGTTAATGATGATAATACCTCTGGTTATCTCATGTCTGCAGATTTGTATTTCTTTGTGTATTGCATATACAGTTCCAGACTTCTTTTCCGGACAAGTTGTACGAATGTATCTTTGCTTTCCGCAGACAAAGCAGGTAATTCATTTTTCTTTCTCAATTGGTTTTGATTTTACATTTTCTGCATTTTGTTGCCCGCGGCACTGAGTGCCGCATCATCCAGCTTGTGCCTTCCATTTCTAATCAACAATAATGTCAAGTTTCTCCAAATCAGGATTTGATAAGAGGCTTTTTATTATTGTCACTTGTTCTACTTTCAGAAGTATCATGATCTCCACTAAGTCACTTTAATGACACTATTTAAAATCATAAAGAGTTGTACTCTAGTAGAAATGATATGTGAGTATAATTCTCTTAGAATAAAACAATCCCATTGATAACAAACAGTTATTATGAAACCCGTAGTAACTTCTTCATTAAATTGAACTTTTTGTATGGTCAATTAAACTCCAGTCATAAAGCAGCTTCACATGCTGTTTATATATTCCCAAATTAAAACCTTAGGATTCCATCAAAGTTATCTTGAATGAGCATGGGACGTACAAACTTCACAAGGACAATTTCCTTTATTTTTGGCCACATTATTTCTGTCATTTGAAGTTTAGTCAAGCAGGAAGCAGCTCTTCCTTTCAGAGAATTCATGAGAACAAGACAAGTAATAGTTCTGGGCCACACCAGTTTCTACTATATACAATTATTTCAGTCATTCTGCACCAACCTTCAATATCTGCTTCAGAATCATCAAGGTCAATCCTTATTCATTTCATTGAGGCGTGACTTATTACCGGGGCGGCCTGCTCTACAGATAAAAGGCGCAATAAAAGAGTCTCCATGTTCCCGAGGAGATTCCCGGTATGTTTATCATTGATCACAGGATGTTGGAATTTCACGAATCTCCTCAACATATAGCCCTCTACATCCCACTTCTGATAAAGGCAATACGTCGTCTATAAGGGCAATACGTCGTCTTTATCAGAAAAGGCCATGGTATGCGTGGGTTTGCGGGCGAGGAGATGATAATGAAAGTCTTATTTAGATAATTAATATTAAGTAATGTGAACAACGTTCCACCAGGCACGTGAGACGCGAGCGCAATTAACCACATCACTTGACTTCACTGTTACTACAATCACATTATCACAATATTATTATAATGTCGAAATTGTCACCAATCAATAAAATCAATCAATACTAGCGTTTCGTTTCGCGCTCTCGATCCAATCTGACGTTTGATACTCATTTTGGCGGGCCGCCTTCCCAGTGCCTGGTGTTACGTCAAGCTGACAGCTGTCACAGTCGTTCTTTAATCAACATAAGTTTGCGTTGTCAAACCAATTCTTATGACGCGCCGACACATATTAAATTACATTTTTAAATATTCATATAAAAACTAAAACATTTAAAAATATAAAAAAATAGTACCTCACCGGTATCGGGAACAGGGTCCAAGCTACCGGCGGTCAGGGCTCCAGAGAGAGGAACCTCCTGACAATGCGGGCCGTGTCCAGAAGTACTGCCTTCTGAATCAAGCCCTTGATCCAGCCGTCTAACGAGAGCCTCCTTAGATGTTGGTCGAGGCTCTTGGCAATTAAGCCATTGGCTGTAACAATTATCGGCACAATGATCGCTGAGGCCACATTCCACATGTCGACAACCTCATGGGCCAAGTCAAGATACTTTATCTGCTTGTCTTTCTCGGCCTTCATGAGGTTCTCGTCATGAGGAACAGCTATGTCAATAATCATTGCGCGCCTCTCCAATCGATCCACCACCACTATATCAGGTTTATTGGCTACAATAGTCCTGTCAGTGATGATGGATCGATCCCAGTACAATGTGACATTGCCATTTTCAAGAACTGGATCGGGCACATACCTGTAGTATGGAACTTCTGATTCCACGAGGTTGTAATTCAGAGCAAGTTGCTGATGGATAATCCTGGCCACAAGGTTGTGCCTGTGCAAGTACTCTTCGTTAACAAGACGAGAACATCCAGAGATAATATGACGGATTGATTCACCCGGCCGGTGGCATGCCCGACAAATGTCAACCGTGCCATCCTTCACAATAAATCTCCGGTAATTATTCGTCAAAATAACTTCGTCCATAATTGCACACACAAAACCTTCGGTTTCTCCAAATAGATCACCGAATCGTAGCCAGGATACGGACGCTAAGAAATCCACATCGGGCCCGTGTAGGGCCCGGAAAAAGCGTCCGTGAAGCTCCTTACTCTTCCACACCTCCTCGCGATCATTAGTCTCAAGCACTACAGGCTTGCACCAGTTCTCTTTAGCCAAGGAGAGCGGGGTGAGGCCTTTGTCCACTGCAACTACATCTCGGTGCATCCCCACGTCGGCTCCAAGGAAATATTCCCTGAGACTGTATATCTCACGGTTGTGCAGAGTCTTAGCATTTAAGAAGCCACGACCTCCGCACTTCCGTGGGATATACAGTCTCATTACCGATGACCGTGGGTGATGCATCCGATACGCTGTCAACAATGTACGGACTCTTCTATCCAGGGCATCGAGTTCCGTTTGAGTCCATTTGAGTATGCCGAAAGAGTACATCAAGACTGGCATGACCCACCCGTTGAAGGCGCGCACCTTATTTCCGCCTGACAAAAGACTATTTAATACTTTCTTCAGGCGGGCAAAGTAGCGCTCCTTCAACGATTGCTTCATGCCAGCAGCATTGATGCCCAACGCTTCCGCCATACCCAAATATTTGTAGGTCTCAATTGAAGAGAGGGATCTAAGGTTTATGGAATCCGAAAGCTGAACTCCCTCAGATTCCACAATCTCCCCTCGCTTGACATGCATGACCGCACATTTGTCCACGCCAAATTCCATCCTGATGGCGCTACTGAAAGTTTCTGTTACTTTCAGCTGTGAACTGTTGGTGGCAAAGAGTTTTAGGTCATCCATGTAAAGGAGGTGAGATATTACCTGACCTCCTCTCTTCAATCTATAGCCTAGACTTGAATTCTCCAGCAGTGTGCTTAGAGGATTCAAGGCTAAGCAGAACCAAAGTGGACTCAAACTGTCGCCCTGAAATATACCCCGCTCAATCCTTATCGGTTCACTATTCCTCTGGATATGTCGACATCCTGGATAGCGAAGGACCGTCCTCCACTGCCCCATACATGACATCAGGAAGGTGCGCAGAGTGGTATCTATCTTATACAACTCTAGCACCCTCATGAGCCATGTATGCGGCACAGAGTCATAGGCCTTCTTGTAATCTATCCAACATGTCGACAGATTCCTTCGGGATCGGCGAACCTGTTGACTAATGGCCATGTCAATCAGGAGCAGCTCCTTAGTACCGCGGGACCCATTCCTACATCCATTTTGAGAGGGAGACATGATAGCGTTACTGTCTATGTGTTGGTTAATTTTCGCTCTCAAAATAGATGTAAAAACTTTATAGACCGTCGGCAAACATGTGATCGGTCTATAATTTGCAGGCTCCGCAGTACTACCTGATTTATGGAGCAGGTGGGTTATTCCTGTCGTCAAGAACTGGGGTAACGATCCTGATTCCAAGGCTGACTGGAACCGAGACGCTAAACAAACGTGCGACCTTCTAAACCATTTAATCCAGAAGTTGTGCAGCCCGTCCGGCCCTGGAGACTTCCAATTAGGCAATGGACGGACTGCACGAGCTACATCATGGGGGCTGATAATGATTGCCCCCATTTCTGGTATCGGGTCGCACGCTCGTTCGACTTCCAGAGTCCAATCACCCTCAGTGTGACTGACAGGCACCGACCAGATGTTGCGCCAGAACAAACACATGGCGTCATCATCCGGCAGGTACGTATCAGTCACACTTTGAATCGGTCGCTCCCAAGTCCTATAAACCCACCTTTCATCGCTCTGGAATGTGCGATTCTGAGTGTATCGTTCCACCCGCCGCTTATACCTTCGAATACGGTTTGCCCATGCATACCCCTTCTGCTTCAGGAAGTCGATGCGCTCTGTGACCCAGGGCATATAGTCTCGAGGACTGATATCAGTCCCCGCCAATGCCCGCCTCACAAAGCGATCCACTCTAGGGCGAGTATTGCCCTCCCTAAAGCAGATAAGTTTGCCGATGAGCACTCTGGCCTCACTAATACGCTGCTCAATTCTGCACTGCCACGCCGGTACGGCAGGTTTTGGTCGTGTAGCTCTATCATCATTAGGAAATTTGACGTGAGCCACACGACATGCCGCAACAGCCGCGCAAAACAGAATCGAATGCGCATCAGTGAGGTCTTCGCAACCATCAAAATAATTTGATAACTGCGAATCCAGAGCACACACCAGCACCCTATTTTTTTTATGCATGGGCAAACGAGGTAAACGTGGTCTAAGCTCAGGCGAAATGAATCGATATTCTCGAATCGCACCTTCCAAAGCGCTCCTCAATTCATCATTGCACTGAGTACTTACTTGTGTAACCATGTCATCACTCCCTCATCACTCACTCATCAGTAACATGGCTTCGTGTTGCGGTAGGCTGTGGTTGTGCCACTTCCACAATCTGCGGCAGGGGAGCAGTAACATGGTTTCTCTGCATTTCAATTCGGAGGCGATCAAGTTCAATGTCATCCAACATACGATTGCGCTGGATACCCGCACCTGATCCGATAATCGTTGTGCCGAAACGTTGACAGCTGGCTCAAGCACCTGAAACAGAGAGAGCATCCGAACACGGTACGCGGTCAGATTACTTCCCCCCTCTGTAGCCCCATAGTATGCGCGCATGACATTTTCGTTGGTGGCTTGTGTCCATCTCATGCGCTGCACACTTCCGCCGGAAGCGGGGACCCTATCAGAGACCGGTGGGTCTCGGGGCTCCAAACTATCCGGCGGCCGGCGTCTTCCCCGCCGGCGCACAGGTGGTGGCGTCGTCGGCGGAGAGAAATACTCGTCGCTCGAGCTCGACGCAACTGCCGAGGCCGGTGTCACATTACTCACGATGGGGCTGGGTTCCGGCGGCGGCGAGGCGGAGCTGAGCGACGAGTCCGGTGGTGGTGGGCGTGCTCTTCGCGTTGCTGACCTTGTTATCATCCTTTGCTTACTTTATGTTACGTTTCGTCATCCATATACTGTATACGTATTTTCATTGTGAACACTGACATCATGACAGATGTCAGTGAATTTAAAAATGATTTTCAATTACTATTGCTTGCATATAAATGGTCCATTTCGTTTTTAATATATTTGGGGTGACTTAATAGCTGTTTATTATGGTATAATTCGTTTGTTGATCCAAATTTATGTTGATTTTATAATTTATGTAACGGAGTGAAGAAAAATTGCAAAATGACATTACAGTGTTGTCAGCGTTATTGTTATTATTATTATTATATACTAAATTTTGAAACAAACATTGAGAAACTGCTATAGTCCAATTTTCCATAACAAAAAACCTAAAACTAAAGCACAAAACTAAATTGAAGAAATGCCAACATTACGTTCTAACCACACTTAAGTTTAACAGGTCACGCTTCCGTAAACGTTCTGTAGCTTGTCTTATTCATACTCTAAGGTCGCAACTATTGTCTCTTGATTTCTGAACTGGAGCAAACTCCGGGCAATAGTTATTAGCTGAGTACATACATTTAGTAGTTGTCTAGCTCCGAGGCTCCAATTTATAGATGCTTGCTTGCTAACTTAAGATTGTTGTCTGAAATTTGAGTAAGTGATAGTTTGATTCGGCTCATTTTAGTTTCGGAGATTATCTAAAATATGTGATGGTTTACTAGATGGATGTACAGTTCAGGTACAGGGGGGGGGGGGGGAGGGGGTGGTGTGTATAGTTCAGGATAGATTTAAAGCGAAGATTTTCTAACCTTGTCGCAACTGGCTAGCCTTGTCAGTTGGGACTTTGGGGTTGCTACACAATCCTTACTAGACTAGAATATTACAAATGCAAAAGTAACTCGGTCTGTTACGCTTTCACGATTAAACGGCTAAATCGATTTTGATGAAATTTGGTATCAAAATAGCTTGAACCCTGGTGAAGAACATAGGCTACATTCACGCGAACGAAGTCGCGATCAAAAGTTTTCTAAATCTATTTTTATTTTTTATTTATTTATCGATTACTTTTCTAAATCTATCAGTAAGTAAGCCTTTTCAACCGACTTCAAAAAAGGAGGAGGTTATCAATTCGCCTGTATTTTTTTTTTCTTTTTTTTTATGTTTGTTACCTGATTTCTTTGGACTGGGTGAACCGATTTTGATGATTCTTTTTTTATTTGAAAGCTAGTGCTTCCCGTGTGGTTCCATTTTAATTTGGTCCAGTTCTGATAATGGCATCTATGAGAAAACCGTATAAGTCTTAAATTTGCATTAAGTATGTGCGCGATTTGTTACGCGATTTCTCCGGCAAACGTAAACCGATTTTGAAAATTCTTTGTTTTATGGATTGGGTATGCTTCAGGAGTGGTCCCATATAAATTTTATCGAAATAGATTCAGCACTTTTTGAAAAATCAACAAATACCCAAAAATTTTACATAGTCGACATTTTAGTTTCATCAATCTTTGTAGTAGTTAACTTTCAATCTCTTCTTAATATATTTGTCTGAAAAGGAGGTACCAAAAAGCGGAAAATAAAAAGCTTTTTACAAAAAAGACAACCGCCTTCAAAAACTAAAAAGTGAAAAATAACTTTAGCACAGAACACACATTGACTTTAGTTTCGGAAGTCGGTGGCAATACAAAACAACAAACAGAACAAAGCCACTGAATTTCGAAACTGAAGTCAATGTGTGTTCTGTGCTAAAGTTATTTTTCACAATTTAGTTTTTGAAGGCGGTTGTTTTTTTTGTAAAAAGCTTTTTTATTAAGTTGCAACACTGTGATCAATTCTTTACATTTTTCCTCCCTTCTGCATTTGTTCCAACCAGCAAGTCCATACAAGCATTTATATAAGTATGGACGCCAATCAGTCTTAAGCATCCCTAATAGTGGTAAATATAGCCTACAGCAATCAGGGATAACATAGTTTCCTATCAATGAAGGAATTTCTAAAATCGGTGAAATATTTTTTAATTTAGATTACCCATTACAAACAAACGATCAAAACGTTTCTCTTTAAATAATATTAGGTTAGAATCAGTTTTTTACAACGCATTGGTTTTATTATACACTGCCTAAAACATACCTTTTTAATTATTACAATCACAAAACAAATTTTTTGTGTTTGTAAAATAGAAAACAAACCAATAAAAATGTACAAAAACCTATTCTACATGAATCGTTCTATTTGATAATATTTGACACGGTGTAGGCATTTCAGTCTGAAAATATTCCAACTGCGGATTTGTTAGGCTGGGACTCAGCTCTGAGGGTTGGCTTAACGCGACAGTCAATCTTTTGAATTTATTTTATTTACTTGCCTGTCCGCCAAACTGTGGGCATTTTGCATTTTTATCTAAGTCTCTGTTGGATATAAATTTTGTTAGAATATTTTTGATATTTTATGGCTAACCGGATTTTTATAGTAGGTACTTTTATACCAGCCTATTACCTATTGTCCCACAGGGTCAAGGGCTTTTATCGTAAAAAGAAGGCTGATTGTCGATTCCCTACTTACATTAAAATGGATAAGTCCAGATTTCCTCACACCCCCCACCCCAAATGTTTTCCCAGCATGATTTCCTCCATCGATGTCAGTGATGTCCAATAAAAGCAGAAGTCCGGGCCGCCTCTGGGCTTGAGTTAGTACTCAGACCATTCGGAATTGCTTGCACCAGGCTGCATTACGAGCACGGAGGTCTTAGCGAGCTCCTCTGAATTCCCGACAACGTCAACGACGGAGATTGCAGTGGGCTAGGCTTCGGCAAAGTAAAGAAGAAAACATTTGGCCTGTCTCTTCGTTGACGAATCGCGAATCAGTACTCATCCAGATAACTGAAGTGTCCGTGTCTGGAGAAGGCCAGGAGACCGTGAAAGGCAAAGAACTGCCACTGGAACAGTTCAGCAAGGCGAGGAATCGGAAATCCACAACCTCATGCATAAGAGGTGGGTGCCTTAACTACGGCCGCCAAAACGTTAGAAAGACAAAGTTTTTGGGTTCTGTAAGGAAATTCAGGCGGACGAAATAGAGGGCAAAAGCTAGTTTCAAATAAACCAATAGATGGCGCTTTTAAATTGCCAAAGAACCAGTCAGCCAGAAAATCAGAAGCCTGGTACCTCGCCGCACTGTTGGCAGCCTATCGGTCTTTCATCGGGTATATTCCAGAGAGTGTAATTTGGAATTGCACAACTTAATTCGGACGAGCAGAGATACGGTAAAGCATCACCGCAGATGGTTGAAGTTCCACGGTCTCGAACTAAACGCCTTTCTTCCGCATTTATTATGCGAACTGCCAGACTGTGGAATTCACTGCCCGTCTCTCTGTTTCCCGATAAATATAATCTGGGTATCTTCAAGGCACGAGTGAACCGGTATATGCTAGGCAAGTATGCTCCACCTTAGCCGTATTATCACTTAAGATCAGGTGAGTTGCGAAAGAATAATAGATTTAAAAAAAGTTGAAGCTAGTTACTCGTTCTAAACAGTAGATCAAGAGGAGCAGAACGAGCATAAAACGTTAATGGACACATTTTTAAAATCAGTAAAATATTACAATTTTAGGTTACTTTATTATATTACTAAAAGCTGAAACTGTTACCAAGTTTCAATGACTACTTCAGCTCTTTGTCATAAAATACGTGCGTAAAATCACTTGTTTTTCTAGGGAAACACACTTACACTAGATTTTGCAATAAGAATTAGAATGAATTTATTTTGCTGTTACAGAAGTACCTTAGTGGGCTATTACATGGATAAAGTATACAGTCAGTTAAATAACAGGGGGCGTTCCCTTAAACTACGGTTAGACTGGAAGCCGACCCCAACATACTTGGGAAAGGGCTAGGCAGGTGATGATATCAGCATAAAAAAAGTATTAAAAATCCAAAAATGTACGGAGTGGTTCTTTTACATATGAAACGTATTAAAAAATAAAACCTTTTTTATTTTGGATAGGAATATATTTTTAGTATCTATGAACGATATCTAGCATTACCGATTAAACGGAATTAGCCTATTGTTAATAATTAATACACTGTATAAATATAACTTACTATAACTAAGTATCATAATTAGGACGATGAAGCATAAACTATGAACTATGAACTATGACCTGTACATTGGGGATCAGAGAACTCCTTCAAAAATTTTCTAGTTATAAATAATCTTGGTTTACTCAAATCTTGTTAATCTGTGGCATCCGACACGATTTCATTTGACGCAAACCTTATATGGGAGGTCGCGCATCGTGGTGTGGCGAGTTTCCAGCAACGAGGACATACGACACACGTTACTGTCGAAGACACACTTGCTGTAATCATTTGAGGCCTCTTGGCTCGCTGTGTGTTGCTTAGAATGTTCGTAAAAATCTGAAAAAGTTGGTAAATGAGCTCGAATATGGTTTTTGGCTGGCGTTCGGGACGTTTATAGGAAGTAGGTAATTCAGAGTGCTGGGTGTTGGGGTGGGTGAATTGGTTCAGGTTTCTTTGAACGTACGTTTTATGTGTCATTGATGTTTTGTTTTATACGGTTACATAGCAACTTTAAAACAACTTTATGTTTGATAGAACACGTCGTTACAAGGTTCGGTCTGTTTGAATCCATACTTCCATACTCAGGGTGAAATTGAATTCATGAGCAAATATTTAAGGAGTGACTCGAATCACGAACCTGAACAACTTTCATTATGAGCCAACTCAAACAGCGCGAATAAAAAAACAGCTGTTTCATACATTTTGGCCCATACCTATTGCACAGCTGTAGCACAGCTGCAGTATGGAACAGCTGATATTTTTTCGCGTTGTTTGAGTTGGCCTCATAATAAAAGTTGTTTAGGTTCGTGGTCAGAGTCACTCCTTAAAAATTTGCTCATGAATTAAATTTCACCCTGTATAGTACTATACAATATTTAACTATATATTATTATATTATATAGCAGTTTCCGCTGCTGATCCGATTTTGATGAAATTTGGTGAACATAGTTTGAACCCTGGGGAAGGACATAGGCTACTTTTTAAGCCGTGACTTCGTCTACATCCGCAATAGCCGACATTCGCGCGGACGAAGTCGCGAGCAAAAATTTGTTCAAAATAAAACTGGGACTGTATTTGTATCACTCAATCAAATTCGTCATAAATATAAAAACGCTGTTAAAATACAATAACTTTTCTGACCGATGCTTCTTTAAAATATTCATAGATTTTTAACACGACTGACCAAAAACCACAATGTGTTGTATCAAGTTTAATATTTTACGAGATTTGAGGTTTTACACCACATTTTGCGAACGAAACTTATTTACAAAGGCTGAAACTAATAGGCAACATTCATAGCTCTAATTTAGGAAATTCAATGAAGAGTTTTGAATTTCCTTTCTGCTTTCGAAAATTAAATCAGTGGCAGTGTACTTTTTAATGTTAGCTTGCACGGGTAGCTGAAATTGTTAAATAATAACAAGTTTGAAATATGACTAAGCAAGTTAATTCAATAATAATGTGTAGCAATTATACATAGAGATACGCCGATATCCGACATCATATTATGAAACTAGTTTTTTTTTTTATTTAGCCCGTCCCGCCCACTGCTGGGCAAAGAACTTCCATTCCTTTCATCGGTCTCGACTTTTCGCTATGTCTTGCCAATCCTTAAGGCGCTTCCCTGACCAAATAACCTTGACCATACATTTCCTCTTAGCTGCAGAATTGATTTACGCACAATTTTTGGGTTTTTTGTTATAAAAAAAGAGAAACGATCTTTTGAAATAAAATAAAACGTGAATTATAAAGCTTGTTAAATTACCTATCTAATATTGTAATCCTCAAATTAATAGCACGTCAACTTTAGCAAAAGATACATGTTTTCAATTATTTTAGTCATTTTTTTACAGGGAGATTTAGGTGTATACAGGTACATTTAAAAAAAATAAGAACGTGGAATGTGATGATGTATATATTGAACATTAATAATATGCTTTTAAATGTAGTTTGTTTCTCTTTAATAATGAGTTAATAGCCCCTGAATGGCGAAGAAAAGCGCACTTTGGGGGAAGCCATCCAAGTCGCCTCGTCATCTCTTTCGTGGTCACCCATTTTGGGATTTATGAGCCCATAGGTCGTTCGGCATGCGGCAGACATGTTCAGTCCCAGTTCCAGGTGAATTAGGTTATAGTATTATATTTTCCAAATAATAAAAGCAATAGGAATTTGATCCACCACATTCCACATTGGAAATGATTTCTGGGCAATAATAACTGAAAGTATTACCTATACAAACGCAGCTTTACAGTAAAATTGTCTGAAACGACGTGTTGACTGTTATCAGCGCTGGATCTCCATTTCGGAATGTAACGGCGTAGGATGGGGACCGGAATAACTGTACAGGTAAAAGTATGTTGCAAGATAAAGGAATTATGGTATTTTTATTAAGGTGATATTTCTAAATTCATGGTAGTAAACGGATGGTGTAAATTTCTGGTTTTATACAGAAAAGAATGTTAGCATGTAGTAAATTATGAAAGGGTTACTGTAACTCAAACTAATTTTTTTTATTTCTAATGAACCATTTACTGTGGGACTTTTGATTTGTCAGGGAGTCGGTCAGTCTAGCGATTTGCTCGTTCAAAACAGTAAGTTTCTATGGAGAAAAACACTTTAAAAATGAAAATATATTACAAATTTAGCATTAATAATATTAAGTCTTTGGGTTTAATGTGAGACCAATATCAAATATTCCAAATAAAATTAAAATAGCTGTCGCAGCTAAGACATGACCATAGCACCAACATGTTCAAGAACGTGACGCATGGATCGGCACTGTTAAATATTCGATAACCTATTACTTCATAGGTTCATCGTAACTTTCTTTACAAAAGAAATTCTAAAGGATTCCGTTATTTTCATGAAACCAACCATATAAATATACCGTCCGTTTTTCCAGCAATATATCAATGTTCAAAGCCTTATTTACGTCCAAAAGCGTTTGGAAGTAAACCACGAAGCACCCGATAGTGTATTAAACTTGTTAGCGTCTTCTTGGCAAGCACCACCATCTGTTCGAGCCATTTGGCAAACTTAAAAACCAATACACCGTAAATTCTGTGAAATAGGACCTGTTGGCTATCTACCTAGACGTGAAAATAATTGTCAGAATTAAAAATATCAAAACAGTAAGTTTTGATTAAATATTTTATTTCGCAAGTCTAAATAAAATAGTAAAAACCAAATCCGGTTTTTGTGTCCGTCTATATATCCGCTTTATTCGTCTAAACTACTCGGATTTTTTTTTCGGTCTGCCTCTGAATTTGGAGAATTAAAATATTTGTTTAACTCGGTTAAAGTACTGTAAGAGCTCATCTTGCTGGACTCTTACGGTACCGGGATGAATTATAATTTATAACGTGTGGGAGGGCGTTGGACGACACTTCAATTAAAGAGGGACACTGTTATAATCACTTTATTATGGAATAGTATGACTGCCTCTGACGGCTGTCGGCTTTACAAACTGCCTGTCACATAAAAATAAGACTAACGTTCTAAATACAAAATAAAGAAGCATTTTGTATAATATTGTAGAATAACAGAGTGTCAAGAGACTAAGCCATATAATGGTTTCGACCAACATGAATGCATGCAACCTTTACAGTACATGTTATGAAAGAGCCCTATGGGCGCGCTGCAGCCTTACGTACTTTGTGCCTGTACCATAAACTTGAGACTATTCGAAAAATTAAAAATAGAACACTGAACAACTTTCCCTCGAAAAAAGTTAAAAATTTCCTATTTACAAAGCCCGGATAGGTTACGCAAAAAATATGAGAGCTCCAAATTGTTAAGGGTTGAATTAAACGAAGGCTTTTAAAAATCAATCGGCTGGAATATTCCACCTGTTTTTACTGGAATTTAGGTCCGTAAACAAAGTAGGGATAAAATTACAGAGTAAAGTCTATTTTTCTCTTTATACAATGCGATCTGTGACCTAGAGATTGATTGCTAAAACCTTTGTAGCTCTTGAAATTGTTCGTGTGCGTGATTCTTTGATCATTTTATATAGAAAGATAAACAGATATAACGAACAAAGGATAACTTGGTAAATCGAAACACGGCTTACCATGCATGATGTTTACAATTTATTGTTTTTGACAATAAACAAAATGGTGGTATAGATTAGTATATTTTATCTCGCAGAGTTTACACGTACAATAAAATAAAGAAAAACCTATAACTATTAAACCAAAAATAAACTGATATAAGAAGGCATCAAAAAATTCCTCCACATCGTCTTCATCTGGGAATGTGCCCAAGAGACTGACTGCATTGCCCTGTTGGATGGCAATGCTTAACCTCTGCCCAAAGTAAAAACCAGCTCTTGGATCACGAGAAGTGTCAACTAACCTTTTGGAAATTTCCTTAAAAAGGAGATGAGCACTCGGACCCCACGACCCGAGGGTTTCAACCCCAAACGGCTCGAAAATAAAGTTATCACCAAGGTGACTATACTTTCGCCGTTTGAGGTTTATAAAATGGTTATGTAACTATGTCATGTAATTGCTTACCTGCATTCATAAATTAAAATGAAGGCTGTCTTTTGTATTTGCATTTGTTTGTCCTTTAGGTAGGTACTTTAGGGACCGGGAACTAAATACTAGTAGGTAATTAAAAGTTGAATAACTTGTAAGATTCACTACGTTGTTACGTTCTAAGTTTGTCTCTGACAGAGAGGGGTCAGTCAGTCCGTGTGTCACATATAAACAACTATGTTCTAATCTATTCGAACTATGCTTATACTTCTACAATGTTCCAGAGTGGTCCGCCGATGTCATTTAGTTAAAGGTACCAGCATGCTAAATGCATGCAACCTTAACAGTATCTACCTCATATCTTTTATGGTAGGCACTCATGTAACAAATTGGAGATCCAATTGAAAATTGGAAATAATAATGGGACATTTCACACACGGCCATCTGAGCCCAAACCACGGCGACCCTGTACTATGAATGTCAGGCAGCCGATATACATACACAAATACATTTAAATACATACGTATATAGATAAACAACACCCAGACACAAGGCAAACACAAGTTGGCCAGTGACATACTGTAATAAGCGACCGAAGTTTTATCACACCAGTAATACCAAGCTTGTCAACCGAATCGGAGACGCGATTCGTTTTGCATATACTTTACTGACAGGACAACACTCCTACCTGTCCTCTCGACCTGGCGTAATCCCTTAATCCTCTCTACCAGTATTCACAAGGTAACTAACCCAGTACGAAACGTAAACAAAACAAGTTTACATTCATAACTCTCAGTACGGGCGCTAAGTAAGGGTGACTGGAGGTCTCTCCATCTATGAGGGGGCAAATCTCAGGGCACTCACAACTTAATTGTACTAGGAGACTAAATAATAAATTTAAGTGTACCTTTAGTGTTGTGTATAAACAACGTGATGTTAATCCTACTTGTCGTATCCGGTCAATAGTATAAACGTGAAACGCAAAGACAATAAATAGTCTATGGTGAACGGATCGCAAGCGCGCCATTATCAAGAACACGTGATCAACCACCACCATTTTGGCGCGCTTCTACAGAGTCGTGATGTTTTCAGCCGACAGCGAGGAAGACATTCAGAATCCAGTGTCTGATCGCAACGGAGCTAATACGTCCCGAAACTGTACTTACGATTCGTTGTGTTAAAGTGCAGACCAGTGCCGATACCTTTGAAAATGTTTATTTTAAGTCGAGTTTATTTTAAATCAATTTGTGCTAAATTGTGGTTTTAATAAACGCCGTGTACTGTATCCCATACCCAGTGTGTTTTCATTGCACGAAACCCATATTCTGCCCACATGATGACTGAATCTAACGGACTAAATCCTGACTGATCCGACATACTTATTATTTTTTATTTTTTTTAAATAAAGTTTGGTTTAAAAAATCGTTAATATCATGTCAACCTTTAAACGCCCACTGCTGTGCATAAATCTCGCCTAAGAGGGGGTTCAGTAGTAATCGCCATGCTTGGTCGATGCATGTTGGCGATCGCAGTTGGTGATATAGTACTCAGAAGGATGCTGCTGCCCATCCTCTGTTCAATATCCCTCTGTCGCCTTTTACGACACCCACGAGTAGAAATGGGGTGGTGCTATTCGCGGCCGGTACCCACGTGTTTATAAAGTTTTGGTTTAAATAAGGTTTGGTACTTGATCGTTAACTAAAACTTAATTTGAACTTATGCATATCGAATGGGTAAATTTAGCATATTCCGTCCATCCGACGACGGTCTCAAGCGTACTTCGCTATTCTTTATTAGAAAATCGATCGCAAGAATATTACTACTTCATTTATCATGGCATATTACATTTTCCTACAAGGATTACATAATATTAGATCATGCAATATTGCTATTGTGCCACGCAGAGTAAAAGAAGATGAGCTTTTACTACGTGAAAAGTAGAAAAAAGGTAAAGAAAAGCAGCTAGCCTTAAAGGAAAAAAAGCGAATGGGCAAAGCCTATTGTTGGAGTAATTACCTATACTTAATACAGAATGGTTTCGGGAAACTGAAATTTCCTCCCTAGAACGATTTTATTTGTCGCGGGAATATTTTTAATGTTCTTGACTAAGAATAATGTTGGCGGCAAAAGACAAAGTGTTTTGTAAAAGTTTATTTATGTACTTTAAAATGCTTTAAGACTTTGTGTTCTGGCTTCTTGTGCTTTAAATTCTATGAATTTTAATGTTACGTAAATAAACGACTTTGGAAAAAATACTGTACGGAATTTATGCTCAATTTTATTTTACTTTGGCTTTTTTGTTATAGACAAAAAGCTGAAGTTAAGATGTCTGTAGCTTAAGATGTGCATGATAGTTTAATTAATACGTGAAGTCTTTGCTCCTAAATTGTAATGATCTTAAAATTAACATAATGTTATAGTGTAAAAATAGACATGAAAATTGCGAGGGAAGAGTAAAACTAAGGGACAATATTTATGGGTTCATTTAACCCCTTTGATGGACCATTTGTTAGGTTCCCAAAATTATAACAACAAGCGTGGGTGGCTTTATATTGTAACATATATCAACAAGTTTATTTCACGATAATCGAGAAAACTGCGGCTTTTTGCAGAGCTCTCATCATTATCGATGAGGATAGTGTTGCTGCTGTACCGACGACTCTATTCAATAGTCATG
Source organism: Charanyca ferruginea (assembly GCA_947361185.1). NCBI lineage: Eukaryota > Metazoa > Arthropoda > Insecta > Lepidoptera > Noctuidae > Charanyca > Charanyca ferruginea. Next base: position 11,738,677 of record OX376069.1, read on the forward strand.
GGGCTTTCGAAAACTTTTTATCGATAATATTGTAATGCGCAATCAACATTCTATTTTTAACAAAAACAGTTATTTTGGAAATAAATTATCTGTCACAGCAAAATCTAAAACACTAAGTAACAACAATTTATTAAATGTTACGCGAGCTTTTATAATAATTATCAATACGCAGTTGTAATAATGAAACAGTAAAAGTTGTGGCTAAACTGTTCACAGTGAAATATTATTTGATGTCACGTATATTTTGTTACCGAGTATGAAACAGTATGTTATTCAGCAGTTCATTCGGATTATAGAATTATGTTTACATTTTATTTAACCTACAACGTTATTTACGTTTCACCGCAAGCGAGAAATTTTGGATAAATGTTGGTTACGAATGCACGCTTGGAATAATTTACTAATAGTGTAATCCATCATTTGTCTGAGTTATTATATTTATTTGTGCCAAACACCCAAATCCATTTAATGGTTAAAGATATTTATTTCTCAAAACAGAAGAATTAATTCACTTGTAATGAAAAACACTAGTTAACAATGTAGGTACCTACTTAGTCGTGCATAAGGTACGAGTCAAAACGATGGTGTAAAGATATGGTTCCATTTTTGTTTGTTATTTGTTAGCTATTTAAGTACCTGCTAAGTTTAAATAATTATTCTAGAACTTATTGATATTTTTAAATATGTGGTAGAGCTATTGTTTTTTGTTTGATTTTTATTCCTACTTATATTATAAATGCAAAAGTTTGTGAGACGCATACGAAGTACCGGACAGAAGCTAGTAAAAAAAAAAGCTAGTATAAATAATACTAAAGTAAATAATAATTAAATAAGTATTGTTTCGAAAATTCATCCGGTCATTAAACAGCACGTATGAGTTAAAAAATCCCAAACTCGTCGTTTCGTCGTTTAAATGTTCACATTATGTGAGCGTGTGAGAAATCCTTGGAGTTTCTGCGAAAATCAAATAAACAAAAAGTCATCGATAGTTGAACGACAACTTGTCGCATCCCTATAACAATAAGAGATCTTAACATTAATGTGAAGGATCTCTTAATATCGAGCACAGAAAGGGTGGTTGGTATAAATAAATAATAATTGGGTGTTAATTGGCACTACTAATAGAATTTACCCTATTGAAACTTGGTTTAAACGGCGCTTCTTTAACAGCAAACTATAGATTTTGGAGTTTATTAATGCGATCGCCAAAATGGGCAATAATTATGCAGAAAGAATCATGGCATGGAAGTTGAAATTCTAATTCTTATACTCTTATGTACCTGAAGACAATCTTCTGGCATTTAGAATATTTTTAAACCCCCGCAATAAAAATGGATGTTTAAAGTAATTAATTAAACGAAAAGCTCATAATTTCAGAACGAAACGGCGGCTGATAGTAACAGTAACACTGACAGCCGCCGTTTTGCAGTTCTTACACTAAAATTGCATCGTTTTATGAGAAATAATGTCACGAATAATCATTATTTTATTCACATAACTTGTCTGCCAATTTGATAGATCCGTTAATGTCAATTGTCATTTTCTTTATTTATAAACACAAAATAAGCAACGATATAAAACAAAAATGTGTTATTTTCATTTCGAAATATTTTAATTATGCGGGGGTTTAAAAATAAGGTCATCAATCTACTCCTGGCAAATATTTGAAAGTTTAACCCCCTAAATGTTATATTTTTTTCATACAAATGTATGTATGGATCTCGCGATGATTCTTTCGGATAAATATTGAAAACAGTCACTTTTTAATATTTAATAATTCAATGGGTAACACTACTTGCTAAAATCATAGATAAGATGTAACTTGATTATTCTCTCTTCATTTACGCACTTTTTAATGAAAAGCTGCTTTGACGGTGTAAAACAATAACATACATAAACTACTATAATGTTGATTGAAGTTATCGTTTTAAATTCTTATTTGTTTTAAATTAAAAATCTAAAAATCTTAAGTATATTATGAAGAAGATGCTTTACCTATATCTCTTTATTCTCGTCACACTTATTTCTGTAGGTATATGGCAGAGAAACTTAATTCTGAATAAGCCCACGTCTTAGACATAAAAACCTGTCTTTGTTATACTGCAAGCTTTGAAAAATAATACCCACAGTAACAATTTCGTAGCCTGACGTTTTAAACTAAAGTATATTTTCAATTTTCCAACGTCACCAAGTAAGTACATTGTTTCTGAATATCAGTTTCATCTTTGCCTGACTTCAGTCGACAAGAGTAAGATTTAACTAAGACTTCATATCATGTTGCTTTTTTGATTTAACCGGCAAAGTTGAAAACGAGAACAAATAGGTACTAAAAAACGCGAGTATGACATGAAAATGAAAAGCTCTACCTTATATATTTTTTAAACATAAACGTTGCGTAAGGACGCACCCCAGAGACTCGCCCTGCATTCGTACGAAAACTTTTAAATAATTCCAGTGGTAGTAACATTAATTCCATTCTCAATGTCGGCCGTAGAGTTCCCCGATGGTTGTAGCAATTGTGTTGACAATTTCGTTGATTTTATCTCTTATTCCCTACTGAATGAAAGGTGACAGTGGAATAACTTGAAAGTGAAGTAAAAAGTGTAAGTTGGGCGGTGTGATAGCCGTATCGCGGTGTAAACAGAGTATCTGAGGCACGCGAGGTTTGGGACGCTTGTCACGCGATAGCTGTGTACCTAGAACTACATTATTCACCAACATTGGAGCGTGGTAAGTGATGAGGGGTTTACGGTAGCGATTTGGAACTTACCCGCGGTGGTGAAGCTTCCGAATAACATTGCATCTAAGTACTATGGATATAAAAAAAGGGGAAAGGAAAATGTTACGAGATCGCAAACAAACTGTTTCGAAAGTTTCATAATTCAATTTTCTTTTATTTTATCAGCTAAGTATACAACATTTGAATGGTGAAAATTATAGGTATCGTGGTGTATGGATTGACTCCGTAATTTCTATTTAATTGCATGTTAAGTCACTTTCATCCTCCTTCTAAGACGCTTCCGAAATAAAAGGAGTCTATAGTAGGTACTCAAAAAAGAGACAAAATTCTTCAAGATTATTTTACGAAACGACCTCTCTCTATAACCATAATGGACAGTGAACTTAATAATCAACACTTTAAAGTGAGCTCTAACGACATAATGAGGATGAAATAAAATTTAAGCTGCATTTAAGTTAAAGCTGTAAGTAAAGAAGCGAATAAAGCTAAACTGCTGTAAAGAGCTTAAGCTTGCGTTATGCAGCTTCTAGGATTCACGGTTTATCTTAAGAAAATGTAATTCAGTGCACATTTTAATTAAGTTCATTTTCGAAACTTGCAGGAAATATAAACTAATTAATAAAGAGCTGTTTTCATTCTCAAGTTATCTATCTATCTATCTTTTGGTAATATCTATTTAAACTTGCAGGTTTATAATAAAGCTTACAAATGAAATGTAATTTTATTTAAAGTTTGTCTGTTTTTCTTTCATTTAAACTGCAAGCAAAACTTAAATAAACAATTATATTAATTGGATCCTATAAAAATCAATTGTATTAATTAACCCATTTGCAAAAGGTACTGCAAATAAAACGAGCGATTATTAATTATTTTATTTCTTGCTTTTATTTTGAATGTAGAATACCCATTTATATTTCACTAGCTTTTGCCTCAACTTCGTCCGCGCGAACGTCCGTTATCGCAAATGCAGACGATATCGTGGGTTTAAAAGAAGTTTTGTTTTTTTCTTGGGATACAAGCTAAGTCTGTACGAAAAGTCATTAAAATCAGTTCAGTATTTTAGCTGGGAAAGCGTAATAAACAAGCAAACTCACATTCCACACACCCATTAAGTAGTTGGGATAAAATTTTAAAAAATCCAAAACTTAACTAGCATAATATAAATTACCTTTATATAAATTACCTGTAGTATTTTCGGAGTAACTTTCCATTATTTTGCATTTCATAATTTAAGAGAATCGTTGATAACCGCTAAATCTGGCCACTTTTGGCGGTTATCAACACGACGATTTTCAGTTGTTTTTATTTATAACTTGCGTTTTCCCGCGTCTCCCTTTGAATCTTCTTACGGATCCCTAATTTTTTTTTTTAAATTGGACCAGTAGGTAGTTCAGAAGTAGAGCGCGTTTAAATAAAAATTAAAATAAAAAACTCTTTAGATTTATAATATTAGTGTACATTATCTTTTATTTGTATAGCTTTTTAGTAAAATAGAGACTTTAAAAAGCATTTTTTAGGAATTCTGGGACAGTTCTATTAACCTTTAGGAACGTTCGCATTTCTTTTTTTCATATTCTTATATGCGCGTTTGGCCGCAACTCACCTGATCTTAAGTGATAATGCGGCCTAAGGTGGAGTACGATTGCCTAGGATAAACCGGTTCACTCGTGCCTTGAAGATACCCAGAATATATATATTGTATGGGCGAATAGAGAGGCGGGTAGTGAATGCAGCACTTGGTTCGAGGCCGTGAAACTTCAACTGTGTAGCGGTGACGTTTCGCCGTATCTCTGCTCGTCCGATCATGGAGATGAATGGAGATGGGGGAATTAAGTTGATTAAATCTAATGTCATCAATTGTCGTCACCTCCATTTTTACAAGATTTTGACACGGATTGTCACTAAGTTCAGATTGCAACTAGATTTTGAACGATCTTAATTACGAGAAATGGCTTTCTGCTGGGATAGGGGAAGGTTGCTATGAATGGACCACATAACTTTACGACTCAAAAACTATACATGACAAAATGAAAGCAGTTTATTATTTCTATTTCACAGGCCTTTTATTTATAATAATCAAACGCACAAACAGGCTTACAGTTTTTGATATAAACGAATAAAACTAAATTTTGGGCTGTTGCCTTCTTTGGCCCATGAGCACCTTCATTGAACCACCAGGTTGCCATCAATGGACTTCGAGAAATTTGTTCTAGAGGTCCAATCGAGGCAATTAATTACAATTATCAATATTACTCAATTATGACATACACGGTAAGACAAGCAAACTATAAAAAAATAGAAACGTAAATCTAACTACGCCTTGTCTTGAATAATTAATAACTTCTAGGTTTTTTAGTATGGTTTGCGTGGCCATTCATCAGGAGCAAAACCTTTTCTCTCAGTACATCTTTGTCCCGCTTGCGCTTGAAAATTATGAGCGGTAGCACAAAATTTTAAGCAGCATTTCTTGGCTTGTCCTACACGGTTGACAAGCCCGTCTCATCCATATTGTATATTACATTTCATAATTACCAAAATCCTCGGGACCTATTCCCATGATTAAGACCAAAAAAAATACAATAAAAAGGTCCTATGATTGGACCGGTCCAACGATGGAACACTTTAGAGGTAAGGCAACCTGGTGGCCAACGAAATGCATCAGATTTGCTTTACCTAATGTCAAAAGTAGTGATTGCGATATAGTATTGAATAAAGAGAAACTGCAATTCGTTGATGAAACTGTTTTCTTGGGAATCACGCTCGACTCAAGGCTACAATGGGGTCCTCATTTAACATCTCTCGCAGGACGACTAAGTTCGGCAGCATATGCTGTCAGAAAGATCCGGCAATTTACTGATGTGGATACCGCGAGACTGGTCTATTTTAGTTACTTTCATAGTATTATGTCTTACGGTATTTTACTTTGGGGGCGAGCTGCAGACATCGAGTCTATCTTTATTCTGCAGAAAAGAGCAATCAGAGCCATTTACAATCTACGTATGCGCGATTCTCTAAGGGAACTGTTTAAGGAAATTAACATAATGACGATACCTTGTCAATACATTCATGAAAACATTATGTACGCTAGAAAAAATCTGCATCTTTTTGGTAAAAGAAGTGACAGACATAACTATAGTACTAGAAACAGGGACCAACTAGTTCAACCAGGTTTCAGGCTGGCTAAAGTAGATTCTTCTTTCATGGGGTTCTGTCTAAAGTGTTACAATAAAATACCTCGCCACATTGTACAACTTAATGAGACAAAATTTAAGTCCTATATTAAACGCACACTATGCAGCCGAGCATATTATAAATTGGATGATTACATCACTGATAAAAATGCTTGGCTGGATGCTGGTCTAGCTCCACAGCCATAAGGGTTCATAGATTTATTGATTAGCATTGGTGACAATTTTTTTGGAGCTGCTGAAGATGTAGAACTACATTATCTTTGCATTGTATAAACTCAAACTATTAGTATTATATAATTTTGCATAGCACATACATGTGAGCACTATGTACTTTAAAGCCACCATTTACGAGATGTCTTTCGTTGACTTGAATATGCCCTGGCGGTTGAGTGTTTGTCATGCTCACTTGAATGTCTCGCTGATGGTGGCGCATGTGTTGGATCATTTGGTTCCCTTCAAAATGGTTGAACTAAATGGTGCCGATCCGTGCGTCATGTTCGTGAACGGGCGCCGTCAGTTGAGACTGGTCATCTCTTAGCTGCCTCGGTTATTTTAAATTGATTTTGAATTGTCTAATTTCATTGCCACTAGGACCTCTTTTAACGTGCACAATTTGTTACATCGTTCTCACATTGTACCTCTAGATTCAACATGAATGATGTAACCTAAATTTGTAATATTCTATTGATTTTAAAAGAGTGTTCATGGAGTTTCTTGCTCGTTCTTCTCCATAGAAACCTACTGTTTGGAACGAGCAACTAGCTGCAACTTTTTGACTGACTGACTCCTTGACAATTCAAAAGTGCCTGTAAATGGTTTATTTGAAATAAATGATTTGAGTTTGAGTTTGAGTTTGAGTTTGGTACTCGTTACGAAAAAAAATCATAAAAATTAAATTTAAAATTTAAAAAACCCCCAACGCAAAACATAAAAACGATTATGTAAAAAGTCAAAAATAATACCTTTTGTTGAGCCATCAAATGTTTGTTCCTTGAAATGGCGCTATAATGTCGCGGCGGGGTACCGCTTAAGTAAGCCAGTCCCTTAATTTCATTCACTGTCTATTAATTTACCAGCATTTCCGACCAATTTGCTTCGATATTATCAAATTTTTGTTGCTAATCTAGTTGTTAATCTTGTTGCAAATCTAGTTCGCTATTTTAGCTATTTAGTTATTGCTTTAAACTTAGCGGTACCCCGCCGCGACATTATAGCGCCATTTCAACGAACAAACATTTGATGGCTCAACAAAAGGTATTATTTTTGACTTTTTACATAATCGCTTTTATGTTTTGGGGGTTTTTTTACATTTTTAAATTAATTTTTATTTTAAATTTTTTAAACGTAATTTAGTTTGGTTTTGTATAAGAGTTTACAAAAATAATTTACAAGTTTTTAGTTTTCATTTCGTTACTCATTCCTCATTCCCTTGCAATATAGTATACATTATTCTACTAGTCAAGGCCTTTATCAAATGAAAGGCCCATATATTGAGGGAGTTGTGAAAATAGAATGTAATTCACCATTTTGTGGTTGCGGCCATCTTGGATTAAAAATTTGTCATAGTGTATACTATTCTACTAGTCAAGCCCTTTCATTTGATACCCATATTGAGGGAGTTGTGAAAAAATATGTGATCCGCCATTTTTTGGCGGCGGCCATCTTGAACCGATTTTCATCAAACATAGCTAAGAACATTTCCGACTAATTCACCTTTCAAATAAAAAAAAACAAAATCAAAATCGGTTTTATCCGTTCGGGAGCTACGATGCCACAGACACACACACACACACAGATACGTCAAACTTATAACACCCCGTCGTTTATGCGTCGGGGGTTAATAAAATACTGATTAAAACGAATCCAAATACGATATATCTGCTACTAGGTACTAGTGTGCTGTATAAGTGGGCTGCAGCATAAGACCAAGAATTCTATAATCTTGCATAGTTTTATAGCCAACATGGGTGTTTTAATGGGTGGTCAGAGTGGTCACCTATAATAATATGTTCGAAAGCAAAGTAAACATCCGGTATGCGTCTAAGATCCCTACCGCAGCTAACAAAAGACCTGATAACTTTAAAACTGCTGAACCGATTTTGATGAAACATGTCTAAGAACCATCGCTAGAGAATCTGCTTTCAAATAAAAAAAACCGCATTCAAATCGGTTCACCCGTTAAAGAGCTACAGTGCCACAGACAGACACACAGACACACAGACACGTCAAACTTATAACACCCCTCTTTTTCGTCGGGGGTTAAAAATATACATGGTCATGATTAGACCATATTGAAAAACACTTATGGAATCACAAACAAATTGTCTAATATTACATAACATTGCACTCACGCAAATGAATACAATGATACATACGTCAAATTGTCCTGAGAGAAATTATTAGATTTTGACCGCCGCTAACACAACCACACGTGTCATTCCTGACCACGTTTTGCAGCGTCACTGGGGTAAGAGGGGGGTGTAACTGAGTCGCCACGGTCTGGTTTCCATTAGTTTGGGTATTGCTAGCTTGCACAGTGGTCCAATGAAAGAACTAGTCCAATGATCGCAACCTTCCCCTATTCTCTAACGTAATCATTTGTAGCTCTGCTCGACGTCGAACTCGACATCATGTCAGCCGTGAAATCGATGTCGAGCTCATCGACTATTTTGCGTAGCGAATATCGTTTTTCATGTTATGAACTGACAAAAGTATCAAGTTATTCAACCTTCAGTAGTTCCATTAAACGCCGTTAATTCACGTGTCGGTCGAAAATATCACTCGTCGCTGCCGCAGCGTCGAACTTTAGGTTGTATTACTTAGAGAACAGCACCACTGATTTCATGCTCAAGCTCCGGGACTAAATAAGTACCTCCTTTTAAAGTCTATAAACAAGCAAACAAGTATAAGCAATACACGATACATATGACTAAGTTATAATAATTTCATGAAACTCAATTTTATTCCCATCATAAAGTTATATGTGGTGCGAGCGTAATTCTGAATTCATTGCGTCGTCGACGCGACACCTCAATCAGAATTATATACAAAGAACAGCAAGTACACGCTTTTCTATCATTTTATTTATTTTTATAAGAATGTGTGGCTTTTAATATTAGGTCCTTACATATGAAATTGCCGATACTTAATACTGGCAACTTTGAAATCAAATATTTTGTGTTTGATTAGGAATTCCAAATTCAAAATTATTTCAAAATAAAGACTAAAGAATATTGTTTTAAAATTCGTGTTTCATTTGCTTTCACGTCATTTGTTTGTGCTTGAAAATCGCTATAGCAACAACAATGGAGAAATTAAAAATTCGCGGTATTTACGAATATGAGTTCCACCGTGGCACCAGTGCAGCAGAAACGGCTCGAAGGATTAACGACGTGTACGGGCCAAGCACCGCTAACGAACGAACGGTGCGTTTTTGGTTTCAACGTTTCCGTTCTGGAAATTTTGATTTACAAAATGAGCCTCGTGGACGACCGGATACTCAAGTGAATAATGAAGAATTAAAGGCGATAGTGGAAGCGGATCCATCTCAAAACACTTCTGAATTAGCAGCAGCCTTTGGAATAAGTGACAAAACAATCATTATCCATTTGCGTCAAATTGGAAAAGTAAAAAAGCTCGAAAAGTGGGTACCGTACGAATTGACTGAAGCACACCAACAAACACGCGTCGGTTGCTGCGCTTCTTTGCTCAATCATCACAATAATGAGGGAATTTTAAATCGTATTGTCACTTGTGATGAGAAGTGGATCGTGTACGATAATCGCAAGCGATCATCACAATGGCTTAACCCTGGAGAACCGGCAAAACCTTGCCCCAAGCGAAAACTGACCAAAAAGAAGATTCTAGTTAGTGTTTGGTGGTCCTGTGCTGGTGTCATCCACTACAACTTCTTGAGATCAGGCCAGACGATTACTGCAGACATGTATTGTCAACAGTTGCAAACAATGATGGAAAAGCTCACCATTAAACAACCGAGATTGGTCAATTGCTCTAGCCCATTGCTCCTTCAGGATAACGCTCGACCACATACTGCACATCAGACGGTCGCCAAGTTAGAGGAGCTGCGACTGGAAACTCTGCGTCACCCACCATACTCTCCAGATCTTGCCCCAACCGATTACCACTTATTCCGAAATTTGGACAACTTTTTACAAGGAAAAAAATTCAATTCTGATGAGGAAGTTAAAACAACCTTCAAGCAGTTCATCGATTCTCGCTCCCAGGATTTTTTTACCAAAGGGATCAATGAGCTCTCGATAAAATGGCGGAAGTGTATCGATAACAATGGTGCATACTTCGATTGACTAAATATATAATTTCTTTTAAAAAAAGTTATTTTTAATTTTTTGATACCGAGCGGCAATTTCATATGTAAAGACCTAATATTATCGTCCTTTCGTTTTTTTACCATACCTACTTTTAGTTTCTGTACCTATTAGATAGTGGGACCATTCTTCTTTGTATCTGCTAACTACGACTTGAGTTCCACAATTAACATTATATTTATCTGAATTATGACTTCTGTAAAGGAAAACATCGTGAGCAAATCTGGACTTAAAATGAATATAAATTAGATATCGCCATCACCAATCGTGGTGAACAATGTTTGTGCCTTCTATGAGAGAGGTCTGTACCTTGCAGTCGGACTACAATTAGGTAGTATTATTATTATTATCCACTCTAAAGCGTGTCTGCGGAGGCCGCGTTTGGGCAAGCGTAGTGTGGGACGCCCTGCGCCATAATGAACCGACGATAGGTTGGGCTGGCAGCGGATGGATGCGGGTTGCCCAAGACCGGCGGTGATTTGGCGATCTCTGGGGGAGGCCTACGTTCATCAGTGGACGGCAATAGGCTGATATGATGATGATTATTCAACACATACCGCATTTCCTGGGGAAATGTATGTATGTTTATTATTTAAGTACCTATCACGCAATTATTACCGGCTACATTCTGTTAAAAATTTGCATGAATATTGCCTACTGGTCTGGTCAGTATATAGGCTATACATTATCACGCTATCACGCGGTTTGCAATGATATTTGTCTTCATTCACAGTTTACCACGGGATTGCTTTAAGACTTAGATCAATTAGGTTTGCTTGGAGGATTGTGATGATATGACATAATATTCAATACTTATTTTCTTAAGTTATACTTAGGTCTACGTAGGCGAAGTACTCATAATTTTGAATTTTATTTATATGATGAGATTTCTTCTGAAACGCTATCATGCACTCCGACTCTTGTAACTTGCACCACAACATCCGATTAATTCAGTAACAAAATGGGTGCAGTACAACAAGCAAACACACAAAAGTATGTTTGTACATCACTTTTACGCTCTGCCGACTCGCATTGTATGAATGTGTCGCCTACAAGTTGGTACGACGCCTACTTTTTATGCTTTTTCTCTCATTTTCCGCTGAATGTTCTGAGTTTTGTTGTTTATTAAACATGGTAATATGATGAAGAGGATGTATTTTAGTATTGTTTGCAGTTTGTATGGGTTATTGGTTGACGTAAATATATTTTCTGTTGTAGATATCTATGAGAGTCGCCTGTAACTTTCAATATTGATGGATTTTATTCAAAATCATCATCATTATCATCATGTCAACAACCCAAAGGGGGGTTCAGTACATGTTATAATGATGATGATGATGATCTATCATCACTGACAGGACTATTGTTGTCAATAAGCCTGACATAGTGGTGATAGATCGATTAGAGCGTCGCGCAATGATTGTTGATATAGCGGTTCCGCATGACGAGAACCTCGTGAAAACCGAGAAAGATAAACAAATGAAGTATCTAGACTTGGCTCAAGAGGTTGTCGACATGTGGGATGTGAATACAGCAGTCATTGTGCCGATAGTCGTTACGGCCAATGGACTCATTTCCAAGAGCCTCGACCAACACCTAAGGAGGCTCTCGTTGGGCAGCTGGATCAAGGGCTTGATACAGAAAGCGGTACTCCTGGACACGGCGCGTATTGTTAGGAGATTCCTCTCTCAGGAGCCCTGACCACCGGTAGCTTGGACCCTGTTCCCGATACCGGTGGGCTACTATTTTTTATATTTTTAAATGTTTTTATTTTTTTTTACTAATATTTAAAAATGTAATATAATATGTATAAAAAATGAATAATAATAATAACAAAACCATTTATTTTCAGATAACAAAGACCCATAGAAAAATACCTTAACTTACTTCTTACGTCATCTCATACTTTATCTGTCAAAATCTTCCTTTCAATTTAGTTCAACTCGCTGACACGCTCGCAAGGGTGGCGCTAGTGTAAATTCGAATTATCAACCGAGTTTTTAGAATGCCAATCAACAAAGTCACAGCGGATTCAGATTCGAAGTTTAGAATGAGGTCTTACTGAATCACACTCCAGGTCTTCCAGAGTTTACCTATGCAAACAATTATTTTATAATGTTTGTATAGGTATTTATAGCCTATTGCCGTCCACTGTTTAACGTAGGCCTCCCCCAGAGATTGCTAACTAACTCGATCTTCAGCAGCCCGCATCCATCCGCTGCCAGCCACCTTCTTCAAATCGTTAGTTTATCGTGCCGCGGGGCGTCCCACACTACGCTTTCCCAAACGCGGTCTATATGATGATGATGATGATTGATATAACTATGTAGATTCATTATTAGTCTACTAAAAACTCATAGTCTGTAGAGGAGACTTAGAATTTACAGAAAAGTTTACTAAAAAGCTTACGTTGTATTAGTAGTAATACGTTAACCTGAGCTAATGGTGGTGAAGTTTTTCGTCGAAAACCAAAAGTACTTAGCCTAAAGTGCCATGAGGTAATAAAATCAATGGCGATGAAGTCCCAGCTGAACAAAAGTCGTTAATTAACACCATGTTCCGTACGCATAACCGTCCAATTAACTTGATAATTGGTAAGCTATCAAGTTTTATCATTTGACTATTAGAGCTTATAAACTCAATTGCCAATACCAGGCCAGTATTTATGGATTCAATCTAATAACATTGTTTTGTTTTAATGAAAATAGTAAATTGTTACATAAGGATTGTGCCAAAATTAACTAGTCCAAATTTTTCGAAGTAGTTGTAATTTTGGATATTCGAAACAGATTAATCTATGTATCTATACTGATATTTTAAAGAGGTACAATTTTGATTAAATTTAGGTAGTAATCCCCGGAACCACTTACCCGATTTGATAATTTTATTCACCAATAAGAAGCTACGTTATCTCTGAGTGCTAAGGACTATAAATTTTATAGTAAAAAAAAAATAGGGATCACTCACGCGGACGAAGTCGCGGGTAAAAGCTGGTTATAATATGAAGTGAGTTCCCAGGTAGGGTCATGACATTCGTAGGGATTTCAGAACATTCATAACAATAACAGCAAATATCGTTTTAAAACAAATAAACCCAGAAATGATTATTGCTCTACTTTTTACTTACATTGGAAATTAAATTGAGTAACAAAAAAATATCTCCGAAAAAATGAAATAGGGGTAACTAATCCATATAAGTACCTATACCAACAGCCAGTAACATAAAGGGATATAATAGATTTAGGGTGAGGTTATCAATAGGGTGGGCCAGGTGAGTGGGTAGAAAATGTCACAGGTGATGGAGAGGTTGGGAGAGGCAGAGGATTGGAGTAAGGTCGTATTCAATACATAGTCTGCGGTACATAGACTAGTGGGACTGTGGGACCCTCTCCCGGTCCTTGATTGGCTGTAGATTTTGATTATTTAAAATTCGAACATCAATTCGAAAGTGAAGTATAAAAAAAACCAGCCAGAGAATATTTAAGGTAATATAAAAAAGTCTTTATGTAAATACTTTTTTCTTATCTTGGTAACACGGTCAGTCCAAATTAACTCATTAATTTAATCTAATTAGTTAAAAAATGAAAAGTTCATTATTTTCCTTGTGGCTTTCAATGAAAACGTGATTATTTATCTTGTACCTGTAATAATTATTAATTAAAATGATATTTTACTTGATTAACAAGCTTTGTTACTGCTTAATTAGCTCATTATTACATCGAAAGGATTTTTATTTGTTTTGTTTCCATTGTAAGTGAATATTGTAAAATTCTTTCAGGGAAATAAATTCTTGAAACCGAAAAGTACAAGCTTAATAACTAAATATCAAATAGAACACTTGTATTCATTATAAACTGAGAGAAACGGATTAACTCACTGCGAATGTTGCCGGGTTCGTCCTACTAGTTTCGATGGCATACGGTCAAGGAGGTTCACGACGAACGACGCGCCGCACATTGCGTTCCTGCGTTCTTAGTTTATAATGTGTAACAATAGTGTTCTATTTGATATATTGTGTGGCCCCTGCCACACACGGACGAGATTTTTGATGCCCTTTGAGCTCCCTAGCTCAAAGGGCATCAAAAATCTCGTCCACATCGCTATCAACGGGACACGTGCCCAACAGGCTGGCAGCATTGTCACGTTGTATGGCAATTCTGATTCTTTGACCCAAGAATAGACCAGCCTTCGGGTCACGTGAGGAGTCGACCAGCCGCTTGGCGATGTCACGAAAAACAATATGGGCACTCGGACCCCATGGCCCTAGAGTTTCCACCCCAAACGGCTCAAATATATAGCTTCCAAGAAGGTATATATTGTGTTAATCAACTATGCATTCTGTTACGTTGTTGTTGCAGAATACAATTTGACCCATGAAAACAAACACAACATGGCAGTTTTCTGTTCAAATCGATCACAATCACCCATTATCCGATAAAATTGAATTTGGTATAATGTAGCATAAAAATTACGGGCAAGGTCGGCAATGTACGGGTCGCTGGCTGTCTGAAAAACACAGGTACAGTCGAAAAGTACTAAAGTACAGGAACATAAACATACCTAACCCTGGATGAACTTTCATTAATTCGTTTATTAATGTTTATTCCCTCGATTCCAGTTTGGGCTTTATGTGCTCCCAAAATAGTGTTATTTATTGCTAAATTAACAGACTGAGAAATGTACTCAATGGTTAGCTATGATTACTTCTGACTTTAAGTAATTAGTTTAATAACGTTTACTGCGTGGTATTAGGTTTCGTTAACGATATTTTATTTTCCTCCGGTCGTAATGTGGGTTGTAATTGTAGTACCTAATATTTTATTTGAGCATTCTAGACTAAAATGGAGATCTACATTTCTAATGTATTATGGAAACATATTTAATTTAGATTTAGACAGTGAAGAAATAATAACAGTAATTTTGAGTGCGGACAGTTTATCGTGACAACTTTAAAGTTCGGCTTCCAGTCTAACCTGATGCAGCTGCATACACGTATTTAACATGGAGCGACTGCCTATCTGACCTCCACTACCCAATAACTGGGTAACACGATACCTGGTACCACGATATATTGGTATAATTTTCTGACTTCTGACTACCTATAACGTCTGTCAAAGATCTACGAATAACAGCCGAGCCCACTCCGTGCCTCGGAAAGCAACGGCTTTACTCAAAAAATGGCTACGGCTTTGATTGTTACACATTACACACATCCACGAACCGAATAAATATAATAGAAGTGTCTGTTTTTAATATTAAAATAACAACATTTTACTTAATGCCTATGAATGTTGACGGTACTTATGTCAAAAAACAATTTTATATTTTTTGTCCGTCTGTCTGTTTGATCCGGATAATCTCCGAAATAGCTGGTCCTATTTTACGGGACTTGCACTGGTAGATAGCTGATGTTGTAAGGAGTAACATACACATACAATTCGTTTATTTTAGAAAAATAATTAGAAATCCGCGCAAAAAAATCGAACGAAGTCGCAAGCGTAGGCTAGTGCATGATAAAAATTTACGCGTCGATGTCCTGTATTCCGCCTACTTTCATTTTATTGACGTCAAAATAAACTACCCGCTCAAAGAATTCAACCTTTAATTCCAGTATAAAATGCTACAAAATTAAAAATAATAAATCGCCTATAGAGGATTTACCAGTCTGTGAGTATAATGTTCATTGTATAAAGATTACGTAGGTAGATATACCAGTTTATCGCATTCATTGAACTTTTAACGTTGAATGTAACTTTGAACTTTTACATTCGCGTACTTACTAACAATTTGTATGTTTTATAATTACGCTTATGTCACACAGAGGTACCTACCTATTTATTAAATATTTGTGAAGCGGAATTCTGTTTTTAGTTTTGTATGATGTGAATTAAAGTGGTTCAATGCTCGCGATGTCTTACGGCTTATCATGTTTAAAACTACGTTGTGTGTTCCGTTTATCATTGAGGTAATTATAATGCTGGCACTTCACATGGCGTATTCGTGCAAATTTTAATACGCCTTATTTGGATAGTACAAAATCTACTTTATTTCGATAACCTCTGGGTAATTTTTGGGATTTCCAAATAAGGCGAATATTACAAATGTGCGTTATGTTGCTAATATTATAAAGGCGAAAAAAAAATTATTTAACAAAAAAGACAACCGCCTTCAAAAACTAAAAAATAACTTTCAATTCGCAAGTCGGCGGCTTTGGTTTTGCTTCTTGTTTTGTATTGCCACTGACTTGCGAATTGAAAGTTATTTTTGACTTTTTGAAGGCGGTTGTCTTTTTTGTTATACATTTTTTTTTTCGCTTTTTAGTGCCTGCTTGTCATCATAGAAATGAATTACGAAATGGCGATACCAAAAAAAATCTGTCATCCCTTACTTTTTAACCCTTAGGGGTGGAATATTTTCTTGAAATTTATATGGGACCAAATTTGAGGTGAACACTATCAATTACAAAAAGAATCATCGAAATCGGACTACACTGAAAATAGTTATGCGTGGTGAAACATAAAAATAAAAATATATATAGGTTAATGAGTTTGTTTATTCATTTGCTTGTTATAATTTCACGGCTAAACTACAAAACCGATTTTAATGAAAGATACAGATTAAGTTTAAACTCCAAGAATAACTTTTTAATCCGCGACTTTGTCTGCACCCGACATTATCGACATTCACGCTGGCAGAGTGGGGTGCAAAAGCTAGTTAATATTATAAATAGGTAAAAAACGGTAAGTTTATTTGTATTTTTGTTTGTAAGAAACAAGAAAAAGAAGAAAAATCTTGCACCGATAGAAAGATTCACTGTAGCCGAGTGCCCTAAGGCCAGGAACGGAAAAAAAAAGGTCGGCAACTTTTTAAAACGAATAGCTCTTTCGTTTTAAAAAGTATATTTACAATTTACAAAAAAAACACAGTTTCTAAAGAGCTACCAGTTTTTAAGAATATAAACTAACGGTGTTCACATTCACACGGTGACATATACATATATTATATTTGATTTTTAAATACGAAAGGCAATGCAGAACGAAATAAAATCCTAATGTGGTTTCACAAAGTATGATTTGTAGCAGATAATGTGAAAAAAGAGCAGATGCAGTACCGAAATGAAATTAGTTTCATGTGATCGATTACACGATTTTTTCGTATGGAACTAAAGAGCCGCATGCGGCTTGCTTCCTTAGGTTACGTTTTATGGTTGGTATACTAGACTTCCTGGTTCTGACAACTGGAGATCGTTTCTGAGGAAGCTGTGCGGTGCGAAAGGCGTGACAGTTGTCGGAAGTTGACGTATCATTGAGCTCTCGCATCACGTGACCACACCCCTCCCGCACCGCGCAGCTACCTTAAGCGGTCTGGCCAGAGTTTTCAATACGGAACAATTCTTCTTCTTAACGTATAGGACCTAATAACTTCGTCAGCGGGTGACGTTTCCGTAGCTGAATACTGGACCATGCAAAGAATGTAAGAAATCTATATTTGTCATCGATATGACAAAAAAGCGATAATAGCTCAACTACTAGAACTACTTCAATAGTCTTGCACATGAATTGCGATTTGTGAACCCATACTATGAAAAGAGTAAGTATGAAGTTTCATGTATTTTATCTCCATACGAAACTACCTTTTGGAAGAAGAAACTAGATTTAACTCTTTTTTTGTATATAATGTTCTGAAGTCTAATTGAAACGATTAAATTGATTGTCTTTGTCCAAAATATTTAATTAATGTCTAAATATACAGTTTTTATGTTACTAGCTAGTGTACATACAACCCTAAATCGCTCCCTTAGCAACAAAACCCATCCCTTTATTTGAAACGTGTAAGTATATTATTGTATGTATTCCTACGTTGTATTGCTCAACGTGAGATCCCGAAGCGGCATATTAATATAAAAGCAATAAAATCCGACTGTATAAATAATTTTTACGACCAACAGTAGCACGCCTATATACAAGGTTCTTAACGAAAGTATACAATAGCAACATTTATTACACGGATTTGGATTTGTATTTGCTTACACTATGCCGAGTATTGAACAGAGTCGAATCAACGGAAAAATTAAACAAGGAACTATCAAAATCATCGTCGTATTGACAGACTGAGATTAATTTAGCATGTTTGAAAAAAGCATAGAGAGAAGAATATCCTGTATATCATTAAAAAAAGCATAGAGAGAAAAATATCCTGTAAATCATTTAAAAAAACAGCTGCCAAGTGCGGTCAAACGCCAGCCTACTTAATAGTAAAAAAAAAAAAAGAGTCGGACTCGCCCATGAAGGGTTCCGTAGCGGCTTACGATTTATGACGTATTAAAAAAAAACTACTGGCTAAATCTCGTTCAAACCAATTTCCGGTGTAAGTTTACATGGTAATGTACATCATATATTTTTTTTTAGTTTTATCTTTCTCTTATTTTAGAAGTTACAGGGGGGGATACACATTTTACCACTTTGGAAGTGTCGAATCTCTCGCGCAAACTATTCAGTTTAGAAAAAAATGATATTAGATACCTCAATGTCATTTTTGAAGACCTATCCATAGATAACCAACACCGCACACGTAAGGCTTTGATGAAACAAAATTTTTGAGTTTCAGTTCTAACTATGGGGAACCCCCAAAAATTTTTTTTTTCTATTTTTGTGTGAAAATCTTAATGCTGTTCACAGAATACATCTACTTACCAAGTTTCAACAGTATAGTTCTTATAGTTTCGGAAAAAAAGGGGCTGTGACATACGGACGGAGAGACAGACAGACATGACGAATCTATAAGGGTTCCGTTTTTTGCCATTTGGCTACGGAACCCTAAAAAAAAGCATAGAGAGAAGAATATTCTGTAAATCGTTTTCTTTCTAGAATAAAGGTAACCCATGTTACTCCTAGTCATACGCTATTTGGCAGTTAAAGTCCCGTCAAAATCGGACTAGCCGTTTTGGACATTAGCCAGGACAAAGAGACCAAAAAGTGTAAGTAGGTACCGTGTAAACATTTAAAACATTGACAATTAATAAAAAAGCTGTTATTTTGACATTACACAGACACTTTAATTGTATTTATTTGTATAGATGAATAGGTAGGATTCAGTCTATATTGCAACAAAAATCTACATCATCTACGATATCAATATTGACAGTTCCTTGCTGCCATTTTGCCATGGTCTGACTTTGTCCGGTACCTACCTACGGGAGGTAAGTCTTAAAGATTACTCGGAGGTCCTTAAGAGATTTCCGGCTTACACGACTTTGCTCCACCGTCTTAGTGAACTTTGCCACTTTGCACTGAAAATGCGAACGAGAGCGTTTGTGAGAATAACTTAATATTTTGCTAATAGTTGGTAATTTATTGGGGTCGCAGTTCGGATGTGGAGCATGTATAGTACATGTTACAAGTATGGCTACCTATGTTTAACAAAAAAATTATAATTAAGGGAGCTCAACTTGACAAGACTTAGCCTTAGGTACCGGGATGAGGTATGATTTATAACCTGTTGGGAGGATGTTGGAGGGTACTTCAATCAAAGAAGGATTCTGTTATAATCACTCTATTATAAAATAATACGTCTGCTGCTGAAGGCTGTCGGCTTTACAATCTGCTTGTCATATAAAAATAAGAATAACTTTCTAAATACAAAATACTTCTAGATCGAATGCTTAGACGAAGCCATATAGATAATCAATGGTTTCGGCCAGCATGCCAAATGCATGCAACCTTTTAACAGTACTTAGCGTTCGTTGGATGCTCTGTCTCACTACCACTTATTACTTGTCTACCACCGCGTACATTACCTACTTCCTATTTACATCACGCGACATAAACTAATATTCTCGTACTTGCTTTTTTTCGAAATTTCTAAGTTGGTCTCCTAGTACCTAAAACTTGTTCCTTTTGATGAGTACAATAACGACCCTTTGTCGGGTCGGACAGGGATTTCTTTACACATTGTTTATGAACCTACAAGGGCCGGATTGTTAAGTGTTATTGCAATCATTTTTCCAGTGTGAGAGAGAGGGACTGAGCTATTCATAACCGATAGCTCCATCTCTTTTTTTACAACATGACACGTTATAATACGGCCCTGGCACTCCGTCTGATCAATGATGAATGAATCATCTACATAAAAGTACAACAACATAGTAAATATCTGTACCCCTCGGGAAATACAGGTTTGTATTTACACACAAATCCAACGTTGAATGAAAGTATTTATAGATGCTGGCTCTCAATAAAATGGAAATACTATTTTACAACGCCAGTCTGGCTTCCCGGAATATTGTCTGGTAATCTGTCTGTTGCATATTATTCTCAGAATTTTGTCTGGAACATGACTGAAATAGTTCCCAGTTATTTGACTTAAATTCTCGGAAATGATAGTAAACATTAATACTATGTTACCTGACCTACGGTGTTTTAGAAGATATGGATTAGGATTATTATTAGATACACGTCTGCTAAATACAGGGTTAATAATTTGTGTTAATAAACACATAATAATAATAAACATTTATTTCAGACCATATTGAATCCATATAAAGTGTTAGTAAAGACATTAAAGACTAATGTTAATAAATTTATAAATATTAATAATTACAATTATAACCTATCGCCCTGGATCAAACCTCAGACTACCCACGCAGTATGTAGCACATACTCGTAGACGTATGAAGTCCGACCCAGTGACGCAGCATCGGGCAATCCCACCTACCGCACAACGCGCTCAGGAGACCGTTGGAGCTGGCACGCATTCGCTTCAGAATCGAGGCGCTTTCGGATGATGGCCTGAAACCTGAAAGCCATCAAACCCTCGCCTCAGCAAACATCCCCGATGCGCTACAAAACCACGGCAGCCCCGCCAGCATCCTGAACGCGTTGTTGTACTGCACCTGCAGGGTGTTGTTGTTGTAGTGGGCATAGTTGTTGTTCAAGCTTTGAGGGTTTTTTTATAATGTTGTTTTGTAGAATATTCTACTGTAATCACAGGGAGTTACAAATGGATAAGACCTGAAATAAGTATATTACCTAGAGGAAGTTTGAAAATGGTGCCAGTGACAATAAAGTTTAAAGGGAATCGTTTGTCTTGGTATCGGCATGTAAATAGGCACGAACGCATGTGACCAAAAAAGTTATGAATATAGAGGAAGAGGACAGAATGAGGAAGGCCAATGAAAAGATGGATTGTGTGAAGAATTATATGAAACAGAAAGGAGTTAGTGATATCATGACGGGTGACAGGACGGAATGGAAGATGAAGACATGTTGCGCCGACACCAAGTAACATGGAACAAGGGTAGGAAGATAATGATGATTCACAGGGATGTAGGCAGATTTGTAGGTAGTTGGTGACATTTTATTTTATTGTGAATTTTAATTTGATGCTATACCTATTTCTTGGAGGTTTGATAGGTACAGAATGCCTAGTATATCTACATTTTTTATGTAGGTTTTTGTGATTGGTACGTTTTGTTGCTGAAGATATTATTTCACCACAAGTTTAAAGAGGCGTAAATTATTGCTGTCTTCGTCTTTTCCGTAAAACATCGTTCTGAAATTATGACCAGGGCCTGTAGACAAAATCTTTTTTCTGTTAGCGTTAACGCCAACGGAAAAATCAAAATGTATAGAGTTGACATTTGCTGTTGACAAATTTGCATCACGTGACATCTGTGTCACGTGATGCAAATTTGTCAACAGCATACAATTTGACTTTTGAAGAAAGAGACTTGGTCTACAGGCCCTGGATATTAGAGGCATCTGGTGACTGGGACTACCATTAACTGGGACTAGAATCCCAGTTGCCGGATCCATTTAATTTTAATATTTTTCTTCCGGCGACTAGGACCACGCCTAAATGAATAAGAAAAATCAATTATAAACAGTACAGTCAAACGAAAAAATGTTTAATAAAAATAGTAATAATTAAAGAAAAAGCTCTTTGATTTAGAAATATCATTTATTAGAATTAAGTGGTCATCGTAATCTCTCAGAACATAATGACAATACTTATTTTAAATACTTATTTATTTTAGTAAGTCACTAACAGCACCATTTTTATTTTCATCTTTTCAATTTTAATTATTTAATATAATATTAAAAAGCACCCTTTGATTACCTTTATCGTTTTAAATATTCTTTCGTTTGACTACACTGTTTTTGGCTTGAATTTATGCGTGTTCCCAGTCGCCAGAAGAAAAAGATTAAAATTAAATGGATCCGGCAACTGGGACTGTAGTCTCAGTTAATTGCAGTCCCAGTCGCCGGAAGCCTCGATATATCAACCAGAAACTTAGACTACAAGAATACATACATTACAGCATCTCTATACGACAAGCATTTAAATAAGTGTACTGGCCAATTGAATACGTCTCACAAAAAAGTCTCACACCAAATCAATACTGTTTTTGCGATCTGACCGTACCTTTAACCGAACTATGTTAAGCCAAAGTACGGTTGGCAGCGGCTTACGATAATGGAACACGTAGTGTCCTACATTAATTACTTAGTAAAGCCGAACATTCCTGACAACGCGGCTAAGCCCTTATAGATTTTTGTAGATTAACTCCTGAATCTATTCATGGAGTGCGAGTATTTTTACTTGTTATTTAATATATAATATGTACATGTAAATAGTATTTATTTATGTATTTACGTTAGGTACATAAACGTAACGTAAATACATAAATAAATACTATTTCTATTTATGTTTAAGTAAATTAATGAAAGAAATAATGAATATCCCACTAGCCCCACTACTATTATAAACACAAAAGTTTTAAGGATGAATCGATATTTATGTTACTCTTTAACTTAAAAAAAACTGAGTGGATTTTGATGAAACTCAGCCGATTACAATTTCGGTAACGTCCATACTCTGTAAGAGTATGGAACGGGTGCTAAATCGTAAGCTCCTGGCATACCTAGAAGCGAATGATATCCTCAGTGACCGACAATACGGCTTCCGCCGAAATCGATCAACTGGGGATCTACTAGCGTATCCTATTCACATCTGGAGTGAGGCCATCGAGAAGCATAGAGAGGCACTAGCGGTCTCCCTTGACATCTCAAAGACCTTCGACAGGGTCTGGCACGATAGCCTTATTAATAAGCTTCCTTCGGTCTGCCCGCCGGATTGTGTGATTGGATTGCAGATTTCCTGAGGGATCGGTCAATTCGAGTGGTCATAGATGGCCGCTCGTCCGGACTGCTGGATATTAATGCCGGTGTTCCTCAGGGGTCGGTGCTCTCGGCAACATTGTTCTTGCTGCATATTAATGATCTGCTAAAACCCGGTACCTTTGGGTATGCAGACGACAGCACTGTCGCTGAGAGATACGTGTCCGACGCACGAGCTGGTGGGTCGCAGATCCGGTCTCTCCGGAAGGCGATGGTTGAGCGCTTGAACTTGTCCTTACGGGCTGTCTCTGAATGGGGCGATGCCAATCTGGTCAAGTTCAATGCTGTTAAGACCCAAGCGTGTCTCTTTTCCGCTAAAAGGAGCCAATTCCACCAGCTCCATCTTTCCGAGGTGTAGCCGTGCCGATAACCGACCGACTTGAGTTTCTTGGTGTTACCCTCAATTTTGGCCCTTTCATAGAGGCAAAGGCTCAAGTGGCTGCCAAAAAGCTGAGGATCCTAGCAAAAGTGAGACGGTACTTCACGCCGGAACAGCTGCTTAAATTTTATCAAGCGCAAGTTCGATCGTGTATGCAGTACTGCTCTCATCTTTGGGACGGATCTGCCAGATACCAGCTTGATGCCCTAGAGTCAATTGAAAAACGAGCCAAGAGGATCATTGGCAATGATAGGCTCGTCGAGTTAAAGCTCCAAAGTCTTGAGCATCGACGCCGAGTTGCTGGCCTGTCGGTTTTCTATCAGTTGCATTTTGGGGAGTGTGCGACGAAATTGCATAATTTAATTCCGCCGAGCCCGTTCCATCATCGGACCACAAGACATATGGCGATGCGCCACCGGTACCCACCCATACGCACGAAACGTTTTGGGAATACATTCATTGTGCGTACTGCTAAGGAGTGGAATTCCCTGCATGAGTCTGTGTTTCCTGATAGCTACAACCTGGGAGTCTTTAAGTCAAGAGTGAATAGGTTACTTCTAGGCAAGCGTGCTCTATCTTAGACCGCATCATCGCTTCCCATCAGGTGAGATAGTGGTCAAACGTATGCCTATCAATAGATAAAAAAAAAACTTTACTGTAATATAGTTTATCACTAGCTTCTGCCCGCGACTTCGTACGCGGATCCTGTTGCTTATGCCAGCGACAACGGGGCGGCAAAATCAAAGATCTGAAACGTCTGATGTCGAATTCTAAGAGCCCGGCGACGGGAAAACAACGGGACGCGCGAGATGATTCGAGACGTTCAAAAAGTACAATTTTGAATCATACCTCCGATGGCGGAATATGTGGCGTAGTCAATCATAGGAGTATACGTAAATGAACTCCGTTCCTTATCAACCCAAGGAAGGTCGCTATGACCTACGGCTATATCTTGAGACACATCTGATTCTTCAGATGATATTGACATTCTGTTCAGAGAATGTCGAAGTCGATCAGAATTCAAACATTCGTTGCGCTCTTCTTCTGTCTCTTCATGCCGTACTCCCGCAATCCTTTTTCTCTCACTTTCTAACTGATTATAAATATTTTGTTATGTGCGTGTTCGGGACAATCTATACTATAATATTATAAAGCTGAAGTTTGTTTGTTTGTTTAGTTGAACGCGCTAATCTCAGGATCTACTGGTTCCAATTAAAAAAATATTTTTGTGTTGGATAGTCCATTTACCGAGAAAGGCTATAGGCCAATGCGAAGCTGGGTCGGGTCGCTAGTGTATGATAATCTCGATCAGCAGTTAGTCGTGCATCACGTTCATCATTCGGTTCAAAAGACCTGTTAGTAGATGTGCGAATACGCTGAGAACTCATGCGTGATTCTGTATCGGTAAACGTTTCCGATTCGCGAGACAACGCATGTCGCTCACAATCAGCGGACAGTCGCGCATCACGTACCGCAGCAGATGCGTAGATACGCTGAGAACTCAAGCGCAATTCTCTATCCGTGAACGTCTCCGACTCGCGAGACAATGTATGACGTTCACGATCAGCGGTCAGTCGCGCATCATATTCTTCACTGGTCTCTAGAGACCTGGATTTAGTTGCGCAAATACGCTGAGAATGCAGGCGTGCTTCAAGATCTGAAGAGGTTTCCACGGAGCGAGTTGCAGCCTGATGTTCTCGAACAGCATCAAGTCTCTCCTGACGCTCTTCGGTAGATTCTTGGGATCTTATGATCCTCAATCTTTTAGCTCCTTTGGAAAATTGGGAAAGATTTGACCTCTTTCTAGGCATGGTTATAGTTTTATTGTAAAGATACCTGATCAATTAAAATCTAAGTGACTGCTCCCCTGCGTTACCGGTTAGGCTACCGTGTCACGAAGATAAATGGAAAAGGAAATTAAACACCCAAATAACATAAGCCCGAAGGCATATTAATTCGATAAAATAAAATAAATAAATGGGAATTTTGGCCAGTAGAGTCAAATTTTCAATGATATACCATCGTCATCAAAAATCAGTCCTAAACTGTTACCGCCTTCACCGCGTTACCATCGTCATCAAAAATCAGTCTTAAACTGTTACCGCCTTCACCGCGTGGTACTCCCAGCTTATGTTATTTCATAAGATACAGTGAAATTAGTGATAGCTTTGATTTTCACATCAAATGTTTCTGATCTTCGATTTTTATAATTCAACAGGAAATGCCCATCAGACCAAACAACTTTTGCTAAGACGTCATTCATATATGTGTCATGGTGTAGCTGGGCTCTTGGAGTTCCACATCAGGTGTTCCAGATCTTCAAATTTATTCTCTCAGCAGAAAATGCTCACCACGTGGAACAATTTTTGCTACGGTATCATTTTTGTATCTCTTATAGTTTAGCTGGTCTGTTGCGGTTCTGCATCAGGTGTTCAAGTTTCCAAGATAAATTATAGCCTATATGTTGCCCTGACTTAATACCTATACAACAAAAGAAAAATCTCTTTTGTTGTTCCGAAGATTAGCGTGTACAAACAAACAGACAAACAGACAGAATTTTTTTTTTGGATTCGTGCTCTATTACTGTTTCTAAACCCCCCTCAATTATTTTTTTCTTAATATATTCAATGTACAGACAAAGTTTTGTTACTGTTTTATTATATGTATAGATAACACAGGCTATAATTTGGGTGAAATGGGGGTAGTATAAATTCCGAGTGGGTACCGGTGGGAAACCACGGCAGATAGTACACACAAAAGTTTTCCTGTAAGGGTTGTGAATTAAACAGCTATTAGGGAATTGGATTCATATTACCCTAATATACGATCTATGGCTGCCGGCAGATTCAATGAGTCACCAATTACTTTGGTGACAGAACCCTAAATAAGCAAATACCATATCTATTGAACAGTATGCCGGCAGACATAAGGAGTGAAACCAATAGAAATAATTAAAAAATAAATTAAAAAACATATTATTTAGAAATTTGTTTAAATGCACACATTATAATAATAAGTCGTATTTAAAAAACTCACCAGACCCTGCAGTCAAACTATTGCAACTGTTTTGTGGGGCTTAGTTTATAAACTATTTACTATTATTTTGTTTTTATAATAAATTAATAAAATATACTAATTTAAAGTAATTTGTGATCAAAATTTTCCTATGGCTTACATTTTTCTGGCTTTAAGGATAACGTTGGTGTGTACCGGTGTAACAAGCACATGAGACATTTCAGCATAGTCTCTGGAATGGCAACGCACCGATGCCTCTTGTATAGGCGGCGAGAATCCCTTACTATCAGGACGCTTACTAGAGTAAAAATATAACATACTAGTACTCTGCGTGAATTTTCTCAAAGATCCCTAATTTTCAATTGATAGTTTTAGCCTATGTTCGTCAGGGATAAAGTACTTAGCATTCTAATGATGAAATAATTTTTGAAATCGGACCAGTAGTTTTTGAGTTTATTCGTTACAAACATACAAACATACAAATCTTTCCTCTTTATAATATTTGTGTAGATGTAGATTACCTACTTGTGATAGTGTGGATATTTATATTACAATCTCGCCAAAATATCTAAAAAGATATTGTCAGACACTCAGACAGAGTACGTACTTATAGAACCAGTTATAGTATTATTCCAGTAAAAGCTTCCCTAGGGATGACTAACAAAGAATCAGGACCAAAACCCACGCAGTTGAACTGGAATAGCTAATGACAAAAAATAATATCTTTAAAATATTTACATTTTAACATTTTCTCTGTGATCCCCTATTCGAAGAAAGGATAATAATAAGGGTAGTACTGGGTAGTACAAATATGAACCCGACTCAATAATGAAGCGGACAGGAAGTTGGTCGCCACGATATATTATTTACCTATTGTCCGACGAGGGGATAAAGGGCACGATTTGTGTTTGGGTAATTTTCTACAACTGTGTCTCATGTAGACTTTGGATAATAAATTTAATGGAACGGAAAATTTCATTTGTAAGGTTGTATTATTTTTAGAACAGTTAGGTACATGAGTTTTCATAGGGCCTGTTTCACCACCTTGATGCACAAATGAGTGCCTATTAAATGCCTTTATACAAACTTTTGATTTTTTACACTAGAATCTCTCCTGTGTCGTAGGTGCGCTGCTGAACGTAGGCCTCCCCCTAGAGATCGCCAACCAACCCGGTCTTGACCAACCTGCATCCATCCGCTGCCAGCCTCCTTCTTTAAATCGTCGGTCCATCGTGCCGCAGGGCGTCCCACACTACGCTTGCCCAAACGCGGTCGCCATTCTAGAGTGTCTGTCTCCACTCTAGGGTGCGTCTAAAAACATATAAACTCACATACCGAAACAGCCAGACCCCAAACTACTATCTGTAGGTATAGGCCATACAAATATATTTTTTTTGCATCGTGAAGTCTTCCGTGCGGAATCGAACCCGCGACACGCAGTACAGCAGTCCATCGCTCAACCACTGCGCCGCCGTGTCGCCACTCTGTTCCATTTTTGAATAACCTGACTGTACTGAAAACTGTGTCGTGGTCGCCCTTCACCTACATGCGCGTATTTCTGCATCAACAATATAAGTATCAGTAGGAGAACCTTATAGATGGTGGCGCCTACTAAGGTTGGCTTACGCCAGCCAGGGTTATCTTAAGTCCTCGTTAGCTAGCTAGGCCCATTATGCATGACAATTAATAATTTAACGCAGTGTTACCAAAAAGTTCTGAATAAAAACTTGGCACCCAATGAGCCTAAGTAGTAAATAAGGATGGTTGAGTTTGAACTTCTGAAAACCCATAAAATTGTGGTCTGATTAATTTGTATTTTGGTCAGCGAATAACATACCTAACATAGGAACTATAAATTGACCAAATCCCAAATACGTAACCCTTTATCTGTACAGAAGACTCAAGCAATTACTCAACATACATACAGTTTGTTAAAAAAAAAATCATCCGTTATTTTCGGTTGAAATGTAAACCGTTATTCTGTCGCGATAGTGTCTGGTCTGTCGTCGTACTAATTAGACGAAGCCACTTCACCCGAGGGCCCTCGCTCTAAGGCAAAAGAGTTTCTTTGCGGGAGTACACCGACGCAGTCTAGAACTTAATTTACATGTATTCTGCACTCTAGGCTAAGATCGAAATGAATGAGAAAGTCACTTAACCACCGCTTATGTGTGGAGTGGTTAGAGATATACGAGTATCAAGAGTTGTGATAAGTTATGTTTCATCTGTCATCATGTCAACCTTTAGACGCCCACTGCTGGGCATAGTCTCCCCCAAGGGGGGGTTCAACTATAATCGCCACGCTTGACCGATGCATGTTGGCGATCGCCGTAGGTGTTATGGTACTCCGAAGGACACTGCTGCCCATCCTCTGGGCAATATCCCTTTGTCGTCTTCTACGACACTTACGGGTAAAAATTGGGGTCGTGCTATTCGCGGTCGCTAGGTGGTGGTCGCCACACGATTCCCGGCTCACTCATTTGTAACTGAGAAAAAAATATATTCGAATTGTAAAGTAAAATTATTCTAATCGAAATCTTCATTTTTTGACGTTTAAAGCGTTTTACATCTCATTCGTTTTATTTTTATTGTTATTACAAAGTTTGGTATAGACGACGCCAACGAATCTACGCCTACAAAATTTTGATCAATCTAAAAAGAAAGTATAAAATTTGGCTCTTTAACCTAAAGCAAAATCAAACACTAACCTTTCGGAACGTGTCGTATCTCTGTTTTACCTACAACAACAGATAAGAGGTGACACATTAATTCCCCTATTGAAAACGTTGTTTGAACACGTTGACTGCGGCAAAACACATACGTTTGTGTTTCAACAAAAATACGTGAGTGCGGCGCACACACAACCGTATGTGTTTTAGTATTTTGCTAAACGCCAGTGCGGCAAAACACATACGGTTGTGTGGCGGCCGAAGGTACGCTAGTGCGGCAAAACACATACGTTTGTGTTTCAACAAAAATACGTGAGTGCGGCGCACACACAAATGTGTTAGACGATACTGAATAGGATTCTAGTGGGGAATAAGATTTATATTTTGAATAAAAGAAGAACCAGTCACAAGAAAAATAATAATCGAATTCTCAAACTATCAACTAGCCTATTGCAAAAGAGGTACTTTTGCAATAGGCTAGTTGATAGTTTCAAGTCAAGCATTAAGAAGTTCAGTATTATTAAGTCCCAATGTTGACGTGTTTGAAATATGTATAAATACTAGGTAACAAACCTAGATAAATTTATAATTTTGGTTTAGAACCCTTAGTTTTCATACTTGCCTACATAATCGGGGGGCAATACTATTTACATTTTTAAGTCTTGAGAGAAAAATAACTGATATAATGTATAAGTAATTATTTATTTATTTATATTTAATATAAATCGTGTGAATATTTCTAAAAAATATCCACACAGTCGACGCAAAATCGAAAAACACAACCGTATGTGAGCGCCCGCACAGTCGACGCAAAATTATGAAACACAACCGTATGTGTTTATCCGCACACGCGTAGTAAAACACGCCAAGCGCGTAAACCCGCACTGGCGTAAAGTACGGCCGCACACGCCAAGCGTGTGCGGCCGCACTCTCGTCTCGTTTACGAAAAAGCGTTTCGGCTGTGCGGCCAACACACCAGTTGTGTGGCTAGCCGCACTGGCGATCGGCGTAGCGAATGTTCGCCCGCAGTCAACGTGGCAACGCCCTGTTAATGGCTCGTTAGCTGATTAACGTGCGGGATAGAAGTCGCTGGTTAAGCATGAGTTTATGTGGGTAGGTACATATTAGAATTTCGAAAATTTAAAATCCGGAATACTTTATTCTATGATTTTGAACTTATTAATTCTAATACAAATAAGTAGAGAAATTGAATGATAAATTATGTCACTCAGGTACTTTCAGCAACCAAAGTAAATTAACACGATTACATTTTCATATCCTCTAAAAAATCACAAAAACAAATACGATGTGAGTAATACTTCACAGTATTTCAGGTCATTCAAGAGTTTATCTTATTTTGATTTTCTATCCTGTACAGTATTAAACACTGGTATTCAGCTGCATCCGGTTAGACTGGAAGCCGACCCCAATATAGTTGGGAAAAGGCTAGGCAGATGATGATGATGATCCTGCACAGTATTTTCTTCTGCTCAAGAATTATGATTTAAAAATCTGAAGTGTTAATCGACTTTCGTTGCAGACCGTACATAAACGTCGTGATGACCTAGTGGTTAAGGCGACGATATATGCCGGCGACCTTGAGCGCCCAGAGAATCGTATGCGCTGCGTCCAAAACTCAAAGTTTAGTCGAAAAAATTAAATAAACGATAGTATTATTTAATCTAAAAAAAGGCGTATACTAAAAGATATATAATAAAATTGTCTGTAAGTTAGTGTAAGTTTCGTTTAATTATACCTGGTAGATTTTGTGTGATTGTCAATGTTCTGTCCGCGTCAGACACAACTTCACAATTTAATTAAACTATTTAATATGAATATAATCAAAAATATTCACATACTCAATGATTAAAAGAATGTTCTAGTTTAACATATAATTTTTTCAAATCATTTACGCTACACATTTTGACGTGATTGTCAGTTTAAAATCTGTAAAAGTCGTACGAGCAAGTATCAGTGTGACTTTTTCAATTTCGTATGTACTTTCTAAATTTTTCTTGGACATAACTGACATCGGTGAAGGAAAACATCGTGAGGAAACCAGGACTTATAATCCATATCCATACTTCCATACTAAATAGGTATATTTTAAATATTTTTATATTATAAATGCGAAAGTAACTCTATCTGTTACGCTTTCACGATAAAACGGCTGAACCGATTTTGATGAAATTTGATATGAAAATAGCTCAAACCCTGGAGATGGATATAGGCTACTTTTTAATCCGCGACTTCGTCTGCATCCGCGATAACCGACATTCACGCGGACGAAGTAGCGGGCAAAAGCTAGTATAAGTTGAGATTTCCACCGTCGATTGTATTTAATTTATAAACTCAACATCTTAAATGTACCACATAAATCCAAAAGACTAACTGCGAAATAAAAACGGCTTAATTTTTTTTGGTCCACGCAGATTCAATTTCTAACGATAATAGCTAATTGGTTTCTAGGAAAATGTTCCCCTATAATAATCTCATTTTAATTCGTCGCTTAAGGCAGCGTCTTTACTTATTTATTCAAGAGTGGGGGTGGCCGCCCTGTTCCCCTAATTTCGGATAACTACACCGACACTGTTAGGCTTGTAGGGCTGGCCTTCGCATGTGCCCTCAATATTTGTGAGTTATAGGTTATGTAAGCTACGAGTTGCAAAAAAGGAAAACATGTATTGGCTTTGTATTCCTAGAATTTCCTTCAAATACACCTTAATAGGTTCTATATCTAAATTAATGTTTTAATAGGGGTTTTTCCGAAGCTAGATTAACCGACGACCCAGTCAGCCGATTCAGTAGATCCCAGTGACCTTTTTAAGGTGACTGGGATCGACTGAATACTCAAGGCGGAGAACCAGGTGTTTTTGCGTAGGTAGCTATAGAGCAATTCAGGCTAATTTCAGCAGTGAAATTAGCCTGAATTGATGAGGATTTTTGAGATGGATGGGGGAGGTGATGAAGCAGAAGCAAAACAATTTTTGAAAAAGTTGATAAGGCGCTTGGTTCTCACAGAAGAAAGCCCAACTTTCGCTCCAGTAAATTTGAAGCACGGTCGTCCAAGCGGGGCACAGCTGGTTCCAAACATAAACCTAGTTAAAGTTATCATAATATTTATGAACACTCAACATAAAGAGTAGGTAATATCGGGTGGAGTGGGTATGCCGCTGACGTAAAAGTATTGCGCTAATGACTCTCGCAGTACAAAAACATGAAACAACTGTGAATATTACTGGCACCGTTTTAAATTACTTGTTTCATACCTCTTTCTAATTGGCACCTGGGTTTGTGAAAAGGTCGAAAATGTTTGCTCATTTTACCGTCACCTGTTTTCATTTAATTTCAGTCGTCGTTGGTTGCATAGAGTTATCAAAGTATAGATTCGATTATGGAATACCAGTCTACTGTCTTTTGTTTTGGCGAAGTTTCAGGGGCCCAAAGCTGTTAACTAATTTTGGTAAGATTATCGATGATTGACATCGAAATTGTTGATTTTTACGTGAGTTTCGGCGTGGTTTTGTTTTTCCGGTCATGTACCGTTAAAGCTTAGGTAATGAAAACAATATTACCAGCTATATTTGGTATTCAAAGGTCAGAAAGGGAATGTCATGATAGCCCATTGGTCAAAGGCCTCTCATGCAAGAGGTTGTCACAAAAGAATAATAATAAACAGACAAAATAAGAGGTTTGGTTTTTACGTTTAATATCAAAGACCGTTAATTAGCAGTACTGTTTTGTGTCATAATTAAATCTAACCATTGTGTGTTTATTAGAAAACAAATCCTTCCAAAAATTTAACTTCGAACTTCAGCTAATAATAAAACATTATTTCACAATTAATAAATAAGATTTCTTTTATGAAGTCATCATCAGCCGTAGGACGTCCACTGCTGGACATAGGCCTCCTCTAAAGATTTCCAAAAGGAACAGTTGGAAGAGGTTTTCATCCAGCGTGTTCCTGCGGTCTTGATCAGGTCATCGGTCCACCATGTAGGTTGACGTCCTAAGCTGCGATTGCCGGTACCTGGCAACTTTGCGGCCACATCGACCATCTATTCTGCGTGCTATCTGCCCTACCTGCCCACTGCCACTGAGACTTTTTAATTAGATGGGCTAGCTATGTCGGTAGTTTTGGTTCGCCTATGAACTATCTCAACACTTTTTAAACCATTGATCATCAAATACATAACTCTAGAGCAATAGAGCTTATAGAAAAAAAACCGTCCGTCACGAAAAATTTGTCATGGGTGCTAAATGCACTACCGTGGTTTCTCAGTACGTCCACCTTAAGATACCAGCGACAAAAACTAGAACCCCCTAAATAGTTTCAAGTATTCTCTTTCTGCATAGAAAAAAAAAATCCGTAAGATGATACAAAAACCTACTTTTTTCAATTAATGTCAGCTATGATTCGTGAGGAATAACAAAAGCTACCCGTTTCTTATAAAGCATAACGCCATCAATTCGACGGATCCGTTGGAACAATAGGAGCAAAAAATACTTGGTCCAGATCTCAGATGGAATGATTGACGAGCCCGGAGTGGTGGGGAAAGGGGAGGGGGATACGATATCAGGATCATATCTCTCGGGTAGATTTGTGTTGTCTGCTGTAAAGCTGTGCTCACAGGGGTGATTTTATCAGCTTGCTCGGCAACAGTTAGTGAGGCAATCTAACTCAATTTGTTATAGCATTAGCCGAAAAGGGGCCAAATAGCAATAGTTATTAGGTTCGTCATCATCATTACGTCAATCTTTAGATGCCTACTGCCAATGTTACCAACTTAGTGCTTTCGGCACAAGAGCTAGTGAATTTAGCGCTCAAAATTCCATAACAGTGCCTAGTGCCATAACTATCGCATTTTTAAAGGTCTGTAATTTATCACACACGTTAGTAAAACAAAACCAATCAATGGCGCGTTCTGAACCACAGTTAAATTTCAGAACGCAGCTATAATTAATTATCTATGGAAATGTGTCTGAGCCTTCACACGATATATTCGATCTGGGCTAAGAGCAGCAAATAAAACTTGCTATAATTATGATATTCCGAAGGAAGTTCTTGAAAAAGTCGGTTCGAAAGAGATGTACAAGTCTTAGTTTAAACTCCAACAATCTATTCCGTCCCTCAACTTCTCAAACAGCCACCACAGCAACCGTAAATTCAGACTTAGATTCCAACTTTGATTCGGACGACGATCTAATTTTGTAATAACAACTTAATATTCTCAACAAAAACTTATTTTTTTAAATATTTTATTTATTTGGTGCTCTTTTATATAAAGTTAGCCCAACCCTAGTGCATTTTAGGGTTTGTTTAGCGCATTTCTTCCAATATCAGATGGCAACACTGCCTACTGCTGGGCATAGGTCTCCTCCAATGGGGGTATAGCCGTAACCGCCATGCTTGGCCGATGACTGTTGGCGATCGCATCAGGTGTACACAATAGGATTCGCTGCCCATCCTCTGGTCAATATCCCTCTGTCGCCTTCTGCAACACCCACGGGTAGAAATGGGGCGGTATTATTCACGGCCGGCATCATACGGCTGAGGTGAACCTTAGCCAGTAAGCCTAAGGCAGTAGGCAGTAGGCCTTAGTAGTAGCTTAATCAGTAGGTACCAAATTTCATCAAAATCGTTCCCGTAGTTTAGCCGTGAAAGTGGAAAAACTTACAATCAAAATCATTTTAGCATTTATAGTATGGATAACTGACAAAATTTTCCCGTGTAAGCGCACCTTTAGACCTAGCGCTCTGCAAACACAAATCATATAAATCAAGTTAGGTCATTCGTAGGTCACAAATAATATTATGTTCTAACTAGTTTACATAGCGTTTATACAACTGTTTAAAGAACTCCCCCGAGTACAATAAATAGAACTTTATCAAACTTAAACCGCTCGTGGGCAGTTTGTTTAATTTACACTTTAAGGCTATATATATAAGTTCTGAATGGAGTTCAAACTATTAATAGGATTTAGAATTAATCTAGCTTTTGCCCGCGACTTCGTCTGCGTGGATGTCTGTTATCCTGGATGCAGACAAAGTTGCGGATTAAAAAGCCTATGTCCTTCCCTAGAGTTCAAGCTATCTTCATACCAAATTTCATCAAAATCGGTTCGGCCGTTTCGTCGTGAAAGCGTAACAGACAGAGTTACTTTCGCATTTATAATATTAAAATAAGTATGGATTGGAGCTTAATTCTGCCAAAACATTGCCAACACAAAATCAATAACGACACGGTTGGCGCAGTGGTTGAGTGATTGGCTGCTGTACTGCGTGTCCCGGGTCTGGCTGTTTGTGTATGTGAGTTTAAATGTTTGTAAACGCACTTACGATACTGGAGAAATTCCTATAGTGTGGGACAACAATTCTTTGTTTATTAATTAATCTGCTTCTACCAAATATGTGGCATTACTATCCAGATATTATTTACAGTTTAATGTACATCCAAAACTTATGCTTAGAACAGTAGGTCGATTCTGTAAAATTCAAACGACTTGCATCTCACATCGCTATTCACTCTCATTTCGCATAAGGTTCAAAAGAACCTTGATATATTTGACACTTGAATCGGGTTCGAGTGCGAAGTGAGCGTCGAAGTGACGGGGAAATTACCTTACAGAATGCCACTTCTTACGCCATCTCATACTTTATCTGTCGAAATCTCTCTGTCCATTTAGTTCAACTCGCTGAGACGCATGCAAAGGTGGCGCTAGTGTAAATTCGAATTATCAACCGTTTTTATAATGTCAATCAAGAAACTCACAGCGGATTCAGATTCGAAGTTTAGAATGAGGTCTTACAGAATCACACCCCAGATTTAAAATTAATCAGAGCTAAACATCTAAATTATTACAATTATTTCGACAATTTTGATATGTGTTGGTTCGTTTTTAAAATAACAAAATCCAATTATTATTCAGATCCCTGTTCACATTCCCCATACTGCTTTACTTAACGACAATAATTTACTGACGACACATGACAGATGGTTTCTGGTCACCTGATCACCACTTTTTTATTTGTAAGTAGGTTTTGCTCGCTACGTCACCCGCGTGAATTTGATTACGGATCTCAAATTTTTCCCTTCTCTATGGCACTTTCGGATAACGTATTTTCATATTCTTCGTCTTCTTCCGGTGCCTCTCCGAACTACGAAGGTTGGCAGTCAGCTTTACATAGGTACTTTTTCTTTTCCATCGCGAGGTGATATAGTTCCGCGGCGCTCGAGATACCAGTCAACTCTTGTAGGTTCCTTAGCCAAGCCAGCCAGCCAAAGTAAAAGTAGTATAGTCGTAATAGTTGCAATAGTGCATGACAAGAGAGCTTTCCCCGGCATGGGGCTATATTAGGCCGGTATTATTATATCTATAAGGTTACGTACGCCATGTAGAGACGTACAGAATAATGTAACCAGTATTATGTAGATCTTATTGTGCATGCTGTGGTCTCCTATAATTGATGGAGTACACACTACGAAATACTTTGGCTGTTAACAATATGTTCTAATGTTTAGTGTATATATTTTGTTGGAGATTCTCATATAAATAAATAAATAATAAATAAATAAAACTTGTTTTAAAAGAATGTATGTGGAGATTCTTGCTCGTTCTTCTCCATAGAGACCTACCTACGTTTTGCAACGAGCAACTAGCTTCAACTTTTTGACTAACTGACCACTCCTTGACAATTCAAACGTGCCTGTAAATGATGTAATTGAAATAATAACTGCTTTGACTTTGACGCCAGCTCATCAAACTGTAAAATTTTACCAATTGAATATGAACCTTACCATTTTGCAATAAAGTTAAAAATCTATCAAAGAAATTTGACAGATTGTTGTAGCTTGATGTGCTGGCTTCTGTGCAAAACACATTCGCTGTTGTTTTTTGCTAAAGGAAGTTATTTTTTTATCGATAAACTAGCTTTTGCTATTTTTTTACGGTTCCTAATTTTTATTGTAATAATAAAATATAATCTACTTATAGCACTGAGGGATAATGTAGCTTACTATTTGCGAATCAATTTTCAAAATCGGACTAGTAGTTCCAGAGGTTAGCGCGTTCACACACAAAATAAACAAACTCTTCATATAATATTAGTACAGTCGCCAGCATATCAAGCCATACCTAACTGTCAAATTTTCCCAATTAATTATGAACCTTATGCCTTTATAATAAAGTTGAAAATCTATCAAAGAAATTTGACAGATTGTTGTAGATTGATGTGCTGGCCTCTGTACCTACATATTACCTGCCTGACTAAATATACCTTCTCCAACAACCTTCATCAATATCATTGCCCCCATCTTTCTCCTTGAACTTCCACATTTTTCAATAAGAGCCCACTGGCTCGGTGCTATAGTGAGTGGCATATCTAATCGATTCCTATTCATTGTGCGTGCGTATCGATCTCGATTGTGCGTTTAATAAAGCTGTGTAATTGAGCGCTGGCTCGCGGCGGTGAGCGAGATCTGTTGCTATGTGGGACGGTGGCCAAAATTTTGCAGTGTTATTCTGTAAGTCAAAGTCAGAGAATTTATTTCATTTACTAGCTTTTGCTCGACTATGTCCGCGTGAATATCGGTTATCGCGAATACACACGAAATCGCGGATTCAAAAGTAGCCTATGTTCCTCCTCAGGGATCAAGCTACTTCCATACTAAATTTCATCAAAATATTTTCAGCTGTTTTATCGTGAAAATATAGCAGACACAATAGAGTATTTTACAAAAAAAATTAATTAGTCCGTCAGTTAGATTATCGAAAAATATTGGAAACGTATTTTTGATTTTATCAAATCAATAAAAACTGACGAAGATAAAACGCATCAAAGATCATGAGTGGGGGTTTGTGACGTCACTTCGTCAGTAAAAGTGTACTGACATAGTGATGTCACACGAGTTTTCGACGCACTGTATCGTCTTCATGTTTTGTTTACGTGAAAAATAAAAAACTAAAAAGCTTTTATAATATTTGTAGTATGGATTAGTATGGAAGTACGGATTAAACAATTCAGGCACTTTTGAATTGTCAAGGAGTCGGTAGGTTAGTCAGAAAGTTGAAGCTAGTTGCCGAAACGTATGTCTCTATGGAGAAGCACGAGCAAGGAACTCAATTTTACGGAACTCAAGGTTATCAATTCGTCTGTGCTTTTATTTTTTTTATGTTTGTTACCTCAGAACCTTCGACTGGGTAAACCGATTTTGATGATTCTTTTGAAAGCTGGTGCTTCCCGTGTGGTTCCATTTTAATTTGGTCCAGTTTTGACAATGACATCCATGAGAAAACCATATAAGTCGATTTCTCCGGCAAATGTAAACCGATTTTGAAATATTTTTTTTTATGGATTCAACGACGATATGGACGTTCCGTTTTCGGCCGAGACTGAGCCCGAAGCCGAAAATGTAGAAAAAGAAATTTATTATATTGACATACCTCAGGGGTCGTCCAAAATAAATATTATCGAAATTGATTCAGTACTTTTTGAAAAATCAACAAATACCCAAAAATTTTACATAGACGACATTTTAGTTTCTTCAATCGATGGAGTAGTTAACTTTCAATCTCTGTTTTAACTGTGTTACCATTTCTTAGTAGATTTGGATGAGAAGGAGGTACTAAAAAGCGGAAAATAAAAAGCATTTTACAAAAAAGACCACCGCCTTCAAAAACTAAAAAGTGAAAAATAAGTTTAGCACAGAACACACATTGACCTTAGTTTCGGAAGTCGGTGGCAATACAAAACAGCAAACAGAACAAAGCCACCGACTTTCGAAACTAAAGTCAATGTGTGTTCTGTGCTAAAGTTATTTGTCACTTTTTAGTTTTTTTTTTTTAAGTTTTTACTAAATCCTGGTTATGATGTCTGTTCTGATCCTGTTGCCTCTGTGAAAACAATGTATAAGTGAAGAGCAATACAAAACAATTAAGAGGTGGCGCTGGACAAAATTTCCTGGAAGAACTTGGGGGAGGTTTACCCAGCAGTCGGACAGTATAGGCTATTAAAAAAAAGTCTCCAGATTCATGTCAACAGTCAAGCAGCTATCTGCCTTAGACGTGAAAGAAGTCGCGAGCAGATACTACTATTCAATCATCACCTGCCTAGCCTTTTCCCAACTATATTGGGGTCGGCTTCCAGTCTAACCGGATGCAACTATGCAACAATACCCAGTGCTTTACATGGAGCTACTGCCTATCGGACCTCCACAACCCAGTTACTGCACGACACCCCTTGGTAAGACTGGTTGTCACACTTTCTGGCTTCTGACTACCCATAACGAGTGCTAAAGATCTACGAATGACGGAGGGAACTTGGTACACTACCACATACAGGCCCATTAATTATGTCAATCCGTGGTGCTTAGCAACTGGGTTTCTCCCAGTTGTAAACATCCCTTTGTGCCTATTGGCCTAGTTCTGTTCTGTCTCCTGCTTGATTTGGAGGGAAGTGGAAAATATGTTTTTCTTACTCCTCCGCTGTTCTTTTCTGATTAATTTCGTTGCGGGATCCAAGACAGTTGAATCGTTTCTCTGGGACTCGTCGAGCTTCATTGCTCTGGCGCTTTTCTGGTGGTCGCCACTGTTGATTCTGGCTTACAGGAGTTCCAGTGGTTGGGGAATAGTGTGGCGGGCTTGCCCCAAAAAAAAAAAATACCACGTACATGAGATACTACATATCCGTCGACACTACTAATCAATATTCTAAGCAAATTAATCAGTGATCGCAATTACGTTGTTATTAGCTAACTGGGGCATTCAGTGTTCTAGTCCGCCATTTTGAACATACGCTATGACGTTAGCCTAATGCCAATTTACGCAACTGATAATACAATCAGTAATCACATTGTCATGAGTGTTATAATCTAGTCATGTTATGTAAAATCTTATCTAAATAATTCGTGACGAGTAAAAGCTTCGTGACAACCTCTAATTTAGGAATGTTCTCATACAAGTTACCATAATAATCCAACAGAGACATGTTTAAGTATAGTTTAGCTTAATTATCACTATCACTAAACTATCACTAGATTTTTTTTTACAGCTAATATCATAGAAAAAATAGATAACTGCAAAAAATTAAATTAAGGAAAAATTACAAATTTTTACTTATAGTAACTATAGTAGGTATATTATAAACTAGTTTCTGCCCGCGACTTGACCGTGAATGTAACCGAAGTCGTGGATTAAGAGCATATGGCCTTACTCAGGGTTCAAGCTATCTCTTTGCCAAATATCATTAAAATCGGTTCAGTCGTTTCATCGTGAAAGCGTAACAGACAGAGTTACTTTCGCATTTATCTATATACTAATATTATAAAGCTGGAGAGTTTGTTTGTTTGTTTGTCAGGCTGGTAATCTCAGGATCTTACGGGTTCGAATTGAAAAAATATTTTTGTGTTGGATAGTCCATTTATCTAAGAAGGCTATAGGCTCATGCGAAGCCGGGCCGGGTCTTAATTTAACTTAATATTAGTAAAAGTATGGATATGTCTTAAAGTGTTCCTTCGGGATTATCTCGGGAACTACTGATAAGGTTCTGTAAATTATTGCTCTTATAGGAAGTTATCCCGGAGTGCTACAGGTTATATTTACTTATTAAAAAAAATTGGGTCATAAAAAAACCAAAAGCTAGTTCATCGACAAAAAATAACCTCCTTTAGCAGAAAAAAACAGCACATGTTAACATGGCGTACGTAACCTTAGAGATATAATAAAACCGGTCTATTATTGTCCTACTGCCAGCCAAAGCCCTTTTGTCATGCACAGAAAGCACGAACATTGAGCACCAAGGCTTGATCAAGGCAAGACTTTTATTAATAACTAGCGACCCGACCCAGCTTCGCATAGGCCTATAGCCTTCCTCGATAAATGGACTACCCAACACAAAAAACAAAAAAAATGCTCAATTCGATCCAGTAGATCCTGAGATTAGCGCGTTCAACCAAACAAACAAACAAACAAACTCTTCAGCTTTATAATATTAGTATAGATTATAAGTCTAAGTTTTCTCACGACGTTTACCTTCACCTACGACAATGATGTGCTAGATAAACTTGGAAACTACACATGATATTGGAATTAATGGATTTGGATGATAAGGAGGTACTAAAAAGCGAAAAATAAAAAGCTTTTTTAACAAAAAAGACAACCGCCTTCAAAATCTAAAAGTGATGAGTGAGTGAGTGGTGAGTGAGTGAGTTTCGGAAGTCGGTGGCTTTGTTCTGTTTGATGTTTTGTATTGCCACCGACTTCCGCTTTTCGCTTTTTAGTCATCATTCAGTCTCATCATCCAAATCCATTAAGAAACGGCAACGCAGTCAAAACAGAGATTGAAAGTACAAGGTTGGAGAAACTTACAACATCATCCATATATATTTTTTGGGTTTCTGTCGATATTTTCAAAAAGTACTGAATCAATTTCGATAAAATTTAAAAACAACATACAGACGAATTGAGAACCTCCCTTTTTTTGAAGTCGGTTGAAAACCACATTGGTACTTGCCCGTGCCCGATTACGAAACCACAACCTGGTGCATGAGAGGTGGGCGGCTAACCACTGGGGTAGGTACTACATTTTCTATTTTTCGTTTTGTGATAGTCTTCAATCCTAAAAATCGACTTCTGGGCAAATGACGGCGAACTGATAACCTTGGGGGAACCTTAGCCATTATAAGGTTTTGGTTCAAATGCTGCATCGTCATTTTGCAAGGCAGGCATTTTGCTTCATAGTCAGAATAAATAAGGTTTAGTTCAAAACAGTTTTGTATAGACATATTGCAAGGTAGGCATTGTGCTTCCTAGTCAATATAAGGCTTATGCAATACTTGGCATAGACGTTTTGACTTCTAGTCAGCATGATCATAATGAAAAGAGAGCACTTTTAATTTTCCCATTGTTTGAAAATGGACTAAGTAAATAAAAAAAAAATCATAGCACATCAAAACAGTTCCCTCATCCTTCACAGGTTTTTTAAAAAACAAAACACATGCGGTATGTTATGTGTTAACCATCTTTGGTTGACTAGTAGAGAATGCGTAAGGCATTAAGACCACATTTGTACCTTTTGTTACATAACTCTTTGCCTTATTTGCCTTGAATATCGCCGCACCGTTGCTAGCCTATCGGTATTTTATCGGGTACATTTCGGAGAGTGTGCTTTGGAATTGCACAATTTAATTCCACCATCCCCATTCGATCATCGGACGAGTCGAGATACGGCGAAGCGTCACCGCTATATGGTTGATCTAGAACCAAGCGCTTTGATTTTACATTTATGCGAACTGCCAGACTTTGGAATTATCTGCCCGCCTCTCTGTTTCCTGATAAGTATAATCTGGCTACAAGGCACGAGTGAACCGGTTCATCTTAACACGCTTGGTGTTCCATCTTACCCCGCGTCATAACTTATCTGATCAGGTGAGTTGCGGTCAAACGCAAACCTATTAGAATATAAAAAAAAGGTTTTAATAAATAAATAAACCTGCCAAATACCTACTTAGTGCAAAATACCAAACAATAGTAATTGTTTATTTCATAAAAATACACCTATTTTAAATTCTAAGATATTTTTGTATGTGTCTTTTTATAAAATAACACAGGTGCTCATTTGCCTGAACTAGGTTGAACTTGCGTTTCAGGCTAAAGCTAAGGTTAAATAATTTTAAACTCTCATACAATAATAAGGGCGAAACAAACTGTTTCCGAAATAGCTAAAGCAATCAGATGTTCTAATCGCTCAAATGTCTATTTGTACATCACGCAGAAGCTTTATGTAATGTCTACCGAAATATAAACAGAACCCAGGCTGGTCTTAACGTAATCTGTTTCACTATAGCATTGTAGGCCATTAATTGAAAATTATCTTAACAAACGCTTAAGGATTTATCATAAGATTTCCACATTTTGAAATTCGTGGGCATCTTATATGTGAAAACCTTATAAGTAGGTACTTTTCTCAACTCAACTATGTATATTCGACTTTAGTCTACCGGGTAGATCTACCGGTTCCACCGAGTCGACTTCTAGTCTAACCAGATGGAGTTGAATACCAGTGTTTCACATGGAGCGACTGCCTATCTGAGCTCCACAACCCAGTTACAGGATAGCATCATACTCCTTGGTAGGACTAGTTGTCAGAATTTTAGGCTTCTGACTACCAGTAACGACTGTCAAAGATCTAAGAATGACAGCCTGGACCAACGGCTTTACGTACTTTCCGAGGCACTGAGGGATCGTACTTCGTATTTTGAGCATTTTTTTTAAACCGTCTTGCCAGCTCCGTGTCGAACTATCAACTCCTTATTTCTAAATTAGAACAGGGTTTATCTCATACATTTTATTTATAATTATTAAGTTTGAATATAGCCAAATCGGCCAGTCTGTGCAGTACCTACCAATGTTCAATTTTCAATTACAAGAGAGTGTTAGGGTGTCTATGCCTAGCAGAAGTTCTTGGGTAAATTGGCCACCGCATGGTGAAAACACAGACTCCAACGAGCCATCACAATACTGGATTGGCTGCCGTAGTCTCCCAGAGCCAGGCTATCCAGTACGCGACAACCTTAAATGCAGCAAGATTACACCTACTTACCGTTCCTTGTAAGAGCCTATAGGACTTTTCGCTGTAGTATCTGATCTTTCTTCAGTATCATCGTTTGATAGGTTATTATGTGTATTTCTGAATAACTACTGAAGACGTTCTTATATATTGACTTAAATTACAAGTTACTCAGACAAATCTAGTCTCGTTACGTTGTTGTAAGTAGACAAGTAGACGCCGACTTCTTCGTCCTTTACATAATCTATAAATGTTTAGTACCTCCAAAGGAAAAGGTACATAAGTCTCGTTTCTTAAATCTTTTAAGCATCAATCAACTTAATTCTCACACATT
This sequence comes from Charanyca ferruginea, assembly GCA_947361185.1. Classification (NCBI taxonomy): domain Eukaryota; kingdom Metazoa; phylum Arthropoda; class Insecta; order Lepidoptera; family Noctuidae; genus Charanyca; species Charanyca ferruginea. Next base: position 11,783,094 of record OX376069.1, read on the forward strand.
TCGCTTTGAGCGTTGCAAGCTAGGGACTTAACAATAACATACAAAGAAAATATTGATCAATGGCAAGCTTACAAGTTCTTTAGGGAACTCTCAACCTGAAAAATAAACTTCAGAAATTTCTGCTTTAACACCTACGAAATAAGGTAGTAAAAATATAGCATACAGTAAGAAGACGGTATTAATCAAAAGCTACTTCATTAAAAAAGACATAAAATTAACCAAAAACCGCATTTAAAGGTAGGTAGGTACTTGGAGGATAGAGTTGTACTTGCAGTATGTTTGTTCAAGTTTCATAATGATAGGAACGTGCCTATTAATAATAATAATAATAGACATACTGACAGCAAGAATATGTATTCTTGCCTGCATGCTACGCGTGCAGGAGTACCGCTTTCTGTATCAAACCCTTGATCCAGCTGCCCAACGAGAGCCTCCCCAGATATTATTATGTTATTATTATTCTTGCTGTCAGTATGTCTATTCTTCCATAGACATAACGTGGTCATGCTACGCGTGCTGAACACGGCGCGTAATGTTAGGAGATTCCTCTCTCAGGAGCCCTGACCACCGGTAGCTTGGACCCTGTTCTCGATACCGGTAGGCTACTATTTTTTATGTTTTTAAATGGTTTTATTTTTTAATCAATATTTAAAAATATAATTATATTTTAAGTATGTACCTACAATAAATAAATAAAAATAATAAAAAATCATTTACTTCGGTATTAAAGACCCATAACATATATACCTTACAAACGTGAAGTGGAATTCCCTGCCTGAGTCTGTGTTTACTGATAGCTACAACCTGGGAGTCTTTAAGTCAAGAGTGAATAGGTTACTTCTAGGCAAGTGTGCTCCATCTTAGACCGCATCATCGCTTCACATCAGGTGAGATAGTGGTCAAACGTATGCCTATAAATGGTAAAAAAAAAAAATCATAAGTACAAAAACCACAAAAAATATTATTAAACTATTATACACGTAGTGACGGCGTCGAGTTGCGCTGCGTGGTGCATACTCGTACCACCGAATACAAATCCACACAGTTGAAAAAATCAACGACATACCTACCACATCGCCATAGACTTTAAAGAATTTAACACGAAGTAATATGTACCTATCATCTGCTTAACTAAAACAAGCTACAAAGCAAGCAAGTCCCTTCCAATTACTGGACGTATCAAATTACTGAGCCATTCAGTCAATCAGTCATCATAACAGCTACTAAAAGTCCACCGTTTGCTGTGAGCGCCCCCTATAAACCGGTACAATGAACAATATTACTGATTACGACGGTTTTACTTTTTTGACGTAAAAGCAGTCAGAATATTGCTAGGTACATAAAATTGGTAAAATACCAGACCATAAAAATGTACTGGTATTTAGGGGCCTAACGGACCCTAATTATGGTCGGAAGTGAATGGTTATTAGGTACGTCATGGAATTATTATCTATTGACAACACGTTGTTTTCGTGGTTTACTGTAGAATGTCTCATGAAAGTTTAGGACATGTTTAGGTACATTTACAATCTGTAGTAATATTTCAACAAAAGGCAGATGGACCGCGCGGAACACTGAGAGTGAAGCTAAAAAAGCAAATACAAATTCAAAAGCGAATACCTACAATCTCGTGATTGTATTCGCTTTTGAATTTGCATTTGTATTTTTAATTGTTTTTTTTTTTAACGATGCGGCGCGGCGGTCTTTCGTTCTATACTGACTCGTGTCAGTACAGCAAGAAGCGTGTTATAGGTTTCGCTTTCGAATTTGTATTTGCTTTTTTGACTTCACTCTCAGTGATCCGTGCGAGAGTACTATTATAAAAAGGTGAAGTTTATTCTTTTGTTTGTAGGCGGTAATCTGTGGGAGGAGCACACAATAGGTGGGTGGGCTACATAATAGCCGTACAGATCGGTCGGTCAAAGGTTAAGCTACGCTTTCCGCGTACAGTCTGTGGATGGGTGACCATACATTTTAAACCGAATTCCCTCTGCGCCTCAGAAAGCCGTAAAGCCGTTGGATGCAGCTGTCATTTGTATATCTTTGGCAGTTGTTATGGGTAGTCAGAAGCCAGAAAGTCTGACAACCAGTCTTACCAAGAGGTATCGTAGGTAACCGGGTTGTGGAGGTCCGCTAGACAGTGGCTCCATGTAAAACAATGGTATTCAGTTGCATCTGGTTAGACTGGAAGTCGACCACAATATAGTTGAGAAAAGGCTACGCAGATGATGAAGAGATCTTTGGAAACTATTGGTCCGATTAGAGGAATTATTTCACTAAACAAAATCTACACTATTGCTGCAATATATCTGAAATCTGAAATTTATTTATCAACATACTTACATCTACCATTACAGCTAACCAATCCGGTAAATATATATGTGTTTTATGGTATATTTACGTTCCACACAGACAAAGTCACAGTCAAAAGCTAGTACTTAATTAATACTTCCATCCATACTAATACCTATTATAAATGCAAAAGTAACTCTGTCAGCTTTCACGATGAAACGGCTGAACCGAATTTTGTATGAAAATTGCTATAACCGACATTCTCGCGGACGAAGTCGCGGGCAAAAGCTAGTAAAGAATAACCGACACTGACCCAATACCTACATTACGTGCCTACATAACTATAATACTTTTTTCAAAACTAAGTTAATAATTGCAGTTTTCACCACCCCTAAATACGCTATTTAAGTACATCTTTTAAAAATGGATCAAAAATTGTAGGAAATGATCTGAGTAATTGAATTGGAGTAATTTAATTGTGAAATAGGCTCTAAATTACACTTTATTGCTACCACTCAAAGTAGGTTCAAATTTAGAATATGACAGGATGACAAATTGTATAAAAAGGTTGAGCTACAATCTATAAAATGTCAATTTTCAACGCTTCGGAACATTGATTAAATAATCCTTTAATCGCCCCAGTACAACACCCAGGGGTAAAGCTGTGACACGAAAATTGTGTAATTAAATAGCACTTAATAAGATACCTATTATATAATATAATTCCTTTAAATCGTGACTAGCTAACTGATTTCAAATTATTGTAGACTGAAAAGGCAGCGTTTTATTTTTTATTGTTGTTATTAACTCAGTATTGGCAATTTTATTTTTTGAGTCTAGAAGTGACTGTTGCTTGTAGGCAGGACAAAAGTACCCAAAAGGCGGTCTTAGCGAAACAGTGTGGCAGCGTACCGTAGGTTTAAGAATAAAAAAAAGAAAGTAGTTCCTGTTTAAGTTCACATTTATAAACTAAAAATTCATAATATAAAAATTACGGATTATAAAAAGCTTTTTTTTTAAAAGAGAACCGCCTTCAAAAAATAACTAAAAAGTGATAAAAAATTTTAGCACAGAACACACATGACTTTAGTTTCGGAAGTCGGTGGCAATACAAAACAACATACAGAGCCACTCCCTGGTTCTCTTTTTTCAAAAAAGCTTTTGTTTTACACTTTTTAGTGCCTCCTTATCACCCAATACCATTAAGGAACGGCAACACAGTTAAAACAGAGATTGAAAGTCCTCCAAAGTTGGGAAGATGGAAGAAACGAAAACGTCTTCTCAGTTTTTGTTGTTTTTTTTCAAAAAGCGCTGAATATATTTATGCTTGTTGTATAATAAAACCTTCTCCAGAATGTAACAAACACTTTTCTGAAAGCCGCATCAAAATCGGTTCAGCCAAACGGGAAATAATCGCGGACAAACATACATACATACATACAAACATACGGGTCGAACTGAGAACCTCCTTTTTTTAAAATTGGTTAAAAAGAAACTCTTGTTGGACCTGTTGAATTTAAGGTTCACAGTTATTATATTAAATATGGAATAGGTAAATGAATCACTACAAACCAATTTAGAATTCTGAAAAAGTTTATAAGTATAAAAATTATTTATTTTAATTGATAGCAAATAAATAGACGTAACCTCAGCACAAAACATGCAAGTACATTATGTGCATATAGCGCCATCTATTGTCGAGTAGCGGACCGTTTAATACAAAAGCTCAAAAGCTATACTACCTACATAATTTGTTAGTTCCACTGTCTGCCGTGAAAGCCTACGATGTCTCTTTATGTAGGTAGGTACTACTAGTACCTACCGCATAGCTCCGCTGTGAAACAAAAATACAAGTTTTATAAATAATCCCAAATAATTTACGATTGTTGTTTATTGATTTGTAGGTAACTATCTAATATTATATTACCTGTATGTACAAAATTATGCATTATCATTTACCTACAACAAAATCATGGAAAACACGAATAAAGAAAAATACGACATTTCTATTCCAAAATTTTCATTTCTTATGATTTTTCATTCTAAAGCCCTTGTTACATTTAAAGTGAGCCGGATGTTGTCAACACAATACAAGAAACATAGATATAAAATCGTACGATTGTTAGTAGCTTTACAAAGAAACCATTTTCTTTTGTGTCGGTCACAAAGGGCAGTGTTCAAGGGCGCTGCGAAGGCTGTATGTTTGTTTAGCGACCGATATTGCGGATTAGGTCGTGATCTACATTTCACCCGCTTACCTGAAGCGTGTCTTAAAAACGTAACATTGAAGGTAGGTAGCAGACTGAGCATTGTTGTAGTTCTACTATCTACGGGTAGATGGCGCTGTTATTCAACTTTGCTCCTGAATATTGAAATGTAGTAAGTAAAACTACTTACTACATTTCAATACCATTTGAGAAACATTTAGGTACAAAGGAAACCCTTTGTACCTAAATGTTACTTTATTGTGTCTGAAGTACCTACTTATAAAATAATTAATAAACTTGTAACAATATTGTTACTATTTAGTATCTTGACCTTACACCATATAGAATGATATGATTCTTGTACTAATAATAAATATTGTAAAACAATATTTTCATTATTTATGGAGTTTCTTGCCCATTTTTCTCCATACTAATCTACCATTTGGATAGTGCAATTAGATTTATTTTTTCATGTAAACGACGTTCAAAAGTGCCTTTTAATCTTCAATTGATTTAAATAATTTGACTTTAATTTTGAAAATAAATTTAATAAGTCAGTTTACCTAACTAATTTCACGTATTTTAGATTTAAATAAAAAAGAAATATGTTCATTCTGTTATAAAGGTATCCTTCAATTTCGCGAAACACCTGCCTTTTTGTAATTATTAAAATCATAGCCTTCAGACGACGCTTCGGTAACATTTTTACATTATGATAAGAATTTCGTATTCCAATCGCCATTACCTACGAGTAATGGCATATTTTTATCACATTACAGATATTTTAAAACGAAGAAGTTTTTATACTTCAAAAATGTACGAGGGTTGTGCCATTTACTGCTTCCTTCATTGGTCTAACATTTTCCCTACTAAGTATTGGAATGTACCTACTTTCAATCTTCCTAAGATAGATACCTATATCGAAATACTATTACTCAGAGCGACTGCCGAATGGCATTCGCTGCTTACCAACACGTAAACGCATACAATTTTCTACATAATACCAGTGTATACAGGTAACGACGTCTATCGGTTGGTACCAAGAGGGTCTACAACTTTACTTGCTAGATCTAAATCTACTAGACTCTTAATAATAATAAATACCTACTCTTTCTATTCTTTACACTAAAAAATCGGTGGAGAAAAAGGCCGTTAGTAACAAACGTGTTTTGGAAATAAAAATAGTAATGCAGTACCTACTTACGTAATGTGTTGTATTACTGTCGGTTATTCTTTATTTGGTACTAGTGTCTGCCTGCGACTTTGTCCGCGGGGAAGTCAGTGTACCATACATATACCTTAAAACATAAATCTTATGATACTTGGCAATACTGTAGAGAAAGAATTTTTCGGAGATTACTCGCTACATCCAAACATCCAAACTTATCCTCTTTTTATTAATCTAATATATAAAATTCTCGTGTCACAGTGTTTGTAACAAATCTCCTCCGAAACGGCTTGACCGATTCTTATGAAATTTTGTGTGTATATTCAGTAGGTCTAAGAATAGGACGTAGGGTTTTTTTTGAATGGCAAAACAACGTTTGTCTGGTCAGCTAATATTAATATAGATATGTAGGTACATACTAGAGTTCTAATGTTGCTATAGTAGTATTACGAAATACATTCGAAAAGATTTCGATTAATGAACATTTTATTCGCGCAATTCGTCTTTTCCACCGCACTCATTTACTTAAACTTCTACGTCTTGAATGGCACAAAGCAATTTCTTTACTTAATTTACCTTTTAGCGCGAAGGCGGTACCATGTGGCTGTACGTTTAATTTTGAGGTAAAATCTTGCTATATTTTTCAGGTTAAAAGTAAACGTATTTAGGTTAGATTAAAACATAACTAGATGAAATAAAAGTAGGAATCGTTTTTTTTTGTTCGTTTTTAATCAAATTGACATTCTCTTTATTCTATTTTCTTAAATGTTCATTATAATGTAACTTTTGTTCCACATGCCTACAAATATAACCTAAATACGACTATAAATAATATCAAACGAAAGGTACAGCAATTTACTGCAGACCAATTCATTATTGTGCTCAAACAAAATGCCTATCCCAATTCTTACAAACGCTACTAAACCAGGAAAATGAAATTTATCGCTCTGTAATCTCAAGAGTATAATTTTTAATGTAAAAGGTTCAGTGGGCGTAAAATGTTGAAGGATCGGGCGAGCGATCACGTGCGTCTTTCATTTTCATACACGGATACGGAATTTAAGATCACTATCCCAAGAGCTTAGTGTAATTGCGATCAGCTGGACAGGAACGCACAAATGTCAAAGTAGGAGTAGGACGCGGGAGGGAAGGGGTCGTCGGCAAAGGTGCGGGGCGCGGCGGCGCACCGACCACCCGCCACGGCCAGTGCTCGCCCGGCCCCCATCCCGCGCGCATGTCCCCTACGACATACCCCTTAACTACAATTTCCACACAACGCGACTCCGTTACATAAGAACCTTCAAAGGGCACATTAAAAACCTCATAGTGTTAAGGCTTCTTTCTGTGATCAATAAATTTTAGCACGTTTTACACGCGTAGTATAGGTTAGCATTACGTAAGCCGCCGTCCACGAAGCTTCGCTTGCCACTGCTTTATTGTGATATTCGGTTGTGATATATTCGTTTAGGCTAGCTTTTTGCTCGTAGGTAGAGTATCATTAGGCTAGTGATCTGTTGGTAATATAGCACTGTTAAGTTTGATCGTGTAACGGAGTCGTGCACGTCTAAGCCGCCGTTTGACGTTGTGGAAATTGTAACCTTTTGGTCCCGTCATCCTGTAACTTGTTGATTGTGTTTTTTCCCATTCATTTCCCTTATCCTTCCTGGTCGTATGGTGAGCACTGGGTGGGCATTCGGTCGGTGTTCGCGCGGTACTTGTTGATCGCGGGGTGATAATGCGCGCGTAGCGCTCCCGAGTGTGGCTCGTCACGGATTCGCGCGGCTGGTGGCGGCCCGCCACGCCATCTGGCGGCTGCGGCGCTCCGGCTCGCAGCCGTCGCACGACAACAATGACCATGAACAGACCAACCATCTGTACGTTTCTTCCTCTATCTTCAATTCTCAATGTCTGTCTTGCAAGCTTCTGTAACCATAAACCATCTGCCTTCACTGTGTTTTTTTTATTTATTTCTAACCTTTTTATGTTTTAATAGCAGTAAAGTTTCAAAAGGAACTAAAGCTACTCTCATACTGACGCTTACATTAAAAAAAACAAACTCAAAGAGCTCCACTCGTTGTGATAAAGTGGGTAAATACCAAAGCGTCTGTGCAAAGAGTCCGGTCAAACCTATTTCCGCGGCAACTCTTTCACGTTAAGTTTGTTTTGCTCCGGCTGCCAGCTGCTCACCCGCTTTACATTTTCAGTTTTCATATTTCCCATTTCACGTTGGAGTTGCGGTCCCAGGCTGCTGTATACATCGTCGGTCATAATGCAATGCCTGCTATAATAAATGTTATTCCCACAATTGTTGTTTCATTTTACGTTTTGATTAAGTCACCTCAGAGTTTGAGTAAACATTTGTGCTTATTGTAGCTTTATGTATGGAAAGGTGCGCTCAATGTTTAGATGAAGTAATTATTAAGTAGACGCACGTTCAGTATAATAGACACGTTCATCAAATTCACTCATTCCCCAGTCGATTTTGTTACGTAATGGCGCCCGACTTGGGACTGTTTCGTACTATTTTGGACTCGCTGTGTTATACGAAACTTTGCAGGGATATCGAATAATAGCAGAAGCAGAAGGCATGATAGTTCAAATAATGAAGAGGGCATTATAATAACTATTTTTATAGTCTTCATAGCAGGTTGACTGCTGGGGGAATATCGCCTTTAGTACGATTAACAAATAAAGACCACAATAACTACATATCTGACATATCCCGTAAAAGTAATTATGCAAATGGTTTCCTACAAAGTAAAAAGAACAATGTCATTAAATCTACGAACAAAAAAAAAATAGTAATCCATTTTAAAATTGTGTTGCAACCTCGTTCTCATTGACTGCAGCCAAACGTTAAGAACGAAAATAGGCCAAAGGCCGTTATTACCATAAGATACCTACAACACGACATCAGCGTTACTTTCGAGCCAAAAAGTGTAATGTAATAAAAGCAAGTCCTTGTCCTGACCTTGACCAGAAGTTCCACATGAACGCGTTTGGTACGAACTTTCGGATATTGCGATGTGACTCGCATGAGATGCTAATAATTCAGCATGATAGATTCAATAAACCGTTTCATGTTTCAATAAAAATATTGATTCCTAATGGCGCCCAACGTGGGACAGGGTGAATGTTACTAACACATCGCATAAATCAATGCTTTTTATAATTTATAATCAAGATGAAGAATTTGTTGGTTAGTTTGGTACAATTCTGATAATTCTTTTGCTAATAAGAAGCGACGTTGTTCATAAGTGTTTTCGGCTATAATTTAGTGTCAAAAAATTAAGAATTAGTAAGAGAATTCGCGTAAAGTGCTATAATAATCATAAAGATTGAAGAATGTTTGCTTCTTTGAGCTCTTATCTAAAGAACTACGGTTTGATATTCTGATAATTATTTAATAATAAGAAGCGTTATTCATGAGTGTTAAAGGCTATAATTAATTATCAACAAATTAAGGATTTCTAAGGAAATTCACACGAACGAAGTCGAAGGCAGAAGCTTGTTGTCACATAAATATGTTCTTTTATTAATTCTTGTTAGTGGGTCAGGTTCAAGTGAATGCGTCAATTAATAATAGATGTGGTCACTGTAGACTCGGCTAAAAATAGTCGAGCCTCAACGTCTCGTGGGCGTCGTAAACAATTACTACCTACTGGGCTAGAAGCGTATGTAGGTACCTACTGGCGTACGGCTATTGTGATGTAACTCGCAAAACTTGAGCATATTTGCTGTGATCAATAGGTGTCTTGTTTATGTTATAAATAGCTTTCACCCGCATGAATTTTCTTACTAATATCTTATGATTTTATAATATAACACTAGGATAACGTAGCTTTCTAACAGCGAAAGGGTTTTCTGATTCGGACTAGGAATTACGAAGATTGGGGTGTACAAACAAAAACTCTTCAGCGTAATTTTTTTTTTATAAGAACTATTTGAAGGAGCATTATCATAGCATTACCATCCCAAAAAACATAACCTAATACTAACAAAATGTTCAGCTACTCGAATTGTTAATATTAACAAAGTGGGTACGGTATGTTAACGCTTTTTCTCGGCTAGAAATAGAAGGGACATCATCCTCTCGTGGGGGCGTCTTAGGTGGTAGCAAGGACAATTTTTTTATAGGTAGGTATCTTGTCTGGGCTCTCATAGTCCATTCGCATTCACATGCGTGAAATTGATATCTAATATTAGATCCCACTAAGGCTTTGACTGTGTCTCGTATTACTCCTATTTCAACGAATCGCTAATGGCGCCCAGCACGGGTCAACTAGTATATAGTTTTCATTAAATTATGATTGTTAGGGTTCCGTACTTCAAAAGGAAAAAACAGAACCCTTAAAGGATCATTTTATTTTGCATCTGTCTGTCAGGGTCTCAAGACCCTTTTTCTCATGCACGCGTGGAGGTATAAGGTTGAAATACACATCAAATACTTAGGTCTGCTATCCCTTGGAGAAGGGAAAAAAACAAAGGATTACCTTTGATTTTTTTGCTGCTGGGAGCCAGTTGCTGATTACAGTAACTGGCTTGTAGAGGCAAATAGACATTTGCTCCATGTAAAACACTGGTATTCAGCTACATCTGATAGTTGGAAGAAGGCTAGGCTGATGATGACAGTTTATAGAAATAAAGAATTCCATTTTTTATTTGCCTATCTAACCTAAATGATTTAGTGAGCTGTATGTAGTTGCTTTGAAATCAATTAATAAAAATTCACTATCGTTTTCATATAAAAATAAAATAGATACCATTTCTCGTGAGCGTCGCGAAAGGGCAAGGGATTCTATCAATATTTAAATTGGTTCGGATCATTTATGCTTAGATTACCAATCCGCTTTTAATACTCTACGGGACAGATTTGCCAGGATACACCAGTGTTCTCCTGAAAGGTTTTCGCGTGATCAAAGAGTTCTTGTGCCTTTTATCGTCTTCCCTCTCATACATAATTATGGTCTTTATAAACTTATGAATACTGCAAATAGAGTATTTTACTCTATACGAGAAAAAATCTATAACTATGATAGTGAGACAGTGTAGGCATAAAGCAGTCGGAAAATGTAAATTTTAGTTCATAAAATAATAAAACAAATTTTTAAATTCAATTTAAAGTTCAGTATTTTTAATCTGTTATAAAACACCGTGAAATAGTAGCGGCCATGTTATTACGCCATACGGCTGTGTAAACAAAAAATTGTCAACTGTCAGTCAACCGATTGGCAAATATAGGCTTTGTACTTTTATTATTTTCGTAACTAACGTAAACGTAATTTTTTCATTATTACACCTATTACAAAATATGCTTTTAATTATTTTTAAATGATATACAATTATCATATTTAATATGAGCTCATTTGATACAAAACGAACTGACGTCATTTACGCTGAGCAATATGGCGTTCAGTAAGAGGCGTTTTCGTCAAGATACGCGCGAAACTTGAAAATTTAAAATTTAGATGCATTTTTATGGCACTTATCGATTGAATAAAAAGTTTGTGTTTTTTTTGGTGGCATATTAGCACTACAGAATTTAATTGAGACACTTTTCAAAAATGGGTGTAATACCCTATTATCCTAAGTGATCTCAAGTTTGGAACTTGACTTTAAAATATTTTGCCGGAGTCTACATCCATACATTCTGGCAAAAGCAACAAGCCTGAATGGAATAATAATGACGAGATGCTTAACCTACTTTTTGCAGAAGGGGAATCTTTGATATTAATTCTGTGAATGTCCTCACTAGAATTATTGTTATGGCCAAATCCCAATTCAAAACTCACTTGTTGAATCATTGAATCTTGTGCCAGTTTTCTAATTTATAAATACATACTCGTAGTTGTCAGTGTATCTTCTCTCTAATCAAAGCGCTTCAATGTTAAGTACCGCACTTCTTTTTTATTGTACTTTCATATTCAAACTACGTACATATTTACTATCTCTTCAAGCATAAAATTAAGTATTATAGTCACAACTTAGGATATTCAGCGATCACTAACAATAATAACAATAACAGTCTGCAAAGTAATCAGTAGTTTGTATTTCGTTGGGCAGCTGAATCAACGGCTTGATTCATAAAGCTTTATTTCTGGACACGACACGTATTGTAAAGTAATCCTTTCGTAAAAACCTTGACCACCAGTAGCTTGAAACCTGTTACAGATACCGCGGTGGGGTAATCTCAATTTTGGGTCGTAGATCGAGTCAAAGGCCCAACGAGCTGCCAAAAAGCAAGGAATCCTCCCAAAGGTGCAAAAATAGTTCACGTCGGAACAGATGCTGAACCTATACCAAGCACAAGTTCGATCGTGCATGGAGTACTGTCAGCACCTTTGGGATGGATCTGCTAAATATCAGCTGGAGTTATTGAAAGACGTACCAAGAGGCTCATAGACAATGTTTTCTTGGTTAAGGCTAAGCTCCAAAGCCTTGAAAATCGCCGCACGGTTGCCAGCCATATCGGTCTTTTATAAATAGCACAACTTAATTCCCCCATCCCCATTCCATCACCGGACGAGCAGGGATACGGCGAAGCGTCAACGGTATACGGTTGAAGTGCCACGGTCTCGAACCAAGCGCTCTGCTTCCACATTTATTGTGCGAACCGCCAGACTGTGGAATTCACTGCCCGCCTCTCTATTCCCCGATACATATAATCTGGGTATCTTCAAGGCACGTGTGAACCGGTTTGTCCTAAGGAAGCGTGCTTCACCTTAGGCCGCCTCATCACTTAAGATCAGGTGAGTTGCGGCCAAACGCAAGCCTATTACAATTTAAAAAAAAACATATTTTTAGATGTTTTTATTTTTATACAAATAATTTATATGAGTAAGTATAGAAAGATTAAATAATGAAAATATTTTTATTCAAAAATTTGTTACAGGTAAAAAAATGAATACAGTTTTAATTAAATGTAAATTATATTCCTAAGAATTATGCGCGCGATATTATTGAAGGTGCTAAGAGTGTTTAATAGGATAATCGAACAATGCTGCCATCTTATAACTATGAAGAGCAACTAACGACATGGTATGCCTCCCGGGATCCAGACAGAACCGCCCACGATGTCATTTACTCATTAGAAATGCCTTATCTTATCTTAGGATCGAAAGCCTGCTAACTAATAAAAGCTTGTAACACAATAGCGTATTAATAATAGGGAAAATAAATGCTTTTTGGATAGTAAATAAGCACGGAGGTTCAAAAAAAAAGGAGGGGTATTGATGGTTCATTATGAAATAGTAATAATTAAAAAATAATATTAATAAGAAGTAATAATTATTAAAAATTAAATAAAAATATGTTTTATTGTCGCAAAAAGTAAGACACAGTTTTAATTTCCAAGACTCCACACCAGAATTTGCTGTATCGTGGGATCTAGTTTCCATCCGTTCCTTTACATTTCAAAAGATATCATTTCGAAGGCTGGAATTTCAATAAGAGACAAATAAAACAAGCAAAAACCAAAATAAACGATTACAACACTTGAAAACTATTCTATCAGCATTTTAAGAATGCAATTTTGGTGTGTGATAAACTTTCATGTCAGAATACTGTACGTATCTGTTTTTAGAAATTACGTTTTTTTTAATTCTTTATTTTAATATAGGTATTATTGTTATCTGACGGTTAAACTTCATGGTTCAAAGTAGCCTTTTCTGCTCTTTGCGTGTTCTCTTTTTAAACGTCTAAAGAATATAATAATAGGATTTTTATAAAAAAAAAATGTTTACAGAAGTTGAAATTCTAATTCTTATACTCTTGGGTACCTAAAGTGTATCTTTAGGCATTTAAAATATTTTGAAAACCCCGCAATGAAAATGGATGTTAAAAGTGAATAGTTTAACGAAAAGCTCATTATTTCAAAACGAAACTGCAGCTGATTGTAACATGGACACTGACAGACGTTTTATGGGAAATAATGTCACAAATAATGATTAATCAATGTACTTTTTCAACTCCGCCATTGTAAGCACCGAATCACATCACTTGTCTGCCTTATTTGATAGATCCGTTAATGTCACACTTGTCACTTCCTTTTTTTTTTATAAACACAAAATGGACGAGTACCTAACTAAATAACAATTTTTCATTACATCATGAAAAATGGTTACTTTCATTTTAAAATATTTTATTTATGCGGGAGTTTAAAAATATGGTAAGTATATCAATGTACTCCTGGTAATGTATTCACCACATTGGAGAATATTTTAAACCCTCTAAATTAATCTTTTGTTTTCATACAAATGAATGTATGGATCTCGCCATGATTATTTGCAAATTACTTTAGCTTTAAAAAGAGGCGGGATGCCAAACAATGGAAATATAATTATATTTTATTCATTTCAACTCACGCATATCACTATAAATAATAACTTAAAAAGAAAAAAAAATCAATAAACAATTTCATATCAAAACCGAAACCACATCTCCGGTATATTTTCCCAAAACTTCCGAGTATTTACGGCACTCATTTTTCTCCCATAAATAACTCATAAAGCCGAGTTTATTTCAACGGCCAGTGTTCGTAAATATCAGATAACAGAAAATGGATTACATGTGTTCTCGATTCTCTGCTATTATTGCTTGGTCGATACGAGTAGCTTCGATTGAGGTAAACAATAAGGGGCAATGACATTTTAGATCGATAGTGTTATCGACGAGTGTTACTTTGGAACTCTTTGAGTAGTAAAGTTAGCCGATGGTTTAAATTACTTCTAGGCAAGCGTGCTCCATCTTAGACCGCATCATCGCTTCCCATCAGGTGAGATAGTGGTCAAACGTATGCCTATCAATAGATAAAAAAAAAAAAAAAAAAAAAATCACTTTGAAATGGGTGTTTGTGTCTCTGTCTATGCGTCGCACACCGACGTTAGGGGCACGCCGAGGTCCGGTTTGAATAGGAGCCTCGCCCAGCGGGGCTCCGTTGACCTGACGTCGATTGTCTTCTTCTGCTCAATGGTTTGGTGCCCCAAGTCCCGAGCTCACAGGCTACACCCAATGCGTATAACCAACGGCTACCGGCTACACCTAGTTCTAACCGGTTAAAACTAGAATTAGCCGCACTTCGAGTTTTAGTCGTAATATACAGATGTATAGACGACTCCGTCTGCTTCGACTTCAGAATTAAACCAAAATTCTTAATTAATCTCACGGGGAAGAAAGGACAAAATTATAAACTGTGTGTTACGCTAGAGTAATAGCTAGTGTATGTGTGTGCCAGATCACAGTTAATTCCGCTCAGCCGTTTAAGCGAGAAAGGGTAACAAACATTCATCCATCCTCACAAACTTTCGCAGTTATAATAGTAGTAGATTTTGCCCGCGACTTCGTCCGCGTGAATGTCGGATATTGCGGGTACAGACGACTTCGCGGATCAAAAAGTAACCTATGTTCTTTCTCGGGGTTCATGCTATATTCATACCATATTTCATCAAAATCGGTTAAGGTGTTTCGTCGTGAAAATGTAATAGACAGAGTTACTTACTAACTACTGCGGATTAAGATTTAACCGTTCAAAAACATCAACATACTTTTTGTGTTAGTAAATATACCTAATCGATATTAACTTGAAACCTTTAAAGTAATTAACTACACGTTAGTATAAAGCCACGCAATCAAAGTAATAATAAACTCTCAACATTTATTTTATTTACAACAGTAACGCCTTATTAACGTCGACCTCAATACCAAGAGTACCTCAAGACTATCTAAATATTACCAATATATAACTGCGTCGTTGGTATCGTGGTTGCAATCGTCACTGTTGAGCGTGGAATTCTAGGTTCGATTCTCAAGGCAGGCAAAGTGTTATTGGGTTTTTCCATTAGGATTTATCAGTAATAGTTTTTTTAACAGCGTAGCACCCCTGTGCTTCGGAAAGCACTTTAAGCTGTTGGTGCTGCGCCTGATCTCTCTCCAGTCATGTCGAATTGTCGTCCTATCGGACTAAGAGTGAGGGAAGAAGGAGTCCACCTGTGTTTTGCAAACCTTGTGTAGGTACTATCATAGCTTCTGCGTTAATACGTAGATTCAATCTCAACTGAAGATTGGCCACCGTGAACGAAATTGGATCGGAAGAATTAGAACTAATATTTATTACACTAACATCATTATTTAATAAAGCGCTGTCAGTCAAACCTGTCAATAAATAGGCTAGACGCTAGTACTACACTAGGCAATATACAAGTTCTTATAAAAACCTTTTAAGCGTAGGCAGCACGCTGGCGGGGGGATGTAAGAAGTGGGACGAAGGGGTGGGGGGTCAGTATTCGCAATCGACTCACGTACAAACGCCCCAGCTTCAGACTTCAGCATCTAGTTAGTATGAAATACATTTTTACTTTTACGTAAGGTTCCGCGTAATTGTTTTATTATTTTTCTTTGTCGACGCTACTAGTCTTATGTATTAAAGGACACAAAAATATTTACTATGTATACATTTACAAATGTCAAATATTACCAGAGTAAAAGGTACTAAAAAGTGCTTAATACTTTTGCTTTTACTATTAGTAAAAGCTCGCAAACATTTTCATAAGAAGTTGGCTCGACAACAAATTAATTGTGGGAGACTCGTCCCGCAATTAATTTGTTGTATTTCTGTATCTATTGTATTTTAACTCTCTTTTTGTATATTTAGTTTGTGTATATATATTTATTTATTTATTATTTTAATCTCAGATTATGAAACAAAAGGCAGATAGACCGCGTGGAACACTGAGAGTGAAGCCAAAAAAGCAAATACAAATCCAAAAGCGAATACCTACAACGCGCTTCGTGCTGTACTCACACGAGTCAAAATAGCACGAAACAAAAAACAAATAACAATACAAATACAAATTCAAAAGCGAATACAATCACGAGATTGTTGTATTTGCTTTTGAATTTGTATTTGCTTTTTGGCTTCACTCACTCAGTGTTTCGCACGGTCTAACTGCCTTTTGTTTTGTAATCTGAGATTTTAAGATAGTAAATCTTGAGTATCTTTGCACCTACCATATTTTTGTCTGTGCATCACCATAAAGTAGACTGGTAAAAAATGCCCAAGGCATGAAGTCCACCATAAATAAACAAATAAATAAAAATAATACATAATACAAATACTTACCCATTAAAGGCTAAGTAAAACCCGTACAGATCGTTCGGGCACGGTTAAGCTACGCCCGAGATCCGACACCGCGCCGTGCCTCGGAAAGCACGTAAAGCCATCGGTCCCGGTTGTCATTCGTAGATCTTTGACTGTCGTCATGGGTAGCCAGAAGCTAAAAAAATCTGACAACCAGTCTTAGCTGGAGGTGTCGTGTTACCCAGTGACTGGGTTGTGGAGCTCAGAGAAGAAGTCGCTCCATGTAAAACACTGGTATTCAACTGCATTCGGTACGACTGGAAGCCGACCCCATCAAAGTTGGGAAGTCGCTAGGCAGGCTAACTAATACTTACCCCCCCCCCCCTGATATAATTCATCATTTATTTCAAAATTTAGTTTTACATTGCCACCAGTAAGAATCAACATCAATTAACCGCTTAGTTAAACGTAATTATACTAATTGTACAGAAGACACCATTGTTTACCATAACACCTTACAATAACAGATCTGTTTACGATCATGTTTGTCTACTAACAAGATATTCGCAACACTAAGGAAAACGATGTAAATAAATACTTTCCCTTTACTGGGCCATAAAAATTGTAGCCAATGGTCGCGATAAAACCACTAAGCACTTATATATACTGCCTTCGAACGCGTATAAACATATAATACCCCTCTAACCGACTCATGCAAATGAGGCTTACGGACGGAATTGAAAAATGATTTGGCTACGACATCTAGGCTCGTAGGCCGGTCACGTAGCCATAGTCTACGGGCTACGAAGCGGCGTAGCGCCTCATACAGCTGTATCCGCGCGCATGCCAGCCATCGTTTGAATAGAATTGAAGCACGTTTTAAATGGCATTATTTTTTTGTTTCTGGTTTCGGAGTGATATTTTCTTTATTGTAAAAGGTTTTTAGATTATTTCAAATAACTATAACAATTAAATATATTTGTGTTAAAAAATTCAACAACAAAAACTAAAAAAAAAGGTTGTACGTTGTTTCATAGCTAATAGTATTATAGAATTTCGTTTCACATAAAATTTTTCTAATAATATCGTTTCATAGAATAATCAATACGCAGAATACTTACTTTCAAGATTTTTAAATCATTGATTTTTGTTTCACATAAAGTTTATTGTTGGAATAATCATATCATATAATAACTAATCAAATATTCTTCATCCTTATGTATATTTTTTATTAAATATAAAACTTATTCCCAAGAATGTGAGTCTCAGTTCTAACCAAACTTACTGCGCGTGCGTGCAAGCAACCATGCAGCATGCAAGCAAGCATGCAGCATGTAAGCAAGCATGCATCATGCAAGCAAGCATGCATCATGCAAGCGAGCATGCAACATGCAGCAGGCATAGTTTCTGTCACGGCTCCGGCGTTCCGGGGCGAAGCGGCCCGTGAGGAGCAGGTAGGCAGGCAGCTTCGGCTTACTGGCCGGCTACGCCGGCCTGCCTCAGCCACGGTGGTGAGCGTAAAAGCCATCTGCGATAATACTACCTCCACGCCTACCCAAGACTACGTGGAGTCGGTTTTGCAGCGATTCGTTTGTGTCATTAACTTTGGTAGCACAACATATTATTGACTTTTTAAGACATCATTTTTGCTTTTGTCTATTTATATCTATACATTTTCGTTTAAATAAATTTCAATTTCAATACAACAAACAAACAATATTCGTTAAAAAAGAATTCTATTTTTTGATGTGTTTGTTAAACAAAAAAAAGTATTGTGATTAAAATTTCTTTGAATTGTGTTTCTGTGAAATATTTTTCATTGAAGTAAATAAATAGTCTTTGAAACAATAATAGTCGAAATAAAAATACTAGAACCAAATATTATGTGAAACATTTTCTGGTAAACGAAATTCTATGAAATTTCTGTCTGCGAAACAAGGGGACACAAAAAAAAAAGAATTAAAAATACGTTTATTAGCACCTAATATGTCGCGCGTTTTACGCACTCTAAACGTTGCGTTAAACGTTAACCATACAATCAATGTAATAGTACACGCCATTTTAATAGAATCTGTTAATAAAATATCAATATCAATAGCTAGCTAGCACTTACCTTAAATATTTAATAGGAGTATAATTATTCGGTACTTACAAACATAGCAAGTATAAATATTGCCTTGTATATTAACAGCCTGTGTTATATTTTGATCCAGTATAAGCGAGAACTATAGAAAGTGGCACGAGCAATATTTTATTCATACAACGTTTCAACTTTCGCGTTATGAAGTTATATTACTTCGGAAGATTTAATACTTGCTCTTGCATTCAATACGTGATTTTTAAATGGTTTGAAGTAGTTTTTAACGGGTTTGATGTTAGGATGCGCTCTTTGGTAAGACATTAGGATGGCCCAATGACGGGTAACACAAAATGAGACATTTTACAGGCACATTTCACAATTTGCGTCGATCTGGTCAAATTAAATTTCAAGATCAATCATTTTTCAGAAATCTTCAACTACATCTGACGTACATTCTCCCTCTTGTTTTGACTGTACTTAAACTAATACTTAAATGATTTATTTCAAGTAAACCATTTACAGGAACTTTTAAATTGTCATGAACTCGGTCAGTCAAAAAGTTAAACCCACTTCATAGCGTGGTAAACCTACTCCTGTTTAGAATGGGCAACTTAAACACGGAATAGTTTCTTATTGTGGGTTTCAGTTGAGGGGAGACTCTTTTAGTTTAAAATAATATATAGTCCAAATAATTAATGCAGAAATTAAACATAATTCGTGAGAACAATTTAGTAAGACGGCTTTGATGTTAAGTGGTTACCGCTACCATTGTTATCTGCAATAAAAGTGGTCTTGCAGATGCATTGAAATCCCAGAAACAAAGTTAAAATGTCCCATACCCTTCCAAACGAATTTCAACCATAACCACGGACGAACAGCGTTTATTTCGGCCTGCCCACCCACAGCGGGGCAAAGACTACTCTCCTTCCATTTCCATTTCCTTTAGGTAATAATGTTTGTTTTTTGTTTTTACTGTGTTGACTGATCCACTAAAATACACGTGTATGTTCCACAATCACTGCACACTAGCTGGGATTATGATTACAGAAAACAGAATTCGTTTTTGTTTTGAATTCGCTTCGATAACATTCATATTGTTCTAAAACTATATCTGTCTGCGCCCGCGTCTCGGTACCAACCACAGAGTACATTGTCTATACTCTCTGTTCGCCAGTGTTGCCACTTGAAATTAAAATAAAAGTCATGACACAGATTGACGATCAGTTTGGTTACGTGGGGTGTAGATGTAATTTATTGTTATTATTAACTTATTTATTTTTCTTTTCGAATTTATTATACTTTACTTATTTATATTTGTTTCATCGTTTATATTTTATTTTATTTATTTTTTATTATCCGGATCTGACCGTGCCATGACTTTGGGCCCTATCAGAATATCAGCGCTGTGACGTTTTTTAATGTTAAAGCACCATGCTGAGATAGGAGCCTTTTGGCCTCATACAGGACCAATTTTTGTTTTCTTGTTTTATTATTTTTTAATGTTATTTTTTGTGTGTGTTTTTGTCCCGGGGGGCGAATAAATTCTTTTTCTTTCTTTCTTTCTTTCTTATTTCTCTCTATTAAGGGCTTTTTGGAACCAGTCTTTATCAAGGGAGTCTAGATCATCCCGCCATCTCCGCTTTGGCCTATCGCGATGTCGTTTGCCATGTAAAGGGGGGGTTACGCCCAATGATCGTCTAACATGCGGCAGATTTGTCCAGCCTAATTCCACTTCAGCTTGGAAGCTTTCCGAGAGATGCCAGCTATTTTTGTGATGGAACGGGTGGTAGTATTCCTAACTCGGTCTAAAAGTTCTATACTCAGAATATTCCGTTCTATAGCTCTCTGGCAAACCGCGAGTGTGGACATCTGCTGATTTGTCAAAGACCATGTTTGAGAATCATAATGATAATGTGATATTAGGAAGAATGTACACGTCGACGAGTCTTCTCTTAAGGCGACGATATACGCCGGCGACCTTGAGCGACCAGAGAATCGTATGCGCTGCGTCCAAAACTCTTAAAGTTTAGTCGAAAAAATTAAATAAAAGATTGTATTCTTTAACTTTAAAAAAGGCTATAACTAAAAGATAGATACTAACATTGTCTGTAAGATAGTAAAAGTTTCGTTTCAATATTCCTGGTACTCGTAGATTTTGTGTGATTATCAATATTTTGTCCGCGTCAGACACAACTTCACGATTTAATTAAACTATTTAATATGAACTTAATCAAACATATTCATATACTAAATGATTAAGAGAATGTTCTAGTATAACATATATTTTTTTCAAATCATTTACACTACACATTTTGTCAGTTCAGGCAGGTCAGTTTAAAATCTGCAAAAGTCGCTTGTTAGCGCCTTAAGGGACAGTGGAAGATTGCCCTTAATGAAGTTTTACATGGCCCAGTATGCTCTCACAAAGAGCGTTACTACCATTTAAAAGAACACGTTTAACCTTGGTCGTCTTCAACACTCAATCACTTCTTATCGATGCACAGCCCACTAATTTCCCTTCCAGAGCTCCATGCATTAGATCGCAAGGTTTCGTAGAAGGTGTTTAGTTTTATTGATTTAGTGATTAGACGAAGGTAGTCACGCGAGGACGGTGAAAGGGAAAGTAGGCCCGATGAGTTTGTTAGGCAGACTTTATTGTTATGTGTGTTGTACACGACTGTTGGCTAACTCTTGATTAGAAAGAGGTAGGAGGAAGGAAGGGGATGTGCCTACTTGTGATAGTGGAAGAGAAGTTAATAATATCTAATAATGACGTTGGACACGGCACGCTTTGTGAGGGGTTCGATACTCTGGATCTCTAACTACCGTCAGCTTGAGTCTTACCAACTCGTATCGGATGTAGCACGAAAGAAAACTTATAATAAATGTAAAATTTTCTCCTGTATTGTAGATGCATTAACAGAGAAAAAATATAAAATTTTATTTTTTCTCTGTTAATGCATCTACAATACAGGAGAAAATTTTACATTTATTATAAGTTTTCTTTCTCAGAAATCTGTAATGTCCAGTTGTAGTTTTGGATTTCAAAATTTTTTTACGATGTTGTGCGATGTTGCTGTTGCTGTGTGTGTGGGAAGGCCATTGCACAGGTGTGAATCAGTAGTGGCAAGAATAAAGAAATATTAATTATTACCATTTCTCTCCACTTCAGGGTACGTGCGTGTGAACGGTTCAGAATTTTTGATCATAAAATTTATACCTAGCCCGCGACTTCGTCCGCGTGAATGGAGGTTATCGTGGATGCAGACGAAGTAGCAGATTAAAAAGTAGCCTATGCCCTTCCTTAGGGTTCTAACTGTTTTCATACCAAATTTCATCAAAATCGTTTCAGCGTGAAAGCGTAACAGACAGAGTTATCCCAAAGTATAATCCATACAATATTTTTAATATTATAAATGCCAAAGTAGGCATTTATTATATTAAAAATATAGTATGGATGGTGGTATAGTATGTAGTATCTATTACCTAAATTAAAAATAATTCGTCATAACAATTTAGTAAGACGGTTCTGATGTCAAGTGGTCACCGCTGCCTTTTGTCATCCGCAATAAAAGAGGCCTTCCAGATGCATCGAAATTCCAGAAACAAAGTTAAAATGTCCCATACCCTCCCAAACGAATTTCAACCACAACCACGGACGTACAGCGTTTATTTCAGCCTGCCCACGCTGGAAAGCGTAACAGACAGAGTTACTTTGGCATTTATGATATTAAAAATATAGTATGGATTATACTCTGGGATAACATAGTTTCCCATTAGTGAAAGAATTTTCAAAATCAGTAGTTCCGGAGACTAGCGCGTTCTAACAACCAAATTCTTCAGTTTTATAAAATGTTGTATTGCAGTAGAAGTTCACCTGTTAAAGTTCGGCCGTCAATTTAACTTTATAAGTAGGAAATTCTTAGTGGACGGTGAACGCCTTTTTCATATCATTTAAATATTCATAAAATGAAAGTTGATAGGTAATCGTTCTTCGTAATACTCGTACCTTGAAATTTACCATGCCAAGGACATACAATATATACACAAGCTTTGTTTCATATACCTACCTAAGTCATTTCTTTTTGCAAAAACCCAACCTTGATTCGAGCGATTAATTGCTATTAATAGCTCATTGTTTGGTCATAATTAATTGACACATGGCTTGTTTTTTTCTTTGTTCTTTATTTGACTATGCCTGTTTTGATATTCACATCATTATCATCGTTATTTTAATTTAATTATGAATTTTATTGTTTTTTATTATTTAGAATAGAATAGAATAGAATAGAATAGTTTTATTTTGCAAATATGGGTAATAAATACACAATAGTTGTTTTATCACATTAAAGCTCTGCCATATTTTACCATTCGGCATGCAAACATTTATACATTATATACGAAACATTATTATTATTATGAACTTACATTTTAAAACCAGATTAATTCAGATATTATTATTACAATTATTAATCATTCAAAATTATTAATAAATTATTACATTATTATTCAAACAAAAATCATTACAACTAATAAATTATCATTAGAAATATCATTCAATATGTCAGTAAGTAAGTATGTAAGTAAGTCATTTATTTTGCAAATACGGGTATAGTACATGGTGATGAACAGATAAAAGTTAGGACCAGCCATATTTTGCCTATAGGCATGCAAACAATTATAATTTAACTCTAAGACAATAAAGGCAACAACACAACTTGTCTAGATCACTGTAATGTAACACAATTAATATTACAAAGATAGACAATGCTTATTCAAAATGAACTTATTTATAAATGGATTTTATTGTTTATTTTAATTAAAATTTTTATTTGTTGTTTTTTTATTGATTTGGTATTATTTTCTAAGTGTGTTTTTTTATGGATCGTGTATGGTCTGAAATAAAGATTTTATTATATTTCTTTATTAAAGAGAATTTTCGAAAATAAACTTGTTATTAATCAAAATATAATAACAAACTTCCATAAAATCTACACAGTCATGATCGTAGCTTTGATTGCTACGCCGCGCCGTAGCCGTAGCGCGTAGCAAGGCAAGATATAGCACTATTGTTAGATGACCAAATCAAAATCAAACATGGCGAAATCAAAATAATATGAGTTTCAGTAGAAAAGCTCTTTTACCAAAGAGCTGCTCCGGGGAAATTTTACCATCATACCTATTTCTACCGCAAAGTAGCGTTGTGGTATCCCCGGTGCAAGGATATGGCGAATGCCGGGTGTAATTACAGGACATGGACATTTCTTTGTCTCTGGGATGACAATATATTTGCAAGACCCCTGTAGGTCGATTCTGTAAAATTCAAACAACAACTCGCATATCACATCGCTATTCACTCTCACTTCGCATAAGGTTCAAAATTACCTTGATATATTTGACACTTTGAATCGGGTTCGAGTGCGAAGTGAGCGTCGAAGTGACGGGGAAATTACGTTACAGAATGCCACTTCTTACGTCATCTCATACTTTATTTGTCAAACTTTATGTGTAAATTCGTATATTGATCTGGTACCGTAAGGGTTCATTAGGTTTGAGCTCTTACAGTACTCATAAAAACGTCTATACGTTAGTCTTTTCTTCATCTCAAAACTTCCAAGCTAAAATTAGCCTTCTCATAGTTTAATGTCACACAGTTCTCGAAGTGCTCTCAGGCCGATACAAATGGTTACCCATCAATTATTCACAAGCTAAGGGTCTGCCGTGTTTAAGACTTGTAATAAATTGAAATTTACACAACTCTCACACACACGCGTCTAGAGTGAAATAAATGACGGCCATTTTTCTATTTGATTCCGTACTTACAGAGGGTTCATGAAGAGCTAAGAGAGAAAATTTAAATAAACTCAGCTTTAAAATAATGCTCACTGGAATGCTTTTGTAATGGTTTTTCTTGATTAATCTGGGTAGAAGACGGTAAAAATAATAAATATGAGAAATAGCCACGCCTGAATTATTTGAAGCTAAACAATGCAAAGAACATATTAGTAAACTGAACTGCTATCGAGAACTTTTTAAAACAAAACGTAATTTTGTTTCTAGCCGCAACTACAAAACCAACGGTCAAAGATATTTCTATAGAAAAATCATTTTCATCATTGCTTTTTCGTCTCTTCGTATTAGACACTGAACTAAAAGTATTCATCGTTTTTCACTTGTAAAAACTCAGGTTTACAGCCTCAAACATCTCAAACACCTCAAACACTGCAATCCATGCGACATAAATAAACCTTTCAACCACGTCGTTACTTCTGGTTGAAACAAGCAACAAACGTATCATTCAGTTTCATTAGGCAGCGGACACGCCGTACATAAACATCGGGGGAGGATGCCAATCTGACCACCGGTGTAAATACACAATGTGTGACGTCATGCCTTTGCCGAACGTAGGACAATGCGAGCTTACATGGACAATTAAAATAGCTCGGATAAGAGCCTCGTATATAGGGTGAGTAGTCATTTGTTTATGAGTTATCAGAAAAGTAGGTATATGGTTTGCTTCCAAAGTTTAATAGATTTCTTAAAATAAGCAGATTAAGGCCGAAAGGCAAATAAAATTAGAAGTCTCTACTGTCTTTTTTTATGAAATGTATGCACATAGAAACATTTATTTACACTGTACAAAGGCGGACTTAATGCCTTACGCATTTTCTACCAGTCTACTTTAGGGTGCTGCAGAGATACTTAAAATTTACAATAATAAAAGATTTCCCCTTTCAAGAAATGCATAAAATAACCAGTGTAGTGTTGTAAATAACCCTGTAGATATCAAGACTGTTAGATTTCAGTAGGCACTTAGGTTTAACTTAGAGCATTCAAAAATATCTTAGCAATATAAAATCTCAGTAGACAAGCATTATTTCAGAGACTAATAAAAACTCAGACACAACATACAACTGTATTGAAAAAACCGGACAAGTGCGAGTCGGACTCACCCACCGAGGGTTCCGTACATATTTTTAGGTACATATCCATACTTCTATACTAATCCATACTTACTATCCATACTTTAATCTGCTGTGTTTCTACTTAATATTATAATTGTTTTTTGCGACATAAACGGCCGTATCTTTTTTTTTACGTTAGCATAGATGTTTAATTTTTTACAGCATCAAGGGACCGTAGTTGTTGTTTTAATTTCAACTCGATACCTCCACGCGTTATCGAGGTAAAGAGTCTTGACAGACAGACAACAAAGTGATCCTATAAGGATTCCGTATTTTCTTTTTGAGGTACGGAACCCTAAAAAAATGGGGTCATAAAAAAGCTACAAAATGTTTATTCCACCATGACTTTCGCGACGCGAGGTAGCTTAAAGGTTACCACGGCAATAAATCAAAAGACAGCTTCCTACGCAATTAATGTGCGTGACAGCCTTTATGTGCGTACACATCAGTTAGTGATTCATTGTGGGAGCAAAACCACCATGATTCATAATTCCTATAGACAATGACGTCTTTATACACGTAGAAGGGACGTCGTGAGACAAACTTTTACTTATGAATTCAGTACTTACATGATTTGGAACCACAGAGGCCTAACATTTTTATCGGTTAAAAAAATAAAAAGAAATAAAAAAAATATTTTTCGCTTTTTAGTGTTGCTTTAACATCCGAATTCATTAAGAAACGGCAACACACTTAAAAGAGATTGTAAGTCCTCCAAAGATTGAAGAAACTAACACGTCATCTAAGTACCTAGTTCTTTTGGGAATTTGTTGATTTTCTCAAATAAGGCTGTATCAATTTTGATGAAATTTTTATGGGGTCATTTCGGAATAAACTTCTTTTGAACAAAAAAGAATTTTGCAAATCCGTCTATATATGACAGAATTATGCCCGAACATACATAAATATATATATATATATATATATATATATATATATATATAAACATTCAAATTGATAACCTCCTCCTTTTTGAAGTCGGTTATAAACAAATTATCTACTGTTTCATATATTTCGGTCGTGTAGGTGTTGCACTTTTGCATGGAACAGAAAATACGGATAAGATACTTTATTTTACTCAAAAAGAATAATATCCGCCTATAAATTGTCCCACTGCAGGGCAAAGGCCTTTTCTCGTACAGAGAAGGCACGAGCATTGATCACCATACTTTCTCAAGGCGGATTGGCGATTTCAGACTTATATCAATTATATCCAGGTTCCCTCACGATGTTTTCCTTCACCAATGTCAGTGATGTCCAAGATAAACTTAGAAAGTACATAATAAATTGAGAAAGTCACATTGGTACTTGCTAGTGTCCGGTTGCGAGCCCACAACCTCGTGCATGAGAGACGGGCGCCTTAACGACGGAGCCATTGACATGATACAGCTGTTTTTTTTAAAGCCGACTAAACATTTCAACTTTGGAGCGTCTAGAACTATAAACGGAACCCATGGTAAAAGATTTTGTCACTAAATGACCTCTCCAAAGCTCCTTGCTTGTTAAAGTTAAATAAATAGCTAGTATATCCAATTCTATAAAAATTAGAATGCGTCTACTGTAGCTTATGATAAGGTTCAAAAAAGGTTGTTTAGTATTCAGAGCATGAGTAAAAAAATTAGGTGTTTCTCAACGAGCTTAGGACTGGTGAAAGGTAAGTCGAACCCTAGCCAAACCTAATTTGTTCAAAAATAAAGTCTGGAGGTCAAAGTGTTTCCCGAATACACGAGACCCGAATCGAAAATGTATTTTGCAGAATTTATTTACGACAAAAATATGTAAACTAAAGCTTACACTAATGACATTTTAAATCGTAACCATTACTTCTGAATCGACTGCATACCCAAGTAGGCCACTGCAAACATTATTTAGCGAAATGGGACATTACGGACCCGTTCGATGCAAAGTGCGATTGCGCTCCTGATCAGGACCTCCTCATGTGTCCCATATGCAGGAGTATCCTAATTGTCCGTTCAACTGTACCCTTGACAATCCGAACAACACTTCTGACGCAACAATAAGATAAGATAATGTTTATTTGCCAAAAACAGTGCTTTACATTTCCTTAAATTCTACAATAATAACTAGGTTTACATAAAAAAATGAATTCAAAACTATGATTGATTTTTTTCACGGTTCCCATAGCCTAAAGCTCTCAGGGATAACGTCGCTTCCAATTAGCCAAAGAACTAACAGAATCGAACCAGGGGTGTGATTCTGTAAGACCTCATTCTGAACTTCGAATCTGAATCCGCTGTGAGTTTCTTGATTGGCATTCTAAAAACTCGGTTGATAATTCGAATTTACACTAGCGCCACCCTTGCGAGCGTGTCAGCGAGTTGAACTAAATTGACAAGGAGATTTTGACAGATAAAGTATGAGATGACGTAAGAAGTAAGGTAATTTCCCCGTCATTTCGACGCTCACTTCGCACTCGAACCCGATTCAAAGTGTCAAATATATCAAGGTCATTTTAAACCTTATGCGAAGTGAGAGTGAATAGATATGTGAAATGCGAGTTGTTGTTTGAATTTTACAGAATCGACCTACAGTAATTCTGGAGATTATCCCAAACGAACACAAACTCAACTACAATATAATATATAATATGCACTTAGTTATAGTGAAGTATGAGCATTTTACTCTGCCAGTTGCAACATGACATCATGGAGTCTTGTGAAATGGAATTGTGTCAACATATTTATTTGTCACGACCCAGTGACATAATTCGGTACAAAGCTACAAGAGTTCTTGAAACCTTAATGACATAACTGACCCATCTAGGTCGCCTTTGTCATTTTCTCTTTCAGTCTGTTTTACACTTTAATATGGTATGCCAAAAATGTGGCCTTATTGTACGCGGCCTTGCATTGTCCTTGCCAACGTTTGGATAGGTTGGAGAGGGGACGAATAACTTGGTTTATAAGAATCAACTATTTTTTTACACTTTTAAATATTTTTGTTTTATACTAAAATGCAATTTCATGAACCAGAATTCCTAATTAATATATAAAATAACTAATCATCATCTGCCTAGCCTTTTCCCAACTATATTGGGGTCGGCTTCCAGTCTAACCGAATGCAGCTGAATACCAGTGTTTTTGAGAGTTACTGGGTAACACGATAGGTACCCCTTGGTATGACTGGTTGTCAGATTTTCTGGCTTCTGACTACCCATAACGACTACCAAAGATCTGCAAATGACAGCCGGGACCAACGGCTTTACGTGCTTTCCGAGACACGGAGGAAACTCGGTATGAAAGTGATGGTCACCCATCCACAGACTGACCGCGGCTAGCGTAGCTTAACCTTTGACCGATCGATCTGTACGGCTTTACCTTAGCCACGAGCTCCTCTCTATATAAAATAACTAATATAGATACAAAATGTAAAGTTATATAAATGATAAACTGAATTTCGATCAAGGCAACCAATCTCAATGAAGGTTAACCAAGTACGGAGGATATATTATAGAGCACATCAAGACAAGTGTATGCGCAAATACCGGAGCACTCTCTCTTTACTAATATCAAAACGTAAAACACATTTAAAGTTAAAGTATCTAATACCTACTAGCGACCCGACCCAGCTTCGCATGGGCCTATAGCCTTCCTCGATAAATGGACTTTCCAACACAAAAATAATTTTTCAATTCGAACCAGTAGATCCTGAGATTAGCGCGTTCAACCAAACAAACAAACAAACTCTTCAGCTTTATAATATTAGTATAGATAAAGAAAAATAAATAATCGTCTATTTTAAAGAGGTTTTCGATATTTCGATCCAATATTAACAAGACCAGAACAAAAATAGACCTCGCAAGTTTAAATCAAATACTTTCAGCAGTTCAGCTGAAAATGAAACAGCAGTGACAAACAAGAACACGACACACAGAGTGTTAGTCAGCCCGCGACAAGACGTAACGCTGTCGCCGACGGCGGTCGCAATATTGACCCGTCTATATATAGCAGCGAACGTTCTGCGAATCTATCAAGCGATCGCTTTTATCGCTTGCGAATTGTTTGATTAGCGACTTACGAGAAGAGCGACACGCTGTCTCGACCGCTGTGTTGCCGGCTTCATTACAAAGGGGCTATGATTTGATTGACGAATAATAAACACTCGATATTATTGAGTTGTTGACATGGATTCTAAATAAATTTAAATGAATCTGGTGAATATATTCTTGTTTAGTTATTTTTGTTCCTATTTCAAATTTATGTTATGTTAAGTTTTATTTGACAATTACTTTTTGCGTGGAAAATATGTTCGTATTTATTACTCCTCCGATGTTATTTTCTGATTAATTTCGTTGCGGGATCCAAGACAGTTGTAACGTTTCTCTCGGACTCGTCGAGCTTCATTGCCTCGGCGCTTTTCTGGTGGTCCCCACTGTACATTCTGGCTTACAGGAGTTACAGAAATTTGGGAATAGTGTGGCGGCCGTGTCCCATAAAAATAATACAAAAAATTCAATAAAAAGAATTTTCTTACCGAACCCTAATGTTTTTGATAATAAAATATAGCTCATAGAACTCAGGGATAACGTAGCTTACTAATTTCGAAAGAATTTTCCTAATTGGTACAGCAGTTCCGGAGATTAGCGCATTCAAAACCAAACAAACAAATTCTTCAGCTCTTATAATAATAATAAAGATACAAATAGAACTACATGTTAAAGATTAAGAAAAAACCGGGTTCGTTCGACTAGTTTCGGCAACACAGTGAGTTAATCCGTTTTTCTCAATCTATAATGTGTAACAATACTCACGTTTCGTTTAATGACAAAATAGAACTAAATCTTATTAGAGACCTAAAACTGTTCTCGCCTTCAAAACACAACGTTATTTAGTAACAATTGAATAATATTGCTTTCATTCCCCATAACTTAACCCCAATCTCCCGAAGCCTTAACACTTCAACCCCCGCTAATAATCTAAAATTATAGCAGAAATACAATAATAGTAGGATACATTGTAAGCTATTTACCGCGTATTTTGAGAGCAACGAGCGAGGCGGGCTAATAAAACCTGCTATAAACCGGAGGGAACCCTTACAATTAGGGGCGGATTGCCCACGGTATGCCGCCTCCGATGCCGGCCCGACTAATTTACCGTGTCTCAAACAAATCCTATTATTTTGTCTGTTCTAACTTTTCCAATTACGATAAATCGGTCAATGGCGTGAGAGCTTTTAAGCAGTTGTTGGATTAAATTATAATACGAACCGTACTAGGTATTCTTCGACTTTTCCTGCTGCATAAAAGTAATTTGTGTTTTCTCCGGGAATATATCACTCTTTTCAAATTCGATTTTTAATAGGTTTTGCCTAATATTGACCGGCTGAAAATCAGCCTAGCCTTTTTCCAAATATGTTGGGGTCGGCTTCCAGTCTAACCGGATGCCGCTAACAGTCAAATACCAGTGTTTTACATAGAGTATATAACCACCTGTCGGACCTCTACAGCCCAGTTACTGGGTAGCACGATACCCCTTGGTAAGACTGGTTGTCAGACTTTCTGGCTTCTGACTACCCATAACGACTGCCAAAGATCTACGAATGATAGCTGGGACCACCGACTGCACGTGCTTTCCAAGGCACTGTGGGAGCTCGGTATTGAATAGATGGGACAAACCGACCGCGGCAGGCGTAGCTTAACCTTTGACCGATCGACCTGTACGGCTTTTACTAAGCCACGAGCTCCTGCACCGGCTGAAAATGTAGGAAATATATAGACAAGTAACTTTCGTAGCTATTGTATTATATAGCATACCTAGAAATGGTTAATGGTTAAACTAATCTATCATAATAAACCATAATAGCAGCGGGTATTCTAATTCTAGGAAAGACTTAGCCTTCGCGTTATCCACACGATAGGCATTTGAAAGCCGATCAATGAGCTCATTCAGTCATAAATGATATTTATTCTGTAAATAGCTTAGAAATAACACTTATAAACTACATTTTTTTTTTAATTTAATGAGTTTCTTATGTTTTAGTAAGAATTATTATATAGCTAAGGACACTTTATCAGGCTCAGATAATGAAATCGGGAATAGTTATGTGACGACTTACCGATCAAAACCGGTAAAATCTGGTTAAAAAAATCCAGCAGGTTAGTTTTGCACAATCATAAGGGTAATGGCACTAGGCTTGCCGCTAGTACCTACACTTACACACACGAAAATCGTCACGGTCCGGTTGTTTCCGCCAATCATTAGAGATATTAAACAAACTTTTGACCTCCCTGGACGTATAAATGTATATAATTTAAGCAAACCAGTAAATATGTACAGACGCCAGCACATCAAGCCATACCAAACTGTCAAATTTTCTCAATTGAATATGAACCTTATCATTTCGATATAAAGTTGTAACTTGATGTGCTGGCCTGGATTTATACCTGAAAAAAAAACACTTTTCATTTATCGCATTGACATTTTGTCAGAATATTATTAAACAAATTAACATACAACATAAACTTCTTGCTTGTATTTCTCACAGTTTTATTAAATAAAAAAAAACTATAGAAGAGAGGGTGCGGCATATTTAGTCATTATAATATGATACCTAAATAGAAAAGCCTAAGCTTGAATATTAAAATTACTAGGTCATGTACTCTGCGCCATCTGTTGGTAGCATTACAAACTACAATTTTTGAAACTGTGTATAAATAAGGAATAGGCATTAAAATTGCAAAATATTATTATAAAACCCAATAGAGAGCATCATTAAAACCAGTGCATTTAATTTCTGAGAGTCTCACTTACCAGCTCTTCCTTTTGATGAAGTTAATTTGTAGGTACTGAATAAAAATATTTCCAGTTCCGCATTACTAAAGCTTTTTGAAGTGCACTTTGAGGCGTATTACAAAAAAGACACCCGGTAAAAACAGAGGTCAACTACCCGACAGTGGCACCATTCACTCGATGTCAGTGGTGTTCAAGTTCTGAAACACGTAGTGCTATCAGAGCAGCATAGATGGCGCTGCTAACATTGTAGTCTCGCTATTGGTCGCTAGATGTCGCTAATAAAAGCTAGTACATTTTAAAGTAGTGTAATGCAAAAACCTTTGAAATTACAATGTACCTAACAAAACCATAACGGTTTAATTGATGCAAATAAATGAAACACAATTTCATCAAATTGTAAAAAATACAATTGCTCCAATTTTCAACCCTAAATATGGGGCAGTGACGTAAAGGCCGCGGGGTGAACACGGCAGCTGTTTGCAAAAGTCATCGATGTCGGCACAAGATACACCCGTAAAGTGGTACAGTATCGACCCTGACCCCGAGGTCGCGTGCCTACCTGAGCCCCCAGGGTTACATCGTCTACCAATAACTAGAGGGGCGGCCGCCTTAATTTTTATCGAGTGAAAGATTTTGCGATTTAGTTTGGAGAACCGTGTTTCTTTTGATCGTTACATAAAATCGGACAAACAGATTCCATTTGAATTTTTAATGTTAAAGTTGTTATTTAGTACTTCGGAAAAGCTTTTTTTATCAAAGCTTTGAGAAACCTGCCATTTTATCTTTTCACTACCCTTAGTGGACTGGCAGAGAATTCGTAAGGCGTTAAGATCGCCTTTGTACCTTTGAGCATGAAACACTAAGATTATTTTAGAGACTTTTTCAGAAATGGCTTAAGGATACCTGAAGTAGACTACTAAGACTACTGACTTATTTTATTATAAATGCATTATTATAAAATAGGAGTATTTTGGGAGATAATTTTTCAATTTGTAAGTTTTATAATTATGTTTCTTTGATTAATAAATAAATAATAAATCTAGTAATAACCAGTCAAGTTAATTGTTTGCAGAAAGGTTTGCAATAAATCAAATGATTAGGTAAATAGGGTAGTACCTAAGTACTGTAAAGGTTGTATGCGTATAAATCTAACCTCATCGAAAGTCTTAGATTGTTGATAATAATGTAACTCGAAAGCATTTAAACTATGTTTCTTCTAAACACTCTCCATTATTCTAGAAGTATTTTGAAATTAGAAGTATTCTGCTTATTTTATATCAATGGGACTGTTTGCCTGGCACACGTGGTTTTTGTTGAATACAAGTACCTACCTAATATCTTTCGGTTTTCCTCTTTAATTTATAGAAACTATTCGACTCTTCACACACCATAACGCACCGCGTCGGTATACGACTGGTACGTAAAGCTTATCGCCCATAAGCTTTACTGTTACAGTACCTACATATCCTTCTGCAGAAGAATGAAACAATAAAAACTCTGTTTCTTTAAACAATCATTGAAACACATCAATATGCAATTGCCTACGTATGATTAATTAAATATACATCTACTTATGTGATCTATAATTTTCCAGAAAATATCATACAATTAATCTTGAATCAAAATAAAATCAAGATTATGATCTTAGGTACTGTTCAGAAATCATGTTATGGTTCTACATCATTATGGTGATCTTTTTTTTATTTACTATATAAGAATATTACAAATCAAAGCATAGGTTCTAGGTACTAGTACCTAAGTATGTACCAGGTTCTTATCGGTGCGAACACGGAATGGCACCGCATCGCTTAAAGTTTATTTATGGAGAAACAGCACAAAATGCATGCCATGTATGATGAATTTACCTGTCTACTCGTTTAAGAATTATATTGAAGGTAGTTTATAGAATTCCTGAATACAAATAGTGCAATTAATTGACAAATATAAACTAATTATTATTTGTTATGTTGTTATATGTATGCTTAGGTTAAGGTTTGCTTATCTATGGCTCTTTGTAACCTAAATACAAATGGTTTATTATTATTATTATATGAAATCGCAGTCGACTCAAAAATGTAGTTTTACGATAGAGTGCTCAACATCTACACACATCTACTTTTGCATTAATAAACTGAGTGATTCACCCTCAGATAGTTTTAGTTAGAAGGCAATAAATTATATAATATCAGTCGGTTATCCCACGATCAAAAAGTTCTATTCTATTCTATTTTTATATTATGGCAAGCAATGCCGATGTCGACAATTCTGCCAATGTCAAAGTGACAGGGAAATCAAGTGTGCAGAAAAGAAAAACTGTCTTTAAGTGTATACATAGCAAAGAAATTAAAATATGATTAATTTGTTGAAGTGATGTAGATCTTGTTTTGTTGGGGTCAAAAAGTTATAATACAACATCGTCATAACTAATGCAATATGAATACATTATAAATAATGAGCAACACATTTTAATTTACCTCCTTCACTTGGGGATTTTTACTTTACGTAACAAAGAAATGATTACGGTATATGCAAGCATTACAGATAATTTCACAGAATTGTCTGCATGCATTATGAAATTTGTTGCGTCCTATAATAATAATTTGTTGAAATACCTACATTGAAATTATGTTACGAAACATTTGGATTCAATACAGTTACTAATATTAGATCCTACGTGAGGATTTAAAGTGAGTGATAAAGCAGACATTTAATTATTGGCAACATTTTCGAATTGATTCACCACGTGGCAACATTACCTAGAAACATCATCCACATGCATTACTGGAGGCTATCAGCGTCTATTAAAGTGTATTAAAGATAAGGTAAAAGCATTATTCCAATATTGGCCCATTAAAATAGCCAATTTCAAATTCTGGTTTGGAACCATTTTGGTTTGATTACATTTTTGCGAAAGAAAATAAATATCGCTTTTATAGATAAGCCATGCATTGAAGCTTTTTAAGATTTGAATTATTGTATTTTTTTCTAATACTTAGGCGTTATATCGGCGATAATGGCAATTTATTTCTTTCATCTTTAATATCGACATACTTCTGCCTAAATTGCTTAAATAACAAACACAGTTTGGTACTTTGGATGCTGGGACGTAGGTGCGGTCCGTAATTCCAGCACGATTCCAAATGCGTTCAGAATTGGGAATGAGCCGTTAAAAGGCTCGTTTTCTACTTCATTTGAACCTAACACTGTTAACGGAAAACTGCTTTCGAAAATAGAATTTACTGTGTGTTATGAAGAAGCAATTTTATGTGTACCTACCAGTATTTAGCTATTGCCAAATAAATGTTATTACGTATTTCTTTCTTATTAAGAAGGTTACCTCGTTGATCACGTGCAAGCGTGACTGCTGAATATTAAACTGGGTTCGATTCGCTGGTAGGGCAAAGTGTTATTGGGGTTTCCATTTGAAAATTCTCAGTACCAGCTCTTAATTTTAATGTGTGCCCTGTTAATGGCTCAAACGGGACTCCTCACATGACACTTTTACTACACATAGGTACCTGATGTGGCAAAATTCCAATAATCATATTTAATGTTATTTAATGCTATTTTTACAACGATATAAATAAATTACTAAACTTTTTAGTAATTTATTTAAATCATGATAAAAATATCCACAAATAAAATTATATATGAGAAAGTATGGTCCAGCTATGTCTATTAAAAGTACAATATGTTTGAGTGAACCGACAATGTTGCCAACATTAGACGATATTCAAATAGCTTGTTACAAAATGCACATAGTTTATCTTTATGTCTACGGAAACGACCTCCCAAGTATAGGAACTATAAAATAGATCACTACATTACTCTTAGCCATGATAACAGCTATAATTCTTTATTATTGTAGTTTATTCATAATCATAAATAACCAGTAAATAAATAAACAGTCTCGTAAAGGGCACCCGGTCTATTCTGTAAAAATCACCCGCACTGAACAGGTCAGCGTGAGGTGAGCTATCAATCCTTAAAGACATCCCACCCCACAAGATAGGTTTATCTCGAAATAGCACGGTTGGACATGGGTTGCTTTTTGGAATGGTTATAAAGACATGGGCATGCAGTGTTTAGAAATTTCAAGACAAAAATAGCCAACCACGGAAAACTAACATAAATAGGCTATTCACAGAGGTATTGTCTATAATTAGACTGATATTTCCAATGCGTACATTATTGTCGGGGTTCAACTTTTATACGGATAAATAAGATTCTAAGTAATTGTCAAAAAATGAACTTTAAAAATAACTTTTAAAGTCAAAAAAAAATCCTAGAAATAAACAAGTGATGTGCGGTGTGTCAGTAATGCCTAGTTTATCTTGGATATCACTAACATCGGTGAAGGGAAACATCGTGAGGAGGTCATAAGTGCTATTCTGTTACAATCTCCCTCGGTGAACACCTAGGTGAAGTGAACTGTCATCCGGTTGTAGTGCTTTGTAAATCCCTAGCATCGGGACCGGGGGAAATTGTAACAGAATAGTCATACAGGTATAACCTTCTTATGTATCTATATAATAAAAAAATGAATCGTTGTTCGTTAGTCTCACTATAACTCGAGAACAGCTGGACCGATTTGGATAATTTTGGTCTTTAAATATTTGTGGAAGTCCAGGGAAGGTTTGTACGGTGAGAAAATTAAAAAATCGATTGACAGGACAACGTCTGTCGGCAAGAGCGTCGCCAGGACTCGCCAGCTGATGGCCTAGATGAGGGCAAGTTGATTTATGGTGGATAGGAAAAGTATGAATTTTAAATACAGTCAAAGGCACATGAACGTTTTAGAAACTCTAGGGGGGGGGGGGACTGCCGCCCCTAGCTACCCCCCCTTGGAGACGCCCTTGTCGGTCGGGTCAGCTAGTAATTAATATAAGTCAGAAATCGCCAATCCGCCTTGAGCGCACGTGGTGATCAATGCTCGTGCTTTTTCTGTATGAGAAGAGGCTTTTGCCCAGCAGTGGGACAATTATATTATTGTCATAAACAAAGCCGCGATTACAGCTAGTCCTAATATGAAATATAGCGACACATTTTGATGAACCTTGTATTCAGTTACCGTCACAAATAGAATTAAATTATAAATTGGCAGCGTAATTTAGAGATCGCATGCTGGATTTAATCACGGATAATGGTGACTAGGTTATGTTCACAAACTGTGTATTTCAAAGAGTTTGTATTTAATTTTTAGGGTTCCGTACCCCAAAAGGGAAAAAGTAACCCTTATAGAATCACTTTGTTGTCCGTCTGTCCCTCTGCCTGTCAAGACCACCAGATGGATGGTGATGGTGGTGGCGGATTCCTCCAGTTGAAATTATTAATATTAATAGTTATTAAAACCATATACCTACTCAAGTTTACAGTCTCTTATAGCTGTGAAAAAAGAAAGCTTCTAAAGTAACATAAAAACCAATACGGCCGTCTATGCCGCAAAAAACGTATATTTCGACACTCAAGAGAATCAAAATTTCATGGGTACTTTTTGTTGACCTATAACTACGAAATTTGGCAAGTAATATTGTCTATAATACGAGTACCA
Organism: Charanyca ferruginea; assembly: GCA_947361185.1. Taxonomy (NCBI): domain Eukaryota; kingdom Metazoa; phylum Arthropoda; class Insecta; order Lepidoptera; family Noctuidae; genus Charanyca; species Charanyca ferruginea. The sequence continues at coordinate 11,821,183 of OX376069.1, forward strand.
TATACAAGTATAGGGGAAAAATCTGAAAACTATTACATATTTGTACGGAACTCTCGGTGGGCGAGTCCGACTTGCACTTGTCCGGCTTTATTTTAAGACGTTAGAAGGCAAACAAGCCGACGGTCCACCTGATGTTAAATGGTCACCGTTGCTATAGACGTTTGCAAAACCAAAGGTCTTTCAGATCCGTTACCATCCCAGAAACAATGTGACTTTAGATTAATCGACACGCATATCCTTCATACTGCAGAACGGACACACAGCAACGTTGCTGTGCGAGAGAAATAGGAATGGTAGTGGGCCTTCCCCAGGTAAGCTTTATATAGGTCCATACTAAATATTATGTTTATTTATATGTGTAGCCATACATATATACAGCCATATATTATGTATGCCATATGTCGTGATGGCTCAGTGATTAAGAGGTTTCCGGCGAGTGGGACTGCAATTAACTCGGACTTCAGTCCCAGTTGCGCCGGATCCATTTAATTTTAATATTTTTCTTTCGGCGACTAGGACCACGCCTAAATGAATAAGAAAAATCTATTGTTCAAGTCCAAAACAGTACAGTCAATCGAAAAAATATGTAAAACAAAAAACAAAATATTTAAAAAACACTCTCTGATTACCTTTATATCTTTTTATATATTTTATATTTTTTTTTATTTTTTTTTCATTATTATTCACATTTATTCATTTTATACACATATTACTTATATTACATTTTTTAATATTAGTAAAAAAAATAAAAACATTTAAAAATATAAATAATAGTAGCCCACCGGTATCGGTCCAAGCTACCGGTGGTCAGGGCACAGACAAAACCTTCGGTTTCTCCAAAGAGGTCACCGAAACGCAGCCAGCATACGGACGCCAAGAAGTCTACATCAGGCCCATGTAGGGCCCGATAGAAGCGCCCGTGAAGCTCCTTACTCTGCCATACATCCCTGCGGTCATTAGTATCTAGTACTAAAGATTTGCGCCAGTTCTTGTTCGCTAAGGAGAGCGGGGTGAGGCCCTTGTCCACTGAGATTACATCTCGGTCCATCCCCACGTCGGCTTCAAGGAAATACTCCCTGAGACTGCATACCTCACGGTTGTGCAGGGTCTTAGCATTAAGAAAGCCTCGACCTCCGCACTTCCGTGGGATATACAGTCTCATTACCGATGACCGTGGGTGATGTATCCGATTTGCGGTCAGCAATATACGGACCCTCCTATCCAGAGCGTCAAGTTCCGTCTGAGTCCACTTGAGTATGCCGAAACAGTACATCAAAACCGGCATGACCCATCCGTTGAAGGCGCGCACCTTGTTTCCGCCTGATAAAAGACTATTTAGCACTTTATTCAGGCGGCCAAAGAAGCGCTCCCTCAACGATTGTTTCATATCGGCAGCATTGATGCCTAACGCTTCCGACATACCCAAGTACTTGTAGGTTTTTGTTGAAGAGAGGGATGTAAGGTGTATGGAATCCGAGAGTTGGGTTCCCACGGATTCCACAATCTCCCCTCGTTTCACATGCATGACTGCACATTTGTCCACACCAAATTCCATCCTGATGGCGCTACTGAAAGTTTCTGTTACTTTCAGTAGCTCCATCAGTCGCAAATTGTTGGGGGCAAAGAGTTTCAGATCATCCATGTAAAGGAGGTGAGATATAACCTGACCTCCTCTTCTCAACCGATATAAATATATCGATATATTTTAAACTTTATATTGCAAAGGAGACGCATTTTGACGACACGGTTGGCGCAGTGGCTGAGCGATCGACTGCTGCGCAGCGTGTTGCGGGTTCGATTCCCGCCCAGGGTAAACATTTGTGTGATGAGCACTTGTGTTTGCCTTGGGTCTGGGTGTTGTTTATCTATATATGTATTTACAAAAAAAAAATGTATTTGTGTATGTATATCAGCTGTCTGACACCCATAGTACAGGGTCTCCCTAGTTTGGGGTCAGATGGCCGTGTGTAAAAATGTCCCCACATATTATTCATCATCATCATCCTCATTTCAGCCGAAAGACGTCCACTGCTGGACATAGGCCTCCCCAAAGGGGGGCTTTGCCATAATCGCCACGCTTGGCAGGCGGATTGGCGATCGCAGTATGGTTGTTACAAAGGCACAGAGAACGCTGCTGCCCATTCTCTGGTAAGTCCCTTAGTCGCCTCTTACGACACCCACGGGAGGATATGGGATGGTGCTATTCTTTACGTCCGACACCACACGGACATATTATTATTATTATTTAATTCTAATGTTTCTAAAGAGGGAGCGATGCATATATACGCGAAGCATGCGTTGTGTCGCGCTGAAAAAAATCGCGCTCGTCAGAACTCAGAACGCGCCCTTATTTATATAAGTCTGTAATCGCCAATCTATATCTTGCTTGCATTGTGATCAATGTTCGCGCGTTCTATGTAGTATGAAAGAAGCCTTTTCACTGCAATAGGTTAATTACAAGATGATATTATTACTGACGTATTTATTTTGTGTAATGTGACGATTAATTAAACGCAAATATGTTCCAAAGTGACACATTAGTTATTGTAAGACGGAAGTCGGAATACGTATATTATTGTAATATTTCGTTTCCATTATCCTTCTATATGTGAGTAAGTATATTCCATATTCTGAATATATCATTTGATTTAATTACACAAACATTGAATATTCATTTCTATGTAGATTTTAGGCAGCTTTCCTCTCGGAACAGGCTGTTCAAATATAATTTGATTTTTATGTCTAAAAAGTAGGTTAGATATTGTTCTTATTGTATTATCGTACAGTATTAGAATAATAATGATGATAATAATGAAATTGATTTGTTGTATTTCTCCATCGGTGTATTTTTAGCTCTCCCTATGTTTTATATTGTGTATTTACTGCATTTTGTGCATAAAGTTAAATAGCCCTTGACAGAGAGAAGTGGAAGGAGAGTAGAGAGGCCTTTGTCCTGCAGTGGCAAAACAAAGGCTGAAAAAAAAAGCAAAAAAAAGAAAGTATAGACTAATCAGCCTGTAATGAAAAGGAACTCGTGGCTTAGTAAAAGCCGTACGAATCAATCGATCATGATGAGCACGCTTGCCGCAGTCGGCCCGTGGATGGGTGACCATCCATTTCATACCGATACTCCTTCGTGCTTTGGAAAGCACGTAAAAGCCGTTGGTCCAGGGCCTCAAGTCTGCTATTACAATAGTGTCAGAATGGTCTATCATTGATTTCATAATTGTTGATTTTGACAAGTTTGGTAATCTACTAATAATATAATGGCGTCATTATGACCTTCCAATGGTCAACCACTGACACGCTACTGAAATAAAAGAAATGAGAATGGTAATCTCGTACAAAATGACAACTGAATGACTGACTTAGGCGGTAGGCAATCTGCAAAAATTTTGACAGTTCCTTTGATCAGTAACCTACCATTAGAAACGTCATTGTGCGACCGACCAATGATCAACCATTATGAATTTAGCAGATTACGAACTTTTAGAAAAATGACAATGGGATCGTGTTGGAATGACGAAATTATAAAAATAGCAGACTTGGCCCCCAGGTCGTCATTCGTGGATCTTTGACAGTCGTTATAAGTAGTCAGAAGCCAGAAAATCTGACAACCAGTATATCGTGTTGCCCAGTGGGTTGTGGAGATCAGGGGTGTGATTCTGTAAGACCTCATTCTAAACTTCTAATCTGAATCCGCTGTGAGTTGCTTGATTGGCATTCTAAAAACTTGGTTGATAATTCGAATTTACACTAGCGCCACCCTTGCGAGCGTGTCAGCGAGTTGAACTAAATTGACAGGGGGATTTTGACAGATAAAGTATGAGATGACGTAAGAAGTGGTATTCAGCAGTGCTATTCTGTTACAATCTCCCTCGGTGAACACCTAGGTGAAGTGAGCTGCCATCCTATTGCAATGCTTTGTAAATCTCTAGCATCGGGAAAGATGACAGCTCACTTCACCTAGATGTTCACCGAGGGAGATTGTAACAGAATAGAAATACTGTAAGGTAATTTCCCCGTCACTTCGACGCTCACTTCGCACTCGAACCCGATTCAAAGTGTGAAAAATTGATATATTTGAGATGCGAGTTGTTGTTTGAATTTTACAGAATCGACTTACAGATTAGGCAGTCGCTCCATGTAAGACACTGGTATTAAATGGTAAAGGCTAGGCAGATGAATCAGCCTATATAATTGTGCCACTGCAGGACAAAGGTCCCTTCTCATAAACAGAAGGCACGAGAATTAATCACCACGTGCGCTCAAGGCGAACTGACGATTTCAGACTTATATTAATTATAAGTCCAGAAGACTAATTCACGTAATTTTACGACTCGCCGATGAAGTTGTAGCGCAGTTACAATTAAGTTCAAGTTTGAGTGATAAACGGTATTCTTGTAATCTTTTAACAGCGCGTAAGCTACGCGTGAACTGCACGTCAACTGTACGACAACCAAACTCTACCAAACTTACTTATGGTGTAGCCAAGTGAGAGAAAAAATATTTCTCACTAAATAATCGAATAGAATCGATTACATTTCAATAACTATGACGTTATTATAATATTAAAATAATACCCCAGTAAAGATTTTAGTGCTTTTTACGTCAAACGAATAGTAGAATACCGATCGTGTTGCGTTCCGAAGCACGCACCAAAGACGCGGAACAGTAGAATGCTGTTATTGCGCTCGCGTGACACGAACTTGACGCGAGAGTGTCTGACAGCGGTAGAGAATACGGAAAGCGTTGTTTTGATAGAAACTTAACTGCAACTGCACTGCAACAGCACTTCTTTAGTTACGTGAATTAGCCCATAGGTTTCTTCACGACGTTGTCCTTCACCGATGTCAGTTTAGTCCAAGATAAACTTAGAAAGTAGGTACGAATGAAATTGAAAAAGTCACACTGGTACTTGCTCATGCTCGGTTGTCTGTAAACTTACTACAGTAACAAAGAAGAACTCAGTACAGTATCAGTAGCTTTGAATGATTAATTATGCTTAGTTCTGCTAAAACAAACCAACCCCAACAGTCAATTACAATCAAAACGTATGCTTAGAATAGATTTCAAATAAATCTGTGTTAAATATCAAACTTACAATTACTTCGAAAAATAAAACAAACATTCATTTGTATGAAAAAAAAATCATTTAGAGGGTTTAAAATATTTTCCAATGTGGAGAATACATTACCAAGTGTAGATTACAACACTTTATTTTTGAGATCCCCGCATAGTTAAAATACTTCGAAATAAAAATACCACTTTTTCGTTTCGACTCGTTGCCCATTTTGTGTACATAAAAAAAGAAAAGAAAGTGACCAGTGACATTAATGGATCTTGGCAGACAAGTGATACGACAAATGTGTGGAAATAAATAATCATTATTTGTAACATTATTTCTCATAAAACAATGCAATTTCAGTGTCACTGTAACTGTCAGCCGCCGTTTCGTTCTGAAATAATGAGCTTTTTGTTAAACTATTCATTTTTAACATCAATTTGTATTGCGGAGTTTTAAAAATATTGTAAATACCTGAAGATACTCTTTCGGTACCCAAGAGTATAAGAATTTGAATTTCAACTTCTCAAAACATCTTTATATTTTTGTAGAAATCCTACCATGATCCTTAGACGTAAAATGAACCGTTTTGACAGAAATACAACTAATTGGGAAATAGCAGTAGTAGATTATGGTAGGAGGAGATATTGTATGGTAGGTACAATATCTCCTCTGCCAACATCTAGTTGTGCCAAGGAAAATTCAAAACTGCTCAACAAGAAATCAGCTAATCAGCTTCAACTTCATTAGTCTTCCAAAAATAAGTATAATCGTAGCAATTAACCTTTGTAGTTCGCCTATCACAGCCTTAACCCACATTGATGTGGAAGCCAAAGGCTGCGTGTTTCATTATCTTTGCCCGTCATACCGAGAATTATAAAAGCTTTTCAACTTGTCTATGGTATTACGCGGTGTTTCGAAATTCAAATGATGTGTTATTTAATGTAAATTTTCAGAGAGAAGTGTCGTAACTTTTTGATGAAGTTATTCAAGGTAAATACTGATATAGGTACTCATGAGTTTATGTTTTTTTTAATGGGAAGCTTTTAGGTAAAAGCTTTGTTCCTACGGTACTATGGTACATAGGTGCGTAGTCCTGCAGTATTTTATTCTACTCGGGCTTTTAAATACCTACCGCGAACGCAATAAATATAGGTAAGTAGGTACTTACAGTAGACAAGCATTGCATACAATGGTATTAAATAATCACATTAATTGTAAAGTCAAAGTCAAATCATTTGTTTCAATTAGACCATTAAAAGGTACTTTAGTTGCTCCTTCTAAAATGTAGTTTCGTATGGAGAAGAAGTTACTTTCGCATTTAAAATAATAGAATGGATTATACAACGACTCAGTGGATTGCATGTTTTCTTACAAAAATATTGTATTCGCAAACTGCAACAACAACAAGCAAACAACGAAACAGATTAAATAAATCCGTTGGAACTCTCCAAATGTTTCGCTCAGTTGGAGTTACGTTCAAGACGAGTGTTCCTACTATATAGATACTTATACAGTTTCAGACATCCTTACTGCATCACATCGATCGGATGTGACTGGAGCAAGTTTACATGCAAGCCTGTAGCAAGCCTGTAAAGCCTGGTTTAGACTGGCAGATTCAGGTTTAGCTCCAGATAGAATAATTCGAACTTTACTGTATATTCCAACAAATATTATCGCAGCCAAATAGATAGTGTCGAAGCGTAGGTTCTGTTGAAATGTATGGCTCAAATATTGTAGATTAATTTGTTGTAATGGGTAGGGGTACGATGGGGCGTAAAAATCCATGAAACAAATTCGAATGACCATAACATGACATAAACTTGGCCAACTATATATGACACTAGATTCTGCCCGCGACTTCATTTGCGTGGTTTCCAGTATACCATAAAACTACTCTACAACAGACTTGACAATAGTTGTCGAGTGCCGTAGGCAATGATTTAGCTGTCTCTGTATCAGTGAAAGAATTTTTGTAATCCACCCAAAGGTTTCAGACAAAACCCCATACAAATAAAAAAAATAATCACAAACAAGTAGTGCATGTATAAAACATAAGTACCTACTTATACTGCTAGGAAAAAACGTTTTTATTTTATTTTTATACTAATTTTTTTGTGACAAACCACAACCAAACATTACGAAGCATTTAAAAAAAATCCAACATTAATACAATTTTCCTGTCGCCAAAATACTTTTCAACTCTGTAGAGAATGAAAGATGACATGAAAACTTTTTGTTGAGTTGTTAAATTCAGCGGGTCTCGTAGTGGATGCCTGCAGGGCAGTCATGTTTGTTCATTGTGGGTCAGCTCAAGCAGGAAAATGCTCAAACAATTTTGATTTATCAATTGATAATGTAAAACAGATAGATAGAAAGAAGATAAAATAATAATTAATAACAAAATAACAATCAATAATAACCAATAAAACAATAATAATTAATAATACATTACTAATAAATAATAAAATAATTGCTTAATCAATTAATAAAACCATAATAATTACAAATAAAATGATTGCCTAATTATTAATACAATAGTTGGATAATTAATAATAAAATAATTTCATAGTTACATATTAAATAAGCAGATACAATCAACATAATAGCCAAACTAAAGCCCTCTCCCTCTCTCCTACTGTTACTTTTGCTGTGCCCGACAGGGTCCACAGTGTTCATTTTTATACCTAGGTACCATCTAAGTTCACATGTGGATGCAACAAAAGTAATGAGTATTGAGAGACACCCATAGTACAGGGTCTCCCTAGTTTGGGGTCAGATGGCCGTGTGTGAAAATGTCCCCACATATTATTATATTATTATTATTAGAGTTGAAAATTATATGGAAGATATTATTCTGATCCATCTTGCTGTTATGACTCAGTTTATTACCAACTACTTAGCACTTTGCCTGCGAGTTTTCTTAGTCCACGTGAATCTTACGGATCCCAAAATATTTGGTAAAAAAGTTTTTTAAATCGGTTTAGCATTTTTGGAGTATAACCATTATAAACATACAAAAGTATCAAATAATGTCTCTTTATAATAGGTATTAGTTTAATAAATATCAACAACTCTGTCTGTACTGAACGTAGGTTTTCTAAGTTTTCTCACTTTGTTTTCAATTCAATTTTAAGATACCGTTAAATCTCGTGCTGTCACAGTCACTTTGATATAAAGTGATAGAGACAGCATCTTAAAATAAACACTTAACGGCATCTTAAAATTGAGTAGCGTTTCAGTATTTGGCCATAGACATTCAAAAACTCACATAGAATGCTCCTAGATTACACACCACTATGTGGAAGAAGACGCAACTATAGGTACTCTTTTTCAACTTATCCCAATTTATTTTAAAGTCGCTTGTCATAGTCTAAACCTCCCTTAACACATGTATGTAAGCCAACAGATCCATACTACATGAAATAGTACACCCTACATGACTGATATAATTAATAACCGTGTACCATGCAAATGCATAACTGTTAGCTACCACGTATTCATGTATAAGCCTCCCTAGTTGCTGTAAAGGCTCCCTCTAGCGGCGCATCGATAAATCACTTGCTTATAGTTTTCCGATCATTTGTCAGTTAGTATATTATTGGTATTCATTGCGATGGTTTTCTGTTTTTGAAAGGTAAGTGTTAAATTGTTATCAATTTTACGGGGTCAGAAAGTTACTACACCAGACATAGTCAGGTTTTGAAATAATTCAACCCTCATTGATCCTTAAAATTTGCAGGTGTGTGTCTTGTGAAAAACAATAAACGTAGGTTAATTAGGTATGCATATATTTATGTGTAACCAGTAGATATATAAACAATTAAGCATGGCATGGCTTGTAATTGGCTGTCAAATAATCATACTGTTTTTATAATCATTGTATTTAGCTGTAAGTCTTCCAAAATAAATAAATAAATAAATAACAACTTCCAACTAGATGAACGCGGCGCGGGACCGACACAGGTGGAGGATTTTGGAAGAGACCTAAAGACCGCCAACAGTGGGCGTCTAAAGGTTGACTTGATGATGACGATACCTAGTTTTGCGTACGTTTTACGTAAACGCGTACCTAGTTTTTTAGATGAAAAATGAAATTACTTTTACCAAACTAAAAATTACCCCTTAAATTTTACAAATTACCCAGAGCACATCTCGAAAGACCAAGATAACAAGCCCATAAATCGCAGCAACAATTAAAACTTACCATTAATATCAACTAAAACTAATTAATAAATTCCTGCACAGCCGCAAAACGCTAAAACTTGAGTGCCATTAAGAATTCACCCACAAAGACTCAGAGATTCCAGTCTAAAGTCTAAACAAGGTCTTTAATTTTGCACAACACTAGGCATAATTGTACGCAAAGCTAAGCTAAACATGAAGCGCGCCCATTTCAATTCTAAATTAGATTTAGACTCAACCTAGTTAAGGCTAAAATCCTGCAAAACTGTGTATTCATGCTTTGTTCCGTCAGTTAGCCTCATTGTCGAAATTAATAACAAACATATGTGTATGAAAATGTATATTTTGTACGGGTTGGTCTGGATACTTTTGCCTGGAGTCACGTCGGGCAATATTGGGTATGTTTCGAGTATGAAGAGAGAATATTACCTAAAGCATACATGTTGGTTGTACATTGCCTACAGGCACGTTTAGGGGCTGTACATACATGTTCTTTACCGTGACGTCATTTGAAACAATGAAACGTGTAGATATGTTTTGGCGTGTAGAGGGGAAGTACATATTTTATTTTATAGAGTTCTATTTATTTAGTCCTAATGTTTTATTAGTCAGGGATATAGAAGTATGTTATACCTAAATTTATGCACTAGGTGCCTATAATGTCAATGAAAGAAAGAAAGAAATCATTTATTTGCTAATGTAGGCACCTAGTACCTATACATATCTATTCAATTAGTTGGAATATTTGTAAATGGTAAAAAGTATCGGGACACTGATACATTTTACCTTGCGGCATGCAAAATATTAGATTAGAATTTAATAATTTAATTACAAGATTACAACCATTACAATAAAATTATTATTAATAGTTCTACTCAGTATTTAATAGATACAGATCTGTCTAAAAAGGTTGATGAGTAAAATATAAGAGTCTCGCGCATGCAGTAAAGAATATAATAATGTCAATGTTTGATGTCGAGTCGCGGTCGAGTCCACATTTCACATCATGTTTGAAGTCACGATAATCAATACATTCATGATTTCCAAGAACATTAATCAATAGATTTGCAATACTTTTTACTTACTTTCCATTTTCCTCATATCGAGTAACAGCTAGGTTGATTTATAATGTAATCCATCTCGGGGTTTTCATTGAGAATGACGCCATCGTGACAGAGAGTAACCTCAGAACTAATTGAGATGGAGTGACTGACTTACTGACTGCTTCAGTAACTGTTGTTATGTTCATTAATTATGCCTACCTATGCTTTCATAGTTTCAATCGATCGCTAGGCACTAGAGAGTAATAATATGTAACCAAATGTATCACAATCGTCAATTGTTTTACATTGCGTCTGTTTTCTTTATTTTATTTTGAAAACTTACAGCTATAACAAATAATTAGTCATAAGTAATTATTTTTAACAAAATACATGAGTAAAGCTACACCGTTTACCGTTTACCGTCGGTTTAACTTTACATTTTTCGAGGAAAACGCTTGGTGTAACTTTATTCTGGGTTTATTAATAATAGGAGGGGTAGTCTTTAAAATTGCACAAGTAAAATTATTATTCTAAATTACATTATTGTTAGATACGGAAGTGAAGGAGGATGCGCGACAATCAAACTCGCTAGTCAATTACATACTGGTTTATTTCAACTAGCGCAGCCCTCCTATGCACACATACACAACAATTATTAAGCCAAAAATATATGAAACGATTAACCAATCAAATATATAGGTACAAAGTTTAAAACAAATATGCCAAAGTTTAATAATATTATAAGTTTCTAGTTAAAATACAATATTGTGGAACAATATTGAAGTAACTGTCTTCTTGTAGGTAAGTTTAGTACCAATTAAGAGATTATGATAATGTAAGTATCTAGAAAGTTATTATATTACAAAGAGAAGAGAGAGGACTTTAAAGGTGAATGCATATCGTAGAACGATAGTCACGTAACGCCAGAATGTTCTAATCCATACTAAGTAGGTACGTACTAATATTATAATACCTACCGAACGTAACTCTGTCTGTTACGTTTCCACGACGTAACGTCTGAACCGATTATCATGAAATTAAATGAAAGGACATAGGCTACTTTTTAATCTGCAACTTCGTCTGCATCCGCGATAACCGACATTCACGTGGACGAAGTCGCGGACAAAAGCTAGTAGATTATAAAACATATATTCTTACACACATAAGTAACCTATCATACGTAAAACCCCGGCCAGACTTGTAAACACACATCGGTCTCCACCGGCGGTTTACAACAGTGTTAACACTTGTTTACAACAAAAATTCGTTTGACCTTCAACAACCTCTGTGGACGGACGCGCGTTGTAAACCGCGTGTGGATACCGCCGTTGTAAACAAAGAGTCGGCAACACACTGAGGTGGGAGCCTTGTTGTAAACCAGTGTGGACGCAAACAACCGTGGGCTCCACGAGCCTCCCACCAAGGTGACCCCTGTTGGAAGCTTGTTTATAACAGTCTGGCCCGGCCTTAAAGTGCGCCGAGCGATACGTCCGACGCATCTTCCCTCAAAATATACATCTACTCTACTCTATATGCGTCGTTCAGGAAAAGACGGTGGCGAGTATTATGCTGTCAGTTTGACATAATAAAATTAAACGATCTAAGGGCTAATTCCCACATTTTTAAAAGCATTCGTAAACAGAAGGTATTTAAAAGATTGGGACTAAGATCAAAACGCAATCTTAGGCTCAATCTGTTGAATACCTTCTATTTACGTACACTTTTGACAAGTTCTTGACATTGATTGTAGCTGACTCGCTGGACTTATATTTAGAGTAATACTGAATAGGCCTTCTGAATATCAAGCCGCCATCGCCTTTGTCTGAACGACGCATTACTCATTAATTAAAATCATTATGTGAGGTCAGACTGAAACAAAACATACAGGGGACTTTATATTCCCCTAATTTCCGGAGTCCAAAACATATTTATATTACTATGTTGTAACCTATTATACTTACTTCGTGGTTGTAACATATACATGAAACATGCACATGATGAGATAATATTTAGGGTCATAGCTTAATTGTATCCGCGTTGATAACATTATGATGATCTCGGCTAATGATTGTGTTATAACGATATTGACCCAATGAACTGAGTAGCATTCGATTTCAAATCGCAGTGAAAATTGTTATCAAAAATGTATCTTCATCTGATAAGTAACAGTTTTCTGAGCGACCTGTATCGTCATCTAATCATACATTGATAAATGATTGCCAAGTTAGGTATACCAAATAGCCGGCAAACATCTTATGCTGGTATTTCCTTGGCGTATTTGTGCAATGTTGACCTTATTTGGATAATACAAAATCGACTTCATTTCAATAAAAATAGGGAATATTTTGTATTATCTATTTATTTACACTACATGCACAAAGGTACAAAGGCGGACTTGACGCCACACAAATCCCACACACTGCCACATACTGCCACATTCCGTCTATTATACCTACCTATCTAATAATATGGAATTCGTTAAGATAAATTCAATTTGAGCCATAGCACTGTTGAATAGCCTTGATTCACAACGAAAAACTCAAAAAGCGACACCAGTTTCCAAATGTTCACTGCCGATTATAGGTAAATATACCTACCTACTGTTCAAACCTACTCAATTATTCACGAACTTCTTCAGTTAAAAATTACAAGAAAAGGTTCGACGTAGGTATAAACGTATCATACTCTCATGATTGAATAAAAATATTCACACTCTATTTTACAGTAATTCACTATATTATATTACCGGCCTTCATGCAGTACACTTTGGGGTTGGAATACATTGCTTTCATGGCCATTTTGCACCATGTCAGGGCCTTAACTACTATTGAGGGTAGGTCAGTACTTACTGAGTTTATTTGCCGCGATGATTAATGGAAGGAAAAAATCGGTGATACCATGCAGTGCTGCCGCCAACCCGAAATTAAATTACCAAAATACAGTTACTTTACACCTAAATCTAGAATGTCATGTTACAGAACTTCTTTTCTCCTAAGCCATTATAATAATAAGATTATTTTAAAATATTTTAATAAAAAAAAAATTGTAGCATTCTGGCATCAGGATTCGAGAGCAAGGTCCAAAATATCGACCCTGGCGCCAGCTGTCAGGGGTTCAAAAAACACAATACTGTACCTGTTATAACAAAATCAGATACTTACTTGGAATTTATATGTTTGAGCCGTTTGAGGTTGAAACACTATATATAGGCCATGGGGCCCGTGTGCGCACCTTGTTTTTAGGGACATTGGTTTCCGCTGGTCGACACTTCACGTGACCAGAGGGCTGGCCTTTTCTTGGGCCAAAGAATTATCATTGTCATTCAACGTGGTAATGCTGCTAGCCTTTTAAACACTATCCCATTGAGAGCGATGCGGACGAGTTTTTTGATTCTGCGCGATTGCTTTATAAGTTCATCATATTATAATTTATTTTTTTATAGATTTAATTTGGTTATATTGTTTAAAAAAGTTTACAATACGAAACAACAAACACAAAGCCGCCACCGACTTCCGAAAGTAAAGTAATGTGTGTTCTGTGCTAAAGTTATTTATCACTTTTTAGTTGTTGAAGGCGGTTTTCTTATTTTTTGAAAAAACTTTTTATTTTTCGTTTTGTAGTGTTGCCTTAACATCCAAATCCATTAAGAAACGGTGACACACTTAAAAGAGATTGTAAGTGCTCCATAGATTGAAGAAACTAAAACGTCGTCTAAGAATTTTTTTTGGGAATTTGCTGATTTTCTCAAAAAGGGGCTGTATTAATTTTGATAAAATTTATATGGGACCATTTCGGAATAAACCCCTTTCGAACAAAAAAATAATTTTGCTAATCCATTTATATATGACAGTTATGCCCGAACAGACATAAAAAAAATATATAAACATTCGAATTGATAACCTCCTCCTTTTTGAAGTCGTTTAAAAATAAAATGAATACGATCTTATACTACAGTTCAAAATTATCCATATGACGTCAAGCATAAGTTCGTCATAAACAAAACTTATACAATAGAGAAGTTAGAATAAAAGTTAGACACTGTTTTACAGTTAAAACCACGCAAGCACTTCGCCAAAACTTGTACCGATAAACTTGGATAGAACGCCCACGAGATCTAACAATATATTAAACTTTTTGTATAATGCCAAATAAATTCTGCCTATGAGACAAAAAGGAATTGTCTCGAATATATTATTTAGAAGACGAAGGACACATTTTTCGGCTAGGTACTTACGTGGTGTAGGTGATACGCAGTGGTGTCAAGAGCACTGCTTCAGATTTCTTCGTCCACTTCAATATTGTGTGACACCAAACGTTTTTCGCCCACAGGATTATAGTTAAGTGGTGGTACTCAATGTTATATCCTCGTTGAAGACGCTGAAATATGATTTTGAAGGTTTCGCTTGTTCAGATTTTCTTTCTCTTAAACGCTGCTTAAACTTAAGTAATGCTTAACGCCTGTACACTGTACAGACATTAATTTTTTGACACTCGAACTTATTTTAACTTTAAGCGAGTTTATTTACTAACTAGCTTTTGCCCGCGACTTCGTACGCGGATCCTGTTGCTTATGCCAGCGACAACGGGGTCGGCAAAATCGAAGATCTGAAACGTCTGATGTCGAATTCTAAGAGCCCGGGGACGGGAAAGCAACAGGATGCGCGAAATGATTCGATACGTTCAAAAAGTACAATTTTGAATCATACCTCCGATGACGGAATACGTGGCGTAGTCAATCATAGGAGTATACGTAAATGAACTCCGTTCCTTATCAACCCAAGGAAGGTCGCCATGACCTACGGCTATATCTTGAGACACATCCGATTCTTCAGATGATATCGACATTCTGTTCAGAGAATGTCGAAGTCGATCAGGATTCAAACGTTCGTTGCGCTCTTCTTCTGTCTCTTCATGCCGTACTCCAGCAATTCTTTTTCTCTCACTTTGTAACTGATTATGAATATTTTGTTGTGTTTTTTTGTGTCCCGAACACGCGGGACAATCTATACTATAATGTTACAAAGCTGAAGTTTGTTTGTTTGTTTGTTTGGTTGAACGTGCTAATCTCAGGATCTACTGGTTAGAATTAAAAAAATCTTTTTGTGTTGGATAGTCCATTTACCGAGGAAGGCTATAGGGCCAATGCGAAGCTGGGTCGGGTCGCTAGTGTATGATAATCTCGATCAGCAGTTAGTCGTGCGTCACGTTCATAATTCGGTTCAAAAGACCTGTTAGTAGATGTGCGAATACGCTGAGAACTCAAGCGTAATTCTGTATGGGTAAACGTTTCCAATTCGTGAGACAATGCATGTCGCTCACGATCAGCGGACAGTCACGCATCACGTTCCCCAGCAGATGCGTAGATACGCTGAGAACTCAAGCGCAATTCTCTACCCGTGAACGTCTCCGACTCGCGAGACAATGTATGACGTTCACGATCAGCGGTCAGTCGCGCATCATATTCTTCACTGGTCTCTAGAGACCTGGATGTAGATGCGTAAATACGCTGAAAACGCAGGCGTGCTTCGCGATCTGAAGAGGTTTCCACGGAGCGAGTTGCAGCCTGATGTTCTCGAACAGCATCAAGTCTCCCTTGACGCTCTTCGGTAGATTCTTGGGATCTTATGATCCTCAATCTTTTAGCTCCTTTGGAACATTGGGAAAGATTTGACCTCTTTCTAGACATGGTTATAGTTTTATTGTGAAGATACCTGAACAATTAAAATCTAAGTGACTGCTCCCCTGCGTTACCGGGTAAGCTACCGTGTCACGAAGATAAATGGAAAAGGAAATTAAACACCCAAATAACATAAGAATAAAAGGGAATTTTGGCCAGTAGAGTTAAATTTTCAATGATATACCATCGTCATCAGAAATCAGTCCTTAACTGTTACCGCCTTCACCGCGTGGAGGTACTCCCAACTTATGATATTTTATAAGATACAGTGAAAAACTTATAAGAAACATCTGATGTGAAAATCAAAGATATCACTAAGATAGCTTTGATTTTCACATCAGATGTTTCTGATCTTCGATTTTTATAAGTCAACAGGAAATGCCCATCAGACCGAACAACTTTTGCTAAGACGTCATTCCTATATGTGTCATGGTGTAGCTGGGCTCTTGGAGTTCCACATCAGGTGTCACAGATCTTCAAATTTATTCTCTTAGCAGAAAATGCTCATCACGTGGAACAATTTTTGCTATGGTACCATTTTTGTATCTCTTATAGTTTAGCTGGTCTGTTGCGGTTCTGCATCAGGTGTTCAAGTTTCCAAGATAAATTATAGCCTATATGTTGCCCAGACTTAATACCTATACAACAAAAGAAAAATCATTCAAATCCGCCTAGTAGTTCCGAAGATTAGCGTGTACAAACAAACAGACAAACAGACAGATTTTTTTTTTGGATTCTTGCTCTATTACTGTTTCTAAACCACCCTCAATTATTTTTTTTTATATATATTCAATGTACAGACACAGTTTTTTTACTGTTTTATTATATGTATAGATAAACTAAAGGAGGTTCGGAGTTAAAAAAGTTAAAATAAGGGGTAACAAGTAGGTAATAAAATTATTTATAATGCATGCAAATAAAATTTCGTGACTGATTGAATTGCTAATTCAATGTTTGTTTGGGACGGAGAAAACGAATTTTAGATCAAAATGTATAATTTTCACTTAAAACTTTAATACCCTAAAGAGCAATAATGTATGTTGTATACCTAGTATTCAATATACAACACCTCTGATATGATTAAATTTAGCAACGAGCGAAAAATGTAAAAAACCTACGCAGTGCATTTTTTTCAATTAACAGTACAACAAAAATAACAATAAAACGACATATAGACATGGACACAACCGCAGTTTCAGTAACAAACATATTATACAATTTGTGTAAACGTCCATTTGAGCGACGTCCATTGAAAATTGAGCTGCGACGCTTCATTAAGTTTCATTTCCCATTGTTCCGAGGCCTTGTTTGCGAGGGGTGAGGCAGGTCAAGTCATTTTGGTAATTTTGAGAAAAATTCCCGGTATGAAACCTCCCTCGTTCGGGGGCATGCGGTGGCCATACGTCATGCCCGACACTCAGTAGCTATCCCACGGGGATAGTACGGAAACATACAGTAATCCAACCGTTGAAATTATACGCCGACCTTCGAACAGAAATATCTTACTGAAACCTTTCACGAACTATGTCGTACGTGGTTCTAGTCGATGTTTTGGCATAAGTAGAACGTGATGTCACATAACGTAGGGACATCAAAAGCTGCGTTTTTTTAGATAGGTCAGATCTCACTGATCTAAAGCTGTTCAACCTTCCCTTGCCTTTATCTCTGTGTTTCGACTCTCCCATATCCTGATTTTCAATCTTAAAGCTAAATTTAAAAGCCCCAAAAGAGAGCATGCATTGTATGCACGATTTCAGCTATCTTGATTGTATTAAGCGTCGCCTTGGAGGCGCTTAGAAAGGTTACATTACATAACGCCATTAACAAAGTTTCCAATGGCAATGAAACAAAATGTAACAAGTGCAAACTTCGACTAGCAATTATAAGGTAGGTTAAGTTCAGTTCAGTTCGAGCACCGAAGTTTTCCTCCGAGGCTTTTTACCGAAGCCAGGTCTTCATATGAATAATGTTCCGTACGAGTGCCAGCTAATATTTTGCTCGTAGAATTTTTTGAAAAGAAATGGTTCCCGGTAGTGTTTCAGCTAAGCGTGGGATGGACGACTTCCCGGTATCTCTCTAGTGTGTTGTGCCTCTGCATTTTGCGGAAATCTATCGTGTAGCGCTTTAAAATTCCGAGAATGGCTTTACGTAATTTTTCTATTAAAAGATACTCGTTCGTATTCTACGTAATGTTCTTCGCTGCTGTCTGTGGCCGCATCCTTGCGTGGTATTATGTCATTATATCACAATCACATTTTAGTTTTTCGTCCACATTGACAAAAAAGGTAATTTATTGCGGCGTCTTCTCGAATTGTAATCGATGGGCTCAATAGTGATTTTTATCGTAAAAATAGGTACGTAGACAGACAAAAACGTAGCAGAATTAATCAAAGATATCTAGATTAATTCTCTTTGGTTTTTGTTTCTTAGGAATCCTAGTTATAAAGTTGTTATGCCTTTAATACTTTTTAGTTTTATAACATCATTTGGGGCAGGGGGAGGAGGAGCTTGTGGCTAAGTTAAAGCAGTACCGATCGATCGGTCAAAGGTTAAGCTACGCTAGCCGCAGTCGGTCTGTGGATGGGTGACCATCCCTTTCATACTAAGTTCTCAGTGAGATAGAAAGTACGTAAAGCCGTTGGATTCCTGGCTGTCATTTGTAGATCTTTGGCAGTCGTTATGGGTAGTCATAAGCCAGAAAGTCGGACAACCAGTCTTACAAAGGGGTACCAACGTGTTACCCAGTAACTGGATTGTGGTGGTCCGATAGGCAGTTGCTCCATGTAGAACACTGGTATTCAGCTGCATCCGGTTAGGCTGGAAGCCGACCCCAATATAGTTGGGAAAAGGCTAGGCAGATGAACATCATTTGAAAACACGTTAGTGCAAATAAAATCCCCCAGATTGAGTCACCCACTTGAATAAGTACTTATTGATCATGCCCCACGAGCTGAACTAGGTTGAGCGGAGGTTTCGGGCGATTGGCTTAAATCGAGCTATGCACTGCACTGTATGCATGTCGCGTACGCGAAACCGACTGCCCCGCGCCGCTGTGGCGATGGAAATCGATTCACTTTATGCAATTGTAATCACTTTGATATGTTCTTTTTAAAAATCGCCAATCGTTGTAGTATTATTTTCACAATTTATTTAAAAGAAAATGTTAGGTACATAGGTATGGTAACAGATATGACAGACTATACTATAATTTTTTGTTTAGAACGGATTCGTTTAAAGGAAAGCAAAGGATAACTATAAAAATAATTGAATTATGTATAACGTTCTTCTTCGTTTCGTACACAATACGACGAAATACTGTAAATACGACTTATTTAGAAAATATTACATTACCATACGTCACTTTAAGTAGCAATAAAGTACTAAACACCTCATTCTGAGAAAAAATGACCAAAACAAACTTGTTCACGTATACGTTATTATTTGTTGCGTTTTCTTTGTCAAACACATAATTAATACCTACAAGACGTTCATTTGTTTCAGCTGATGTTCAATAAAACAAAACGGCGCACGGCGCTGCGTTGTCTATGCGGACACGCGTTCGCTATGGTCAATATTCTTACAGTTAATGACAATGACTGGCTGAAAAATAACCTAAATTTTTTGTTATAAAGCTTAAGAATTTAGCATAATTATGTAGGTACAATTTTGTTTCAACATATTTATGGGAAGGTCGTGTTTATTTTTGTAATACATTATTATTAACAGACAATTCCTGCAAAGGTGCGTATTTTTTACTATTTCGTTTTTAAGGTCTACCTATCGATTAATACAATTATTAATATCGTAAAACAAATGAATAAATTAGGATGAAAATGCAAACGGCGGCAAGAAAAACATTATTTGACAAGAAAAATGCTTACCAACCTAAACTCAAAGAAGAATATTTAATGTTAGAAGTAAAGCACAAGAAACATAATGAAAACTTAATTGACCTCATTCTGTATACTTAGATAATTTTCCTCATTACGAAACTAGGTAGGTTAGGTACCTAAGGAATATTTTGTTCGTTGCGTAGTCAATTCCATCAAGTCTTTATAGATGATTTATTATTTTTGTAATAATAATATACTCACTACCGAATTTCGGTCTCGGCGAAAAATGTCAATGTAGACTAGCCAAGTACGCAGGCGTTATTATGGTATAGGGGCCAGCAAGCACATCAAGCTACAACAATCTGTCACATTTCTTTGATAGATTTTCAACTTTAATTCAGAAATATAAAGTTTATATTCAATTGGCGAAAGAATCATGGCGAGATCCAAACATTCATTTGAATGAAAAAAAAAATTGTTTAAAATATTTATCAATGTGAAGAATACGTTACCAGGAGTATATTAATATACTTAGCATATTTTTGAACCCCTGCATAATTAAAATATTACGAAATGAAAGTAACACTTTTTAGTTACATCTCGATGCCCATTTTGTGTTTATAAAAAAAAGATAGTGGCAAGCGACATTAACGGATCTATAAAATTCGGAGACAAGAGATGTGATAAGTGTGTGGTAAAAAATAACAATTATTTCCCATAAAACGATGCAATTTCAGTGTAAGAACTGCAAAACAACGGCTGTCAGTGTCACTGTTAGTGTCAGTCGCCATATCGTTTTGAAATAATGAGCTTTTCGTTAAACTATTTACTTTTTTTTGCGGGGTTTTAAAAATATTGTAATTGCCTGAAGATACTCTTTAAGTACCCAAGAATATAAGAATTAGAATTACAAGTTCTCTAAACATCTTTATTTTCAGCCATGATTCTTTAACAGTTTGGTACCTATGGTTTGATGTGCTGGTGTTTGTACCTACACAAGTGTGTGCACAATAACTAGTCCATCTCCCTGTTTCTTTACTGTCTGCCTAGCTTTTCCCAACTAAATTGGGGTCGGCTTCCAGTCAAACCTCATGCAGCTGAATACCAGTGTTTTACATGGAGCGACTGCCTATCTGAACCCCACAACCCAGTTATTAGTTAACACGATACCTTTTGATAAGACAGGTTGTCAGACTTTCTGGCTTTTGACTACCCATAACGATTGCGAACAGAAACAACGAACCACAGCCGGGACCAACGGCTTTTACGTGCTTTCCGAGGCACGGAGGGAACTCGGTATGAAATGTATGGTCACCCATCCATAGATCGACCTAGGCAAGCGTAGCTTAACCTTTGACTGATCAATCTGTACGTCTTTTACTTAGCCACGAGCTGCTCTTTCTCCACTGCATATTAATAATTATTTTATTATTTTATCTTCCTGTCATTGTCCCATGTTACTTGGGGCCGGCGCAACACGTCTTCCAGTGGCGTGCCTTCCATTAAAGCCCAAAAGCCAGGCTTGCAATTAATAATGCGAGACAATAAAAAAAACATAAAAAGCACAAAAATAACATATCTCTAAGTAGGTATTGAATCATTATCTCATCTTGCCCAAACTTTGACCCCTAGGCACGCGAGTGACGTCTTCTTCTTCCATTCTGTTCTGTCAACCATCTTGGTATCACTGACTTCCTTCTCTTTCACACAATCCATCTATCTGTTCTTTGGTCTATTGATCTATGTTACAGTCAAAACTCTTAACCAGTCAAAACTACTTTTGACTGAGTTCAGTCAAACCCCCTATTAAGATAAAACGCGTTTGCGTTACAAAATGAAAAATACGGAACGCCTTAGTTATATGAATCGCTACAAAACCAAAGTTTTAAAAGGGTCACAAAAAAAAACCTACCAACCTAATGGGTTTCTAAATATTAAGGATAAAACCGTTCAAAAGTAGTTTTGACTGATTTTTGTAGTCAAAAGTAGTTTTGACTGGTTAAGAGTTTTCACTGTGACATTTATACATTGTACGCAACATACGTGCTAAGACGTAGAGTTGCGGACACCAGCCCGTCATACTACTACTACTATATAGGTAGGTAGGTACCTAACTAGTATGAAAAAACGTATTTTTATTTTGATTTGACAGAAAAATATCGAACACGTGTCGATAACCTTCGGGACTTAAAAACCATGTACGACTGCGCACGAATATGCACGAAGATGTAAATAATTATTTATTTCTGTGGACAGAAACTACGGAAATAAACACAATTAAATAAATATATTTCAGCGAAGGAACAATAATTGAAAACAATATATTTACAGGTACGTCGACGATTTGTAACTAATTGCTAGTTTCCTATACAAACAACCATATAGCTTATAATGTCATACAGATTTGTAAATACTGAGAACTTGATCAGTCCTGCTGAAACAAGGTGAAATATACTGATTGATACCTATATACCCATAAACTGAAAATGTGAAATAGACAGACAAGATAGATATAGGTGCAAATGAATGGGTTGGCATTCAGATCGGCAATTTCAATACAATGTTATTAAAGTAATGCCGAGCCATAGAAATATAAAAAAAGAATTGTGCCGAACTGAATATGTATAGCGCCACTTATGTGTATGGGGTCCTTTAGATAATCTATTTTTGCATTTCCTAGATGAATATTTACAATTTCAAACCAATTAAGCCGTCTCACGCAAATAATTAAAAGACAATGTAGGAGGAAAATATTATTACGAGGAAATTTTGAGCAAAATCATTATGACTTGTTAGTTTTCAATAGTTTATTAATAATAATACTGTATTTTGTTTAATTAACTATTATTATTACAACCACCGTTCTAGTTATATTTTAGTTATATTAATTTAGCAATAACTCAATACATCCTGTCTTTTACCTTCAATTGATAACCAGGTACATTATTTTCTACAATGCAAAAGCTAGGCTAAAACTAAACTAATATAATCACAATTTAGGAATCCACTGTTTACAAATCTGAAATTAGTAACGCAACCAAAATAAATGGAACTGCATACTACATAACATCATACCTCTATTTAGCAAAATGGTAGGCAAAGCACCTACATTTTACTATTTACCTATTCCTTTAGGGCCCATGTAATTATGGGATGAACCTATTGTCATAACCGGGCACATAACCAGACTCGAGAGGACTACTGGGAAATTGCCACGGACAAAACACATTGACAGTTTCCTCGAACTAGGGATTTAACCCAGGAGGGTACACTGATCAATTTACGACCACTAGACACACAATTCTAGTAGTTACAATTCAGGAATATACTGTTTATGAAATCAGAAATTAGCAACGCACTCAAAATAAATAAAACCACAACCAAATTAAATGGACATCGTAATACTACTATTATCCGAACTACAGTACTACTAACCAACTAATACTACATGGAAAATTACCATAATTCTATTAAACCTACTCAAAAGCGAACACCTTTTATTCGGGATCACGTACGGAAGCCATTGGAAAATCGTTGACGAAACCCTATCCAAAAGATTGTACCCCACTTTTCACAACGCCGCCGCCGGCCTGTCAAAGCCTACATTATTTCTTTTGTTTCTTTCTTAGTAACAAAGTATCAAGTTTCAAGACCCTGTTTTTTGTAGGTACATCTAACAATGAAGTACCTACAAGACAAGTTATGTACATTTTATGGCAGGTAGACAGACAGTAAAGCAAAGATAATATTTCACGTCTTGTTTCTAATGCTGTATTTATAGTCCTAGAAGATAGATTTATATTTTCAGCGATCTCGTCAAATACGTATGACTTCGTAGAAAACGCCTTCGTGTTGATTGTGCTAAATCTATTTTAACTACTGGTTACAATTCTACGAATTAATACACCTGGTGTCCTGAAATCACTTATTTTTTATAATTCTGTTAATGCATATGTGTTACAGTCACGAATATTCTTTTTATTACAATACAACCTGATACTGTGCTGCAAAACGTAAGAAATATTGTTTTATTGCGGGGTGCCCTGAAGCATCCCCACTAATTTTAAAATCTAGGCAGATAAAGTTACAGGCAGAAGCTAGTAGGTACTGTAATATACATTAAATTCTGTTACAAACGTCTTAAAAAATATCCGCATTCCATAAGGAAATATACCCAATTAGCGTAATTGTAAATAGTTCGCACGTCTCTTGTGTCCGAATGGTTCCCTCTTCTACTAAATTCCGTACAAGGCTACCAATACATTATGTACCATACCAGGACGACGGAACATTCTCATATTCGCTAATAGCGACACAATACGATCTCTAAACTGCTTGACAAACTTAATGATTATGAGTTACGACACTGTCACGACAGTTCATTCTAGAGATTGGAGGCCCAGATTTAGGTGTCAGAAACTCACAAACAGATTAACCTGCTAAATATCTGTTTCTACTAATAAATATGACGTTTAGGTATCTTACCTTGTAATATCATAAAGCTAAAGAGTTTGTTTGTATTTTGGTTTGAACGTGTGATTTACGAGTTCCGGAACTTCTGGCTCGATTCTGATAATAACTAATAGGAAGCAACGATATCCCTGAGAGCAATCAGGAAATATAGCCTTAGACTTAAACATAGTAGTAGTAGTAGTATCACGGGCTGGTGTCCGCAACTCCACGTCTCAGCGCGTATTTTGCGTACAGGTGGGAAGTAAATCATTCGATCCACCCGAGCTCCCCAAAAAAGGCCAGCAGCGCCTTTACATCGCTGGCGATCTCCCGTAGGTTACCTGGGTCACCGAAGTACTTTGCCCTGTATGAAGCGACCTCAGGGCAGTTCAGAAGCACATGGGCTGCTGTCTCGTCCGCCCCCGTGCAGGCTCTGCACAGGGAGCTGTTTGTTACTCCTATGACAAAAAGAAGTTTATTGAAAGACCCATGGCCAGTTATGGCGGCTGTGACCACACGCAGCTGTTGTTTAGATAGTCGAATGGCTTGCCTCTCAAAGCGGCCTAGCATTAGACTTATATTTAACTAGCGACCCGACCCGGCTTCGCATGGGCCTATAGCCTTCCTCGGTACATGGACTATCCAACATATATTTTTTCAATTCGAACCAGTAGATCCTGAGATTAGCGCGTTCAACCAAAAACAAACTCTTCAGCTTTATAATATTAAAGTATAGATTATCAGAAACTATAGCGACCCACCCCGGCTTCGCATGGGTGCAATGTAGAGCAAACTACGTATACGTACGTATAAACCTTCTTCTTGAATCGCTCTATCTATTGATGAAAACCGCATTAAAATCCGTTGCGTAGTTTAAAAGATCTAAACGTACAGACAGCGGGAGTGACTTTGTTTTACCCATACTAATATTATAAAGCTGAAGAGTTTGTTTGTTTGTTTAGTTGAACGCGCTAATCTGAGGATCTACTGGTTCGAATTGAAAAAATATTTTTGTGGTGGATAGTCCATTTATCGCGGAAGGCTATAGGCCCATGCGATGCCGCGTCGGGTCGCTAGTAAACTTCGAAAGAAGTCAAAGTAAAAGCTAGTATTATTAAATTTGTAACATGAAAATCACACGTGAGACCACTTTAGAGTTAAAATGAACGCAATGTTCAAAGAAAGACGCAGACTTGGTTTTATAATCGACCTAAATACCGGACAGTTTTAGAGAATCGGTGATGTTATTTGAAGAAAAGCATATGTTTAATGGTTATTCTGATGGTGACCCTTTATCACAACTGTTTTCATACAAACTATTTCAACTATTTTGGTTAAAGTCCGATGGAAGAGAAAGCGAGCCTATTGCCATCTGACCAAATAGAGACACGCACTGCTTCTAAGAAAATTCTTACAGAAAAGCAGATGGACCTAGGAATCCAAACTAAGGTTGCTACTATACTCAGCAGTCACTTGACGAGGTTATCAAAGTGACCCTTAATCCATACTCCATATACTCTATCTATATACATATTACTTACTTTATCTATATACATATATAAAAGAAAGTCGTGTTAGTGTTACACTATTTATAACTCAAGAACGGCTGAACCGATTTGGATGAAAATTGGCGGGGAGGTAGCTTAGAACCAGGAGACGAACATAGGATACCTTCTTTTTTCCTTTTTTTTTGTTGGAGGTCTAGGTTTGATGTAGGGTAGGTGTAGGGTAGGTGTAGGGTAGGTGTAGGGTAGGCGTTGAGTAGGCGTAGGGTAGGCGTAGCGTAGGCGTAGCGTAGGCGTAGGGTAGCCGTAGGGTAGAGGTAGGGTAGGTGTTGTAACGACTAATTACTACTTATCATCAAGTCGCAGAAATACAAAGGTAAAAGATAAAGATAAAGATCAGCGAAAGAAGAAGAAGAAGAAGTTAAGCAAAATTGTACGATAGTGACTTTGCCTTGCTTGCATTTTTTTTCGTATCTACACTCTGCTCTGTAGGTACAAAGTTAGACAAATTGCGAAATTCAAGATGCTAACACTTTCGAAAAGTGAAAGAATACCGTTTCACGGTAAGTTTGTATTCTAGTCTGGACAAGACATTAGTTATCAAGAATTTAGTTTAAAACAAATGCAAATGTTGTACGACAGGCTGGAACATTTGCATTTGTTCCTCTTTGTAAGTATATTTTATTATTTTTATTTATTTTCCATTTTGCTTCTTACATTACAGGATATTTATTATTTTGTTTTACCTATTGCGACATTAAAATTATCTTAAGTTTATCACAACATATTATAGGTACAAAGTTTTTATATTATTATTTTGAGCTTAGCTAAATTTGTAACTAATAATCACAAACAATCCAACTCTTGTGAACTCTCTCTGAGAGCCATAAAATCCATACCTACTTGATACAATAAATGCGATAGTAAGTTGGTTTATTACGCTTACCGATTTTGATGAAATTGGATACAAACCCAGTAAAGGACATTGGCGATTTTTAAACCCGCGACTACTATAAGTCCGCGATAACCGACATTCATGCGAACGAAGTTGCAGACAAAAGCAATTTTTTAAAGCCTATGCTGTTCCACTGCTGGGCAAAGGCCTCGCCGGAGTCCTTCCAAGAAATATTCACCTCGAACCAGCCCTCATGGTACGAGTCCAGGTCATCTCCCCACCTCTCCCTGGGCCGTCCTCGGCGACGCCGTCCAAAAAGCTACCTAGATGACAATTTTCTTATGTCCCTAATCCCTTATCTGCAGATGCGAGGATGGTGGAGGCGGCGCGGCGACAGGCACGGGCGGCCGTGCGGCGTCGCTGCGGCTCGCGAACGGGCGAGTTGCAGCCCAGTCGGCGGAGCAGCTGCCGCACTCGCCAGCCGACTGCGCGTCCGTGCGCATATCTATGGACAACACCAACACCTGCTGCACCGACTCGCTCGTCACCGCCCTCGACGACGAGACATTGCTGCTAGGTAAGCTTCTTAAGAATCAACTTTGCAATTCTGTAAGAAATCACCTGCGAAATCTCATTTCCGATTTCACTTACCTGAAAAGTATTTGGTATTCGTTAAAATTGATACTTCAAAATCTTCACCTATGGTGCTCAATTAGCGGCTTTCACCTCGGAATCAGAAGTGAGCACTGAAGTTCTTACAGAATGGCATTGCTGGTAAGAACCACAGAAAAAGAAGGTTGTAATTAGAAAAGAGAAAGTATTAGCTATTTGAGAGCTGCAGAGAATTTAGTTACGTGCGAATGGACAAGCTGCTTACCAGCATTGGACAATACACTCTCATCTCTCGCTTATATTCACGCTTTTAAAGCCCGTTTCGAGGCGTGTTGGTAATAACGAAGTAGTAGTAATATTTCTCTTTGTATGATGCTAAGTTTCGTTATAGACGTCAATTAGGGATGTTCCTAAAAAGTCAAGAAATTATTCATAACATAGTGTGGTGTTCTGATACAACTAAGAAAGAGGCCTGATAGGATCCGTTATTTTGCAATAAGTATTTACTTCTATGAAGTAAGATGTCCGGGTCCAGTGATATCAATAACCCGCATGTCAGCTGTTTATTTGAATATGTCGCCATCTTGGTCAATACAAGGGCATTAGGTACCTTGCTTGTTCAAAGTCAAGTCAATATTGGTAACCTGGGTCTAAAATGTGATTAAAAGTCTTCTTGAAATTCTTCTATGTTATTAGAAAAATCAGAGTGTACAAGTAGGTACTGAATTGCATTGAAGTGCATGAGTCACGGAGATGCCTCTACTCGCTAATAAAGTCGTGACGGTATTCAACAATTCACCCTCTTCATATTGGCTAGAAGGGCAGTCAGATTTAAATCAAGTGCCAGCGTTGCGACCTCCCGAAGTATGCAAAGGTCAAATACGTTGGCACGTAGCTCTTTGCACAATACTACATACTATCATTGACGTATGCGTCTTCAACCCTGTCTGTAATTGTCTTGACCCATTTAGTATTCTTTCTCTTGTTCGTGACGTCATGAAATTATGGATAAATTTTCTCTTGTGTTCATATTTTAAAATGGGTATGGGTATAGGTACAGATTTAAATGCCGCTGAATATAAGCAATCCTTGATAGGCAGTGTGCAATGTATCAGATAAATTATTTAAATATGAAAATAATGGTAGTACGCTCACAACAATAAAACCATTTGCACAGCAAAACTTTTTAAATCGTTTAAAAACTGTATTGACTTGGTGCGTGCAAAGCATTAGGCCTTTCTCCTAGACAAACTGTAAAAAACCAATTAATGACGATCACTAATAGCACCATTGACGTCAACTACGACATACTTAGGTTAATCCCTTGTTGAGGTACTAAATTCCAAACCGCGATATACTAGGAATTAGTCTAACAAAAAACCCTATATAGCATTTTACCTTGCACGAGAATCAAAACCAAGACGTCACTAAACCATTGAGCTACTAGAACGACTATATTCCTTAAAATAAAATTTGGTCTGATTTGATTAATGTTTTTAGGGCGTTTCCGGAAAACCAGTAACTCATAAAAAGTTTCGAAAATAACGTTTTCCGTTCCAGTTACTACGTTATTTCGGTAACCGAATCATTAGCAAAAAAACACATTGGAATTCTTAAATCGGAACTGAAACCGCTGACTCATCGATCAAAACCATCTGCTTCAGGGTCAATGGCGGTATCGATTAGCGAGAATTTAGCAACCAAACCTTAAATTTCTATGAGAAATCCTTTAGTGTTTAAACATAGGCAAGCACTGTCAATACCGGGCCGAAAGAACCCACATTATTATGAAGAGGTTACGGTCAGTAACCAGCAGTATAGTCGGTACAAAACTATGTATCCTTTACAAACAGATTTTACTTAGATCGAAACGAGGACAATCCTAATCGTCTCAGCTCTATTGCCCGATCAATTTGTCAGTACAATACCTTGCTCTTCAGAACCGACCTCAAAAAAGGGATAATAGGATCAAAAGAGAAACATTTTCAGACAATGTCAAAAAAATTTAAAAATCGGCTTTCAAATCCATTGACTACATAACGGTTTTTTTAAGTCGGTATTTTAACTTCTCTAGTCACGTTTCTATAACAACCAGAATTTGTCTTGATCTCTTTTTTATATTTCGTCGTAGGCACCACTCAATCAAAGGCCTACTGCTTTAAAGTATTTGTTCTTTCGGCAAGAAAATGGACGACCATCTGTTATACTTAGTAGTTACTGATTCTTTTAAGTCGAGTTATCAAGACTTTGTAACTAAATGCCTATTCCTTTCAATAATTATATGCATTACTCAAAAAGTACCGTACTTACCCCATGCGTCATTCTAGTTGTAAAGTCCAATATTTATCTATAACAGAACAGGTAAAAGTATTTCGTGTTTGTCATGACGGGGAGTACCTTCCTACTCAAGTACTTCTTGTAAGAATTTCCCGGATTGACGTACCAAAATACCCGAACTAAACATAACAAAGGCTGCATGAATCGACTACATAAGAAAGGTCACTAAAATGTTTGCTGAAAGCCTGAAACCGAGTAAAAGGTCACCGTTTAAACTTCCGTCTACAGTTAGAGTTTTTGCCGGCGCGAGTGAATCACAGAAATGTCCGCGTGAAACATCGTAACGCTCCGGAACTCGGTCGCCAATCACAATTTAATTTTTACCAACTCACACATACACCGGAACCTCACTGGAACAAACAAGTGTAAAGCGAAGATTCGACTCACGATGGTAGCATGCTCGGATATGAAACACATTTCCTGAAACAATTAAGGCGCACCAACATTAAATATGTAAAGTTGACGCCACTCTCCATCCGAACGGTTAAACATTCAGCGATGGGTACTGCTCACTCGCTCTCGCTACAAACGATCGCAAAAGATACTAATAGGAATTTGGACCAGCTAATAAATATAACCATAGGAAGCTCCAGGGAAAACTGCGAGAATTAGATCGAGGTCTACGCACATCATCATCATACGAGCACATCTGAGTGGGCATCAAGGAAAAACATCCATGTGTGTTACAATGTACAATGTTGTATGTTTATTATCAACTAATTGAATCCGCTATAGAATCTTGTCATTCTTGTAAGTTTTAAAAGCCCAATTTAGATAGTAACAAGTGTAATTTTCCAATTAGCAATAGTTCCAGCTTTAATTATCCGCACTTAACGTGCGTGTAATTGGTGCAATTTGTTGTGAGGCATTGTATTGAAATTCGGTGGCGGATTGTTTGGGCAGCAGGAACAGGCTATCGACTATCAAGCAGTTAGCATTGACCATGAATGTTGGGCATGTGAGATGTGCGGGCAAGCCGTACAGGAGGCGAGGCGCGCATGGCTCGCTTCCGCGGCCGTGTGGCGACTCGCTCCGAGCAGTCCTACGCCGCCCAGTGGAGCGCGATGACATGCCGCGCTCAACCCCCCACGACTAAAGCTCTGTACATACGCGAAACAAGCTCGCCGACAATACAATAAAACATACCTATCGTGTATCGCGTGTGCAGTGATAAATATCAAAGGATTTGTTTCAACGTGAACGAAATTATTCAAGCAAAATGTCGCGAAGGGGATTTTGTCACGTTCGTAGATAATTTGAATTTCAGTGTCATAAAGCTTATAAATGTTGTACATGTCTAAATGTTCGGGTTTGTTTTGTCTCGTCAACTGGGGTCTAACTAAGGGACTAACAATGAAATTGAATGTTAAAAAATAAAAATTGAATGGGAACAATTAGGTAATATTGTTCAATACTCTGATTCAAATATTAATGTGTAAATAAAGACTCGACAATTCAACCAAGTATTAAACAAGATGATAAAACTTATTAATTTTAGCTAAATATCTTATTTTGTCCTCAATCACAAATAAAAAACAATAATTGAAAGAAGTATTTGTGCAGTGAAAAACCAATTGAGTTCAAAATAGGATATGCTGCACAGCATAATAAACAAATTAAACCAGTGTAATAAAAATAGCTTCCTAAACAATATTTGTAACGACGTTATCGCATGTCCTAACCTTGTGTAACAAACCTTAATGTCACATTTATCAACATTGCAAAAAAACATCACTCATTACTCAAATTACAGAAAAAGAAGCATAACTAACTAAATGTAAAAGTGGGTTAACACATAGTTAGTTGTTAGTGCCAAACGGATTGCCACACTATGGCGATCGCTGCATCGCACTCCGATTACTACGATACTGAGAATAGAAGAGATCCCCCAAATATATAGCTGATATTAATAAAGTATCATTAACTTCTCCATTATGAACTACTAACCTAGTTATTAATTTTAAAATGGAAGAAAATGTGAAGAAAGTTTGCATTGTGAGTTCATAGTGAACTGAAAGATAAACAGAAAAAATAGGAGTTTTAAAGAATCGGACATCTTTTCAAATACTAAAAGCGATATTTTTTCATTTTAATTAATTAACCTATATCAGTGTACCACACCGCGGCCGCACAAACTTAAGGAATTGAAATAACCAATTTCTGTAAAGTGTTCCCGATTAAAAATCGCAAACAATCGATTCGGACGCAGTGCAAAGTTCTCAAATTCCAGAAATACCACAGATGTTCAATTAGCTGCGTAGAGATTCAAAATAACGTGCAATAACAACCGCCAATATTGGTAGGTACAATGTAACGTGTGTAGAAGACGCCCGCAATCCTATCGTGAGAGTGCCCACAAGCAGCTGGCGCACTCGATATCGGCCTCACCCGATACCACAGTTCAATTGATATAATCCACGATTCCGAACTACCAACACATATTGCTTACAACCACTTGAGTTTTGACATTGCAACAATATTATTTACCATTCGAAGTCACGTGGCGAGAACGTCGCACGATGACGATTAATTCATGTTTATTAAACAAATTAACGATACTGGTGTGGCATTAGATACGCGACTACTAATTGCCGCCGGAGAACACTGAAGTGATGATGAGAAAAAATCTCATAGACTATATTACGAAAGGTTGAAACCGTGAAACCGGAACGGTATCGACTCAAATGATTGTGACGTTGACGGTAAAAACATAATTTCTGTGATTCAGTTTGGAATTGGGAATAGTCTCACTCAGCGACGCGAATCAACTGTCGCCCCCAACGTAACAGTACTACTGATAAAAAACTTAAGAAACTAGTTAATTGTAAAATCTACACGTTTTGTTAGGATGAATGAAAAACATCGTTTTTGCTAGCAATTGATTCAATTGATTTCCTATAAAGTTGGCTGTGTTACTGTAAGAATACCGCCCACAATAAGTTTTCGTCTAATTTAACGCCTACACTAAATGACGGAACCCTCTTCTGAGATTGACGACTGTATACACGTGTAACATTCGCCATTGACAAATTCTTCATCGTGATACGAATCCAATTCATTGTTGATTTTTCTCACATAATAATATGTATAATAAATCATTGTGTTCAAACATTTCGTCACTGCCTCTACCATCTAAAAAAATATCTCATTTATTGACATTACAATTATTACAAATCTTAAAAATCTAAATAATAATGCAATGCTGCCAGTCTGTTGGGCACGTGTCCCGTTGACAGCGATGTGAACGAGTTTTTTGATGCCCTTTGAGCTCCTCTGCCTTTTTCTTGGAATTGTACATAATATTATCATTACCATTTAGTTCAACTTCATCCACTATTTCGTAAATTACGCAGACGTATCTTTAGGACGCTATATAAGATTTTTCAATTGAAACGTAAATTGGGAATAAATAAGTACGCAAGTTAATATATTCCAGTGGTGTCATGTTAAGTTGATCCGGCGTCAAACTGTTTTGCATACCAACAAATGGTGAATGAACATCAGTCAGGAGCCGCATTTTGTAAATGACGCGGAGTGAGGCTCGACCGAATTCTGTATGAGAAGCTAAGCCACCAATAATTGTGAAATAACAAACGTCCTCCTACCAGATATACATCATTCAGATATACACAAAACAGCTTTATACGAAGAGTTTATGTTAGCGTCATACAATGCATTCATTCACAGGGACAATAGAAATTGTGTCTGGCTCAATTCATTTGTGCAATGGGCGTACGCTATGAAAGTATGGGTTAGTAAATCCCGTGTGAAAACATAGATTTTTGGGTCATTTTTAATGTTGCATTGAATTTTCTCACGCTTGTGAAACAATTTTAAATGGACCTAAAGGTTTAATGGGGATTTATTTTATTCCTTTACAATGTATTTCTACATCAACATTAAATGTGAGATATTCCAATTCAATAAAGATAAGATTTGTTAATTAGATCAGATTCGTAATTATTACAAATCTCTGGTATTTATAATGTGAATCATAAATAATGTGTAGAATAGACTTATTTCATAAAATAATTGTGAATATTAGTAATCAGATTCTATTTTCTATGATCCATGATTGAAATGTTTATTCATCCGAAGAAGAATTGTATCATTCTAACTGACGAGTGACCGCTTCAAATGTTTGAACGAAATATTTTATATAATGTAATATTCCAAATTATATATAAAGCTCAATTAAGTTCAAACATTGGCTGAAAAAGTTGATACTTTTTTTGCTTATATGTCAACGGCGACAATTGAATAGACAGAGTGACGCCTAACGTTTTTATGCTAAATCGAATTAATTTAATTCACCCATTACTTAAGCGTTGATATCCGAATTCTTTAATAATATGAATTGCAGATTTAGCGCCATTCAGCTTTTTTTGCGATTGCAGCGTTTGATTTCATATTTTCGCATATGACGACTTTATTCATTGTAATTTATTGGACGCATGCAGTAACTGTCAAAACTACAATTTATTACTCAGCTGCTCTTTTGTGAGTTGTAGCGGTTGTATAGGATTTTTAAAACACATCATTGGTGATATTTTTCAAGTGTCGTATCAACATAGTTTCTTTTAGTTGATGTTATCATTGTCCTTTTCAAAGGTTCAAAAACTAAATGTCACTTTGTGCCGTTATTTGTTTAGCTGTGTCGCACATATAATACCCTTTTTACTTCATTAGTATTCATTATTATGTAAAGAATTCTGTTAATTCGATTCGTAATTTACATATGTAAACAAATGAAACAGTAGGTAGTATGAATTTAAACATGCTAGCTCATTTAATATATATTGCATAAATGACTTGATTTTATATCCAAATACGCCATGACATCATTAATTGTCTAATTATTTTAATTTGAGTAGTGGTCATTAAGGAATCCTAGGAATCATCGTGAAATGTCGAACCACGTGCCGCGAGTCCGCGACCGGTTTCCTTTACTTTTAATATATTCGTTGTTTATAATACAAACTAATAAAATTAAGTCATTCCAGTTTATATGTCAGTTTTATTTTAACCTCACAGCAAGTATGTTGTGTTTATGTGACGTCATATTTGTTCGCGTAAACGTTGGGTGTTTTATATTATTTTCACGCAAAAGTTGACGAATATGGATCTCTTGAAGCGAATTGGTTCGTGTCTTCGTGGAGCGATGGGGAACGTTGTTTATTTACCACGCCTTCCAATAAATGGCTCTAGAAATACAAGTAAGGTTTATTTACGAATTTTCAGTATATTTTTCGCGATCAACTTGATATCGTAAAAAAGAGACTTATTTATAGTCTACAAAAAGTAATTACAGGGTGATTGTCTGACATTATTTTAGTTAAATAATTTGCAGCAGGACGGCAGTGTCTGTATTGTATGATATCATCTTCCATCTGGTATGTGAGTGTTCATTATTGTTTAAACATATCAAATTATTGATTTCTTAAAATATTAACACCTAGATCGATTATTCGTTAAAGTGAAATATTTGTTGAATGTAGTTCCAAACTTGTTTTTTGAATACTTATTTTAAAACACTGTAGTGTGTGATTGACCATCAAAACTGAACACGGTTATAGCGTTGTTAAATAAACGTCGCACATACATCTCTGTTCCAACTTTTGTACAAGAAAAACGACTAGAATGAGAAAAAAGAACAAGAATTGACAGCTAATATTCTGCGTTCTAAATATAACGAGGCTCTTGGATAATCATAAAACGAATATTCTACTTTAAAATAAGACCAAAAAGGTACTCGTTGTGAACACGAACAAAAAAATACTGAATAAACTAAATAGGGGAAATGTGAAATATGGCGTCAGTTCAATAAATTTAAAATACTTACGCTTCAACGTTTTGATACATACAATCTTTTGTTTTTATTTGAAATTACATTTCCATATTTGAGGAACGCGTGAAATAAGGAAGGCAAATATACACATTGTCATTATTATATAAGTACAGTTATATATACTAGACATTGTTTCCTCATTCGACTTATTTTTAAATACTTATAAGTTATTTTTAAACCAAATACCTAACTAATTATTCAGTTCCAATTCGTTCAATGACCTCCTAACCATAGAATTACTATGTATACACGATAACACGACACAACTGAGAACAAATTGTGACAGCTTCGAATTCAGATTCAAAATAGAAAAAATATTTCCAATGCGGCCAGTCAGCCAAGCGTAAAATTTTCTCCAGATTCTGTATATTCAGCCAAAAGAAAAAAAAACACAAAACGAATAGAGAGCCACATGTGTTGCCTGACGACAAAAACTGGCATGTTTTCACACTTAATCTAACTGTTTTCATTCTTTCCAGTAGGAAAACTAAACAGCTGGAGGATCATTATATTTCTCAATGTTATTTTGACAAATGGGTCTAGTGTAGAATGTGTTCAATCGAATCGAATTCAAATGTATATCTACTTCAGATTTTGTGAGATCTAACGAATCATAAAATAGCATTAAATAATATCCAATTCACCCATCTAACGGATAGATGATAACGAACAATGCAATCATATAGAATTTTCACTTCATTCTAACCTGGCCGTTTGGCTGCAAAAATAAACGTTTCCAAGATAAAACAAATGTACAGCCAGATAAATTGCGGGAAATGGCTACAACATTTATTGTAGAAACAAGCAATTTCCGTGCCGATCGCCACACTAACCCACGTTCGAATTGACCAACAATTAATCGACATGTTGGACACTAGCCTGAAAACTGTACAGGCGATAGCTCGAGCCTAGAAGTCGAGCAAAACAAAGGTCTATTGCAACAAATAAATGTAGGCGACATAGGCGTAGCTAACCATTGTGTATACAATGTTCACAGAATTGAATCCAACGTCTTATCGCTGGCAACCTTTCAGCTGAAGTTGGGTCTTTCGTCACAGTTTGCTAATCCACAATCAATGGCTACGTTACTGAGACACGTGTGCCTTCCATGTGAGTTAAGTACTTATGCCTCTAGGAGTTACGTCTTTAAAACGTAATCACGTAACTAAGAGTTGATATCATATTTCAACAATGATTTCTCACACTCAACATATTATTGAAAGTAATAGTTTAAATGCGATCATGCGTCTCTTTAATTTTCTGATACACAATCGATTCAAATCTTTTTAATTAGCAGTATCGATATTCCAATGTTTACTTTCGTTCTCTCAAATTATTGCTATCACTCAGCACTCACGATTCTAATCCGTTCCAGCCACGCATTCATTCATACATCTAATTTGATTTGCCACAGTGGTCACACAGCCGCTAAAGCGCTACAAATTCTGCTGTCTAAGCGCTTTTGTCATCTCATGTTCACATTAACCGCCTCTTATCCAATTGTGATCTACGTCGTGCAGTTCTTTTGGAACAGTTAACTCGTTATTATAACGGCCGCCTCCGGTCATTATAAATGACATGGAAAGAGCTTGCTCGCCTTCACCGAGTACAATAATTACGATCAACTTATCTACATGCCACGTTCGAGAACTATTTGAAACATTACTAACTAATTTCTTCCGTAGTACCTACCTACTTATTTCTATATCAGTATTTAGTTGTGTGTTTGCATAAGACCAAGGTGAAAGTGCTCTTGATTAAGTATCTATGTATAAATTAAGAGCATTGTCGCGTTGGCCGTGTTTATAATAATTTATTAATCTTCCGACAATAAAACTAGTTTGGGTGACATTGAAAAGGACGATGTCTTTCTACACCCTTGACGGCATTCGTGCACGTTGCGTCTGGTTGAAAGTCTTACATAATATTGCAGTTGCCGTTCGTGGAATCAGAACTATTATGATACACTGAATGATACAGCATTTTTCTGTTCTAGAAATTGGACGGCTAAGCAGTTTATGCACCGTCTCATCGATATCGATATTATATTTGTTTTTCCATTCTTAGCTTTTTCGACCCATCGCATCACTCATCGTATGTGTCGTATCTTTGTTTTAGAGGTTTTACCCACAGTCTCAGGCCGTAACCATCGACAATTTCCGAACACTTTCAGTGCAAAGTTTTTATTATGTTGCAAATTGTCTGACAGTCGTGAAGAATTTGACTGATAGCTTTCGTTCCGTGTGACAGAGCTAACGCCGCTACCATCCGCCTACATTGTCCACGCATCATACGCTCACCAATGCTCGACAATCTTAGCATCGTCAGACGTAATTTGATTGTACGATGTCTGTCAACACGAACTTGATGTTTTGACATGTTCCTTTTTCAATTTCGTTTTAGCGAGTATATTCGATATTGATTCAATTCTTAATTCCCTCAATTGTTTATTTGGTTTAGCAAGTGTAACTTGAAATAAACAGGTAAATTCGCTTAACAACATTAGAAAAATTGTGTCCACCTTTCAAAGTAAGACGAAGTTGAAGGCGAGTCACTCCCGAATAAAAATAAATATTTTTGTGAACTTGTAATTGACGTAATATTTACCAGTGAAATAAATCAAATCAAGATACATTACAATATTACATGGCAGTGTAAACAGCTGTTTTATATTGCGTCTGTTTATCAAGGTTACCTCTGAAATGGCTGACCCTGTAGTTTTACTGAATCTGAAACAACAGACGTTTTCTTACCATTGTTTGAGGGTTTCCGGAAAAATAAATGCACGCGGACAGCGGAAGATAATGGCTTACAAACAAAATAAACCTGCGAAAAATAGACACCAAAGTACCTACTGCAAACCGCACATCACATCATCTACCTATTGTTAGATCAATATTATGGCTTAGGACAGATTGACTCAGAACGATGGAATTCTGTTATACTTAGCTCTAACAAATAAAAAGTTGTGTAAAACAGGTAAAGACAAGTTAAGACATTACCAACTCATTGTCGTAGGTATTTGTTTAAATTATCTACACTAACATAATAATCCCCTCTCACTTCTGTTGAAAAATGTTGAGTCACTAAGGGAAAAAGAGTGAAAGAGGAAATTCATAATAAGGATACACTCTAAAAAATAATATTTACTTTCTTTACTCTT
Organism: Charanyca ferruginea; assembly: GCA_947361185.1. Taxonomy (NCBI): domain Eukaryota; kingdom Metazoa; phylum Arthropoda; class Insecta; order Lepidoptera; family Noctuidae; genus Charanyca; species Charanyca ferruginea. The sequence goes on from OX376069.1 coordinate 11,859,798, forward strand.
AGTAGAAGTAGGGACAGTTACGAGGGACTATGACAAACATGTAAATGATAATGTGAGCACAGATGACCCCCACGTATCACCTCGGTTACCCCCAGTCACTACCGTCAGAGATAACAAATAGAAATATTATGATCAAGCAGTACGATAATATGATAATTAATCGTTATACATAATAGTTAATACACATTATTAACGATATATATCAACTTAACTCTTAACTGAACGACTTATAACGAACAAGAATATTTTTTCTGTTAGTGCATTTATTACTCGAGAACTACTAAGTATTGAATTTACGTTTTTCTTAGCTTTAATTCTAAGATACATTATCTTTGACAAGAACTTCACAGGCCCTTCTTAGACAACTACATTTGTTGTAAGGAAACAGGAAACGCAAAAAAAAATGGATGTTAGTATAAATGTTAGTAATGAAGAGCTGCGATGTTATTAGTATTTTAAATATATCCCAGTATTTTAAAATGGTAGGTAACTTTAATGAGTTATAGTGCTTCTGATAACTCTGGTAGGTCAATATGGATATTGACCTAACAGTGTAAAAGAATAGGCAAGAATAATAATTACCATACTATGGAACTCAGTGCCAAGTATGTGATGGATTATCCATTTATGGTAGTTTGAATTGTAAAATTGTTAATAACTTTAGAAGCGGACAGGAAAACTCAACTGTCTAGGTACTGTAGATACTTAGGCTGGTTTCAAGTAATACAACCTTATTTAAATGGGTTATGGTTATGAAATCAACACTCTTCTAGAATAAGCGAACTTGACATCTGACGTGTGCGCTGTCAGGTCAAGCGATAAAATATAATAATATAAAATAACTGGTTAACCAATACCTACACGAAGTAATCCATCCATACTTATCCATTTCCATTCTAATCCATTCGAATACATATTATACATGCGAAAGTAACTCTGTCTGTTACGTTTTCACGACGAAACAGCTAAACCGATTTTGGTGAAATTTAGTATGCAGATAACCTGAATCGTGGATTAAAAAGTAGAGCCATATTATTCCCCAGGGTTTAAGCTACTTTCATACCAAATTATATCAAAATCGGTCCAGCCGTTTTATCGTGAAAGCAAAACTAACTCTGTCTGAGTTAGTTTCTCATTTAAAATATTAAACTATGGATTAGTATGGAAGTATGAATATGTACCTACACGGAACCACCGGTGGGCGAGTCCGACTCGCACTTGTCCGGTTTTTTTACGTCGTACGTTACGTTTTTGTCCGGCATTACGGACTGGGTAAACTAGCGCTTAGCTTAGTAAAATCATATTTGATTGATAGACTGCAACAAGTTCAAGTAAACGGTGTAAATTCATCGGGCTTAAAAGTAAAAATGGGGGTACCGCAGGGCTCAATATTGGGTCCGTTCCTCTTTTTAGTTTATATAAACGATTTACCTTATTTGTTGAAAAATCAACCACAAATGGTGTTATTTGCTGATGATACTTCCTTGATATTTAGAGTTAATAGACGGGCACAGCACCATGACGACGTAAATGACGCTATGCTTAAGGTTCATAATTGGTTTACTGTAAATAATTTAGTATTAAATGAGAAGAAAACTAAATGCATAAGATTCGCTTTACCGAATGTTAAAAGTAGTGAATGTAACGTTGTATTGAATAAGGATATACTTGAATTCGTCGAAAAGACTGTTTTCCTAGGGATTACGCTTGACTCAAAGCTGCAATGGGGTCCTCACTTAACATCTCTTGCAGGGCGGTTGAGTTCGGCCGCTTACGCTGTCAGAAAAATCCGGCATTTGACAGACGTGGATACCGCTAGGCTAGTATATTTTAGTTATTTTCATAGCATCATGTCCTACGGTATCTTGCTTTGGGGGCGGGCTGCAGATATTGATTCTATTTTTATTCTGCAAAAGCGGGCTGTCAGAGCCATCTATAATCTCAGCAGTCGCGAGTCTCTAAGAGAATTGTTTAAACAGATTAACATCTTGACGGTACCTTGTCAATACATAACGGGTGGCGCAAAAGTAAAGACCCTATTTGGTTCAGCTATAACATTTTTTCTAAATTAGAAAACTAGATTTAGATTTTTTTAAATGTATATTTGTGCCATTAAATTTCGTACCATTAGGATTTAAAGATGATGTCTTTTAAATGGTGACCTCCAGAGTTGATACACATTTGAGTCCTTCAAAATTGGTTATGAGTGACGAAGCGCATTTCCATCTCTCAGGGCATGTCAATAAGCAGAATACTCGGTTCTGGGGCACAGATAATCCGCGCATTATTCAAGAAACACCTCTACACCCACTAAAAGTTACTGTATGGTGTGGCATCTGTGTTGACAGAGTGATCGGACCCTATTTTTTCGAAGACGCTGGAGGCAATGCGATTACTGTCACTGGAGAACGCTACAGAACCATGTTACGTGAGTTTTTGATACCCAGTTTGGACGAATTGGGGCTGGAGCACATCTGGTTTCAACAAGACGGCGCTACGGCACACACAGCGCGCGACACTATGGACTTAGTGAGGGACGCTTTTCCAGGCCGAGTTATCTCTCGTTTTGGCGATTTGCCTTGGCCTGCAAGATCACCCGATCTGACCAGTCCAGACTTCTTTCTTTGGGGTTTTTTGAAATCTCGGGTGTATGTGAACAAGCCACAGACTCTCGCAGCTCTAAAAGAAAACATTCGTCAAGAAATAACGAACATATCGCAGGAAGTGTTACGGCAAGTTATGCAAAATGTCATAAATAGGGCTCAAATGTGTATCAACTCTGGAGGTCACCATTTAAAAGACATCATCTTTAAATCCTAATGGTACGAAATTTAATGGCACAAATATACATTTAAAAAAATCTAAATCTAGTTTTCTAATTTAGAAAAAATGTTATAGCTGAACCAAATAGGGTCTTTACTTTTGCGCCACCCAGTATATGAAAACATTATGCATGTTCGAAAAAACCTTCATCTTTTTAATAAAATAAGTGACAGACATTGTGTTTATACTAGAAATAGGAACAAATTAGATCAGCCAAGATTCAGATTGTCAAAAGTTCATACTTCTTTTATGGGGTACTGTGTAAAATTTTATAATAAAATACCTCTTGATATTCTTCAACTAAATGAAAGACAATTTAAAACATGTATTAAACGCACACTGTGTAGACAAGCATATTATAAATTAGAAGACTACATCAATGATAAAAATGCTTGGCTAAATGCTGGTCCTGCTCCACAGGCAGTTTAGGGAATTTCCTAATTGGAGGAATGTTGTTTCCTACCCCTTTTTTTTATTGACATGAGTAACGAGTATCGTTATTATTATACACAAATATATATTTTAATTACTTTTTCGACATTTTAGAAACATTGTAAACCTTAGTTTTGTATAATTTAGCAGCATTATTTCAATTTTGTAAATGTGAGTACCATGGAGCCATATTTTAAGTAAATTATTATGTGTTTGACTTAAATGAGCATGGCGGTTGAGAGAATTGTCATGCTCACTCAAATGTCTCGCTGGTGGTGGCGCGTGTGTTGGGTCATTCGGCTCCCTCTAAAATGGTTGAGCTGAATGGTGCTGATTTACGCGTCATGTTCGTGAACGGGCGCTGTCAGTAGAGATTGGTCAACTCTTAACTGCCATGGTTTTTATCTTGATTATTTTTTTTGTTTTGTATTTCTAGATTACCTTCATTGTTTTCACATATAGAAGCAACAAGAATAATGTAAGCAGTATTTTGTAAAAACCTGATTTTAAAAGAGTGTCCGTGGAGTTTCTTGCTCGTTCTTCTCCATAGAGACCTACCTACGTTTTGGAACGAGCAACTAGCTTCAACTTTCTGTCTAACTGACCGACTCCTTGACAATTCAAAAGTGCCTGTAAATGGTTTAATTGAAATAAATGCTTTGACTTTGACTTTGACTTTGACTTTTAATATTAGTTACGTCCATGGTATATACGTCATTTCATTATGATGGAATACGAAACCAGTCGGGCATTCCCGAGACATGCACGTGGAATAAAGCTGTAAACAATCATAAATATAGTTTTAAGTTTTCCTTGTAAAAAATAGTAGTCGCAAAAAAACTTGCCGAATAATTTAAACGAAGGCGTCACGCGTCTCACGTCATTCGGATGAGTCAATGAAATGTTAAAGCAAATATGTTAATTTTAACGGTAAAAATAATATCATCTATTTACACTTTCACATGGTAGTGTTGTGTCTCTTTTGTTTTTTGTTAATTAATCATTAACCATTACTGCCTCGTAGGCACAGTATAAGTATTACTACTACTGTACAGTAATGACACGCCGCGCCTCCCTCTGAAACACTATTCTTCACCTCTACCCGCATTGAACCTGCTCTCGAAGCTGCTTTTAGTTCAAGGCGAGACTCGAGGCGAGTAGACACGTACACACAATTTGTACAGGTCTGTTATTTTGGTTGTAGTGTAGGGAATTAAATCGTTTTGCTTGTATGGAGTGTCGTAGGTGTCCTGGGTCGCTAGCGCGACGGCTTAGCATGGGGTTCGATTGCCAGATCGGACAAAAAGTGTTATTGGATTTATCTTTAGGAATTTCTCAGTAGTATCCCGGAGTTTGGAAGTCGGTGCCTCGGAAAACACGTAAAGCCGTTTGCCTGCGCCTGATCTATTGCCAGTGGTGTCGGATTGCCGTCCCATCGGACAATGAGAGTCGGTGAATACAGGCAAACACAAGTACACTCCACGTCTGCTTGCACTAACGCTTGTACACTATTAATCTCCTGAGTACTTTAATAGTCTTAATAGCAATTGGCTGCAGTGACCGAAAGGATCATGGCAGGATTTGTACAAAAAAATAAAGATGTTTAGAGAAGTTGAAATTCTAATTCTTATACTCTTGGGTACCTAAAGAGTATCATCTTCAGGCATTTACAATATTTTTTAAACCCCGCAATAAAAATGGATGTTAAAAGTAAATAGTTTAACAAAAACGGCGACTGACAGTAACAGTGACACTGACAGCCGCCGTTTCGCAGTTCTCTCACTGAAATTGCATCGTTTTATACGAAATAATGCCACAAATAATGTTTTTGTTTCCACACACTTGTCACATTACTTGTCTACTAATTTGATAGATCCGTTAAAGTCACTTGTCACTTTCTTTTTTTATAAACACAAAATGGGCAACGAGATAAAACGAAAAAGTGTTATTTTCAATTCGCAATATTATAATTATTTTTTAAAGGTTTAAAAATATGGGTATGTAAAAATAAGGGATTAAAATATGGTAAGCATATCATATCATAACCTACTGCTGGTAACGTATTCTCCACATTGGAAAATATTTAACACCCTCTAAATGTTTATTATTTTTCGTACATATGAATGTATGGATCTCGCCATGATTCTTTAATAATAATATTTAGTAATATTCGTAGGGCTCTGTCAATTGGAATATTCGACGTAAATACTTCGTACTTTTCTAGATACGGATTATAGGCACCTTTTGTACTATCTGGCATGTGGCCAGAGTCCAGTTTTGCTAAATGGGATTGGCATTGGTACATCCTCAATCCATTATAACAGTTTTAGATATATCAAGTTCAGTGCCAGTAGTCGCAGTGGACGTTTTGACTAGAAACTAAGGTGATGTGTGTGTATGCTGGCCATGCTTTTAAAGGCTCCGAAGCAACCCACCACCACCACCACCACCAACCCCACCAGAAGCGCTAAATACCAGATTCGCAAAATACCAGACTCGCAAAACACCAGATTCGCCATATACCAGATACGCAAAATACCAGAAACGCAAAACACTAAAAGCACAGTCTTAAACAATTGAGTTCTGTTTATAGAATATCCATTAGTAACTATTTCTTCGATGGTGTTAGGTTCTGATTTGAAAATAACTATTCGTTATACAAAAAAGGTCGTGACCTAATTGTTATTAACTGCACTGGCCACTTTTGCGTTGATAGATAAGATAACATTTATTTTTGACGACTTGCATTCTATTACTAGTCTATGTTGCATTCAACGACGGTGTAATAGGCAATTATTTTTAAAAATTATTATATTCTGCTAACTAAAAAAAATTAACAGTGAACGGAATATAAAGTTCATAAAAAGCAATAAGGAAAAATAGGACCATGAATAAAATTTTTTTTTTTTTGGATCGTTTAGTATACTTAGAAGCCCTATAGGTAAAGTAAATGCTTAGGGAAAGCTAACCTACCCCGTAAAAACTTTTTAGTTAAACCTTTCGACCGCACGTCATAAAAGGAAAAACGTACCTTCGGCGCTAAGCTACGAATTACGTATAGAAGTATGTCATGTAGTTGTGACCGTGGCGTGCTGGGCACATTTTGGTTTGTCATCTATACATGACTGTGGCGGTCAAAAGGTTAAGCAATGACAATGTCGATATTTTCATAATACCCAAACTAACTGCTCCTGGAAAGCTAGCCAGTTACATCGAGAGAAAAAAGTAATCCATTTTACTACACCAAATTGTATCAAAACATGTGGTCAAACATGGACGTACTTAATTCTACAAATACTCATGACAGCTGAGCAGATAATCCACAAATACTCCAACACGGTCGTATAACCGTATAATGTCGTCTCATCGTAAATATTTATTATCACATGAATCACATTTTTTGCGTGCGGGTCAACACCTTTTCAAAGTGTGTACAATTTGTTTTAACCCTCAACGGAAAGGTTTAGCACTCCATCATTTAAGTCGTGACCTTTTGGGTACAGACCGTGTAACATTTCCTTCCTACATTTGTTTCATAATATTGTTTTGGACCACACTGAAGTGGAAAAAGATACTTTACCCCTGGATTCTGAAACCTCATAAATTCAAGTTTATGTCCGCATTTGTTGTTTTCTTTTTAGTCGACCAATCATGACAGCTACCGATAAACCAACTTTTACTGGGATTAAGTAGACAATCGTCGTATGATACAGAGGTCTAAAGTCACTAGGTTCTATTGTAAAGGTCAATGACTGAATAATGATTTAGTTTATTAAGAATTTATATTTAGATATTTAAAATCTGCATACAAAGTTTTTGTGCGGTTAGATGCACAAAAACTTTGTATGCAGATTTTAAATATCTAAATATAAATTCTATAAATACACCGATTTCTTTCAAAAGTATTATTAGTTTTGGTCCCTTTAGAAGCAAAAAATGTGGAAAATACAAAGATGCTTCATCATTTTGCCATGTGTACTCATCCTAAGAACTAATACGTCCCATCTTCATTCACTCATAAGGTATTGTTATTTTAGGGCACGACTACACGTGGTCCCTTTCAAAGTATCGATTACAAATAAGTGAATGAGTGATTGTTTGTTCATTAGAAGACCGATTTTTTGTTAGAGTTTAAGACAAGAACAATTTGTCAGTTAGCTTTTTGTGCTATGTTCTTTGCTGAATTTTTTTGCCAGACGTAAGCTTGGCTTTCATTATGGCAACAAAGGTAAATATGATACTAGCAAAAGATCAATTAAGTTATTGTTCAATGGTTCCTACTCACATTGTTACACATAAAACTGTTTGAACCACGTTATTTTTTTCTGTTCCGTGGTTTGAACTATATCAAAACAAAGCAATGTTACAGTTTGTCTAAAATTAATTTTCGTGAAAATACATTTTAAACGGAACCCTCATAAAGCTTCTTACTCCAGTGTTTCCTTTATAAACTATGGTAGATAAACGAAACTGTATCATAAAACAGCAACATAACATGTAGATATTCACCACAGCGAGGAAGGTCGGAAACAGCCTATAAGTTTGACTACAAGAAAGTATCGATTTTGATTCCCGCTCGAGACCGAAGCACTGTCGCGAATTATAATACAAAAGCTTTTATTTTTCATATAAGAATGTGCTGAACTTTCTGTTTCGATGCATTTTAGAATTTCGAATATTCTTTTTCTTCTTTTACAGTTGTTCGTTCAAATCATGAGCAGTGCGGTGGAGTTGGCGGGAAAACCGTTCGAAATCCGTTTGTTATTTCAATAATTAAAACCACATTCAGTCCTTTCGTAATAGTTCTCAGAAACGTTACTATATTGATTTACTTCGTATCATTTCTTTTAAATAAAAGAAACAATATTATTTCGTGTATATAGGCAACCACATAACGGTGATAATCCCATATCAAAAACGTGACTACAAAACTATTTCGATATTAAATTTTCCTTAAATTAGCTCATACTAAAGGCATTCTCGACAAGTAGCTGTATTGAGTCACTAATAAATCGTACGGTCCAGTTGCATCGTATTGCTGCCTATTTATGTATTGTTCGGTGATTAAACTTATCAAGTGACCGGAGCGAAGCGGCGACTCTAATTCCCTTCGAAGACGAGAAGCCGTCAAACGGGCTCGAAGGTCGTGTCAATTTAGGGCGTTCGCAGACAGTCAAATGCATAATGCATAAACCTTATATTTTTGCACTAATGTTGAAAATCAATAAAAAAAAATGACATATTATTGTAGCTTGATTTGCTGGCCTCACATGCAGTGGTAAAAAAGTTAGCTAGTGTATGTACTATTGGTTGGTACAGTGACCATAACATAAAAACAAATAGTCGTAGATACATGTGTGCCTATGTGCATCTTGGCGACTAAACGATTTAAGGCGACGATATATGCCGGCGACCTTGAGTGACCAGAGAATCGTATGCGCTGTCCAAAACTCTCAAAGTTTAGTCGAAAATATTAAATAAAAGATAGTATTCTTTAACTTAAAAAAGGCGTATACTAAAAGATAGATAATAAAATTATCTGTAAGATGGTAAAAGTTTCGTTTAAATATTCCTGGTAGATTTTGTGTGATTATCAATGTTTTGTCCGCGTCAGACACAACGTCACGATTTAATTAAACTATTTAATATGAACTTATTCAAAAATATTCACATACAAAATGATTAAGAGAATGTTCTAGTTTAACATATATTTTTTTTAAATCATTTACACTACACATTTTGACGTGAATGTCAGTTTTAAATTTGCAAAAGTCGCTTGTTAGGGCCTTAATAGAATTGAAGAAGTCTAATCGAATTAAACAGTTTAGTTGCAGTTACAGGTGGCCTTATTTAATTCAGCTTGGGTTCACTCACCTGAATGAACTAATCCATTTCGAAACTATATCAGTTACACACTTATTATCGACCATATTGTGGTTGAAGAACATTTTCAAGAAACATACTATATTTTAGACAGTCGTGCTGTTCTAAAATTAAAACATTTACGAGAATTTTCGGACGCAATCCTTTTGGAGAACACACTTATTTATTCAAATAATAATGAATTCGGGTTTTATTGATTGAATAACTGGATTGTCGAAATCAAGAAAAGATTAAATAAAAATAATTTGAACAAATAAATGGGAGCAACTTTTTTAAACGTATTTTTTGTTTAATTTGGAAGATATTTTGCTTGAAACTCAAGAATTCTATACAAACGTAAACTTAAAAAGAGGTACTTATTTTTTGTTGTTGTTTTGTTTGTAATAAGCATTCTCTGGAAGTAGGTACCTACTGATATAAAATACTAAAATTCCTTAACTGACAGAAAACTTCACCTACCTACGATACATGACTTTAACTTCAACTAAAATAATACCATTGTTATATTAGTATGGGGATTATCCTTTTATTTTTTTATCTAATGTACAATATTTACACGACAAAATAAAAAAAAGGAAAACGTATAACTATTAGACTAAAAAAAAATACTAATGTATTATCTGGAATTCATAACCAAAGTAAAAAAAAATAGTTTAATAGTTTTCACATAATGTCTTTCGCATTCCACGTTCGGCTTAAGAAATAGCTTAGAAATACACAATTTTCCTTGTTCCAAATAATCCCTTTAATCTTCAGCACACGCTATTTATGTATAACAATAAAAGTCTCAATGACGAAAAAAAAACCTTTACTTGGAAAATGTTATCTGCTTTAAAGATTCCGTAAAATTCTTGTTACATTTTGGCACAAAAAGAAGTAGTCTGAACTAAGAAATGGCAACATAAACGTCCTTCTATATACTAAAAACGTAGATTACGTGCTGCTCCAATATGCATTTTATCGGAATTCAAAATTTAGTTTAAATAAACGCACAACCCTGAATTTCTAGTACATGTGCTACCGCATAGCTACTGAATTGAGTATAGTGTATGAATTTCCATAAATTTTTGACCGTAACTAATCGCTGTCGACGACTCAGACTCCTTCCGAATATATCGTAAACTAAGAGCAAATTATGACTTCACTGATAATCCGTAGCCCCGTAGCCCCGTAGCTCCGTAGCTCCGTAGTCCCGTAGCCACGTTCACCTGACCCGTTTCTGCATAACCATTCCCTACTTCTTCAATCCTTGAATAATTAAAGTCTATTGTTCGCGCAGAGTAACGTCGAGATCTGTACCTCACGAATAAATAATAGGTATACCTGCGTAGATATTTGCTACGTCGAAAGACGGCTTTTAAAAATAAAAGGTTAGATATTGGGCATGCAAGGTTTAATTGTGTAATTTAAAACACCTTCATTAGAATGGGTGAATTCATTGCCTTTTTTTCATGCGTAAATGAAGTACTTACTCAGTCACCATACATTATGTACATTCACACAGATGTCAGACTTATTTGGTGACTCAGTACCTACCTTGTACTTGAACGTAAATTTGTATAATCATGTCTAAAAACAATTGAAGTTATCATAGAGCGTGAGCTAAAAAATTATCAGCGTCCTCTAGGCAAAGTTTAATTTATTTATGTTGCATTTTGTGACAAATTGAGAACTACGTTCATAATATAGCATAACAAATAACGATTGTTCCACAAATTATTTTAGTTTAGCCTTGTGTATTACCAATTAACCTTTATTTTTAATCAAGGATTTTTCATACATCTTTATTGACTGTAAGAAAAGTATTTAATTTTATTCAACTATACCTTTTAATAATGACATGATACGTTAAGGGAAAAATCTCGAAATATTGTGAACAGAGTTATATTCCCTGTTCACAGTATTTTGATTCGGAGACTGAGACGCTTAAGACGAAAATGTCAGAAAACCTTTATAAAAACTGCTGGCCCAACGGTGGGAGGTAGACAATTTCCAAAATATAGTAATAAGCCTAACGATTCCATTTTCAATTTTATTTGTTTTGTTTTTGAAAACGATGCCTCACACACAGGAATTTCTCCTGTATCGTGGGTGCGTTCACAAACATATAAACTCACATACACAAACAGCCAGACCCGGAAAACTACCTGCAGACCATACAAATATTTGTTCCGTGCGGCAATCGAACCCGCAACACACAACGCAGCCGCCAATCGCTCAGCCCCCGCACTAACGAATCATTGAATATACTTTTAGAATTCGAAAAAATCTTTTCGACTATTTCGCATACAACTTTTACAATTTCAAACATGCCTACACAAAATACAAAACGTTGGTACAGTCAACAGCAAAAGTAGATGATCTAAATCAGAAATTCAATACTAATGAATGGAGTTCGCGTCAGAACTGTGTGACGTCGAAGTGATTCAAAAGTATGTGTGTGACAATCACATACTTTTAATAAATAAACTAGTAATAAATTATTTAAATTAGTGTTAGTAAACTAGTATGAATTTCTGATTTTGATCATCTACTTTTGCTGTTGATTGTATTAAAACTTTCTAAGAAAAGTGGTTTTATAATTCACGTCTCATTTGAGACGCAACTATCAACCTACACAAAAATATATCGAAATAACTAACTGCAAAATATGATTTTTATATTTCAATTTACAGTCGTAAACTTAATACCGTCGAGAATTTTTTCCGCCCATCACTATCAATCAGAATCGCCTGTAATTCGAATTTTACACCTACGCAAGCATTACAACAAAAAATAATAGAACACAAAGATTAGAACATTGTTCATCTACGTTTATAACAAAAACAAATTACATAAGGACAACACTTGGTAGTCCTTATTTCTAAAGATAAACATTAAACTAAACCTCTATCCCAAAGGTCGAGCGTTCATTAAAGTTTCCCTATGAAAAAATCACTGCAAACTTACGGTGAAAGAAAACAAATGAATCGTTAACTTTTTGGAATCTAGCATTCAATGCTCTTTCTCGGCTCTCCCTTACAGTACCTAATATAAAACAATAATGAAATACCAACTATTTTCTAAGAAAAGCTATAACCTTTTTCATAACATTTATTGGAAAGGTTCTTTATAAGTCACTAGCTTTCACACGCGACGTCGCCCGCATTATTTTAAAACCATATAACATATTCTATGATACGGCAATATTGTAGCATTCTATCAGTGAAAGAATTTTTGTAACCATACCAGTACTTTATAAGATTACCTCGCACAGAGAAAAATTAATATAAAAAACGTACAAACTTTACCCCTTTATAGTAGTAGCGAACCGCACAGGTTAAGCACGGGTATTATCGACATATGTCGACCAATTTACATAAAAACTTAACAAATCTCACACTTAAACCTTCCTCATGAACCACTCTGTCTATTAGTGAAAACCGTATGAAAATTCGTTTAGTAGTTTTTGAGTTTATCGCGAACAGACTGACCGGGAGACTTTGTTTTATAATATGTAGTGAAGTAAAGATCATTCATTCGGGATACATCGAACCTCAAAACAAAAGACAGTTGTTAGAAGATCACGCTTGACCTCAAAGATGGCCAAGTACACTTCAAACAAAAAGTGAAATTCATTTAGAGTTACATCGAGGTACAGATTAGTACACTCCTGGTGAGTAGAAGTGTGGTGTTCTATCCTTTTGAAGCTTACGAAAGTCGTGACGGTGCATAAAGCGGAGTGCAGACTATCGATTTCACTCCACCTTGTGCAAGTCGTAAACGTAAAGTTTGCAAGACCATAAACTAGCAATACATCAACGGTTAATGCTCTTTTGCTAGGAATTAATACTCTTCAACACGGCACTCTAAACGCTTGTCAAATAAATTGGATAAAAACTTCTGGTTACAGAATTGTCCTTGTTGATCCGTGTCTACACACAGCGCTTTATCATACTTACAATGTATTTTAAATGCAGCGTCTCTCGGTCGTCTGTCAAATACTACTTATTTATAAGTGGAGCATTTTATACGTTCTCTTTATACTACAATCATGGAAATAGTTCTCTCTTTTATATTAATAGATATTTTCCTACCTTAAAAAGTGATAAAAGGTCACCTCATTAAAATTGGTCACAATAAACATATTATTATCATTCAAATACCATATTTTATTTATTGCTCTAATGAATTTCCAAACAAGCAATTTAAAATGCATAAATAATCACGTACAGTCAAACGCACGTTCATAGTAACATTTCGCTTTGACAGAAGTTTATGTCAATTGTTAGCACTGCGTGAGGCTAGCCGTACGTTACACCAAAACATTGGACAAACGGTTCAGAGGGCGGTCATTCCCACGACTGCAGACATAAAACTGCTAAAGGCCAGGGCCGCGCGTGCGCAAGGTTCCTTCCTTCCTCTGTTCTTGTATGAACGTTATCAAAAATACTTATATAGATATGGCTACTTATATGAGTGTATGTTAAGAAGTTGTGCATAATCTGTAATATCTATTTATTTTATTTTATTTGGAATACTTATAGCTAGGTACAAACATAAAATTAAATTAGTGACAATGATAGGGTCAATTAAAAGTTTTCACAGATCGAAAATACATATTCATAGTTACAAGAAGGTAGAAGACAGCTACAAAGTAAAATGAGATAAACTATGCTATGTTTTCGAAAAAGAAGCTACACTGATTTCTTAAGACATTTATGATAAATAAAGGGCGAATAAGCATAGTTTTTCTTGCGAAAACCACGAAGTTTCAGTGAAATTTATCTTGACAGGTACCTCAGCTTAACTTAAATTTTAATAAATAGAACCTTAATAAATGCAACATTTAAATACGAATCTTCATTATTAGATACAAAATAAAATAACACAGCGGAAATATAACGTTATAAAACAGGTTTTCTTTAATTGATTAGCCATTATAAATTATAATATTATGACTTCAATATGATGTAAAGTTTTAATTAAATAATTGAAAAAACACAACCACTTATCATTTTCACGTGCCTTTTTTTAGGCACACGTGATATTTAAGGCCTGGATACACCGAGCTTGTGGGCGGGTCTGATACTACAGTAGTTGGTATTGGTTTGGACGGGACCACAGTCCACACCTACGTGGACTGTCATTGTCAGCCAATACTTATACTTGTAAATACTACCTAGTACTAATTTCGGTGCGTTCAAGCGATTTTCCCATACCTATTATTGGAATCAAATGTAACAGCTCACTTTTTATCATCCTTTACAATTATGTCAATTATAGTTGAAAACGTCCCTTTGTGCCTATTGGCTTAGTTCTGTTCTGTCCTGTTTGATAATGAGGGAAGTGGAAAATATCTTTTCAACCGACTTCAAAAAGAAGGAGGTTCTCAATTCGACTGTATGTATTTTTTTTTGTATATTTGTTACGCGATCTCTCTCTCTCTCGCGATTTGTCTATTTGTAAAGCGATTTGAAAATTCTTTTTTTAATGGAAAGGGTGTGCCTCAAGGGTGGTCCCATATAAATTTTATTGAAATTGATTCAGCACTTTTTGAAAAAATCGACAGAAAGCAAAAAATTATACATAGATGATGTTTTATGTTTCTCCAACCTTGTACTTTCAATCTCTGTTTTGTCTGTGTTGCCGTTTCTTAATGAATTTGGATGATGAGGAGGTACTAAAAAGTGAAAAATAAAAAGCCTTTTTACAAAAAAGACAACCGGCTTGGGGCTGGTGGAAGGTGGCTTTGTTCTGTTTGTTGTTTTGTATTGCCACCGACTTCCAAAACTAAAGTCATGTGTGTTCTGTGCTAAAGTTATTTATCACTTTTTAGATTTTGGAGGCGGTTGTGTTTTTTTTAAAAAAGCTTTTTTGTAAGAAAGCTTTTTTTTTTACTCCTCCGCTGTTCTTTTCTGATTAATTTTGTTGCGAGATCCATGATAGTTAAAACGTTTCTCCAAGTCTCGTCGATTCTGGCTTGCAGGACTTGCAGTGATTTGAAAATAGTGTTTTGGGCTTGCCCGCAAATACTACTGCAGTATCTGACCCGCCCGCAAGCTATCCACTCCAGTGTGGCCGAGTTTTTAGGAAATAATAACAAAAGTAGAGTTTTGATAATCCTGATTTGAAAACCTTAGTTTTGTATAATTTTGCAGCATTCATTCAATTCTGTAAATGTGAGTACCATGGAGCCATATATCAAGTAAATTATCATGTGTTTGGCATAAATGAGTGTGGCGGTTGAAAGAATTGTCATGCTCACTCAAATGTCTCGCTGATGGTGGCGCGTGTGTTGGATCATTCAGCTCCCTCCAAAATGGTTGAGCTGAATGGTGCTGATTCACGCGTCATGTTCGTGAACGGGCGCAGTCTGTAGAGATTGATCAGCTCTTGTCTGCCATGGACTTTATCTTGGTTATTTTTTATATTTTGTATTGATAGATTACCTTCATTGTTTTCACATATAGAAGCAACAAGAATAATGTAAGCAGTGTTTTGTAAAAAAAATATTTTAAAAGAGTGTCCGTGGACTTTCTTTCTCGTTCTTCTCCATAGAGACCTACCCTACGTTTTGGAACGAGCAACTAGCTTCAACTTTCTGACTAACTGACCGACACCTTGACAATTCAAAAGTGCCTGTGGTTTAATTGAAATAAATGTTTTGACTTTGACTTTGACTTTAATATTGAAACTAAGGCAACGCCCCTGTCATTGAGATGTACGTTCACTAATAGTTCACTTTACAAGTACCTAGTGTACATATACCTATATGGCCTTTAAAGAAATAACAAGTTCTCAATGTTTCGTAACTTGAAACAAGTATATGGATCGGAAGTACTTCAAAATCTGATTTATTACACAAGTGATTAGTTCTCGCATTCATCACAAAGGAATAAGGTTCAAATTCAATTTGACAGTTTGGCGTTTGTACATGTTATAAATATACCTGTCGCAAGAAAATTAAACAAATCTAGAATGGAAAATATTCAAATAACAACTCTATGGGGTAATTACTTAACGTAAGTTAGTGATTTAATCAAATCCCTAACTTTTTTAGTGAAATAATGAATTAAATAAGTCACGACTCGCACAACTCTATGTTTCGCTTGTCGTTGCTCCATTTGTATAATTGGCTAACTCTGCGTCAGTTAATCTGCTCGTATGTTTAAAAGACTTACACTTCCTAAACTACGGAACATAATCTGATTAGCTTTGACAGAGGTAACATAGCTTAATACATTCTTGGAAATGGACAAAGGGTTGGTAATTTACGAGAATTTTCAATAAAATTAAAGTCTACAAGCTTGGCAATATGCCCAGATAATCTTAATACAGGTTGACTCTTAATTCACTGTGCATGTTTCTGTGCGGGAAATTGGTGTTATCAACTAAAAATTATACTATTATACATTCGATAACTTAGAATATGGGTAATTCTCAATTATATTCTTATATATTTTAACATTTAACGCTCGACCTGTCAGTCCACACGTCGGACGTCAAGTTCCCTTATTCCAGAAGAGTGTTCATCTTATAACCATAACTAAATAAAACAAGGTTGTAATAAATGTATCCTGCCAAGTAGCTACAGTGCAGCGCTCGACCAATATCAAAAGAAGTGCCAAATTCCAACTAAATTGGTTCATACGTTTGAGCGTGAAAATTCATTCATTGGTTCTCATAAATTTTTGCGTTGATGACACGAACAAAATCTACAAAACAGCAGATTTTTTTCTAGCATTTCTGAGTTTATCCTATAACAAAAGCTCGTATGAATGAGTGGGTACTTTCACCTCCCGAAAAATGCACAGTGAATTAAATGTGAACGTGCATATAACTTCCTAACCTCCAGTTTAGAAACGACGGCTCATAAATAAGACATATGTTGACAATTTACATGTAAGTCGTGGGTTAAATAAACATTACATTAGCAATAGATCGGTTAAACGGCCGGACCTTTCGCCTTAGAATAGTGACTCGTTTATATCTCAATTGACACCGTATTTACTACATATTTCCTGATCAATTTATTGTTTACGACCTAAACTAATAGCTTTGCGTGTTTAGACTTTTATTTATATATGCATCCTGTATTATCCATCACAGTTCATACAAACGGGATGTACACTGTACGGACACCCACAGAATGAAAAGTGTATGGAATTACCAAACAAATTCCTCTTACATGCAAGGCACAATCATATCGCCATTCCCAAAATCCTACTGAATATTTATAAATGCAAGTTAAAATTTAATATTTTTGTTCCTCGACTGTTTAAGATGCTCTAGGTCAGCTGTTTCGTACAACGAATTAAAAATAAATTACACGTACTAGTAACTGCATATTACAGGTAAACATTCAGGCGGTGTCGTATTCATAGATATTTGCATGCAGGCTAACGACCGCTTAAAGTCATAATGCAAATGAGGTGTGTACTATACATTGACTCCTTTTATGTTGCACACTAGCGGAAGAGTTTCAAGTACGAAGGATTCATGCGGGACATACACACTGCAAATTATATCTTACGAACATCGTTTATTATTTGCATACAGGAAACATTTTAATCCCAAAACAAAATATTAAAAAAAAGAATTAATGGTCTACAGTTTTCCGTAAAGAAAATTGTATAAAGCGAACCCCGACTCAACTCAATGCGTTTAACATTTTGACCGCCACAGTCATGTATAGATGACAAATCAAAATGTGCCTAGCACGCCACGGTCACGACTATATGACAGACTTCTTTAAGAAATTCGTACCTTGGCGCCGAGTGCACGTTTTTAAGCTTTTTTGACGTGGCTATTAAAAGGTTAATTGCCGGCCGCGAATAGCACCATCCCATTTCTACCCGTGGGTGTCGTAGAAAGCAACGGAGGGATATTGACCAGAGGACGGGCAGCAGCGTCCTTCTGAGTACCATAACGCCTACTGCGATCGCCAACATGCATCGGCCAAGCATGGCGATTACGGCTGAACCCCCCTTGGGGGCGACCTACGCCCAGCAGTGGACGTCTAAGGACTGGCATGATGATGATGACGGATAGTCAGAACTCCAGAAAAAAGTACTTCCTAAATAACTATCGGATCCGTGTCCAAAATAATTCACATAAACATGGTGATGTTTTAATTTTAAATTATGAAGATTAAAAACAATATTACTATGGCGTGACGAAGCGGACAATAATTTAGTTAGTACCTGTTTCTTACTGAACATGTTTTTAAGTTCAACGAAACTTCAGTACGTACACCTTGAAATCTTTTTTATGATACGTGGCGTCCTTTTAAAATCATGTATTTGAGACGAAGACTGGCATTCGTCCTAGCTACAGTTCTCTTCAATGGCGTCAATTTTTAGAGCTAAATCTTTTAGTAAAGCGTGGAATTTTGTTTTTTTCTGTTGTAGGTAGGAATGTACTAACCTCTTCCCGCGACTTCATTGTCCATGACTACATTTTGGTAGCCTTTAAAATTAAACAAAAATAATAAATTATCCCATGGGAACAAAAATACTAAATAAAAAAATATCCTATGTGTATAGACAAAAATTATATGTATGTACTAAGCTAGATCAATATCTGATATGCGTCAAATTTCAGCTGATTCCATTCGGCCTTTTAATCGTGAAAGAGTAGGAAATGTTCATCTATCTAGATACAATCTTTCGCGATTATAATAGTGGTAGGATAGTCTTTGCACATACAAAATGAGTACACGGAAACGAAGAAGGTAACGCCGTACAGATCGATCGGTCAATGGTTAAGCTACGCTAGCCTCAGCCTAGTGTAAAAGTGGACAATCGCTACAATGTCGCTACAATGTGACCATCCCTTCATACCGAGTTCCCTCCGTGCCTCGGAAAGCACATAAAACCGTTGGTCCCGGCTGTCATTTGTAGTTCTTTGGCAGTGGTTATGGGTAGTCAGAAGCCAGAAAATCTTACAACCAGTCTTACCAAGGGGTATCGTCTTACCCAGTAACTGGGTTGTGGAGGTCCGATAGGCAGTCGCTCTATGTAGAACACTGGTATTCAGCTGCATCGGGTTAGACTGGAAGCCGACCCCAATATAGTCAGGAAAACGTTAGGCAGGTGGTGATGACAGAAACGTATAGTACCTACATATAACTACAGCCTACATTACCAGTAAAATATTCATCATATAATATGTTTTGAGAAAGAGACCAATTTCAATGTAGGTAAATATAAGATTTACGTAACTGCATTCGTTTTGTTCATTTTAATTACTTCAGAGAAAACATTAGTTACAATACAACATGGTACTACTGTACTACATTACTAAAGTAATTTGCAAACTTAAAACAGTTATGTCTTCATTTACTTAATGAACGTACTCAGAGATGCTCTGTTTAAATATTAAACTAGGAAAATTATTTTAAAACTACACTGTAGAGTAAAATATTGTAGTGAATAATTTTGTTTAACTTGTAAGTAAATAATTCCTGTGCGTAAATAGATTATTTTGTGTTTCTCTTGCGTTAAAAGGACGAAATATTACCCAAAAATATTCCAGTATTTAGCATTTTGTAAGAACCAACGAATATATAAAGTCAGCCTACTCTGATTCCTTCAGACCGGCTCCTAGGATCCCTTCTATTCTCGATAAATAAAACAATGTTATATTAATACAAGCTATGCTAAAACGTAACTGTACTTTGTGATCAACATTACTCGTATTTAACGTGTTTGGCTTATTAACAAGCTATTTTAGTGTCATAGAAAAATAAATTATAATTCGTATACAAGCGAAACCGACCGTGAAACACCCCCTTAAACTGAAGGGTGATTTACATTGACAATTAAACTTGCGCAGTACTTGGCAATTTCTTTATAATTACCGCTAATTGCTCGGTGTAACGAGATGTGATATTGACCACAATTGCCTAGATTTTGACAATTCGTTACCCATGTATGCGCATCTAAATAGTGCGATTTTTCAAGTGTTTTGTCAAGGGAGGTTTGCTTCTATACGATTTTTTCTTCTGCTATGCACATATCCAAAGCTTTACAATGTAATGTAAATTAACATTGTTCCTAACGACCTTAACAACAGCTCGTAATCCTAGGTACCAATTTAGAAATCTTTGTAAAATGATTAACAATGCGTAGGAGCTTCATATTCATCAATTACAGTCTAAACAGAGTTAGACTGTTTGATGGCTTGTATATGTGATGTGTTTACGTCGATGTATGATATCACCATCACACAATGCTGGCCAGTATTGGTTTGCCATGTACCGGTTTAAATCATATCGAAGTATGGAGCAGACACAATGCTAAATACCTGAATAGGTGCACAAGTAAATGGACGAACTGGGTATTTTCTATGCATTTCATTACATCATAATTATATGTTAAATAGCTGTTTGTACTATACAATTATGGACAGTATTGATATTTGAAAACAAAAACCGGACAACTGCGAGTCAGACTCGCCCACCGAGGGTTCCATTCAAATTCCGTGATTTGGTCACCCATATAATTATGACCGAGCATGATAAATAAAGACTATATCGTGAATGATTTAATTACAGATGTATAGTTTTCAGACTTTTCCCTGTGTTTGTAGTATAAGACGGATATTACGTGAAAAAATTCATAGTTCTAGGTCAACGGGAAGTACCCAATAAATTTTGATTCCCTTGAGAGTCAAAAATATACGTTTTTTGCCCCATAAACGGCCGTATCTTTTTTCACGTTAACTTAGAAGTTTCATTTTTTCAGCTTCAAGGGACTTGAGTATGTGGTTTTAATTTCAACTCGATACCTCCATGCGTTCTCGAGATAAAGGGTCTTGACAGACAGGCAGACAGACAGACGAACAACAAAATGATCCTATAAGGGTTCCATTTTTTCATTTTGAGGTACGGAATCCTAAAAACAGTCACAAAACTAAGCTTAATTTTTTTGGGTTACACAATATATTTTTTGGGTTACACAATATATTTTTTGCACGAGACCAAATTAGACCGTAATTGGCCTTTCTTATGTCATGAAAATTATGAAACACGCAATGATCTAATTACTACAACAAATCGCTATTTAATTTACGCAGACAACGAGAGAAGGGAGTAGATACTTAAAACATTGGTTTACGAAGAAACTCATTTAAATTAAGTGTTTGTATACAGTAGGATCGGTTCCGCACGTCATTTGCGTGTTTCAACAATTTCAAAAGGCAGACATAACGTTTTCCACGCCACTTTTAATTATATGTACATACACTACATGCTATTAATGAGTTGTCAAAATTGTATACTCCTTTGTACGCAAGATTTCTGAATTACTTTGGCCTAAGAATAATGGCGTGACTGAAAAATCTTTCGGTAACTCCGTGGAATTTATTTGAAAACTAATATTCTGTGTGTAATTTAGTCGAATTTACTCGAAAACTAATATCATTAACGTTTTATACGTTAGCAATTTTGCTATTTTAGTAATAACTGTAATAAAGTCGGTACTACATTAATAGTAATACTTGTTATCGGATGATTGAACAAAGTTATTTTGATGCTGAAATTCTGAAAATAATTTCATAAGCTACTTTTATTAATTGTCTTGCCTATTTAAAAGTCTTCGTTTTCTTAATGTGATTCCTTTTGTTTTAAGATAATTAATAATACGTTTTTTGTTTGCTACTATGCAAAGCTTTTCCCTAGACTGTTTTACTACATGACTAATTGTTCTGGTCCTTTACCAATCGATTAATTTCATAATCTAAGTTTGTGATTACATAAAATCCTGTTTCCAACCGCAGCAAACCCTTGGGAAGCCATGGTTTCGCAATATGACACCTACCTATTATTAATATCACAAGTCCACCTAATTTATAATACCCTTGAGAAAGTATCATGGCGTGAAGATTGATGTACTTTTTAACCCCCGACGTAAAAACGACGGGGTGTTATAAGTTTGACGTGTCTGTGTGTGTGTGTGTGTGTCTGTCTGTGGCATCGTAGCTCCCGAACGGATGAACCGATTTTGTTTTTGTTTTTTTTATTTGAAAGGTGAATTAGTCGGGAGTGTTCTTAGCTATGTTTAATGAAAATCGGTCCAAAATGGCCGCCGCTACAAAATAGCTAATCACATATTTTTTCACAACTCCATCAATATGGGTATCAAATGAAAGGGCTTCAATAGTAGAATACTTTACACTATGATAAATTTCAAAGCCAAGATGACCGGCACCACAAAATGGCTAATTATATATACCAAACGCATTCTGAGGGTGATATCTATATCAAAAAAGATCCATGTGACGAAATACAACTTTAGACGTATCTACAACTTCTCAAAACCAGACTAAATTACATTTAAAAACTTTCAAATAAAAATTAAATTAAAAATTTAAAAAACCCCCAACGCAAAGCATAAAAGCAATTATTTAAAAAGTAAAAAATAATATCTTTTGTTGAGCCATCAAATGTTTGTTCATTGAAATGGCGCTATAATGTCGCGGCGGGGTACCGCTAAGTCAGCAATAGCTAAATAGGTAAAATAGCGAACTCATGGATTTGCAATGAGATTTGACTTACGCGGTACCCCGCCGCGACATTATAGCGCCATTTCAATGAACAAACATTTGATGGCTCAACAAAAGATATTATTTTTTACTTTTTAAATAATTGCTTTTATGCTTTGCGTTGGGGGTTTTTTTTTTTTCAAATGTTTTATAATTTCTGACACACGTTCAAACTCCTGTGGACAATTTAAAATGAAATGAAATTTAAAATGAAATGGTTGAAAACTATTATTTTTAACCAACTTCAAAAAGGAGGAGGTTATCAATTCGAACATTTTTTTTTTTTTTTTGTATGTATGTTCGGGCATAACTCTGTCATATATAGACGTATTTGCAAAATTCTTTTTTGTTCGAAAGAGGTTTATTCCGAAAAGGTCCCATATAAATTTTATCAAAATTGGTACAGCCCTTTTTGAGAAAATCAACAAATTCCCAAAAAAAAAATACTTAGACGTTTTAGTTTCTTCAATCACTGGAGGACTTACAATCTCTGTTAAGTGTGTTGCCGTTTCTTAATGGATTTGGATGTTAAGGCAACACTAAAAAGCGAAAAATAAAGAGTTTTTAAAAAAACAGAAAACCGCCTTCATAAACTAAAAAGTGATAAATAACTTTAGCACAGAACACACATATTACTTTACTTTCGGAAGTCGGTGGCAATACAAAACAACAAACACAAAGCCACCGCCACCGCCACCGACTTCCGAAAGTAAAGTAATGTGTGTTCTGTGCTAGTTATTTATCACTTTTTAGATTTTAAAGGCGGTTTTCTTTTTTTTGAAAAAACTTTTTAGTTATCTTATAAGCTCTTCACATACTCGTACTAACTCACTCACACTTCTAGTCAGTACAGAAATCTGGCAAGATTTCTGCTAAAATCTCAAGGTAGCACATAATTACGTTTTATATTAGCTAGTTTCACGCGACTGGGTGATTTTGCGATGTCACAAGTCATAATAAATAATTATTAATAATGGAGTAAGGAATAATAAAGTTAGTTTTGTTTTATTTTGAAGTTGGTGAGTTCCCACGTTTTTGTCGACTAACTAGCAGCTAACAGTGTCTATATAGTAGTCAATAATGTATCATCTATCAGATAGGTGAGAATCTAGTCTTTCACAGTACAGAAAAAACATCCAACCAATTCGAAAAAAAAATTACTACTGGTGCCAATTCTGTTGTGCTCGAGCTAAACTCATTTTAAGTTATTTATATCTCTTTCTCTCCAATAAAACAAGAAAGAGACAGATAATAATATGAGCTGCCAATTTAAGTTGATCTAAAATGTTCATACAATTATAGTTGTCATTTCAGAACGTATTGACGCAGTTTAAGAAAAAACTATTTTGACATCCCTAACTTAGTTCTTATCTGTCGCCGTCTTTCTCTTTAGCTGCCTGGAAGTAAGAGATGCCAATCGTCTAATTCTAGTTTAGTTTGTGAACAAGGGAATCGGCGTCGCTACCGAATTAACTTAGGTGTAGGAATCCATTGCTGGACCAAGTATTCGGTCAGGTTGCGCTAATTTAGAATCTCCGCGCCCTGGACCTCGCGGGTATTTAATAATTATTATTGTCTCACTGCATCGCAAAGGCCTCATACAGAGAAGGCACAACAATTAATCATCACGCTTCGTCAAGGCTAATTGGCAATTTCAGACTTCCGATGTCAGTGAGGTCGAAGATAAACTTAGTTCCACAATCTGCGCATTGTGTGTGTGTCGCGAATATTTAGAGAAAAGCGAAAAGCTTCGTATCCATAGCTGCCTGCTAGCAACACTATATCTGTAACTCATGTTTTTAATATAAAAACAGGCTCGATGGTTTAAACCTGGTTTAAAGATAAACCTTCTTTTGTTATAAGACTGATAAGTGCACACATCATCATCTGCCTAGCCTTTTCCCAACTATATTGGGGTCGGCTTCCAGTCTAACCGGATGCAGCTGAATACCAGTGTTTTATATGGAGCGACTGCCTATCGGACCTCCACAACCCAGTTACTAGGTAACACGATACCCCTTGGTAAGACTGGTTGTCAGACTTACTGGCTTCTGACTACCCGTAACGACTGCCAAAGATCTACGAATGACAGTCGGGACCAACGGCTTTACGTGCTTTCCGAGGCACGGAGGAAACTCGGTATGAAAGGGATGGTCACCCATCCACAGACCGACCGCGGTTAGCGTAGCTTAACCTTTGACCGATCGATCTGTACGGCTTTAACTTAGCCACGAGCTCCTCTCTAAGACTGATAAGTGCACACATGAATTAAAAACTCTCAATAGTAATCGAACTCAACGGGCGATCACGACACGCCACTTGGTTATTTACAAATATTGTTTTGTTTTCAAATGTTTGAAAAACAAAAGCGAAGGCAGTTGTTTATCGTGTTTCTCGTCTCTCTTTACAAATGTGTCAATTTCTCATAACTACTAAAGTAGGTACGTGAATCGCACAGTTTCATTGACAAACAAATCAAATACCCGCTTCAACGAAAATGTTTCTTTTTTATGGTTTTTACTGTTTAAGTTTTTTTTTATTAGCGGTGGACTAGGTCTACTAGATCTTATCTGGCATTACTCAGAAAATCAGCTGATTTGGTTTATTTATTTGTTTACGTGAATTACCGATTCCATTACCATTTGAATGAAAATCTTCAAATGCATGCATAACGAGAGTTCGTTGACTGTTTACTTAATGGATTCTGTGAAAGAAATGTCTAAAGTAGGTACGGCTAACAAATCACAGATGAGTAGTGTAGTGACCTTGTGGATGAAGACCGTGTATAATTAGACATGGTTCGTGCTATAATTATCAATTAGAATTTGATGCGTATTGACGAAGTTCACCATTAAGTTCGATAATATTAGCGATGTTAAATACTGGAACTATTACTTAATCTGTGCTTTTGTCCCGAAAAATAAAAAGGCTCGGCAGATATCTCATAACTTACCCAACGGATAAATCGACAGGTGGATAGTATAAGAAGATACCAACATCTTTTTTGTACAATTTATGTATCTAGCTGTTTGGCCACCAAAGCACAAAATAGAGAGGCATCACTATGCTATATAGCTTTTTAAGGATATACTTACCTACCGTGTTTTCTTTTACTCACAAATTAAAAAATGTGCGTGTGTGTATGTGTGTGTGTGTGTGTGTGTGTGTGAGTGTGTGTGTGTGTGTGTGTTGGTATCCTTTTAAGCTAATAACGCATTATCCTTATTTTTAGTGGGGTAACTAAATCTGATGATGAGTGAAGATTGTGCCAATACCTGACGGTCAAGAAGTTTTTGCCACGAATTCTATCGCTTCCCCGTTTAGTGCGGAAAAGTCACTAATTACTGGTTAAGGTGATGAACAATCGATTGCTTTGTAGTGTACGGACTGCATGGAAGTCATAAAACCCGCAGAAAATAAAAACGTCATCTTTGAGCTAATATCATTATTTTGCAGGTTGACTGAATTTATCATTAAAGTTTTAGAGGGTGAAACGGATGTTCAAGTTTTCATCCTCTAAAATATCCAGGAATTCAAAGTCATCCTGTAGAAACATATTCTTTCAGGGTTTTAAAAATGACTTCTTTAATTTTAATTAGCATTACCCTCTTGAAACAATACGGCATTTGGATGTTGACGGTACAAAATGATAACGACATAATTAATAGCCTTTCCTTATTGTAAGCTGGAAATAATTATTGTTAAATAATCGATCGTTAGGATAAAAAAGAATACCTACTGACTAATCTGTTTGTAAACCGTCTTAAATGTCATAATTGGAAAAGGAATGTCATTGTCAATGTTTCTTGAGTTTCATAAAAACAGGGCCTTTATTTATAAAAAATTAAATTAAAAATTTAAAAAACCCCCAACGCAAAGCATAAAAGCAATTATTTAAAAAGTAAAAAATAATATCTTTTGTTGAGCCATCAAATGTTTGTTCATTGAAATGGCGCTATAATGTCGCGGCGGGGTACCGCGTAAGTCAAATCTCATTGCAAATCCATGAGTTCGCTATTTTACCTATTTAGCTATTGCTGACTTAGCGGTACCCCCGCCGCGACATTATAGCGCCATTTCAATGAACAAACATTTGATGGCTCAACAAAAGATATTATTTTTTACTTTTTAAATAATTGCTTTTATGCTTTGCGTTGGGGGTTTTTTAAATTTTTAATTTAATTTTTTATAAATAAAGGCCCTGTTTTTATGAAACTCAAGAAACATTGACAATGACATTCCTTTTCCAATTATGACATTTAAGACGGTTTACAAACAGATTAGTCAGTAGGTATTCTTTTTTATCCTAACGATCGATTATTTAACAATAATTATTTCCAGCTTACAATAAGGAAAGGCTATTAATTATGTCGTTATCATTTTGTACCGTCAACATCCAAATGCCGTATTGTTTCAAGAGGGTAATGCTAATTAAAATTAAAGAAGTCATTTTTAAAACCCTGAAAGAATATGTTTCTACAGGATGACTTTGAATTCCTGGATATTTTAGAGGATGAAAACTTGAACATCCGTTTCACCCTCTAAAACTTTAATGATAAATTCAGTCAACCTGCAAAATAATGAT
The DNA here is from genome assembly GCA_947361185.1 of Charanyca ferruginea. NCBI lineage: Eukaryota > Metazoa > Arthropoda > Insecta > Lepidoptera > Noctuidae > Charanyca > Charanyca ferruginea. The sequence continues at coordinate 11,887,048 of OX376069.1, forward strand.
ATTAGCTCAAAGATGACGTTTTTATTTTCTGCGGGTTTTATGACTTCCATGCAGTCCGTACACTACAAAGCAATCGATTGTTCATCACCTTAACCAGTAATTAGTGACTTTTCCGCACTAAACGGGGAAGCGATAGAATTCGTGGCAAAAACTTCTTGACCGTCAGGTATTGGCACAATCTTCACTCATCATCAGATTTAGTTACCCCACTAAAAATAAGGATAATGCGTTATTAGCTTAAAAGGATACCAACACACACACACACACACACTCACACACACACACACACACACACACATACACACACGCACATTTTTTAATTTGTGAGTAAAAGAAAACACGGTAGGTAAGTATATCCTTAAAAAGCTATATAGCATAGTGATGCCTCTCTATTTTGTGCTTTGGTGGCCAAACAGCTAGATACATAAATTGTACAAAAAAGATGTTGGTATCTTCTTATACTATCCACCTGTCGATTTATCCGTTGGGTAAGTTATGAGATATCTGCCGAGCCTTTTTATTTTTCGGGACAAAAGCACAGATTAAGTAATAGTTCCAGTATTTAACATCGCTAATATTATCGAACTTAATGGTGAACTTCGTCAATACGCATCAAATTCTAATTGATAATTATAGCACGAACCATGTCTAATTATACACGGTCTTCATCCACAAGGTCACTACACTACTCATCTGTGATTTGTTAGCCGTACCTACTTTAGACATTTCTTTCACAGAATCCATTAAGTAAACAGTCAACGAACTCTCGTTATGCATGCATTTGAAGATTTTCATTCAAATGGTAATGGAATCGGTAATTCACGTAAACAAATAAATAAACCAAATCAGCTGATTTTCTGAGTAATGCCAGATAAGATCTAGTAGACCTAGTCCACCGCTAATAAAAAAAAACTTAAACAGTAAAAACCATAAAAAAGAAACATTTTCGTTGAAGCGGGTATTTGATTTGTTTGTCAATGAAACTGTGCGATTCACGTACCTACTTTAGTAGTTATGAGAAATTGACACATTTGTAAAGAGAGACGAGAAACACGATAAACAACTGCCTTCGCTTTTGTTTTTCAAACATTTGAAAACAAAACAATATTTGTAAATAACCAAGTGGCGTGTCGTGATCGCCCGTTGAGTTCGATTACTATTGAGAGTTTTTAATTCATGTGTGCACTTATCAGTCTTAGAGAGGAGCTCGTGGCTAAGTTAAAGCCGTACAGATCGATCGGTCAAAGGTTAAGCTACGCTAACCGCGGTCGGTCTGTGGATGGGTGACCATCCCTTTCATACCGAGTTTCCTCCGTGCCTCGGAAAGCACGTAAAGCCGTTGGTCCCGACTGTCATTCGTAGATCTTTGGCAGTCGTTACGGGTAGTCAGAAGCCAGTAAGTCTGACAACCAGTCTTACCAAGGGGTATCGTGTTACCTAGTAACTGGGTTGTGGAGGTCCGATAGGCAGTCGCTCCATATAAAACACTGGTATTCAGCTGCATCCGGTTAGACTGGAAGCCGACCCCAATATAGTTGGGAAAAGGCTAGGCAGATGATGATGTGTGCACTTATCAGTCTTATAACAAAAGAAGGTTTATCTTTAAACCAGGTTTAAACCATCGAGCCTGTTTTTATATTAAAAACATGAGTTACAGATATAGTGTTGCTAGCAGGCAGCTATGGATACGAAGCTTTTCGCTTTTCTCTAAATATTCGCGACACACACACAATGCGCAGATTGTGGAACTAAGTTTATCTTCGACCTCACTGACATCGGAAGTCTGAAATTGCCAATTAGCCTTGACGAAGCGTGATGATTAATTGTTGTGCCTTCTCTGTATGAGGCCTTTGCGATGCAGTGAGACAATAATAATTATTAAATACCCGCGAGGTCCAGGGCGCGGAGATTCTAAATTAGCGCAACCTGACCGAATACTTGGTCCAGCAATGGATTCCTACACCTAAGTTAATTCGGTAGCGACGCCGATTCCCTTGTTCACAAACTAAACTAGAATTAGACGATTGGCATCTCTTACTTCCAGGCAGCTAAAGAGAAAGACGGCGACAGATAAGAACTAAGTTAGGGATGTCAAAATAGTTTTTTCTTAAACTGCGTCAATACGTTCTGAAATGACAACTATAATTGTATGAACATTTTAGATCAACTTAAATTGGCAGCTCATATTATTATCTGTCTCTTTCTTGTTTTATTGGAGAGAAAGAGATATAAATAACTTAAAATGAGTTTAGCTCGAGCACAACAGAATTGGCACCAGTAGTAATTTTTTTTTCGAATTGGTTGGATGTTTTTTCTGTACTGTGAAAGACTAGATTCTCACCTATCTGATAGATGATACATTATTGACTACTATATAGACACTGTTAGCTGCTAGTTAGTCGACAAAAACGTGGGAACTCACCAACTTCAAAATAAAACAAAACTAACTTTATTATTCCTTACTCCATTATTAATAATTATTTATTATGACTTGTGACATCGCAAAATCACCCAGTCGCGTGAAACTAGCTAATATAAAACGTAATTATGTGCTACCTTGAGATTTTAGCAGAAATCTTGCCAGATTTCTGTACTGACTAGAAGTGTGAGTGAGTTAGTACGAGTATGTGAAGAGCTTATAAGATAACTAAAAAGTTTTTTCAAAAAAAAGAAAACCGCCTTTAAAATCTAAAAAGTGATAAATAACTAGCACAGAACACACATTACTTTACTTTCGGAAGTCGGTGGCGGTGGCGGTGGCTTTGTGTTTGTTGTTTTGTATTGCCACCGACTTCCGAAAGTAAAGTAATATGTGTGTTCTGTGCTAAAGTTATTTATCACTTTTTAGTTTATGAAGGCGGTTTTCTGTTTTTTTAAAAACTCTTTATTTTTCGCTTTTTAGTGTTGCCTTAACATCCAAATCCATTAAGAAACGGCAACACACTTAACAGAGATTGTAAGTCCTCCAGTGATTGAAGAAACTAAAACGTCGTCTAAGTATTTTTTTTTTGGGAATTTGTTGATTTTCTCAAAAAGGGCTGTACCAATTTTGATAAAATTTATATGGGACCTTTTCGGAATAAACCTCTTTCGAACAAAAAAGAATTTTGCAAATACGTCTATATATGACAGAGTTATGCCCGAACATACATACAAAAAAAAAAAAAAAATGTTCGAATTGATAACCTCCTCCTTTTTGAAGTTGGTTAAAAATAATAGTTTTCAACCATTTCATTTTAAATTTCATTTCATTTTAAATTGTCCACAGGAGTTTGAACGTGTGTCAGAAATTATAAAACATTTGAAAAAAAAAAGAGGTTTTTATATGTGTGAAAATGTCCCCACATATTATTATTATTATTATCTACTCATTTCGCAGTGGCTACTACATTGATTTGACAAACGTTATTCCTCTTTAGAACGCAAAATCGATTCTCAATTCGAAGCAACCGAAATGAAATGCTTTATTTTCCTGAGGACAATGGTAATAAACCAAAGTTACATAAACAGTTTAAGTTATAGTTAAGAAAACAAACTGCACGGTTCCAGTCAGTCACTGCCGGATTTAAATTGTATAAGTGCTCTCTGAATGTTATTATGACTTATGTTTTTATTGCATACCGTAGGCACATGATTGTTCGTCTCATTAACAATGGATTCAAAAACTATTTTCAAGCTTGTTATCCTTAGGTATAGGATGAACAGAATTTTTGAATCAACCTCTTGTTGTAGGTATGTAGATGACAGTATGATGGAACAAATTATGCCTACCCACACTTGTTTATTTCGTCTATGCTGTCCCTCTGCTAGGCAAAGGCTCCCCCAAGTCCTTCCAAGAACTTTTTTCGATGCCACCTTGAACCAGACCTGGTAAGCGTCCAGGTCATCTCGCCATCTCTTTCTAGGCCATTCTCAGCGACGCCGTCCAGCTTCAGGCACCCATTGCGTAGAGACACTTGTCCTTCAGGCAATGTTCGGCTGATGTGAACCGCCCAATCCCATTTAAGACTGACAACATTCTGGGTGTAAGACAGAACAGAATCCGGAACCCACACTATAGTTTGCAAAGTATACCATGGTACCTATATAATAAAAAAGAAAATGTATTTTCAAAACCAACTATAAAAGCAAAATGTATGAGTCTTGTAAGTAAAGATATCTACTGCTGCTTCACCTTAGCAAGCATTTTTCAGTTTCTATAATTCGTGCAGTTTCATTCTTTAAACCAGCTTAAAAAGACTGAAGTTGCTACGGGACCGCAATAATCCATTTTCCTCAATCCACTTATTGTGTGAATCAAGAAATATGTGACCCAGGAATGCTTTGCATTCGAAACAATTTACAACCACTCTTTGTAATTGTATTAAATCAACAAAATTAAATTGTCTGTATGAAGCAATCGCTAAGCTAGGATTACAAATTTTAGTTTCTATTATATTGTGAATCACAGGAGATCTAGATATAACACATTAAAACTGTTTAAATTATATTATTATTTAGAACGTGTTACGATTTTAAACAAGTCCACAGAAAGGACGAATGGGGAGGAAAGGGTTCAGCGTTGCTTATATTTGCATACTAAATAAAGGTTGGTCAAACGTACTTTCCAATTTGGATTACCTAGAGAGTGAAAATACTCTTGGAATACGTGTCATAAAAGTGATTATAAATTCCAAGCGAGTATTTTTAGCTTGAAACTTAAATAGGTATTTAAAAGATTCTACTTACGCCATGAGTACTCAATTAGATAGGAAGGTACCTAAATCACAAAAGGGTGTGAAGTGTTACTACCATATAATCTATAATAGTGACGTTATAATTAAATGACGACGACATAACATAGACATTCCCTACATTCCATAATAATTAATACCTAAAATACAAAAAAATTAAAACCTAATTATTTTCTCTTAGCTAAAGAACCTGAAACAATTGCCCCAAGTATTCTAATTAATTTCGTTCATCTGATTAACATGAATTATATGCTCAAAGTTCAAAGACTAAAAAATAATTCTAACTTTATTTATCTTTGGGTTGAGAATGGCTTTTGACATTTCAACCTTTATAAGATAATCTAGAAACAGTGAGATGTTTCGAAAGTCGTCGTACTTTCTCGATATATGTAAGTACCTGGTTAGTGTCAAGAATTGCTCATATCATCATTGGTATCTAAATATTACCCATAACGATTCGTGTAAACAAACCAACACTTAAAAAACTACTAGTTTAATCGTTATGTCACTCGATCTTCACTCACCCGCAGAACAAAGATACCGTAAACTATTTTCCAAGTTACAACCACAGTGAGTCGTAAAGCTATAGTCTATAAAACTATTGTAAACATTAGACCTATTAGCTGAGAAATATCACTGATCTGCTTCTGGTTTCGTCAGTCATTGGCATTAATTGGTCTCTGTATTGAAAAAAATATCAGTGCATGGTGGGTTGCGGGCACGGGCGGGCGTTCTGTTCGTCGGTTCGTTTACAATACATGGTATTATAAGCTCAGAGTGTATATTTGGGGGGCGCTGTGGCGTATCTCATCGAAAGTGAGCCCTGCCACTACTAGCCGGTCAAGTGTATAGTGCTATGTGCGTCGATCAGTCGCGCTCGCCTCTTCGCACGTCGCCGCCGCCCGCGCCGCTCGCTCATCAAAATGACATTCTCCATACATTGACGTTAAATTAAAAACATTGAACATGTGTTGTGCCAGGTTCACCAACTACCTGTTCCGTAGTGTTGTGAAGTACACATGTGGACTAGCCAGCCGCGAAAGTAAGTAAAACTGCGCCAAAACGTCCGGCACACATGAGCCGTTCAATCTGCAGTGTTCCCGACGCTAAAATTAAACCCGATAACGTTCTACACATTATAATTACGTATACTTATGTGACTACAAAGTTCATAGTTACTTATCAACGGCGATGGAACGTAAACTTTACTACATAGTGTGTTTTTTTTAGTTCAATGCTTGTTTTTATTGACGCCTCTCGTCAAATTAGACAACTTTATACAATTTTCGAATTGCAAATAGTTTCTGCTTGCGTCCTAGAGCGGTGCAGACAGACAAGTATGATGTACGATCACCAAGCACACGTCCTCAGAGCAACTTTCTAGAATGTTTCTGAGAATTGACTTATGTGTACCTAATATAAGCACAGTGTTATGCACCACGAACACATTGTGTAAGTAGAAACTTACTCATAACAAACCGTTGGTATTTGAAGCTGAAACGTGTATCGGTGATATTAGGAAGCCATGAGTGGGTGCACCGTAAAAATTAAACGAATAGGTCTTAATCAAACTGGTGCAAATCACGTGAAATTATTGACGCAATGAAGTATTGCAGTCAATGTTTTCTTTTAAAATAAAACTGAGTAAATAAATGTTAATGTTTACATTGACTTATAATTTTCATGCTTGAAACCAAACACGCACACGCACACACACACACATCAATAATGACTTCATAATTATTATTATTATTGAACTACAAACAGTACACTGGTTTATAATATAGATAAAGTAAAAATCGCACGTCAATGACGTTCGCGATAATAGTTCAGAAGTCAAGGTCCAATATGTCATTTGTTTGCATGCGGCATTATAATGAAAGTTAATAACAATTTGATATACACCGAATGGTGCTGTAGCAAAACAATAAATAATTATACACTATTCTACGGTAATTTATGAATCCAATTTACTTCTGTGTCACCTAGTCAAAATCGTAAATAAACTAACCGTGTAATTGTCAGATGCCATTTACCTTTAACTGAGAGAAACTAAGTAGTCTTGACATATAGTTGAGACTTTAAGCAAAACCGTCTCGAAACCAATCAAAACCGTGTCATCAAATACGCTTTTCCGAATAACCCGTAGCCTACTTTCGTAACACTTACAAAAACTATCTCATTTTGACAGCTCAGCAATAAAATTGCATTGTCAAGCAAATGAGTTTTCAAACCTCAGATTATGAAACAAAAGGCAGATAGACCGTGCGGAACACTGAGAGTGAAGCCAAAAAAGCAAATACAAGTTCAAAATCGAATACCCACAACGCGCTTCGTGCTGTACTGACACGAGTTAGTATAGCACGTAACGCCACATCGTTAAACAAAACAAATAAAAAAACAAATACAAATTCAAAAGCAAATACAAATACGAGATTGTAGGTATTCACTTTTGAATTAGTATTTGCTTTTTTGGCTTCACTATCAATGTTCCGCACGGTCTATCTACCTTGTTTCATATTCACAATTTCAAACATATAAAAAATCCCTTTAAAATCCTTCGAATTGAGATTGTTAGTTACACAATTAGTTACTGAATCCATACCATGTCGACATTTAAAACTGGATTCAATGGTTACTAATTGATAGTTACCTGTTTATAGTGCAACTTGCTAATTACCGTCTCGTTGCCTGTAATTATTCCATAAGCAAAACGCTTAGGAATAATGAGGTAACTGCGTTGGTACTTACATACACGTTTAATAGAAATATCAATTCTATAGTTACCGAAATAAATAATAAGGAAAATAATACATATTTATATACCTTTGTTATTTTGAATTGAGATGTCAGTACATCTACCTCAAAATTAATGGTTAATAGGTAAATAGGAAATATTATTATATAAAATTAATAACTTCTAGCTAGAGATTGAATGGTGTCTATCCAAAATTTAAAATAAAATAAAAAAATATTCAAAAATTATATAAAATTAATAAATCTAGCGTGTCAATTTTTATTTCCAATTGAACGCATAAAGCGCGCTGACCTTGACCAGGCGGCCAAACATTATCCTTTTGTCTCAATTGGCCCGTAATTGCTGGGGACGTCTTCTGTTCTATTCTCAGATACAATTTGCACTTACTGTTCTTGTCAAATTGCACCTTAACTGTTGCTCCGCGTTAAAACTTATTATAGCCACGTCAGGATTAATTGAATTAAAAAAAACTGGTCTCGATCCACCGACCTAACAGATGAACGACCTACCATTCATAGTTCGTTGAAATGTAATAGATCTTGAAATAGTTCGGATGCGATAACGTCAAGCAATGTTTCACATTCTAGCTATAATTTATTTTTTATTTCAGCCAAAATATAAAGCCAAAACCAAATTAGTCAATTATACTTAGTCATTGGGATAGTGTAAATATAACTAACATAATATAAAAGTGTCTCCGTGCTGATTGTGCAGTTTCCCGATGTGTGTTATATGTGATGTGCTTGAGAACTGCATGGAGCGCCACGTGGATTATATTTATAACTAACCGCTAACCACAAATCGTCACGTTTACTGGAAACTAAAAAATCTAAAGATGCCTAAAGGTAAGTGTTGCTTTATACAACGACGTTAACGAATATCGCAGGTTCATATGACTCACTGCCATCCAAGTATTTTCCTCACGATTTTTAGGAATACCAAGAAGTTGAGCCATGGACCTATTAATTACCATTTTGAAATTATGTTCATTCATGAAGGAAATGCTATGATTACATGTTTGTATTACTAATTAGTTGACACAGATTTTGTTGAAACATTATGAGCATTCAGCTCCTCGCCTATACATACATTCATGGAATGTTTATAATTCCCTGGTAGCTCACGTGTCAGCATCTCGTGACATCACCGCTACTAAACTATCGTCAACTGCTGATTTCAAGGCTCACAATAATAATCTACAAATGCAACTAATCTAATAAAGTCAATAATAAAAGAGCTAATCAATCACATGTCTATGTTGCCTCGCTTCATGCAATAAGCAATCAATTCACAAGTTCTACAACTCACTGTTTAAGTGATTCTACAGAAATTGTTGGTGCATCAATCCGCACCAGCCCACCTGCTTCTGAAACTATTACGTTTAGAGTAAAACTTCTTATTTAATTAAAGTTTTTAAACTCTCAAACAAATAAAGTAGCACAGTTAGAAGTTATAATTCCAGGAAGTTCAAAGCTGCTTATTGTTTCTGCGATAATGAATCACTATTGTTTATAGTATTTACAGCTATATCTGCTTCGCCTTTTCATCTCTCAGTTTGATACTTTGAGGTCGCGTATATCAAGACTATTATGTTTTATTCTACCTATGCTCATCATAAAATGGGAATGAAATAATCATTTGTAATTTGTATGTACATACATTGGCGTGCACACATTTATGTATTATCTATTGTACTAATGCACGTTTACGTTTATGTGCAGTGTATGTCACTGAATACATACTGCATAACGTAAAAGATTCAATCGGAGTACTAAAATTGTTATTATACTATCTGGAATAGATAGAAAAAGGAAAATTAAAATAATACAGTGTAAAAGAAAATGAAAATAATATCTTGAGATGTAAAAGCCTACCTGCACCATTAATCACTAAATTCGTTTATGGCTAAAACTATTCAAAACATTATTCTGTTTTTTTCGACTACATACAATTTAACAGGGAAGATGTAGTGATATTCTTTGCGCTAAATGTTTTAGTAATCCAGGTTGTATCCTACTACTGAGTTCATAAAACAGAACGCAAATGCAGAAGAATAGCCAAGTTTACCTCATAATGGATAATTTGAAAAGGAACAGGATGGGTTCATGGACTAGGCTTGTTAAATATTTGATAAGTGAAACGATTTTGCTATTAGGGCAGTCTCACGCACCGCTTGATTGGCCGTCTCCCGTTTCACTGTTGACGCCACTTGAATCAATGAAGTGCCATTGGCTCATTGTTTAATCGTCTGTTTTATCAGCTGTAATGAACATAGCCGAGATGTTCGTGCATGCGGCTCGTTAAGGCACCCAATCATGATACATCGACATTCAGCGTGCCTCCGCTATACGTATTGTTCGTAGCATTGCAAACGTGCGATTTTTTACGCCCGATTCCAAGAATGTGTTTGTTTTGATGTCTGAACCAACGCAACTGTTTGGCTAATTAAATTCCTGTGGATTGGGCTCAGTTTTAGCTATTCTGATTTCGTAATTTTTTTTTTCACCCTTCAAATTGCTTTTCTTTCTAGCAATCCCGACATCGGTTTCCATAATATCGTGTGTAATTCAGTTGCAAACATACAATATACCGAACATCCAGCTGGTTTGTTTTTGTTCGACCTCTGAAAAAGTCAATGTTATTTTTATAAACAGCTCTTTGTAGTTCAATTGAGTGACAATCGGAACCACAGGCTCATTGTATCTCTAATGTGTTAATTTCCCACTTAGAATACAATATTGGATATTATTAAAATTTCCTCACATCACGTAGTATTCTACAAATATTTTATGTGAAACAGTTATGTAGAAGCGAATGCATTAAAAGAACAATAACATTGGCTAGATTGGCGCGCCTAGGGCGTCGTTTCTGTGGGCGTTGCTTCTGTGGGCCATGCTCCGAGCTCACATCTCTATTGATTTTGGAACAATTGTGCACAAACGTCACTGACCCTGGCGTATTGTTGGAACATGTGAATGGTGAACTATTGCACCATTCCGGGGTTCCCGTTACATTCAGCAGTTTCGGTCATCATCATATAACTTTGAATAGAATTTGTGGTCCTTGCTCATGCTTTATTCAGTGCACGTTCGAGTTTCTAGTGTTCTTACTCAAATATTTATAGTTAAGGAAAAATATTGCGAAAATGTTTTAGCATTTTTTAATTAATGACAAATGCAGCCATAATGTGTGTCAACATTGGCTCGATAAGAAAGGTGTAATTAAATTCCGCACATTTTTGCAATAGCGGCAACATACCTAGGTACTCTGTTTTGTTGACATTTGTACATAGGTTCGTTTAACATCCTGTATCCCCATGAAAGCGCATCAATACGGGACGCATGTGAGAATGCACATGTAAACGCTCCAACGACATCTGTTTCTGTGCCCGGAAAGCGGGAACCGATTCGCATCGAGTTTCTTCATCGTTTATTATTGTCACGTTCCTGGTACAGACAGGAAACTGTAATGGGATTTATGTGCTTGAATTTACTGTAAGAATATATCAGGGTCTTTTGGGGAAGAAGGAAATTCTATAAGATATTGAGCTAGTTGGAAAACCAAGTTACGATTAGTTTTGAGTGCCAATTCTCGAAAGAAACGGTGATTCTAGACACACGTTGCCTTCTCATTCTGTCCAGAATCAGGGGTCGGAAACATTATACTATTTCCAAATTATAATGTAACATTTTGTCCACAGGCGACGCCGATATGTCGCTGAAGCAGGGCAGCGGCACCGGCAAAGTCCACTTCGGTGGTTTGGACGATGTGTCCTTGTACGGCACGCCAGTGGAACCAGCGCCCCCTGCGACGGATGCCAAGCAAGGCTTCCTGCGAAACCAGCTGCAGGCCCTCTTCCAGCCCACCGACAACAAACTAGCCATGAAACTGTTCGGGTCTAAGAAGGCGCTGATGAAGGAGCGCATCAGGCAGAAAGCTGCGGGCCACTGGGTCATACATCCTTGCAGTAGTTTCAGGTGAGTCACTTTTGTGTTTGGATTGTGATCAAAGGAAATTGTTCAAGTATTGGTGTGTATTCAGGATTTCTATAACATTATATTCTAATGGAGCATTAGATAATGAAATGGATGTGTTAATTTCGTCTTTGTCTTGAGAAATCATCTATCGTCGACGAAATAAAGTGATGTAGGTCAATCCTTGATCGCCGTTAAAATATAATTAATATGGTTGTTAATTATAATAAATTAACAATTAAACGTAACGCATAAAGAGTTTCCAATAGACCGTACTTTAAAAAGCTGATTTAGGTACTTTGTGAATTAATTATCGGCATTTCAAAACCATTAATGATATTTTTATTTCAATATCGTAATTAATATCGCTTCACGAGGAAAGCTCTTCAGATAATATGTGAAATAACGAGCGATAAACTCATAACACGCGGTTCGATGTTTACTTTTGCAAAGTCTAGTTTATTCCCGCGACTACGTTCGCGTGAAAATCAAGCCTCTCTTTTCCCCGATACATAATTATAATCTGGGTAGCTTGTGCTAGTGTGGTAATGGTGCTAGTGGGCTAGTGAACCGGTTTATCCTAGGCAAGCGTGCTCCACCTTAGGCCGCATCATCACTTAAGAGGAAATACCACGGGCTAGAGAATTGAAAATTAGGTATTTGTAAAATCTATTGCTGTCGCGCGATGCCCGAACACGAACCGCAGAGCGCGATAGAGACAACTGCAGTTTTGACCGAAAATACCTATTAAAAGTACACAAAATCAATGATTCGTAGTCCCCTGATTTCTTCTCCAAAACTTAACCGATTTAACTGCTTTTTCATAAAAAAATAAAGAAAGGCTTTTGCCGTGTTCCTATGTTTTCTATTTTTTATATAATCAAGTCAAATTTGTTTTCTGAATGTTTGAACACAGCGGAAAATCATGCCAATTTTTTAGGTTTTTGAATATTTATATCTCTTTTAATAATAAATTTATGAGAAAAAGGAAAACATAGGGACATGCCAATAGTAGCCATGGATATTTAAAAAAAAAATAATTGATCTACTGGAATTATCCAGGGAGGAAACAGGGGACTAAGATTGTATGGAAAAACGGCCCTTATGTTTCCTCTTAAGATCAGGTGAGTTGCGGCAAACGCAAGCCTATAACAATATAAAAAAATGAAGATCATAAAGCAACGAATGACCCTCGGCAATACTGTAGCTTTCTAACAGTGAAAGAATCTTTGAAATCGGATGAGTAATTTTGGAGATTACCTTCAAACTTACAAATATACAAACTTACGAACGTTACCTCTTTACAATGTTAGTGTAGATTAGTAAGTTTACTATAGTTTAACCGTCTACTATTTTTACACCCGCCATCTTTGACGACTGATCGTAATTTTTAACGTAAACTTAGGCATGTGCGTTTTGTTCGTTCGTTTTGTTCAATGTCAAGTTTTTTTTTCAAGGAGACTTTTTGTTTGTTAATGTAGAAATGATATTTTCAGTTTGATGCGTTATGTTTTAATAACTTGGTGTGCGTTTGTGTTTGCAAACAGGGAATACGTAGAGACCACAGAAGGTCACAAACCTGCTACGGTTTATACTCTAACTGTTAGTTTCACATACATAATTGGGTACTTGACACCAGTAATCAGTTGACATACTTTTTAAGAGCTGTAAAAACGCGATTCCCCGTAGATTTTGTACGGTAATAGAGATGTGACTTATTGGCTAACTCAACTACCTAACTAAAAATACCTCTTCATCCTCGATTGCAACTAAAAATCTAAAAAATTGAGAATTAAACGGGATGACAATACTTCAGAAGTTATCTTGGAGAAGTTGTCAACCGTACTGTATGTAGTGATCATTCGGGTATATTACGCTTTATGAGAAAAATCTATAATTATATTTTTGTCATAGTTTAGGCAAAAAACAGTCCGAAAATGTTAGTTTTAATTCCTAATCTAACAAAAGAAATTTTAAAATTCAATTCGTAGTTTTTAGAGTATTTAATCTGTTTTATAACACCATGAAATAGTAGCCGCCATGTTATTACGTCGTACGGCTGTGTAACAAAAAAAGTGTCAACTGTCAGCCAACTCATCTGCGTATATTGGCTTTGTACTTTTATTATTTTCGTAACCAATGTAATTTTTAAATTATGAAATAATATTTTAATTTATTTAAAATATTTTTTAATTTTTAAATAATACATAATTATCATACAAAATATCAGAGCATTTGTTTACACAGCCAACTGACGTCATGACCACAGAGCAATATGGCATCCACTGCGCCCAGTGTTTTCGTCAAACTACGCGCGAAGAAAATGTATTTAAATGCATTTTGATGACACTTATCGGTTGAACAAACGTATTTTTTTTAGTGTAATAGTAATAGTAATTAAATTTTTTTAGTGCTAATATCACTACAAAATTTAATTGTAATACTTTTCAAGAATGTGCGTAATACCCTATTGTCAGAGATAATAATACCTAATGTTTGATAACAACACTAAATTATGCAATGATTTTTTTTTTTTTTTTTTTCTATTCTATTCTATATACTTATACTATACTTCACGCGTACTAAGGCGGACTTAGGGCGGGTTGCTTCAACTATACTTTACTGACGGGTAATAGTCAAAAATGACGCTAACTATCGTCAAATCAAAAAAACGGGTTGCTTCACAAAATCGTACGTCAAAAAGTTACTAACCGACCAGTCAACGTAATTTCATGTTGTCAAACAGCTACGTCAAACATCAAAATATTATGGAATCTGTTTTTGAATAACTTTGACTTTATGTCATGATAAAACCCGTTACATTTAACGTACGTTAAATGTCTCACGTCATAGTAACTTTTATCCTTAACCGACTGTTTGAAACAACCCGCCCTTAATGTCTTAGGCATTCTCTACCAGTCAACTAATTTCTAATATTAATAGTACTCCACAATATGTAGCTCTACCGATCATAGAAACCCATCACAAAGCAGAAAGGTTAGGTTATTTTACCTGATAAACGTAGCATTTAGTACATCTACCGATCATTTTGTTCAACAGAGCGTTGAGCAAGTGTTGGATGAGTAGTAATAATTATATAGAGCTGTTAACTCTTTGTCAGTTGACATAATCAGTCCAACATACCACAGACAAAAATGCTATTTTCCACAGTCAGTACAGTCAGCGGTACTGACTGTAGAAAATAGTATTTTTATCAGTGGTATGAGTGGCTGAAGGAAATTTAGAGGGAATTCATCTTGTTAATAACGGATGAATATAAGATGTTAGTTTGTGATCCTTTGTGATGTGGCCTAGTTTTGTACCTAATTATACCTAAACGTTGAAAATCTAATCGCAATTATATCTCAGCGACAATGTCAAAAACTTGTCATAAATGTTGGTAAAAGGTAAAGATTGATTGTTGCTCATAAAAGGTACACCTACATAATAAAATCAATAGGTACTTAATTTATTATATTTTTTGTGTGTACCTAAGTAGTTACCTACGTAATAGTAAAGTCAAATCTAAAATTTAATAATAGAAAATGTTTAATAAACTTTTGATATTACAAAAATATTGATTACTTACTTACTTTTGCACTTACCACAATGTATGTCTTTTAAAACAATTTGGAAAAAATACGAAGTATTATTTCAGATAATACTTCATTAAATGCCCTGAAAACAATATACATAATATCCCATGACAACAAATAAACAAAATAAAATAAAAAGAAAATTGTTTTATCATTCTATTTTTTTACTAAAATTAACATAACGTACTCGACATTCTTAAGTTCTTATTTAATGTTACTCTATTATGTTGCTGCCTAGACATAAGACGTGTGTACAGTTGTTTACATAGTGTTATAAGTCTCAACATATTCTATTATATCCTCACAGGTAGACAACATAATAGAAAGGGTTTAAGTAACCATAACAATACATTTAATAACTGGGCTCGGCTAACCTTTTGAAAGTGAAGGTAGCTACTGAGACAATATAATTTATGATCTTGAATTATTTTCGTTAAGTACTTTGATATGGGTAATGCTGTATCTTTATGAAGACTACTGAATAGTGGAAAATTTCTAGGCTTTTATATTTAAAGACGGAATAATCATCATCTTTTATTCAAAACCTAAATAATAATCATAATAATAATACCAGCCAGGGATGCCAGCCCCATACAGGGAAGAAGAAAATATAAGTATCTTACATATTTAATGAATATTTGGTAAAAGCACCCCCCTTCCACTTACCTTAACTCATTTAAAAAAAGAGAAACTTTGGTTAATAAAAAAAACAAAAGAAGAGTGTCGGAAAATGAAAAATGACGACTTCTAACAAAATGTCATTAATAAGATGTAGTAAATAGACCGCTCATAGAAATTCTCACGTAATATCACGCCTGATATAGGAAGTAATTTCCATAGGTTGTTGCGCCGGCCCCGCCTGCCTGACCTTCACAGTGTGGTTCACGTTCAGCAATCCGTTACACTAAACCACAGTAAACGGAGCTAATATTTCCATACCAACTAGATTTTTGTGACTCACTCACATCTGTTTTTTGAAAGCCATTTACTGCTACACTGGGTATCAAATCAAAATACTTTTTAAAGCAAATGATGAAATTACACGTAATTATGTAAGTAGTTTTGATAAAAATAAATAGGTACTCTGTTTTAATATTATTGATTATGTTTTTCTGCCTATTTCTTTGGGAAAAGGCGTAGGTACCTAAATTAACGTTCAAATACAAAAATATAAGGTACCATTGAGGATAATATCATTGTCAAAGTCAAAGTCAAAGCATTCATTTCAATTAAACCATTTACAGGCACTTTTGAATTGTCAAGGAGTCGGTCAGTTAGTCAGAGAGTTGAAGCTAGTTGCTCGTTCCAAAACGTAGGTAGGTCTCTATGGAGAAGAACGAGCAAGAAACTCCACGGACACTCTTTTAAATCAAGTTTTTTACAAAGTCTGGTTACATGATTCTTGTTGCTTCTATATGTGAAAACTATGAAGGCAATCTAACAATACAAAACACAAAAAAGAAGCAAGATAAAGTCCATGGCAGATAAGAGCTGACCAATCTCTACTGACAGCGCCCGTTCACGAACATGACGCGTGAATCAGCACCATTCAGCTCAACAATGCATGATAATACTCCCAACCGCCATGTTGATTTTTGTCAAACATATAGGTATTAATATACTTAGTAAATGGCTCCATGGTATTCACATTTACAAAATTTAAATAATGCTGCTAAATTATACAAAACTAAGGTTTCCAATGTATATTATTGTATATTGAGGGATAATACCTGTCACCTACTTATTTTCCGTAACTAGGTGATTATATGAATCACTCAATAAAAACATGTTGTAATAACCACGTTAATTATAGACACAATGAAAAGTTCAACAGAAGGCTTAGCCACAGAAAACCACTGGAAGAGGAAAATTCTCTTAACAATATTACATTTACATAGAAAATAATCAATTTATAAACAATAGAAACCGCATAAGCATAATATGAAGTAAAAAAACACATCAGTTTTGAAATAAACACCCACTTTTGTCAGTCATCATCACACCTAACCTTTATACACGTATGTAATTGCAGATATTTGTCAAATCAATAAAATGGTCATTAAGTTTGCTAATCAGACTACACTAATAATAGGTACCAATAGAAAAGATTTAATTTTTGACGTGATAACGTCTTATAAATCGATGAACACCAGCTACACGCACGAAAGAGTGTCACGTTTTGCCTGAGCCTGAGCACGCAAGCGAGAGCGCGGAACAAGCGAGAGCGCGGAACAAGCGAGAGCGCGGAACAAGCGATAGAGAGGCACGATCAGCCGAAACAATAAGCTCCGCCCACCTAGACGGAAGCCATTATTTGCTTATGTTATATATGTTAGCCATTATGTTTCTTTACGACGTTATCACGTAAAACTATCGTCCGTAAACCGACTTTACAGACAACCAATGTTTTAGACATACAAAAAAATATTAACACACAAAAAAAAAGTCAATTAATGTATTTATGGACTTGACCGAATTTAATAAATATTGTTTAAGAATCTACGTTATCCCTGAGTGCTATAGGGCTATATTTTAATTATCAAAAAAAAAACGATCCTCAAGAAAATTCTCGCAGACGAAGTCGCGGGCAAAGTTCTACTTACAAACACATAAACTTAGAAGTAATTCTACTTGCGAGTAAACACAGCATCATCATCTGCCTAGCCTTTTCCCAAATAAGTATATTGGGGTCGGCTTCCAGTCTAACTGGATGCAGCTGAAAACCAGTGTTTTACATGGAGCGACTGCATATCGGACCTGCACAACCCAGTTACTGGGTAACACGATATCCCTTGGTAAGACTGATTGTCAGACTTTCTGGCTTCTGACTACCCATAAGAAGAGATCTGCAAAAGATCTACAAATCCCCAAAGATCCACAAATGACAGCCGGGACCAACGGCTTTACGTGCTTTCCGAGGCACGGAGGGAACTCGGTATAAAAGGGATGGTCACCCATTCACAGACTGACCGCGACTAGCGAAGCTTAACCTTTGACCGATCAATCTGTCCGGCTTTTACTTAGCCACGAGGTCCACACACACACAGCACCACAAAAACAGCACGAACTGAAAATTGAATGTTACTAGAACTGAACTCACAAAGGCCGTATTGTAAGCCTAATTCGGACTTGTAATTAGGCCGCTATTGCAAATTCCTATAAAGGAGAAAAGCTTGTTAACTATGCTAGGGAAACTTCGCAATTAAATCCGTTAACGAGCTTTTAGCAAATAGATTTAAATCCATCTTGCAGTCTTCTTAGTGGGCAATACGATTTATTTTAAGACAAAAACTATTTTAAAATATGCCTTGTAGTTGGCTTTGAATATTGATACAGATTTATTGTTCATTAGGTCTTATCGAACTCCGTTTGTACACACAATTTGTGTATTTTTAAATTACTTTTACTTCTAAATACTAAAAGCAGAACTTATTCAAATTCAGTTTTTTTTACATTTTACGTTGATTAACAAACATTTTGGCCAACGTTAAAACATGGAAACTACATTAAAAATTCAAAACATCGAACATGAATAAATATGATCTGTATTGAAGCTACGAGATAAACATTAATCATTCATGCAATTAGCACTCATTTTGATATCTATGTCACTGTTATTTATGCCTACAAAATATTTTATAACTAATCTGTGCTACGCTACGGATAAAAAAGGCTTACTGAAGATTCGAAACTGTAGATTCTTAATTTTTAAAACTTTCAACGAGTAAAAAACTGTTGTTCTACAACCTGCAGCCTGGGCGGAAGACGGATTTCGTTCAGTGGAAGTTTCTATCTGACTGTACAAAACAGCTTTTATATTGGTGTCCGAATTCGGACACTGTGTCCGAATATATTGTGTCCGAATCTTGAGTAGCCAAAACCAATGTAAAAAGTGCAATGACGTAATGATGTTATTAAGGCGACGATATACGCCGGCGACCTTGAGCGACCAGAGAATCGTATGCGCTGCGTCCAAAACTCTCTAAGTTTAGTCGAAAAAATTAAATAAAAGATCATCATCATCATTTCAGCCGAAAGACGTCCACTGCTGGACATAGGCCTCCCCCAAGTGGCGCCACATTGACCGGTCCCGTGTGACTCGCATCCAGCGGATCCCCGCAACCTTTACCAGGTCATCGGTCCACCTAGTGGGAGGCCTTCCAACGCAACGTCTTCTGGTTCGCGGTCGCCACTCTAGAACTTTTCGGCCCCATCGGCCATCCGTTCTGCGAGCAATGTGCCCTGCCCACTGCCACTTAAGTTTGGCAATTCTTATATTCTTAGTACCAATAGTGCAGTATTGATACAACTTCCTTATCTACTGAAGTTTCACGTAGTAGTTTCTGCCACAGTAAATCATACGACACCAGATCATACGCTTTAAAAAGGTTCAGGAAGCACGCGTTAACAAGCGTCTTTCTGGACGTGTAATACTGGACCGTGTGTTTGAGAAACAGTATGTTGTAACAAATCTACTGGTTTTTATATAAATAAAAAGCTAAGTAGACTTGCACATGTAAAATTTAATAAATTATAAAAAGATGGGATGACTATAAAAACAGTAATATATAAAAGACTTAACGCACTCTACGCACTGTAGTAAGGCAGCGTCGCCTAGGCTCCAGCCTGGCCGGCAATCTGGATCGGACCGAGGAAGGACTGGCGCGGTCAGCTCCAAGCTCTGGGACGGAGGTCCCAGGCGGTCCTAACAGTAGGATCCGCCCTGGGAGCAGCAGGCACGCGTCAGCTCGACGGCTCGATTTAAGACTGTTACCGACTCCCGGTTGTGGACTGGTAGACTTTAATGATATGATGAGGTGTTGCTCTTTAGAAACCAAATCTCGACTCCCTGATCATCTGTCAGCTCCCTTATATAGTCCGCTCCTTCCGAATTTTCATATTTTCTAAATATGATTTTTCTTCTGGCTTGTCCGGGAGGCTGGAAGTCGTCAAACCTGCGCGCGAGACGATTCGTGATGACTCTTGAAAACAACTTGTAGACATGGCTCAGAAGTGAGATGGTCCTATAGTTCTTCAGCCGGGCATTGTCGCCCTTTTTGAAGAAGAGGACCACCACACCTCTGCACCATGCCTGTGGCGTTTTTCCCTCGAGTATGACGGAATCAAACAGCTTCTGAAGGGCCTTAAGTACCGGTTTTCCACCCGCTTTCAGGAGTTCGGCCGTAATCCCATCATTGTTGTTTTTAAGCTGTTTCAGAGCCATCCTAATCTCGTACAGGCTGACGTCCGGGATGTCTTCGGTATAGTGTCGGGTTAGTCTAGCTCTTGGGTCGTTTGCTAGATCTACAACGGGTTTACTGGTTGACGTGTACAACTGCCCATAGAATCTCTCGATCTCCCTCAGAAGCTCCGGTTTGGCGGACACAATCCTGCCATCGTTGGTCTTCAGTTTCGTGAGCTGGCTCTGCCCAATAGCCAGATCCCTTGCAAATACCTTGGAGCCTTTATTCCGCTCAATTGCGTCTTTAATACGTTCTGTATTAAAGCGGCGGAGGTCGCTCTTCAAGGATTTAGAGATCCGTCAATAAAAGACAGTATTCTTTAACTTAAAAAAGAAGGCATATACTAAAAGATAGATAATAAAATCGTCTATAAGATAGTAAAAGTTTCGTTTAAATATTCCTGGTAGATTTTGTGTGATTATCAACGCGTCAGACACAACTTCACGATTTAATTAAACTATTTTATATGAATTTAATCAAAAATATTCACATTTTAAATGATTAAGAGAATTTTCTAGTTTAACATATATTTTTTTCGAATCATTTACACTGTGTAGCAGTTTGACGAGATTGTCAGTTTAAAATCTGCAAAAGTCGCTTGTCAGAGCGAAGAGCGAATAATCTAAATTGACATGTATGATGGTTGTGTGAAAGGTAACATACATAGCTTTCTAGCAATAGATTATAATGTCTGTAAGTAATTGGGTTCCGTTAAGTGAAATCCAAGTTGTTATTTATCGGACGGTGACGTCAGTCCGACATCCGACAGCTTCCGGTCGCTTTGCTGTCTCGATTAGATACCGTCATTCGATCGAGCGATTTG
Organism: Charanyca ferruginea; assembly: GCA_947361185.1. Taxonomy (NCBI): domain Eukaryota; kingdom Metazoa; phylum Arthropoda; class Insecta; order Lepidoptera; family Noctuidae; genus Charanyca; species Charanyca ferruginea. Next base: position 11,908,175 of record OX376069.1, read on the forward strand.
TTACTTGATATCGAATTAATGCAGTCACTGGCGCCTTCGAAGTTTAAAATTATTTTTCTTTTTAAATCTTCAGTCTGCTTACGGAGTCTGTATGAAAGGAGATCAACCTGATCATCTAATGAGGTTGATCTTGAAGGGCTGAGGTTGAATTTGTATTTATCTGTAAAAAGTTTCTGTTGGTTAAAATCAGAATGTTGACCTTGGCATCCGTTATTTATCCGTTCGCACCAAATAATCCACTTCTCTCGATAAAATTCAACGTGCAGGTATCACTGCTTCTGAATTATACTTACATTTCTACTTGGTATATTTTTCAATCACCTTCGTGCACCTTTTTCTCAAAAGACTAGGCTGAAGTGAAAAATACTATTGTTTATTGTTGTTGGTGTTAAAAAAACGTCGCCCCACACTAGGATTTTTTTTATTTCTCCGGTGTCGTAGGTACGTTTACAAACATCACATACAGTCACATACACAAACAGCCCGACCCGGAACAATAATCTGTACATCATACAAATATTTGTTCCGTGCGGGAATCGAACCCGCGACATGCCGCGCAGCAGTCAATCGGTCAACCACTGCGCCAACTGTGTCTATAGTATTATGGTATCACATATTTCACTAGTTATGTGCAAGTGATATCTTATTCGTTTCACGTGTATTAGAGGGAATGCCATCATCTGGGCAGAATCTGTGCTGTTTGTGTAATTGAGAAATTCAATAGACAAATACCACAATTAAATAAATGTCAAATACAAAAACCTTTAATATCAAAAATAAACCAAATTCAAACGTTTATGTATTGAGTAGATTCGTTTTAGAATCATAGAAATATAAAAAACAGATCAGAATCGTTTCGCAAGACATGCCCACAATAAAACAAAGGGCAATTTGAAGAAACAAATGCTGCATGAAAATGTAATAGACGTTTGTTATTTGATTGATTTCTGAAGAAAATATGACGCGTCATTGATTTCTGATGTAAATTGTTTGAAAATAAAACTCAATTACTTACAGAGAAAAAACAAAAGTGGGTACTTAATGTAAATAAAAAAAAGGTGAACAGTACAAAAGTAAAACTTCACTTGCAAGATGCCGTGAGTTCGATGCCATACCTGTTGTACGATTGATGAGAACTTTCCAACCTGACCGTTCAACCACTTAACACTGTCACCGCCACCCATATATATAGAAATAGAAGTAAATTAAATGTTTAGCAATTAAAAAATTTGGTGAGCCACAAAAAAACAGCATTTAAATAATTTGGTCGGCATACAAAGATTTTGTTTGCAATTAAAAAAATCAGGCAGCAATCCTTGTTCCGCAAATAATTTTGAAAATGGTCAAAAATTAAATCATAAATAGGGTGCTTACAATAACATGAGTTTGCATAATAAACATTCAATCCGGAAAATAGATCCTTGATCAGCAATATTTCATGATTGATCAGCAGAGAAAACATGTCTATATGCAGTGTATTTGATTGGTATGCATATTTAAAACATGGTGAGCAAAATAACTAATTGGATTGCGTTTTTGCTGAGTCGAGTGACAAAATCAATCTTTAGACAATAAAAAGTTAGTAAAAAATCGAAACGGGTAGGTTAGGTTAGGTTAGAACTGTTACCACACAACGGACCAGATGTCTTTTTGCTACTTTTATATGCAGCTGAAAATGAATTTTTTTGCTTACCCTCTGAGTGCTCACCAAAATTTCATTAAACAGGAGCAGCTCATTACAGTTTATATAATCAATATGCTGTAAAAAATTATTACAGCCATCCAGAATGACATAAATTGCTGATTGATTTTGGAATGTTTGCTGGCCATGAGTTGCTGATTATCTATTTCTGCTCACAGATTATATTTCTCTGCTCATAAAAATACGAATACTATGCTAACCATTTAAATAACACCCTATGGAAATTTTCAATGCAGTAGGCCGAGCGGTCTGCTGACGGCCGCACCTTTGCCTGTTTGCTTTTACTAACAGGCCATGCGATCTGCGACGACATCGCAATTTCATTAATTTTTTAGTGAGTGGCCTACTGCTACAGAACATTTTACCTAAAGATGCAGGGCGCCGGCGGCGGCCCATACGTTCCGCTGATCTCGCTCAGTGCAACAAATAGATCGCGTACCTACCTTACGCCCCGTCGGCGAACCGTATGGCGATGAAAGATGATTAAAGCCACAAAAAAAGACGTCAAATAAACTACAATCCTTTTCAGTACAAATAAAATCACAACGAATACAGACTAGCGAGTACAATGAGTACCTACACTGCCATTAATAAAATCAACAAAGTAACAATGTTCATCAAAAGCTATTGGCTGAACAATGGGCAGCGTGCGCTTCGCATAATGACCGGACAATGCATGACAACAACTGTATCCACGTTTGCCGCTCAGAATCTAGACCAGACTAAAAGTCACGAACGAGAAAAGAACTGAGGCAACAGAAACGTCAAATCGTCATCTGCCTAACCTTTTCCGAACTATGCTGGGGAAGCCTTCCAGTCTAACCGAATGCAGCTGAATATCAGTGTTTTGCATGGCGCGACTGCCTATCGAACCTCCACAACCCAGTTACTGGGTAATACGAGACCCATAGGTCGAAGACTGGTTGCCAGACTTTCTGGCTTCTGACTACTCATAACGACTGCCAAAGATCTACGAATGACAGGGATCAACGGCTTTACGTGCTTTCCGAGGCACGGAGGGAACTCAGTATGAAATAGATGGTCATGTATCAACAGACCGATCGCGGCAAGCGTAGCTTAACCTTCGATCGATCGTTCTGTACGGCTTTCGACTTAGAACGTCAATTACTAATCCATATTAAGCGTAATTTGTCAAGTTTTCCTCTGTTTCTTTTTATATTAATACCTGCGTGTGATGAAAAGAAGAAAATATGTTTGCCCTTAAATGGTATGTTCCAGTTTTTTCCAGGTTATATTACGCGGGTGTTATTGGAGGCAGGTGCCTCAAAGTTTGTTTTTGTTTTCGGACACAGTTTGTGGCATAGAATTATAATCGTAGGCACCTTCTGGTTTGTTCTGTATTCTGTGGACAATCAGTTTTCCACGCAGAAACAATCTCATTGGAAGGAGATCCAACCGGTTAGGAATGAGCAACTCTAGATTCCAATATCAAAGGTTTGTTCTTTGGAAATTATAGGCCACGCGTTTGTACAGATAGACAATTGTACTGGTTGAGCAAAGTGGTATATTAAGTTTTTCCATTCGGAATTTTCCCATACCTATTCTGAAGTCAAAAACTAAGCTGGTGAAATGTAGTGTGGTGCCGGCCGCGAATAGTACCACCCCATTTCTACCCGTGGGTGTCGTAGAAGGTGATAGAGGGATATTGACCAGAGGATGGGCAGCAGCGTCCTTCTGTGTACTGTAACACCTACTGCGATCGCCAACATGCATCGGCCAAGCATGTCAATTACGGCTTAACCATTCCTTGGGGAAGACCTATGCCCAACAGTGGGCATCTAAAGGTGAAATATGATGGTGAAATGAAAAAATACGCACCTATTGTAGACCTCTGCATACCTGTTTTAGAAATATAGACAAGATCACGTTATATTATGTTTAAAGATAAGACAGTCGGCTGATTAAAATAATTTATAGATACTTTAAGCACTCTGTCTTTGTTAAACACGACACGAATGCAAAGCGGTGCCACTCACTAAAACTTGTACTCCAAGAATTTATTGGGAAACTCCCAGGCTGGTACTTTAAGTACTTAAGTTAAAATATAACCCGCACTTTAAGATGTGTGAACTTGCTAAACTTTCCACCGAAAGAATACTTCAACAAGTAAAACAAAATTTGCAATAAAGGATTAGACTTTTTTCGTACAAACTTTAACTTTTCTTTTAGCTTTGAAGTTCATTGACATACGTATAACTTAGACTACCTATTGATAGGTCTCCGGAGACCTATCTATAATCTAGGCTTATTATGTAGGTACCTAGGCAAAAAAGCTGTAAAGTCCTCGGTTCCGTCAATCCAGTTATTTAGTTGCTTTTTCAAGCAGAAAAAATAATGTTTATCGCGACTAGACTAAGCTGTCCTTTTCTTGGCGCAATTTATATAAAAAAAAATTTTTTCTTTAAGACATATCCCCGCACTAGGAATACCTCCTGTATCGTGGGTGTGTTTACAAACATAGAAATACACATACACAAACAGCCAGACCCAGAACAGCTATCTGTAGGCCATGGAATTATTTGTTCCGTTTGGGAATCGAACCCGTGACATTCGATTTAGCATTCGATCTCAGCCACTGCGCCAACCGTGCCGTTATCAATCATTCAACTAACCTAAAATTAATTGAATTTAAAACCTAAACAAAAGAAGCTCAACCAACAATTGGAATTATCTCGTATTTACCAGTAAAGTATTCAACCAATCCTTCAATCCCGACAGCGGCATGTAAACAGTGGGTTCCCATTACGCTGTTCCAACAGCCGTCAGCCGTCAGAGGCATCGTTTAACCACAAATTGAATCGCACCTGATCGAGTCTGGCTACACCTGAGTCGTACAATAGCGCTCAAGTTCCGCCTCTGGTTGTCATTTGCGCATGATTGCTTGAGACACCTTCATACGACACCTGAGACGAACATTGATAGCTATAATGTCACGCCAATTACTAGCAATAACCCTTATGGAGCTCTTAAACGAGCCATCGTTTTCTAACAATGTGTGGCTGCAATACATTGCCAGTAATGTTTTAAATATGGCCCGGGCATACTTGAAATGTTTCTGAAATTCTCGGTAATATTTTCAGTGTGGCCCAGCCACTCCGGCAAGTATTACAACAACACTTTTTATATGAACTCTCCACGCACCATATTTTTCGGTACTCCATCGTGGACACATTTTTCCGAAAATATTGTGGTTGAAATACATTGCCAGTAATGTTCGAAGTAGGTATTGCCGGGGACTGTAACTACTTTGCTTAAGCTTCAAGTATAAACTTAATAATGATGGATTAGATCTAAGATATACCTACATAATAATATTGTAGATTGGAAAGTAGTTCAAAGTAATTTCTTGCAAATGGACCGTAAAACACGAACATAAACTTAGTACTCTTGTGACTAGTGACGTAACATTATAATTAACTCAATATCATTTGTACTTTGTTATATTGCTCGCTCAGGCACATGACCGCGAGACGAATGCGAGGAGCAATGAAGAAATTACGCTGATATGTACTCAAACCTTTTGCATTGAAGTTCAATTTTAAGTGTAAAATACGTGTGGAAAAATGCTGTTTCGTTTAAAAACACACCCATTTTAATGGAGTTAAGTAAATAGATATTGATTTTTCATCAGATTGTTTAACGAGCCTGAAAACACGGACGATTCGTATAAAAACTGAAATTCATGTCTGTTTCAGACAAAAATATGACTCCCAGTGCGGGGTAATCCGTTTGTGTTTTTTTATTACATATTGGCTGAATACACCGACTTTAGTTAAATAAAAAGTATGTATTAACAATGCTCGTCATTTGGTTGTTTAAGGAAATAGGTTAGGTTGTAGGTACAAAAGTTGTAATTATGCACAGTTGCAGACAATAACGACTAGAAGGCTTTGTTTATCGAACAAAGTCTGTGCAATGTTACATCAATAGAATGTCTTCACAGGTCTGATTTCGAAGCGTCCACGCCACACTGTAGGTAGGAATAAAACAGCTCACTATCGGGTTACAACAGAACTTAAATCAAGGGCGAACGCAATAACAAATGGCGCTACTAGGAAATGAAGAAATTGCTTATCGATATTGTTTCCTACATGGACCGTATCGCGAGTAATGTTTTATAAACATTAACCGTATGAGAAGCGCGGACAATGAGAACTCAGTAGCTGAACAAAGGTCTATGACTCGACTGTACCTAAGTTACAACAGTCGTGTATTTTCTCTAGAATAACCGAAAGAATACACAAAGGTACATTACAGTACATAATGCGTTTGTTCTCATTGTACAGGGGTTTAAAATATTAAGGCACGGAGTCCGTAGCCCACCGTTACGTAACCGGTATAACAGGGAGAGCCAAATTATGATGCTTCAGTGTTTATGATGCCTTTTCACGGTTAGAAGATTGCCTCATGAAAGTGTGCGGGAGGCATCTTAAGAATTTAAACATGAACAGTGACATATATGTGTTCAAGGAGCAATTAGATCTATTGATGTGTATGTAGTTATTGTTTGTAGAACTGTAACAAACCGACGGAAATCATTCATTACGATTATGATTCTGTGCTCTCATCTTACTAGAATCATTGACTAATCCTCCAATCAAAACAGTTATGACTGCATGCTGTTTAAGATTTCTCTAAGTAATTCTCTGACGAAGAATTCATGGATTTAGATCCTTATCTAAATGGACGTAAATCACGGGAGAACATAAAATGTTATCAAAGTTTATGGGAAACTTTATTGATGACTTCCTTGTACATTATACTCTTGTGGGTCACGTACCAGGGGACCAAGGAACTTTATAATATGCCATGATTACCTATGTAAGTACTTACTGCTATTGTGAGCTTATGTGACTACTTCTTAACCGTTTCCGCACAATCACGTACGTAGTCATATTGATTCAACATTTTGAGATTTATATCCTAAGATTTCATAGAACCATCTCCTTTCTACCTAATCTGCCCAACACGCGCTTTAAAAAGCATTTAAATATTTATATTCCGCCATAAATACATAACGCTCATAAGACTGCTCAACTTAAATGGGACTGGGCAGGACAGTCTGCGGCATGCTGGACAAACTGTGAGCTCAGATAACACAGAACTGGTGCCCCTGAGACACTAAGACAGGGTCGCGGCAGGCCACGAAGCAGATGGCGGGACGAACTGAACGGATTTCTCCAAAACTGTGTGGAAAGAAGCCCAAGATCGGGAAAGATGGACGGCATGGAGAGAGGGCTTTGCCCAAGAGTGGAAAAGTGGGCCTAGAACAGGCTAGCAAAAATAAAATAAATAAATAAAAACATAAGTAATGTAATCTGTTGAAATGGAAATAACGGAGCTAGTGTCTAATTTAAAGTAGTTAAACAACACAAACAAAATCATTTATCAAACTTTGAAACGTCACGCGAGCACAGAACATAAGAGCGTGTTAAAGAAAGGAGGTTGTCAAGAAGTAGTACCTACGCATAGAAACAATAAAATCGTTCATCTCATATTCCATCATCAGTTCCTGGACGCAAAACCATTGCTTCGGTGAACATCTGGTGCTTTGGCCGGGGCGGTTCTTTGGTTAGGTGTTGACATGTTGCACCTCAAAATCCTTTTTATTTATGTTCTGATAATAGGTTTGACCTCTGTATGCAAATAAACATGATTTTACTGTGAGTTTTCTCCATATGATATACAGACAGATCACTGCGTGATTGCTATTCAACTATTAATATCCGGAGTTCGATTTTACATCCTGTGAAACTGTGCCACACTGATGAATATTTGATTAAAACGCCAAAGAGACAAACGGTGATGGGTACCAGCGAAACACTGGAAATTAATCTTGGGAAGTATGTCTGTATCTACTAGTGATCGATTTTACAGTATATGTAAAGGTATATAGGGGAATATTATTTGTCATGGCATCGCACAGGTTCAATTTACTGAACGTCTCCTCTTTTCTGTTGTATTTTTTTTTTTATTCATGAAAATTTCTGACATTTCCGGTATTTTTTTCAAATATTTTCTTTATAATACAAATGATGTCCTGACCAATTTCGCATCAAAAAAAAATCGGTAAAATCCAGTCGTTACAGTTGCTTTTGAGATAATGAGTGTTGAAGATAATTAAATAAATTATTTTATTTATTTATTTAATGTTTTTACAGAAAACTTAATTATTTCAATTTTACCTTAAAAAAATGCACCACAGAGGCACATTCTGCTATTTTCTCCAAAGCATTCAACAAAAAGTTCTCTACTCGTCTGTTATATTTCTTCTCCAAGGATTGCAGACTCCTTGTAACAAGCATAATCCATAAAATCAGATAGTTCATCTCTTGAATAAAAGAAATAGCCACATGCACCTTAACAAGCTGGCGGGAAAACTACTTACCTATTTTTCCAAACCGGAACAATATGACCCCCTAGATTCGTAGAAGAAAAATATCGTAATAGGTCTTTACCGAGTATTGCGATGGCGTTTTTTTTTATTTCGTATGCAACAAATGGCGATCTATGTTTGACATAATGAGCAACTCTATTGGTTGGCATCACATAAAGTGATCAGTGCTATTCTGTTACAATCTACCTCGGTGAACACCTAGGTGAAGTGAGCTGTCATCCGCCCCGATGCTCGGGATTTACAAAGCACTGCAATCGGATGACAGCACACTTCACCTAGGTGTTCACCGTGGGAGATTGTAACAGAATAGCACTGTTGAGAGTATTAATCTATTCGATCGCGTTAACGTAAACGTTCGCTTATATCCATCTGTATGGAATAATTGTGTTTTTTATTGTTGCCACTAGACTGCGCTGTTCCAGTTTCAGTACAAATTGAAGTCCCAGAGGGCCTCAGAGGGCCGAGTGTGAATTTTTATTCGAACTCGATCGCGTTAACGTAAACAATCGCATATGTCAATTTGTATGGAATAATTGTGTTTCCTATTGTTGCCACTAGACTGCGCTGCTCCAGTTTTAATACAAATTGGAGTTTACGTTAACGCGATTGAGTTCGAATAAAAACTCACACTAGACCCTCAGAAGGAGGCTCCGGTAAGCGCTCTTTCAAATCCACTCACTCTGATTTTGACACAGTTTATTATAGACGTCAACGTAGAGACATGTGTTTATTGCCATGGATTTGGGGATATTTGTAATATGGAGAGTGATGAATAAACTATTATAGAATACATAGTCTATAACTATTCTAGTTCATAAAGCTTTATGTCCATTTACGTTCTTGCCCAACTACTCATACATGCACGTGAATTTAAGAGGTACCTATTGAGAAAATGAACGTGAAGTTATATGCATGCCTAATGCATAGGTAAACATAGATACATCGACTATTATTCTGCACGTGCGCAAACGCAGATTGATTAAAAGTATCGAATGCTGACGTCACTGTCATTGGGTGTAGGTACTGCTGCGTCATACACGTGATTATGTAATTTTCTTGCTACTGAAGGGATAAGTATTGCATTATAAATAAATTATCACATAAATTAAATTAAATAAACACACACACACTTCGCGTCTCATGACTCATGTATAGGTACGAACCTAACGACTTACTAATTGATTTATTTAGATTAAACAAATAATATTCTAGTTACTTATTAACAGTATTTACAAAACAAACAAAAAACCGATCAGTACCTACCCTTATTGCATACATATCGATTCAGAGAAGAGTTCATCACTGACATAAAAAAGAGTTAATCTATATATTTACTTCTATCAGTACCTATACCTACATATATCTACTTTTGACTACAAACATCAGCCAATAGCCCTTATGACCAGTTTAATTTGTGCTTATTTGTGCTTTGGTTGGTAGGTTAGTACTTGTGACCTATTTAAAAACTTTTGCTTTGTGGAGATTCCTATACCTACTTATGTAGGCAGTTTCGAACAAAAATATTTAGTAGTGAAAACGTTTTTGTCCCAATTAGGGTTTTAACTGAAAGTCAGTTAAAAGGAAGTTATTTATTTATTACCGATTAAGTTTGAACCGGTTAACAGTTTGACTGTAACATATACACAATATTGCCGCGTTGTATAGCAATGCTGATTCTTTAAACTAAGAATAAGTGAAGTGAACCAAGTGAAGAGTCAGCCAGCCACTTCAGGATGGCTTTATTGCTTTTACTCCCACAGAATTAATAACAGAAATTATAGATCCTCGCTTATCGTTTAACCGCATGCTTCGAGAAGACTATACCTACGTATTTTCAGACCTCACACCTAACAGTTTCGGTACAATAACCGTTGCTTCCTAGTAGGTCTACCTAGCCAGCGAACACAGCCAGCAGACGAATGTAGCCTGCATAATACAATCCATGTGGATCAATATCGTGTGCGCCGTACTTGGTACATGCACTGCTCATGAATCGCTGAACAATGCCGACTGAAACTAATGTAATTGAATTTGAAATCGCATCTAATTTGTTAACGAGCATATGTTCAGAAATATTTTTGTTCAGAATTCATAATTAAATTTGATTTTGTGGACGTATCTTGTAAATAGTAACTCTCCCTACTTTGTATATTTTGTTTGTATAATATGTATTTATTATTATATTTAAATTTTGTACCTAAATTTTCTGCATCTTTGTCCATGTTTTGTCTCTGCATCACCCTAAGGTTGACTAGTAGAAAATGCGTAAGACATTAAGTCTATCTTTCTACATTGTGTTTATTACATTCTGTGCATAAAGTTTCAATCAATCAATCTATATATAAATTTAAAAAAGCGAAAGTTCACTCACTCACTCATCACGAAATATCGAAAATCGTTTGATGTATAAATATGAAATTTGGCAGAGAGGTAGTTTATAGTTAGTAGACGTCCGCTAAGAACGGATTTTTCGATAGATTGAGGAGGTCTAATGGCTCTCGCAAGAAAACACCGGGAACGAAGTCGCGGGCAGCAGCTAATAAATAATATATATAAGTTCTTCAAGTGTACACACGGCTACACATCAAGCTATACATTTCCAGTTAATGCTGATCTCGCATTGTATAGGATTTCCGTACAATGCGAGGTCAGCTTATACTGGAAATGGATAGCTTGATGTGTAGCCGTGTGTACAAGTAAAAGTTCTAAAAGCTTGAGCATGGTACAGCAAAATGATAATAATAACAAAAAAGCCTATAATTGTCCCACTGCAGGGCAAAGGCCTCTTCTCATACAGAGAAGGCACGAGCACTGATCACCACGTGCGCTCAAGGCGGATTGGCGATATCAGACTTATTTATTTCATTTATTATTTTTACAATTTTAGGAAAGCTTACAGACTAACACACGTAAATTGTAATAAAAAGTAACTACTGACAGTTGCTATTACAAGCTTCCACATATAGATTACAATGTTATGAAATAAGATCAAGGAAATAAGAAAAAAAAAGGTACCTATGGAAAAATAGGTGTATGCCATAATAAACGGCGAACATTCTCCCATCAAAATATTCTTTACTCAGAATTTTACTGATTCGTAACGCACTCGTGCAAAATAAATCGATGTCTAAATACAAAGCTAGATTGTTAAATAATATTGCACTGCGTAGGTATACAAAAAGCGTTTCGCCTGTAATTTGTTGTGGTGAATGGTACTTGTAATAATGGTCGTAATCTTAGGTTATTTTGATTAGTGCGAACTTCGATCTGCGAAGATAAATTTTACGAAGTAAATCGGGACAATCGATTGATCCATTTGCATTTTAATTATAGATCCAGGTTGTCGTGATTGCCCAGTGGTTGACCAATTTGACTGTTTCAATTTCATTTGTATTTTCTTGTACATCACTGACATCGATGAAGAAAAACATCGTGAGGAAACCTGTGAAGATAAACAAGGAAAACATATTTACGTTTATACATAAAGTAAGCCTAGTAATATGTTGTGTAAAACTTCATACCAGAATATAAAATTAACCCAATTTATATTAATGTGTGTACTTGGTATTTTTCCCCTGTCTATGTCCAATCAGAAATTTTAATACGAATTGAAAATAGCTAGTAGTAGGTAATCAATTACCAACGGCATAGGTATAAGGCATGGTCACCTATTATTTATGTATGTACGATCAATTTAGATTAGAAGTTACCCATGCATGTGTACCAAGACACAGTTATATAACAATCGCTGTAGGTAAACCACAAATTAACCACATCATTGAGTTTGCCCACTAAAAAGTGATATTATTATTATTAGATACTTGCTTTAACCCGCGATTTCGTCCGCGTAGATGTCGGTTATCGTGGGTGCAGACGAAGTCGCGGATAAAAAAGTAGGACATGTCCTTCTCCAGAGTTCAAGCTATTTTCTTACCAAATTTCATCAAAATCGGGTCAGCTGTTTCATCGTGAAAGCGTAACAGACAGAGTTACTTTATAATATTAAATATGCGCATTTATAACAATATTAGTATGGATTAATTAATTTACTTCACATATACTTCCATACATTATACAAGACATTAAAACCATATAAAACACATACAAATAATCAACAACAAATAAATTACACATTACAATTACATAATGTCAAGCAATAAAATTAAATTAAATCCAATATAATTAAAATAACACACATTAAAACAATCAATAACAAAATTAAATTATCTCTTAATGGTTTTTATAACGCCACTTTTCTAAGACCATATTGCACTAAACTTTCGTACTTACATAACTAGTATTAGTATCTATATCTATACAAGAGAAACCATATCGATACTTAGATAATTATCTAACTTCTCGAACATTACGCACTATCTCCCGACTCATCTCGAAAGTCACTGCTGTCAATAAGTTGTCCGATATAACTGTAGCAATAAGTTTAATCAAATATAGACTGAGAAAAACCGATTAAACACACTGAAGTGGAAGATTCGTCCAACAGTTTCGATGGCATACGGCCATCTTGGTCCACAGGACCGCGACGGGCGGCGTGTCATCCTGTAGAGGTGGACCTCTCCGTTTCTCTTAGTCTATAATGTATAACAATACTCACGTTTCGTTAAATAATAAAATAAGTCTAACAAATATATAAGTATTTGCCTTCTTTCACACCGCACACGTACAAGAACACACTATTATAAATGCACTTACGAGTATACGCACACACACAGAGATAAGTACACCAGTACATTAGTGTACTTATCTCTCCAAGCAGTTAATATTGAAATGTATGGTACCTAACTCACTTGGCGACGGTTTGGCGACGCCGCCAAACCGTATTAACTGCTTGGATACGTAGCCGGCGACGTCGCCATGGCATCCTAATCAGGCAGGGCTCTAATAACCAGTCTTACCAAGGGTCCGATAGGCTGTCGCTCCATGTAAAACACTGGTATTCAGCTGCATCCGGTTAGACTAAAAGCCGACCACAATATAGTTGGGAAAAGGCTTGGCAGATGATGATTAACTCAAAGTCCAGGTTTCCTCACGATGCCGATGTTCCCTTCACCGATGTCAGTGATGTCCTAAGATAAACTTAGAAAGTACATATCAAATTGAAAAAGGCACATCGGTCTTGCTCGTGACCGGTTTCGAACCCACAACCTCGTACATGAGAGGCAGGCGCCTTAACCACTGGACCACCACGACAGTCAAACGAAACATACTACAATACGAAACGGCAATAAATAGCAGCTTGCAATAATTGTAAACAGGTTCATTATTTACTTGTGTTTACTCATTAAGCTGATTAAAATCTTATGACGTATATAGGTACGATATACACGTGTATTTTATAGGTTTCATATTTGTTAATAATTATGTCTACTTAACAAGCACCTAATTGGCTTCGACAATGTTATTGTATGAACAAATTGAAATGGAAACTTTAGGAGTAACGTCCGATTATATTAGACACATGCAGGTTATGGTGACAACGTATATTACAAGCAAAAGATAACATATAAGTCAGTATTTATTAACCGACTTCAAAAAAGAGAGGAGGTTCTCAATTACGTAACGTTTTACTGTGGAAGATGAAGGGATGCTTAATTTTTTGGTGTTACCGTTACTGAATTAATTTGGATGATAAGGAGTAGACATTAAAAAGCGAATAACAAACTTTTTTACAAAAAAAGACAATCGCCTTCAAAAAGTTAAAATTGACTTTAATTTCCCAAGTCGGCACTTGCAAAATTAAAGTTTTTTTTTACTTTGACGTTTTTGAAGGTGGTTGTCTTTTTTATTAAAAAGTTTTATCATGTCTTGCATGTTATATGAACAGGTATCTACATAATGGACAAACGCTGAATGTAGCACAAGCGTAACCGCAAAACAAATTCATAGGAACTACGAGTACCTATGTCAATCTTGTGGTTTTTGCTTTTAAGATGAAAACACATAAAACATCACCTTTTAGTCTTTCGAGAGAAAATAATTATCATATTATTTACAAATGAAAATCCATTTCTGTACCGTAAAGCAAATGAAATGATGATAAATGCCGATATCACATTTACCTACTTTCTATAGCTTTCTATAGTATTACATATTGTACTTATTTAGAAAAAAAAACTTTTTCGTTTTTGGTGAATGAGAATCAATTTTTCTATTAAATACCATTGATGGTCAATACCTACTTTAAACTACTGCAGAATACAAAACTCTCATTGTTAAAAATACCTAACTGAAAAACGATTTGTCTTGTAAATAAATACCCTTCTCAATAATATTTTCATCTCGAGTAATAATATTTAGCACTAAGCTGAATAAAAAACAGAACAATTTATTCATTAAACCCAGCGATTGCTTCTGAAAAACCATTTGTTTTATAGCAAAGTGAACACAGAAACCCTTTTATTTTTTGCTAATATCAATTAAATTGAACCAAATGTCTGAATGCATTTTGGAACCTTCTTCATGACGGAGCTTGGCTCAGTCTGACTGTTTTTCATTAGTGTAATGGCGCACTAGTCAGCGGGTTGTAATAATGGTCAATCAACGACTTAAATACCCATTTAAGTCGTTTCACACTATTTTCTTTATGATCACTATCTTCACTATTTTCTTAAAAATATTTCCCCAAAGCTATTGAATTTCGTACCCTTTTAGCAAAACTTTTGGTATGGCTTGTATCATCATTTTACTTTAAAAATAAATACTTCATTGAGTGAATTATTCATAGTAGTTCGCTATGACATAAAGTGACAGAAACAACACGAGACTTAACGGCATCAAAAAATTGGGCCATAAGACAGTGACATGACAAATAATGACATAATCTCGAAAAGTATTAAGAGCGCCCAACCCGTCATATTTTCCATACAAATGCTCGTAACTACTTTAACACACAGGTATCTTGTGGTTTAAATCTAGGCTTGTATGAAGCTAAAAATAAACTTTTTTGAAAAACATATTCAGTAAACACGTCCGAAAATCAGCTTTTTCGCACAATTTTACCTGAACTTTGGCCGGTCATAATGCACTCATACATTGAAAAAGTAAAAAAAACAGCCGCGTGCAATAGAAACCTTGCACATGTAATGGAGATTCTAAATTACAAACATTTTTACCAAAAACTTGTAAGGCTTTTTTAAAAACACGTATAGGACATACGTGTTTTTAAAAAAGCCTTACAAGTGCAGTGGAGCAAGTTTTGTGAAATTTCCGCGCGTCAATTTTCCCGTGATGTTATCGCTTTCTCACTCACTCGTTTGTTTTCGAGCTTTGCGTTGGAAAAAAATTTTTCAGGCACGCTCTCGTTGAAGTTCGTTCGATGGGGATGGGCGCTCTTAAGATCCGTTAGAACGAACTAGTCGTATATATAACTGTTTTCTAAAAGACTGCGAAATTGTGTTTAAGTTAGGATAAAACCTAGCCTTCTGCATAGAATTATTATTTTACTATGCGATAATCACTACACGTTACAGGCAAATATTAGAAAACGTAAAACGTATTACTCGTATTCAAAGAATACTACCAGCTACGCTACCGTCCTTACAAGTTTCAGTATTCAACGAATAAAAGGGGATGACCTACTCATGACGAGCCTCAGATTCTCAACAAACACAATCAACAAACGACACAAATCGTTAACAACATAATAACTTAAAAGATCGTAAGTGACATGTTTTTGTATCATTATGTGCATTTAAAAATACTCTTTGTAGTATGAACGGTGATTTACTTGGTGACGTTAGGTAATTTATTCATCATTGCGCACTTGCATCCGAATAATGGTACAATTAAAATGACATTCTGTTTCCAGTGCAATAAAGTTTATGTAAAGATATATTACATTAACTTAGAGTGCTAATAGACGCCTCGTGAAGACGGTAATCCAATAAGTCGTTAAATGAGTGTTGCTGCTTACCCTTGTACAGTTATTTTGTTTTTCATCAAAGAGATTATGTTATGAGTTGGTTGTATTCAGATTTAAATTATTCAGAGACTGAGATCTCATGGTCACGAGAGAAGCGAACAATTTTATGTTAACTTGCTAACTACAATGATCCGGCCTTTTGCAGATAGGTATCAGGTTTAAAATCCCTTACGATCAAATAAGATGGTCGGTTCTCGTATATTAGTTATGTTTTATATGACATTGCTAAGTAAATGGAATAACCATTTACTTAACTTAATACTAAACATTTACAGATTAAGCCAGTCAATCAATGGAACATAGATTTCATACAGTTTACATTCAATGAAAATTCGTCGCGATTACATGTCTTTAAATTGAACCCCAGAAACTAGAACTATAATTCGATGTCCACTTCCTTCAGAGAAAATTTTGAAGTCGTTCTTCTAAACGAAAAGGATTGACAGCAATTGAAAGTTGGTGCAACGAACCAAATAGATAGGTTAGTCTGTCAGTGCCACGGATGCACAATTTCTGTTCAGGATTTCACCGCATTTTCACTCACTATCACATGTAAGCAGTAAACTTTGTTGCATTCTCACACATTCGAGTTAAGACACGTTGATTTACACTAGAATATGTGAAAGCTTTTATTGCTTCAGAATAGATGTCCGAATATACTAGACTCTGCATCATCATCCCCTTCTGTGTTTACGGCAATTTCAAATCTTTCTTTCGTAAATAGTAGCTTGCAATAAGTGAAAGAATTTTTGAAATTTGATGAGTAGTTTCGGAGATTTTACCTTTTTATATGCATTTCGAAATGTCAGCCATGTCTACAGCAGCTGTGATCTAAGATTTTACAGTTTCTCGTTAAGTCATCGCAAAACAACTAAGCGCCTAGTTAAAGTACGAATATATCCAGCGAAAAGAAATAAGGTTCAACGAACTCATGAAGACATGAACGATTACTAATAAAATAATATGTACCTGAAGTACATAAAGTCGTAAAACAATCGTAACTATGTACCAAACATCCCCATCGGCTTCTTCTGACAAAGTTTTAATTAAAGAAGTACACACAACAGATATGTTTGTCTTTCCACTTTGTCTTATGGACTGAAACTTCGGGGCACAATGGTACCTACCAAAGATTCTAACCTTTTAGAAATGGTCATTTTCAGACACGAATTGCTGTAAAATGTGCTTATGAGAGCTTTTAGTAGACAACACTGGTATTGAAAGCAGTTAACACCTTAAAGTTATAAGCACCTTTAACTTATAAGCACTTAACCGTCTTAGTTGTTTTAGTTAATGAATGCATACCACTACTCTATGCTTCCAAAAGGTACAGTTAAAAGAAAAACAGAAATTTTAGTTTTAAAATGAAATCGAGAGCAGAGAATAGTGTAAGGCCACTCATGAAGTATTTTTAGAATTCTAAGTTTCATTCACACATTTAAAACAGTATCATGCCTTTACAAAATGTAAAAGAAAAACTACAATTAGCGTACACAAACGTACCTAGTAGCTTTTCCAACACAAATGCTTCGAAAAATATTTAAGGTTTGACCTAATAATACACAAACCAGCATAGCTCACCAATTAAAAACTTGAGAAATGTCGGAACTTTCCTAACGACGTTGTAATAGTAGGCAGGTACCGGGTAATCGACCTACAAAAATGTACACTATAAAATATTACCCTACATTTATTTCAACCAACTTCAGTCGCTCCATGTAAAACACTAGTTTTCAGCTGCATCCGGTTAGACTGGAAGCCGACCCCAGCATTGTTGAGGAAAAGCTAGGCATATGATAATTTATTACAACCAATTCAGTCATTTGTAATCTTGTTCACTGATAACATTCTTACAAAAATCTGAACAAAAAATAAATGTCTAAAACTGAACAAGATTAAATGTTTAACAAACTTCCACAAGTCGTTACGTGATTGTTTTTAATTAATTAACTTCAGTACAAAGTTAATCATGGAAAACTGAATTGTGTTTAATTAAACAAAAATTATAAAGTTAGAGAATTTAATAAGATAGGTATTTTAGATACAATTCATCTATACTTAATATTATAAAGAGCTAAAATTGGTTTGTTTGTAAGTTTGTAAGTAGGGGGTAATCTTAGGAACTGCTTATCCGATTTTAAAAAACCTGTCACCAATAGGAAGCTGTGTTATGCCTGAGTGCTCTAGGCTATATTTTATTATCAAAAAATTAGAAATCAGTAAGAAAATTCTTTGCCTTGGGACGAGCCTAAAGACAAGGGTTTATAACCAGTGTGTGTTGCCAGTGACATGATGACATGTGGCACAGAAACGTGGTCCTTAACTGCTGGCCTCCTAGAGAAGCTCTGAGTCACGCAACGAGCCATGGAGAGAGCTATGCTCGGAGTTTTTTTGCGCGATAGAATCCGGAACGAGGAAATTCGTCAAAGAACTAAAGTCACCGACATAGCTCTCAGAATTCAGAATATGCAAGTTGAAGTGGCAATGGGCAGACCACATCGCTCGAAGAACCTATAACAGATGGGGAAGAAAGGTTCTCGAGTGGCGACCACGAACCGAAAGATGCAGTATTGGTAGGCCTCCCACCCACCATATGGACCGACAACATTGTAAAGGTCGCGGGTAACCGGTGGATGCAAGCGGCAGGTTGCCGCTCGTGGCGTTCTATGGGGGAGGCCTATGTTCAACAGTGGTCGTCTTTCGGCTGATGATGATGATGATGATGAAGAAAATTCACGCGAACAAAGTCACGGGCAAAGTGTTAGTGTATAATAAAATTCCCTGCGGGCGGTGTAAACTACTAAAACTACTTAATGTATTGAACAGTTATCGCTTCAGTGGTCTGTGTCCATTTTCACAGCAAGCTTTTTCTTCTAGAAATTCTAGTAATGTAATAGCCCGTACCGGACAAATAACGATAGAATTACCCTCTATCGGCCATCCACGTTTAATAGACTTTCGATTCTCACCTCAAAAATGCTATAACCTTTGAGCCAAAATTGTGTAATTTAACTAAAAAGTAATGTTTATCGATGCGTACCTATCTGAAGGGAGCTAAAACACTGAATGAAACATGAAGAGAAAATGGAAAGGTCACTTATACCCGCGAGAACTTCAGTCGAGACCGAGGCCGACGTCAGCAGACTGAGGGTTAAATATTGACGCTGCAATCTGCCTTTGAAAACGCCTACGGCTACAGCGGGTTAGATTCATGATTTTCAATGTCAATGTCAAGTATCTTCACTGATTTAGATTTGAGAGAAGAAATAATTATTACAAAGACTATCGAATGTCATAATTAGGTTTCTAAAAAAAAACATTACAAAATCGACTTAAGCAACATTAAAATCGGAACCGGAACAACTCGACATTATATTTTATCGTAATTTCAAAGATGCATTAAAAGAAATTTAATTTTAAAGCTATAAAATTGCAAAGTCTACATAAGCTTTCTCATAAAGTTTATTTTTAATGTCGGCGAGAACGTTTTACTGCGAAGATTACGGCGTTACGGACGTCCAGTAGAAATCACTCCTGACTCAATTTATGGCCACTGCGGGCTACTACTATGATAGACTGTTATGTCTATGGAAAAATATGGGTCAGGTCCGTAGAATGCGTCGTAGAATGTCTATGGATAGAGCGCTGAAAAATAGAAGCTATTAAACTTTGAAGTTAATCTAAATAGAGCTTTTAGCTTTGAATACAAAACCGTGTTCTATTGTTAATAACTCTTAACAGTAGTAAATGATCTTTTCACATTCGAGATTCTGAATATCAAAAATCTCGTATTTGCTCATTTACTGTGATCAGCTTCAGATCTATGTATACCTATAAATTTAGATATTTTTTAACAGTAAATAAAGCCAAGTACTAAATCCATAATTAAATATAACATTTAAAATTCATTTGGACAAGCGTCCAAAAGGCTGACGGCATTGCCACGTTGTATAGCCCAAGATTAGGCCAGGATTTTAGATAAATTATAAAAGTTTCCTAAAACGAAATTATGCTTTGACGGGCAGACAAAGAGCATACCAGAGCAATATACAGCTTAATAAAACCTATTTACTTACACATTCTAAATAGGTAGGTACTAGCTCACAGCACACAAAAGCAAATACCGGAACTGTTTCAGTTAGAAAAAAAAACCGCAGTGCTGTGCAATGAACAGGTTTCTGCAGTTCCCTGTAACAGTTCACAATTTACACGAGAACCCATTGTTCGCTTTGTTACAATTGTTACTTTGATAATACATTTTTGTAACATTGTGTAGCAGTAAACACGAAAGGTTCTTGATAGTTTTACGTTTGATCAATAGTTTGGTTAAATATTTACTTGGGATGTTGTGTGTAGAAGCAAGAATAAATTGGTAGCTTTAGTAACAATTTGTGGTTAGTATTGTACTTATTCCTATGGTGTAAGTCCCTTAAGACCAGGTTCTTTGACCAGTGCGTCCTACCCGTAATGACTTACGGAGCTGAAACGTGGACACTCACTGTGGACCTGGTCCACAAATTCAAGGGTGCTCGGATGGAGAGAGCAATGCTTGGGTTTAAGTCGTTCACCAGAGCACTAAAGTCACCGATATTACGCGTCGAATTGGCAGCTGAAATAGGAGTGGACCGGCCACTTCTGCAGACGTACAGTCGGTAGATGAAGCAGATAAGCTTTAGAGTGGGGACTGCGTTTGGGCAAGCGTTAAAGTGTGGGACGCTCTGCGGCACGATGGACGGACTGGCAGCGGATGGATGCAAGTTGCCCAAGACCGGGTTGGTTGGCGATCCCTGGGGGAGGCCTACGTTCAGCAGTGGACGGCAATAGGCTGCTATGATGATGATGATCTATGTGATAGTGAACTACATGCTCCGTATATTATAAGACCTAGATTAATTATCTCAAAACTTGTAACCTGTTTAAAACAAAGAAAAACCATAGTCTAACAACCAAGTTAGTGATATCGTGCAGTTCACCAATTTAGTTCACTGTTTGCACGAGGAACTTTTGTTAGTCTTTGTACTCAGATAATGCTGTTATTTTACATTAGTTAACCTTTGTTTTCAAGTGCATAAACTACAATGTATGAAAGCTAAATGCTGCAATAAATATTTAGTTGTATAAACTTTTTGTTGACGCTGTGATCGTTGTGTTAATAGTCAACATTCAATATTGACATTCTTCATGAAGAGTTTATTTAATAGTATACATATCTACGGTTAGCGAAAAAAATCATTGAACACTTTCGATTTTAAAACAGTTAATATTAAGCACATTATTTAAGAAAATACGGAATAGATGAAAAATCACAATAAAACAAACTCTTATCTACTTGTTACTTGAAATGCTGAAAAACAGTGCATCGTATTATTTCGTGTGTTGGTATTTAAATTAAATTAAATTACCAGATCGACTTTTGTTGCTAACCATACATACATATTTCACAGCTGATTCAGAATACCAGCGCTGCGACATTTCATGTCGTAGCATTTTGCTGAGACAGGAGCCTTTTTGGTCTCGTACAGGTTTTATAAGTCTTTTTTTTATGTTGTATTATTTGTATAACCCTTATGTTTGTGTTTACCTGTACGAGGTTTCAAATAAACAATTTTTATTTCTTTCTTTTTTCTTTCTTTATTCTGTCAGTCAATATAATATCTGGGTATTAAAATGTTAAACGGTTTCCATACATTTTCTTCAATGTTCAAGCTCATATTCCTCTAATACATCCGGTGCCATGTTTGGTTAATATCCTTCAATTATCATGTTTTGTCAATATTAGGCTTAGCTATTTATTGTATTACTTAGACAGGTTTTATAATTAACTAGCTGATGCCTGTGACTACCTGATTGTCGGTTTTCAGCGGGGTTTTAATTGTTTATGTGCGGAACCCTATTTTTTTTAATAAAACTAAGTTACTCCTTATAACATCAGTTATCTGCCAGTGAAAGTCACGCCCGTCCAGCCGTTTCTGAGATTAGCCGAAACAAACAGGCAGACAGACAGACAAAAAATTCAAAATTGTTTTTTTTATATAAGTACCGCATATACTTTGGCATGTAAACAAAAAGCCGTTATTTTGACATTAGAAACAGACACTTTAATTTTATTTAAGTATATTTTGAATAAACAGTATAAATTAAGTCTGAAATCGCCAATCCCCCTTGAACCAGCGTGGTGTTCAATTCTCGTGCCATCTCTGTATAAGAAGAGGCCTTTGCCCAGCAGTGGGACAGTAATAGGCTGATAATTAATACTATTATTTATTAGTACTTGCATAGGTCAGTCAATTAATGACATTATCCTCAGATTATGAAACAAAAGGCAGATAGACCACACGGAACACTGGGGTGAAGCCAAAAAAGCAAATACAAATTAAAAAGCGAACACCTACAATCTCGTGATTGTATTCGCTTTTGAATTTCTATTTGTACTATACTGACTCGTGTCAGTATAAGCGCGTTGTAAGTATTCGCTTTTGAATTTGTATTTGCTTTTTTGGCTTCACTCTCAGGGTTCCGCGCGGTCTATCTGCCTTTTGTTTTATAGGTAATCTGAGTTATTATCCTACATAATAATTAGGCAGAAACACTTTTATTCCTTTGCCTTTTCGTATTCATTCAATTGTAATCTATGATTCATATTTTTCATTCTGGCAAAACATAGATAACAGTTCCGGTATTCGGACGTATGTTCTATGAACTAGTATTCAGGACCCGCTAATGTGTAAATAACTGTAACAAACTGCATAGTATGTTCTGGTTTGCTTTTAGCCTTCACTTCAAAGCAAACATTTACGGAAACATTTTAGTCTCAGTTCCGATGCAAATATTCAGCCTTTAATTGCATCACAGTACAGCATATGAAACGAAATTCTGAAATTCGTGGAACACATCCATTTGGTGTGAAGCTCACTCAATTGATATAAACTGCACTAAGAGGATTACACGCACCGATGGGAATGGATTGTGTTTGCATGCGGTGGATGTAAATAGGTAATTGAATTCCTGAATAAATTTTGTATTTCGATGATAATCATTATGGTTTTACAAGTCTTAACACCACGCTTCTTTCTAATGGTTGGGCAGAGGTGTGTAAAGTACTACACCCACATTAAAAACGTATAAAAGAAGACAATCTCTGTAACTACTCTAAACCGTGCTGAGGTCTTAGGGCGCGTTCAGACGAGCGCAATTTCTTTCGGCAGACACAGCGCGAGAGTCGCGCGTCGCGTACGTATCGCTTCCTCTTTAGTAACATTGGACTTAAGGCGCAACCCCGACCAAAAGTGCATTTTTCTTCGTTATTCAGGGGCTATTAACTCTTTAATTAAGAGAAACAAACTACATCTAAAAGCATATTATTAATATTCAATATCCTATCATCACATTTTACGTTCTTATTTTTTTTATGTACCCTATATACACACCTAAATCTCCCTGTAAAAAAATTACTAAAATAATTGAAAACATGTATCTTTTGCTAAATAAAAGCCCAAAAATTGTGCAAATTTCGATTCTGCGGCAAAGAGGAAATGTATGGTCAAGGTTATTTGGTCAGCTAAATCCAATGCGTAATTAAAAGCGCAGCGCACGCCTTGCGATCGCGCAACGCTCGAGCAGAGCGTATTTTATGTCGATATTTTAAACTTTATATTACAAAGGAGAAGCATTCAATTTCAATGTTTCTAAAGAACGATATCGTTTGCTCTTTAGAAACATTGAAATTGACGCGCGCGCTGTGTCGCGCCGAAAGAAATTCGCCGCGCCGGATCTTATTCTGTTCTTGTGTGTTATGGTGCACTAGGAGTCGGAGGTTCTTTTAAATTAAATTACCGAGAGAAACTTCTATATTGAATAAATAGCACGTCGACTTCTGACTGCGCCCGTTCAAATAATGGCAATTTTTTTTTTTATTGTTATATAGGCTTGCGATAGGCAGCAACTCACCTGATCTAAAAAAAATAAGCTAAATTTAAATTACTTTCCAGAACAAATCCAGAGTTTTTAACAAAACACTTTATGAAATGCTTTCGAAGTTTCGACCAAATATGCATTATTATGATGCATGCAACCTTTACAGTACCTACTTTCCTACCTACCATATACAGTTTCCGTAGTTACCTATAACTAGTAGCAATGTTAGAAAATTGACGTCTCTTCAAATGTGTGTCCGAAGGGTATGTGGTATAACATATTAGGGTCATGAAAAATCCAAATTTAGCACCAGACTTTTGCTGGCTGGTAGTTAAATAAAAAGTGTAACAGTGTTGTTCATAAAACTGCCTGAAACAGGTTGGTTCTCAGGGGATATGAATATTTGTGTATTCATTTTTAAAAACAAGTTTCTGTTTAAATATTTCCTGCCTTGTTCAGGTGCTTTCAGTTCAATGTTAATGAACGAATCACGGAAAATCGTGGTATTTACTGTAAATATTGATCCTAAAACGTAAAAGTACCCTTTGCAAACTTTTTTATGTCCTTGAATACTTGTTTCATTAGTTTTTGTTACTTCTCCTTGGAAACGTAACTTGGACAGTATCCACATGCTGAAAGAAGGTATAGATTTAAAAAAAGTTATTTTAATAACTTTTCAAAGTATTACAAAAACATTCTTGAATTACCTGACCAATTTAAAATGTAATTGGTGTCTTTCTTTATCTGATCCAATCAGCTGTGTGACCACATATTGCTTTGAGTGTATAATTTATTATGGCCATTAAAAACCTCCGTTGTTTTGTTTTACACAAACTATACCATGTATGGCAAAAAAAAAGATACTGACACCTTAGGTATCGGCATAATCGATTATCGCATCACAATCGGTACCACCCAGTACATGTTAAGTCAAAAATATACGTGCGCGGAATTTAGATCATAAGTTACCAAAATACCTAGCATTGGAATGGAACACCTGCCTAGTTCCTATGAAGAATAGCAGTGCGACACGTAAGCTTTCAAAGCTGATTTGAATTTAAAATAAGTAATCGAATCATAAAAATGAGTAATAATATTTGCAAATAAAAATAATCTATTATTGTCTATGTCTACAACCGCGTAAATTTTAAATTTCGAACACGATTAACATTCATTTGATTGAATACATTGGGCATCCATTTTGGAAAATTTCAGTTTGGTTGCATCTATGCTCAAGGTAAACTGTAGTAAGTAAACGACACAGGTCGGGCCTCACTGAAGCAAAATAAGTTATTTTTTATTGGAAGAGCTCGCAGACTGGGGCACATTATGCATTCCTCGTGCTGTTTACGACCGACATTGAAAATATTACTGGGAAAGGTAATACTTCACCAAACGTTATGTAGGTATCTAGAGTAGTTTTGATCTTTGATTTCATTTATTTCAGGCTGAAATTAATATAAACTTCTTTGAAATAAAGTTCATTTTAATTATCTCATAGATATCTTATAACCTGATGTTGAACAGACGGAAAAATAAATAGGTACCTACTAATAGGTACATCTATTGATAAGAAGTTAACCAAATGAAATAAAAACCAATACAAAAATCCAAACACAATAAATTACTCATTTCGCGTCGCGTACGCTCTGTACCACAGTTGTATAAGTACAATATATCAGCCATTTCTCACACAACAGCGCGGTTGTATACGTATCGAGATTATTCTGCCATTAGTCTTACTTTATCCCGTGTCCCACCTTCAAACTTGTTAGATTTATTACTAAAACCTACAACGTTGATAAATAAAATACGTACCTAGGTCGCAAAGGAACACTCCAGGGCCTCAAGTCTGCTATTACAATAGTGTCAGAATGGTCTATCATTGATTTCATACTTGTTGATTTTGACAAGTTTGGTAATCTACTAACATAATGGCGTCATTATGAAAATCAATGATAGACCATTCTGACACTATTGTAATAGCAGACTTGAGGCCCAGATTAGTTTCCTGTCTGCTAAATGTTAGTTTTATTTAAAAACCAACTTTATACAAACATAGTTATGGTAGCTTAGACTTTGGCAGGTTAAATGTCAATAAAATTTACTTACTTTATTTACTGCGTTGTATTGATCTAACAATATAGTCGCAAGCTCTACTGCTGACCATGGGGTCCTGAGGGTTTGATTCGAAGCTTGGGCATAGTGTTATTGGGTTTTTCCAGTGGCAGTGGCAACCGAAGCCCGGACTTGTGCCCGGTTAATGTTACATAACTAGCAAAATGTATGTATACTAGATAGACTTCTACCTAATCCTTCGGGGCAAAAATATGTTTATTTCAGGTAGGTTGAAATATACCCACATTTATTATATATGTAAATTTATTTTAATCAACTCAGCTTATCGCAGCTATCTGCAGCTTGCTAGATACATACATCTATCTCTCTCGATTTGTGCCATACCACCCAGTTCCACCTCCTGCATTAAGGCTGTTCCAGCACACTCTTACAGTTCCTCGGTATATCTAGCTTGAAAATGTGACACGCTAATTTTCCCCATTCAAGGTTTTTCAGTCACTATTTATTTAGGAAGATACTACATGGTTATAGAAATAGACTAATTGTGTAATATCTTAATCTTAAATTAACTTCTGAAAAAAAAATATCACATCCAGCTATGGATGTGATATTTACAAATTACCATAAATAACGAATATCAAACAGATTCATTCAAATCCTTGACATATTTATCGTATTAACATTATAATTTTCCACGTTAGCAGTTTATCTCTAAGTAGGGCATCACGATTTACGTGACAAACCTAAAATACCAATTTATTTATATGTTGGTACAGCAATTAGTGCGATATCGGAAACCCAGGATAATAAGTTTGTTCCGGAAAAATATTTTCACATCACCTGCTCGACAATGTCAAATTATATGTCATGCAAACCAAACCTAAAGTAAGTCATTTATGGCCTAGCAGTCTAGCAGGGCAATAATATTTACTGAATTTTATTATGACCCGCTGCTCAATAATGTGATTTGAATTGGGAACATAAAGTAAAAATCGCATACGAACATTCACCATTAAGATCTGCCTCAGATTATGAACCAAAAGGCAACTCAGCTTTGTATGAGAGATCTGCACTAAAAAATTTATTGTTCGAAAATCGAACTGGCACACATTAAAAAGAGGCGCGAATCTCAGATTATTAAACAAAAGGCAGATAGACCGGTCGGAACACTGACTGAAGCCAAAACAGCAAATACAAATTCAAAAGCGAATCCTTACAATCTCGTGATTGTATTTGCTTTTTTGGCTTCATTCTCAGTGTTCCGCGCTGTATATCTGCCCTTTGTTACATAATCGAATCTGAGGCGCGAACACTGAAAATTGCTTTGCTTTGTTATACAACAAATTACATGTCAGCAAATTCTCACAAAAATGTCGAGTGACAATAGTGATTTGACTCCGGAGTACATTAATTCCGAATTTGAGCCATTGGTATTACCAACAATCTATTAAGAGTAGATTACTATTGTTTATTGATTACTAGTACTTACTATTGTTTTTATTGTCTCGTAGATGGTGTGAAAAGTAGAGTATGCTGCTCGGGTATAAAGGTGCCTTCGTCTTGGGCGACCTTGAATCCTACGCTGCACTCAGGATTCTTGTCCTAACTCCGTCGCTTTGCTCGGGAGTTAACTCTAAGCTCCCTCGCTCCGCTCAGGAGTTAACGCTAGAATCCTTCGTTTTGCTCAGGATTCAATACGGCGCCCGCTACATAAGACACTACTTTATCCCCTTGATGCATAATTTGCTATTAGATACCTATACATACTTATAATTTTGGATTTGCGTCCGGTTAACTGAATCCAATCTTTGTTTTTAAACTTAAAAAACACTAAACGCCAGAAATGTAGGCTAAGCAGAAGATAGTAATTACTTCAGTTCAAGCAACGTTTATAATTAACAAAATAAACTGTTTTCGATGCTAGGCTGACGAGAGGTAGCGACTATAACATAAAAAAAATATAAAGGCTTCTTTGTAGTCAATAATCTATACCTACCTAAGTGTTTCCAAAATACCTTGAACAAGTACTCGTACCTTCTTGTTCAAGAAATGTCTGTTGACATTTCAAGCTAACTCCTATAAAAGTTTGACCTTCTTGTGAAACGAACCTGAAATGTCCAAGTTTTAGAAACTTGCCTCTACCAACATTAACTTAAAAAGTCCAGTGGGCTAGCGCGACTATTATTGATGATAAATTAATATTAAAATAGGTATATTTATATTAAAAATGCAAACGCTCTTTCACATTTTGTTTAATTTTCAGCAGCACTATGTGTTATGTAACAAGGTGAATTTTGCCTTGCAACAAAATAGATACTTATTGTAGTCTTACTATACTTTTACAAACGAGAAAATTTGTGAGGATGGTTGGACAAATGACTGGATGAATGTACGGATTATTGATACGTTTTCAAGCTTTATAAACAGCTAAACGGAATTTGCAAAAATTTGGCACTCATCTTATAGAAATTAATCTAGCTTATCACATAGTATATTTTTTATCTCGTTTTTTGTATAGGCAAAGGTCTACCTATAGCCAATGACATTTTCACAAGTTATGTGTAGTTCCATGTATAGCATTTGCTATCAAACGGGCACAAAAGCAGGCCTAGGGCTGCTACCGAACAATCTAAGATGGAAAAAAAATCATAACGCTTTACCCTAGAACTCGAACAAATACTAACTATTGAAAATTAAAGTACGTTAGTTACAGTACGATATGTGTGGAGGGTAGAGGCACACCTACGACACTCTATATATAAACGAAACGATATGATTGCCTACACTGACTGTACAGATACGTGCGTGTGTGTGCGTGTCTACGCGGCGCTCGAACAAAAACGTAGTTCCCAGAGCAGTCGTTCGACGCGGTGAGAGGTGAGGAACGGTTTTAGAGGGAGGCGGAGCGTGTCGCTACTGTACGGTAGTACTAATATTCATACTGTACCTCTAGCCTCCATAACGACATGTCAAGATAATTCAAGCTTACCACAGACTTAAGTTCAAGAATAGAACTCGCAATACTCTGTGGTCGTGCCTAAACAATAGAATGTGTAGAATTGGGTTGGCGGAGTAAAAGGCGGTTGTGACACGTTCAGGTGGCCTTATAGTACCCTCAAACAAGTGACTCTCGGCCACTTGGCCCTGTCGAGGCCTCTTGAGGCTCTGCCGACGTCGACTTCAAAATTCTCCTTACTCTCGATACCTATTTCCGTTAGAAGATTGGATATTTCATTTAATCAGACGTCGATATCTTGAGTAGGCAAATTAAATTATCTAAGTTATTACAAGATGATGTGTTTCATCTATATTACGATCGCAGCCAAGAAGGTAAGTCCGACGCTAGTCAGGTGGAAAGTCCACCTAGAATCTTGGTGACCTATTTTTCAATATTGACTATTAAACATGCAAACGGCAACATTTATCTTTGATACACTAAACATTTTAGTCTATGGTGTTACTTGTAACCACCTACTTCTTTGGGGAGGATACAGCCTAAAATACAATAAGAATAATTTTGCAATAATATTAATATCCCACTACAGGGCAAAGGCCTCTTCTCATGCAGAGAAGACACGGGGTTGATGGGACGAGCAAGATGGATATGCGATTTCAGACTAATAAGTATAGTACTAGCTTTTTCTCGCGAACTCGTTCTATATGAATTTCCTTGAAGATCACAAGTTTTTGGTAAGAACATAATATATCCTATATAGCAGTCAGGGATAGTAGATTCCTATTAGCGAAAGAATTTTCTGAATTGGAGCAGTAGTTTCGGGGATTAGCGCATTTAAACAAAAAAGCTAACAAACTCTAGCTTTACAATATTTGTATAGAAAAAAACAATGAAATAGCAATAAACTTATAAAAAAAATAGAAACAGGTTGTTTTTAAGATGACATGTAAAAAAAAACTGTCTACTGAAAAGCTTTTCATTCACAAATTGTGTAAAAACGTTACACAAGCGAAGTACCGGTGCAAGTCTTTTGATCATGTCAATGCGGAGCCAGCACTTTCACGGACAAGATGAGAACACTCTAAACGTGATAAAGACATCTCGTCTCGACAAAACCAGTCGGGCTCACTGGGTTACGGCGGAAAATGAACGTATATATTTACCCACATTTTGCAATGCAGGGTCATAGATTCTCATTTGCAATTTCAGTATTCCAAAGATTAATGTTTATTGCATAACTAGTTTTAGGTACATATCTTTGTTTTGAAACTTAAACGTAAACAGAACTAACGTTGTCCCACAACGCCCGCGTGTTTTCGTTTTGCTTCTGAACAGAATTGAGTGGTGTCGCTTTTATATGTATAAAAAGATTTAGATAGAGCACAATAACATGACAATTTAGCTATGGCTTTGAATGTTTTGACTGTATTTCCAGAGGCGAATACCTAATCTAATAACACAAAAATTTCATTAAGTACCTAGTAATTAATTAAGTAACATTCATATTTTCAGGACCCCTCTTCTAACCATCAAAAACTCAGTTCTTCATCTTTATGCGATTGTTTCACTCGTCTTAATAGAAACAATACACTCACATCTCTCATCGAGATTAGAATTTAATCAAAATAATTCCATAGTCATTTTTCTTACAATCCAAGGGCGTTTGTGCTTGGGATAAAGTGTTGAATAAAACAGTAGGTACGTATTAAATAATCAAAGAGTATTGAGGCTATACCCACCGAGGTAGGTACTCGAGTTACCTGTGAACCTGATCGCCTTATTTATTTACGTAACCAGAATCTGGATCAATGCCTACATTGAGTGTTTGAAGGATGAGAACTGCTGAGTGATGACCGGCGCGGCGTCCCGATCGTTTTTAGATTTATTCGGCTATTGGGTGCTGAATGAGAAATTTACAGTGAGATGAAAAGGGTTCGAAGAACAAAATAGACACTAGGGATTCAAACATGATGATTTCTGCGGTACACTCATAGAGTATTTATGAGTATGTGTTAGGGTCCGCATTCATCAATATTTAACCAACCGACGGAGCTTAGGCATTTACGATTAGAAAAACCATCAACCGTATTATCAAACTAAACAATCAAACAAACTAAAATACACTTGATTTCATTACGAAAGTGAAGCTTAAATTGCAACAGAAGCCTTATCTTTAAATTTTTGAAAAATAAAATTGGTCTCCGTATTCTGCAACCGTACTTTTACGTATTTTTAAGCTTTTACTGTGACAGACACCGAAATGGACACAGTAACAAAGTTAGGTATCTCTCAAAACGAAATTACTCTGTGTAAGCCGTTGGAGATGACAGTTAGGCATTATTCTATTATGCAAAAGCCTGAAAAGCTCAGGCTAGCGTGGCACAATTGTCCGGAATGGTATGTACATGGTATACAGGTATCTCACCTTGCTTCCTCCACAGATAGATACTATGAGAGAGAAAGGGACAGAAATAAGTCCGTTACGGTCCAGTTGCTAACTGCAAGCTTAACGATGTGATGCAAATTTCAGCTGTATCACACAAAGGAGTTATAAACTGCTTGTTGTATTTCTTTCAGACTATCCATGCTGTCACTGGCACACCAAGACGAGATAAAATTGTTGTAATTTAGTAGATTTACATTCAAATTAAAGCTGCAGTTACACGAGTTCACTCTATTTATATTAGACGCCATTTTACTTTGTTTTGTACGGGTTCGGAGACGATTGTATAATTGAATTGTAATTTGTCCTTAACAAATGCTCAGCGAAGCTTTCATGTCAAGTAAAGATATTTTAGTATTTATAGCTAATCATCCGATATTTCGATATTTCTGTGAGTATATAGGTAGTCACCCACTTCTACATTTTAAATATTTTGAGACCAACCAGAGATAAACTTATCTCATTAATCATAAAGAAGTCGATATTGGTAGGTACGTATTACAACTCCAATATAATATCAAAATTTTTACGGTTTGCCATCAATAAAATGACCATAACCCAACCCTATGTCGTCAAATCAAACAGCTGTCATTGCAAATATTTTCAAAGAAACAATTTATCAACATTTGCATATTTGCGAGGGTAATTTGGTCGTTCCGGCCTCCTAGGCCCCTAGCCGCATAAAGGTCAGCTTTGACATTTCCTTGACTTTTGCCACACAGAAATGTGAGGGACGAATTGAAATGATACTTTTTTATTAAAATACTGGCTGAAAGTAGGTATTCTAAGTTCAAAGGCCATGAATAGGATATTCTGAAGATTGAAATTTGGATTGCCTTTTGATAATGCCATGGGGCTTATAAATCAAGTGGCCTTATAATGCAAATATTGCTTTGCAAGCTTGATAAGAAAATGAGCCAACTAGGTATGACTCAGAATGGCATAATTTCTTCTATGATTTCATTATTGGATTTGATTTCTCAGAATCAAAATGCGGAGAGACAACGTCATTACTGACTAAAAACCACATTCGATTTAGGTATATTGGTAATTTATCCTTAAAAGATCAAAGAAACCAGTTTCCATATTTTCCCGTACAAAACCCTGAGCTGTAAAGTACACAATCGAGTAACAACAACTAAATGCCTGAACGTAGCTTTATTACCCTGATCTAGTTCTGAGATGGGGCATCCCTGGAGGATGCTAGCAAGCTGTTACGCCAGTCAGCCAGGTGACTTTGATTAACAAATCCCTTACCGACTTCCAGGTTATTATCCACTATTTGATAATATGTGCATTTTGAATTGCACAGACGTACTCACCATATCTGTGCCAGTACATATTTTTACCAATTAAGTACCGGTATAAATATTATCCTATCCCACTTTCTACTACTATTATAAACGCACAAGTTTAGATGTCCGTCCTTCCTCACAACACGTCATCATTAATGGATGGATGTTTTTTACTCTTTTACGCTTTAGCGGAATTAGGTAGCATACATATAATATTGATTTAACTTAAAAAATAGGATAATTTTTATCCCGTTTTCACGTTGTCTTCCCGTAAGATATTTTAGAATTTTGGCCTCAATCTGAATTCTACGCGGGCAGAAGCCAGTTAACAATACATTCATATGGATACTCGTATCCTCATCTCTGATACCATCTTCATTCACATCCAATAACTTAACTTATTTAACCCCTTCAGTCCATACCTCTATTAGCTTCTACATACACAACTAATTTCAGCTTCACGTGAGCTATGTCTCCTGTATCTGAGACGTGGCATCCCTTGAGGATGCTACCAAGCTGCTCTGCCAGTTAGACGGACTAAGACTTTGATTAACAAATCCCTTAACAACAGAACGCAGAACGGTCTGCCGCTGGCTTGAAATGTTTATGTATTTGTAAGTATGTATGGTTGTTCTAGTGTATTTTTAATAATAACACAATAAATCATAATTATCCATCCATACTTCCATACTAATACTAGCGACCTTGCCCGGCTTCGCATGGGCCTATAGCCTTCCTCGGTAAATGGAATAGCCCATTTACCGAGGAAGGCCAACACAAAAAGAATTTTTCAAATCGAACCAGTAGATCCTGAGATTAGCGCGTTTAATCAAACAAACTCTTCAGCTTTATAATCCATACTTTCATACTAATATTATCAATGTGAAAGTAACTCTGTCTGTTACGCTTTCACGATGAAACGGCTGAACCGATTTTGATAAAATTCGGCATGAAAATAGCATGAAACCTGGAAAATGACATGGTAGGCTAAGTACTAATCCGCGACTTTGTCTGCATCCGCAATAACCGACATTCACGAGGACGAAGTCGCGGGCAGAAGCTAGTTTATCATATTTATGACACACGGTGGGCAAAATGGTGGGCCCAAAATGTAATTTATAATGTAAATTGGCTGCACGAGACGTATTATTACTGAATCATTCTTCCTGCCTTTGTCCCATGTTACTTGGGGACGGCGCCCATCATAGCGTGGCATCCATACATATTATTTTTAACCGACTTCAGAAAGGAGGAAGTTATCAATTCGGATGTTTGTAGTTTTAGGGTTCCGTAGCCAAATGCCAAAAAACGGAACCCTTATGGATTCGTCATGTCTGTCTGTCTGTCCGTCCGTATGTCACAGCCACTTTTTTTCGAAACTATAAGAACTATACTGTTAAAACTTGGTAAATAGATGTATTCTGTGAACCGCATTAAGATTTTCACACAAAAAAAGAAAAAGAAACATTAATAACATTTAACAAAAACATTAAAAACATTAATAAAAAGATATAAATCCCGATTCAATTAACATAAACGGTGAACGCTATCTAACACTTGTAGCCACCCATGGCTTGTTACCTGCCCACACTTTAGTTACTCGTAGTAAAAGTAACACTTGTTTGGATCATGCGCTTATAAAATCAACTTGCCCTGTTTCTACGTCAGTACCGCATACATCATTAACAGACCACTATCCAATTATAATGAAAATGAGTTTAAAAAAAAATTCGCCAAAGTTTGCAGTCACATCAATTACAAAAATCAATCACATAGGCTTAAAACAAGACCTTAAAAAAATAGATTTTAGACAAATTAATAATATAACAGATCCAAATTCAAAAACTTCCTTACACAAAGTTGTCAAACAGCTATTATTAATAACACAAAGCAAATTTCTCTCTCTAAACGCCACAAAACTATAAAACCATTGATTACACAGGGACTGCTGCGATGTATTAGAAACAGGGATAAGTTACATTTGAAAGCAAAACGGTCACCAAACAATGACATAGCAAGAATAACATATATATGTTATTCTTGCATACGTTACAGAAACTTCTGTAATGTGATACTAAGAAAAGTAAAAAGGACATATGAGAAAAATCAACTCATTGCAGCAAAACATGACAACAAAAAAATGTGGAAAACAATTAAAGACATAACACACACATCTTAAATAAATAGCCACCCTAAAGAACTGTTGAAGCTATCAAGTTCTCCAGAAATGTCACTAAACAAAGTAAACAAATACTTTGCAAATGTAGGAAGCGTACTAGCTAATAAAATATACCAAAAAAAAATTAAACACACCTAACCACAACACAAGAAATGAAAACGCTAAAAATAAAACCAGCGACTCGTTTGTACTCCTTGATACTTCTGAAGACGAAGTAGAACGTTTAATTCTTAGTATGAAAATAGATTGTGCCAGTGGTTGGGATAACATTAGCTCTAAGTTTCTAAAAACCTACAAAAATATTATAATACCACCGCTTACAAAAATTTGTAATGTTTGCTTACAAACCGGAGTGTTTCTTGACTGTTTAAAAAAAGCAGAAATTTGCCCCATTCATAAGAGTGGTGACAGAAATCGTGTCGAAAATACCCGGCCAATTAGCATCTTACCGTCATTATCGAAAGTATTGGAACAAATAATAAACGCTAGATTAACGGGCTATTTAGAAAAAAATTATTTACATTAAAAACCAATACGGATTTCGGCAAGAAAAATCTACGGATCAAGCAGTAAATAAACTTGTCAATTACCTTTCTTCTAAATGTAAGAAAAAATGTCTTGCTATCTTCTTAGACTTGGCAAAGGCGTTTGACACGATTTCTGTTTCCATCCTACTTGAAAAACTAGAACTAGGCTCGGAATAAGAGGTAATCAGTTAAAACTTATCAAAAGTTATCTCTCTGGGCGAACTCAATCAGTGCGTGTTGGTGGTTTCAAGAGTGATGATCTTACGGTCACTCATGGAGTACCACAGGGCAGCATACCTACTTTATTCCTCGTTTATATAAACGAACTTACAAGTCTAAACCTAACCCAGGGCCAAATAATATCTTTCGCAGATGATACTGCTCTCTTATTTTCTGCCGATACATGGGACGAAGTCCCAGATGCTGCTCAGCTGAGATTTAGTACCGTAGGAAAGTGGCTTCAGAACCATATTCTTACGCTGGATATCGTGGATAAAACGAAATATGTTTGTTTTGGCATCACAAATTCGCATTGTTCTGGTACTTCCAAAAGCATTATATCGCATGAACTTCACTCAGGCGCTGACACCCTCACACACACGTACACCCTCTCTCTCTCTCACACACACACACACACACACATACACACACACACACAATACACACACACATACAAAATCATAGACACTTGCTCATTTACAGATTTCTCACTTAGTATTGTATTATAATTTAGCATAAAAATAGTTCTACACGTATTATATTCATATAAAAATAGTACCACCAGTCCTTATGTCTTTGTTAGTATTATTTTAAAAATATTCCGGGGAATGGCACTGTTAACCAAAATACAGGCATTGCCTAGTTCGGTTACAGAAGCTACCTCCATTTATTTGTATATAACTACTGCTAAACTGTTTTTTGTAACATAGCACTAAGTTTTCTAGGAAATAAATTTATTATTATTAAATAAATTTTGGGGGTTCCTGAAAGTGAAACTCAAAAATTTTTTTTCATCGAACCCGTACTTGTCGGTTTTCTATGGATAGGTCTTCAAAAATGATATTGAGGTTTCTAGTATATTTTTTTTCTAAACTGAATAGTTTGCACGAGAGACACTTCCAAAGTGGTAAAATATGTGTGTGTCCCCCCCCTGTAACTTCTAAATTAAGATAATGATAAAACTAAAAAAAATATATGATATTGCAACAAAAATTGGCTTGAACGAGATCTAGTAAATAGTTTTTTTTTAATACGTCATAAATCGGAAACCGCAAATTACCTTTCATTCAATCAACTCAAATATAAAAATGTTACTTGCTGCTACGGAACCCTTCATGGGTGAGTCCGACTCGCACTTGGCCGCTTTTTTTATGTATGTTCGGGCATAACTCCGTCATCTATAGACGGATTAGCAAATTTATTTTTTTGTTCGAAAGGGGTTTATTCCGAAGTGGTCCATAAAAATTTATTGATATTGTTCAGCGCTTTTTGAAAAAATCAACAATATCCCAAATTACATAGACTGTTGATGTTTTAGTTTCTTCAATCTTTGGAGGACTTTCAATCTCTGAATTAACGGTCGCCGTTTCTTAATGGATTTAGATGTTCAGGCGATACTAAAAAACTTAAAAAAGAAATACAACCACCTTCAAAAACTAATAAATGATAAGCACAGAACGCACATTAGTTTCGGAAGTCGGTGGCGGTGGCTTTGTTCTGTTGTTTTGTTTTGCCGTCGACTTCCGAAACTATAGTAATGTGTGTTCTTTAAGTTATTTATCACTTTTTAGTTTTTGAAGGCGATTGTTTTTTTGTTGTTTTAAGTTTTTTCTTTAATACCGTTCTGTCACTCTTCTCTTCAATATCATGCTTTCACTGACTCCTTTTTCATTCATATCATTCTTTACTCAATCTATCCATTTATCTTCTTTGGCATTCCTCTCCTTCTCCATCCATCCACACTTCTACTGAATCTGAAACAAAATCTGAAGCTCAGATTATGAACCTTTTGTTTCATAATGTGAGCTTTTCAGGAACAAAATATCAGCAATATTGAGCTTAGTTCTACCAACCAACAACCTCCAAATAATTGAATTAATGACATCAAACTAATTCAATAATAATATACCAAATGTATATTTGGCATGCAACCGGTCGTCAGTCGATTACTTTACGATACTCAGAGTGCATGTCGCTTGAGCCTCTGCCGGTTCACATTCGATGCTTAATTCTAGTGCTATTATCATTTTCATACTTTTTAGTGCTTAAAGACTTTACTAAACTGTGCTATCTCATTTTATTCGCTTCTCTGTTCACCTTCGTTCTACTCTTCATAACCACTGTACCTATCTTGTGCTTTCTGTGGACTATAATAAACTTTATTTCTTCTGTAAGCTGTGTTTGCTAATTTATTGCCAACCTACACGCTTCATTATTATTGATTTAGTAAAAAGTATAGCACCTACTATATAAAAAAACTTATGCATTTAAAATTAAATTTCCTTAATCACTAGAATTACTTCGAAAAATGGGAGTAATCTAGACATGGTTTGAATTAAGCACTTACTTTGGTTCAATATGTTTACTTCTTTCCGAATCATGACTGAAATCTCATGTTAACAAGCTCAGCAATTCCACAGGCGTTACCTTACTGAAGTCCTCTTTAAGTTTAAACCACGCCTAAACAACGGTTAAAGTTACTACTTACTGTTAGTAAGAGAAGTCTAACCCTTAACTATATCGCGTTACGTAGTTAAGAGTTTCCGATGGGCTTCCTGTTTCTGAAGAACACTTGAAGTGGTCTAGGCACTTGAATAGTAGCTTATCACGCTATGACAGCATTAGGCACGGAGTAAACCTCGCTACGTAAGATATTGTGGTACCTACCCGCCTTTGTACAGAGAGCGTCATCATCTGCTGACCCTTTATCCGAAGAAATTTGAATGCGTGGGGAGGTAAGCAGTTGATGACGCTGTCTGTACCAAAGGTTTCATAGTTTACACTTATCTTTTCAGCACACAAAATAATTTATTGCTGTAACCGATTAGTGTATTTCGTGACTAGCTTTTTCTAGCTTTTTAATTTTCCTATGGATCCCTTTTTTGTTAATAAAATATAGCCTATAGGTATATAGCACTCAGGAATAACGTAGCTTCGTATTAAAAAACAAAACATTAGATTCCTATTAGCAAAATAATTTCAGATTAGGACCAATATTTCCGGAGATTACCGCGTTGAAACAAAAAACAAAAAACTTTTCAGCTTCATAATATTTAGTTAGATTAATATTAATATTCAGATAGTTAGATAATTATCTATACTAATATTATGAAGCTGAAAAGGTTTTTTATGCTTAGTTAAGCAACCATGAATTTTCGAAAATATTCAAAGTAGATTTAGCGCGTGTATGTGTAGTCGATGCTACGATGTACTATTAAGTATTCTGTGGTAAATGTGTATGTGAGTATATCAAAATATTATTTCCTTAATTTATTGGCAAGCGACATCGCGGCAGGCCTAAGCGGAGATGGCGGGATGATCTAGACTCTTTTGACAAAGACTGGTCTCAAGCAGCCCTTGACAGAGAGAAGTGGAAGGAGAGTAGTCTTTGCCCTGTAGTGGGAAAATACAGGCTGAAAATAAATGATAATAATAATTTATTCGTAAGTAGAGAAAATGTAATTCGGGATTGTGTTTTTAAATAATAATATTTTGATTTAGATTTTTTTTATTTTGTTTATAATCTCTGCTCTTTGAAAATGGACAGTAACAAAGACCCTACTGGTCGCAAGCCCGCGCAAATTTTCTTCCATTTCAAAGCAAGTGCCATTCTATATGTACTTAAGTTCATACCTAAGTGTAAAATGCCCCTCTTGAGATATTGCCACATAATCGTAAAGTGTAGATCTAGGTTCGCTGTTTAAACCTAGGTAAAACTTAGATTTTGTCATCTAAGGACAAAATTAAGTAAGGTTAGTAGTTTGGTTACGTCGGTGTTTAATAAAGAAGATACGAGAATAACTAGTACCTAGGTATCTCCTTTTCTCTAAGCCTATTGTGTTGAAACTAGATTTTTCCCGCGTCGACTTCATCTGCGTGAACGTTGTTCATTTCAATTCTAAATAAATTAATTAAAATTTAAAATAAATGAATACAAAAAATATTAAAACGGATGAAAGCAGATTGCATGTAGCGTAGATGAGAATGTTGAGACAGATGTGTGAAGAAACCCATTCTGGTCACTCCTATACTCATTCCTATCATATACTCATTTCTGACCTTACTTATTCAGATAAGGGGTATGATTCTGCAAGACCTCATTCTAAACTTCGAATCTGAATCCGCTGTGAGTTTCTTGATTGGCATTCTAAAAACTCGGTTGATCATTCGAATTTACACTAGCGCCACCCTTGCGAGCGTGTCAGCGAGTTGACCTAAATTGACAGGGAGATTTTGACAGATAAAGTATGAGATGACGTAAGAAGTGGCATACTGTAAGGTAATTTCCCCGTCAGTGTCAAATATATATCTAGGTCATTTTGAACCTTATGCGAAGTGAGAGTGAATAGCGATGTGAGATGCGAGTTGTTGTTTGAATTTTACAGAATCGATATAAAGGTTAGAACTGAGTATTTTAGAGCATGTTTGATAGTTGCCCTAGTGACAGAAAAACGGATAAAACGCATGTGACCAAAAGAGTTAGGAATAAAAATGTGGATGGATTGAGAGGAAGAGGAAAGCCGAAGTAAAGATGGATGGATTGTATGAAGAAATTATATGAAAGAGGAAGGAGTCAGTGATATAATATCATAACCGTTAATAGGACGGCATAGATGCAGAAAACGTGTTGCGCCCAAGAAGCTTATAGGTAAATGTGGAGGCAAGACTGAACACCTAAGTGTAACCAACTGTGGGCAGACGCTCTCTTTCTGAATGCATACATAAGATAAAGAAAACACATCACTAACTCGTTCTTTTGTATGCATTCAGAAAGAGAGCGTCTGCCCACAGTTGGTTTCACTTAGGTATTTCCTCCACTTTTATCTATAAGCTTCTTGGTTGCGCCGACCCCAAGTAACATAGGTTAAGGGCAGGAAGATGTCATTGACCTAAATTCATATTATGTATCATATATATGTACTGTGTTTTATTGGCCTTAGTTGCCTGAAATAAAGGATAAATAATAAAAGAATTCCCATATAATTGCTAATACCTGGACGACCGAGCTTTGCCTGGTTTTTCTCTTGGTAAATCGTGTTTTTTAACAATGAAACCTAGTAAGATCGATTTATCGCCCCCATACAAATAAAACATACAAAATTTCATGAAAATCGTTGGAGCCGTTTCCGAGTTTCATATTATATACATACAAGAATTGCTCGTTTAAAGGTGTTAGATAAGGTTACCTATCATAAGGCCGAAAAATATTTGACCGAATTTCATTTCACCTAAAACTTTTCAATTTTTCTCGTTTCGTATTTTTTTACGTCATCGAAGTCACGTCTGCCACT
Organism: Charanyca ferruginea; assembly: GCA_947361185.1. NCBI lineage: Eukaryota > Metazoa > Arthropoda > Insecta > Lepidoptera > Noctuidae > Charanyca > Charanyca ferruginea. The sequence continues at coordinate 11,949,140 of OX376069.1, forward strand.
GTATCAGTTGACCTATTATCAATTCGCTTTTTTTCGTTGCTCCGACGTTTCATTTGGTCGAAAAACTTTTTACCGAAATTACACTTAGCCGAAATAACATTTGTTCAAACATTCGTTATACCACTGTTTTAATTAGGTACCATATTTCACCAAACGCCTAGCAGTAAATATGTCTAATATTGAGTTAATGATAACCGGTACTCCACCAGAAAAAAAATACGTCGTTAAAGAAACGAAAACGCTTGGGCTTGCTGGCCGGCTCTGCCGGCCAGCCTCAGCCGCGGCAGCGGGCGTTAAAGCCACCTGCCCCTCAGCTCGCGGGCCGCCCCACACCTCCGCGCCTACGCGTTCTTAAATTACACTCTAGTTGTAGGGCAGACAAGACTGCGTGAAATCGGTTTTGCAGCGATTCGTTTCTGTTACTATTTTAATTTAATGTTGAAAATGCTACCAAGTAACCGGCTATATATTTGTGATCAAATAATATTCCGTAAAATGTTGTTTTGACGGGGTGAAAATATGGCAAATAAATCATTTGGCAAATTAAAATAGTTCAAAAGAGACTTCGGCCAAATAGGAAAAAGTTATTTTGTAAATCGGAGAAACATAGTTCGGTAAAATAATACCTATGACACATGATACTTCGATGATCTAAAAATATGTCAAATAATGCATATAGCAAAAAAGACGTCGGTCAATAGTTTTCGGTAAAATGAAATTCGGACAAAAATAATTCGGATAAGTGATCGGTTCCCGTTAGATAGATTGTGAACGAAGTGAATTACCTATAAAAGTTAATGTCCCCATTATATTGTAGATGTTTTTACAGTCCAGATAATTGGCTACAAAATGTTCATACTCAAATTTTACCCAAAAAATCGCTGAATACTGTAGGTAGGTAGGTACCCACGCGCTACACCAACTTTTCGCACTTCGCAGGTCTATTGTTATATATTGATATTAGTATATATTAATTTCTAATTGAAATAGAAAAGAAAGTTATTTCCATTCGTTATTACGTACCTATTTACTATCGCAATAATTACGGAAAGTTTAATAGTAAGTACACTATACCTTTATTGATATTACCACCACTGTGCCGCTAATTGACGTAGTATGGACGTTTTATTACAGGAAGCTTTCCATCGCTTTACACATATAGATACTAACAGATATCTTGTGTAGATAGTACGCAATGTTTGCTGTACGCAACATTGATCGTCAAGCCGTCAGCAAATATGACTAACCTCATCCACATACCGCACACTGTGTAGGGAATCGGAAGTTAATTTTAAAGTATTAATGTCCTTTTTCAAAGTCGGACTTTTACGAAAGCTGTAAAAGAAAGATTGCCTATAAAGAAAGGACAATCGCGTAGTGTTTAAATTTTAAAACTACCACATTGTTACTATGGATGCTTTATCTGAAAAAGCGTACAGTAGGTACCTACCTACAAAATATTTTTAAGGCCTATATTTAACTAAACGGAAAATAAACAGCGATCTTGAGAAATCTCATTACAGTAGGTACTAAATAATTGATTACCGCATGCAATTGTAAAGTAGAAAATATAAATATTGTTTATAAATTAATAGGTATTTACCGAGAATATAACTGCCAATATTGCTATACTCAAAATCAATACTTAGGTAATACGTGGGTAGGTGTACCATAATTATGTCCACAATGAAGAGTAGAAATAAACCATACTGTTATATGGCGAATATATTCAATCTACGTGCATAGGTATATCTTCTGAAAATATACATTGAGAAGACATCAATCGTGACAATCTCTGTAGGTACGTGCCTACGTTACCATTGAAAGATTTCAAAAGTTAGCAATAAATATTAAGTTTTATTGTATTTGAATGAAACGCTAATATTCATATTTTATTTTTATCTTATCTTAATCTTTATGTTCGTACTTCGTAACATCGTAATAAAAATGATTTAAGTGGTGCATTTAGGTATAATATCGTTAGACAATGTATTATACAAAAACACACTTCAGTAATTTTTAAGTAAATAATAAAACAAGATTTCACAAGTTCATAACCTAACAACAAAATCGTAACGTGAACAATAACATTACAACTAAAAATAGAACCGAAACTGTAACACATAATTATAATGTACTATATCTGGTAGCCGACATCCAACAACAAAGGTTAAATTTAACCGACACGTTAAGGCCGTTGCCAGATTAATCATGCGGCCGGCTGACACTGGCCGACAGACTTAAACTTGGTAAGCCGCAGTCCGGGGCCACCGGGCCGCAAAACTAGACGAATTAACTTGCTTACGTCACAAGTTACGGTGACTTTTTGCCAGGTTATGCAAGCTACCCTCGGTTTTTTGAACAAAGATCGACGCAAAGCGCACAAGCTGCTGATTGGTGGTCGAGGCAACCAATCACAGCAGATTACGCGCGTTTGTAATTTGTGACATTAAACTTTTGACCGCCACAGTCATGAATAGATGACAAACCAAAATGTGCCCAGCACACCACGGTCACGACTACATGACAGACTTATATACGTTATTCCATAGAGTAGTGATTCGTAACTAAGCGTCGAAGGCACATTTTTGCTTTTTAGTCGTGGAGCTCAAAAGGTCAATGATCGAAAAACCGGGAGTAAATGAAAATTAATCTTAATTAGATGTTACTACTTTGATTTGTGTTAAAGAGCCTCGTTTTAAAATGTTGCTGATTTTACCTTATCATCAGGTTCATATGTCATATAGCAAATCAGTTTTTAGTGTTATGTAATGCTTAATGATGTCATACAATAGACTAACGCTCATGTAGGTACCTAAAAAAGTCAAATAATGTAAAAAAAATATTGTTATTTTTTTTGTTTTTACAAGCTTTCATTTAGATTAACAATGAGCAAGTAAAGCATCACGCTTTTCTCTTAAATAAGAAATATTATTTTGTACATTCTACCTTTAATGGAAAACGCGGAAAATTTAATATTGATGAAACCTTTTTTGGCAACCAACATTTCACTGTCCTTGACAAAAGTAACATAATATTAAGTTGGTAGGTATTTACGTACAAAGAACGATAAGAAAATGTTTTAAATGTATCTATGCATTCCAGCCATTTTCTTAACAGAAAACTGACAATATCGATCTATAGAAATCAAAGTTGTAGGTGTCCGTTGTCCAAACATTTCGATCAAGAATTCGTATAGAAAATCTTAATAGCGCTATCTTTTCTGTAGCACAACAATACATTCCACAGCAAATATAGGGTACCTATCTATCTGTGTTACTACTATTCAATACATCTTTCATTCATGATTCAGGTGTCATTAAAGGCAATGTTATTTTCCATTTATTGAAATGTAAATACCTAAGCCTATTCATTCACAAAATAAATCATTTATTACATCAAAAGCGTTTCCAGGCAAATAATTAATGATCAAACGTAACGTAAGCGTAACGTCATTAGACACTTTACTAGTGATGTGCAATGTTGATATATAAGTCGATTAGTCGACAGTAGGTAGGTTTATAATTCGATCATAAACTGAAAACAACATAAACAACCGTCATAACACTTCAGAATGTATGTAGCTGCGAAGCTGTTCGCCGCGGGCTGACATTACCCTAGTTTTAGTCGAATTCTGTAACCAAATCACCGTACTCGGTAAAATTAAGTATAAACTACACGATAAGCACTAAAGTATCATCTGATCAATACAGTGAGCTCACGTAAACTACGACATAATTAGCAATATTGCCAATTTGTTCGGGTCACCGCACACGCGTATCTCTGTACGCCTGTCTGATTCTAATTTGACACGGAAATGTACCGAATTATCCGTTACCTGCTTATGAATTACACCTCATTTGACAATTTCTGGTGAACTGAATAATAGGGGCTGTCGAACTCACGTACTTTGCTGTATAGAAAATACAACTGGAGTTAAACATGCTTAAATTGATTTAATCTGCTATAAACTACGATAATTTTCTGCATGAGGTATTTTGCTTTGGTATGACTCCAAGGTTGACTATGCTATTCATCATAGCTGACCTTAAACTGCTATCAATGTACGCATTCAATCGCTTTCGAAGTTAAAATTATAAATGGATCGATTTCACTTTAAGTTTTAATAATCACCTGTATCAATTTAATTATTTACAATTATACTCGCCAGAATTCAATAAAATCACATTACTGTTGGAAAACCACACTTGAAACTATGACTTTGACAGTTTTATTACATTTTCTGTTTGGAAGAAAGCTGCCGTGTGAAACCGTGAAACACAATATGACTGTAAGCCTGTAAGGTCTATTAAAGATACAGGTTTTTATTTTAAGTAATCATAATACCATATTATCAGCCTATTATTGGGCAAGTGTAGTGTGGAACGCACTGCGGCACGATGGACCTTTATAAATATAATATATTGTCCCCTTCTGACGATTTGAAGAAGGTGGCTGCGGGCTGCCCAAGACCTGTATGAGTGGCGATCCCCGGGCTCCCCCACTCAACCCGGTCTTGGGCTACATTCAGCAGAGCACAGCAATATGCTGATATGATGATAATGAATGATGATACCACTGAAGCACTTCCCTATGACAGCCAAATCGATGTACATACTTACATGACTAAATCAACAGCCCTTAGGCATGTTCTATGGATCATAATAGATATTAGATGTTATCGCGTACATTGCTACGTCATCTTCAATATATTGACATACCTAAGTAGTAACGTAAGGAGCTAGTGCCGCGAAATAAGCCATCATGTGTTATGGTCGTCTGTTATAGTCCATTTCGTTTAACGACCTCTTAAAATAGCTTCGTACGGAACCGTGTAAGTGTTAAAAATTCCCCCTGTAATGACATAATGAGTGTAATCAGTGCTCAATGTTCTGATTACACTTCCGTATTACCGTGTCGTTTCTTAGTGCTATTAGAAATTGGAGAAGAACATTTTATTATTTTTACGAAAAAGCCTTTGTTTCGATTGTTTAATCATTCATTTGTTTCAAAATCAAAATCATTTATTTACTTAGAATGTGGTAGGTACAGCATGTCTATTCTGTTACAATCTTCTTTGGTGAACACCTAGGTGAAATGAGCTGTCATCCGTCCCGTCGCTAGAGATTTCAAGGCACTACAATCGGATTACAGCTCACTTCACCTAGGTGTTCACCGAGGGAGATTGTAACAGAATAGCACTGCTGGAACTTAATATTATTATGACCGTCTGTTTAGACCACGAAGTAATTACTTTATTTTTTAACAAACAAATAAGTTAATATTCAATAAGACATCTACAATATTTTGAGAAAGTTGTAGAATCTTCTCTAAATTATATATTCAAAGTATAAAAATAGCTATTAAATTATTAATTACTTATATACCTTTTACCCGCCACATCGCTGCATCGTCCGCGTGATTTATTTACAGCTCCCATTTTTTTTTTTTAATAACAAAATATAGCCTCACTCAGATATACCATAGCTTCATATTAGCGAAAGTATATTTTCAGAATCGGACCAGTAGTTCCGAAGATTAGCACGGACAAACACAAACTAATTTATAATATATTATGTAGTGACACACAATTTACATAAACTGGTATCTTTATCTACAATGTAACCTCTAGGTTTTATGATCTTCCTCTGAAAAAGATCCCAACGGGTCACTAGTGCCTAGTAACCTGTTAACTAATTCAAATATGTACACCCAACGCATCAAACTTTAAACTTTCTATTCTTACAACCACATTTGAACAGAAATTTAGGTGCAATAGGCACTTAGGCATTTACCGGATTAAAAACCGACACAGTACATTTAAGTTTATTTAAATTCAGTTCAATTCTTTCCAGAATAATATTTGTGTGTTCATTCTGAAATACCCCTCGTGTCATTCCAAGTTTCTGCCTGCCTAGCCTTTTCCCAACTATATTGGGGTCGGCTTCCAGTCTAACCGGATGCAGCTGAATACCAGTGTTTTACATGGACCGACTGCCTATAGGACGTCCACAACCCAGTTACTGGGTAACACGATACCCCTTGGTAAGACTGGTTGTCAGACTTTCTGGCTTCTAACTTCCCATAACGACTGCCAAAGATCTACAAATGACAGCCGGGACCAACGGCTTTACGTGCTTTCCGAGGCATGGAGGGAACTCTGTATGAAAGGGATGATCACCCATCCGCAGACCATGTTGTGTCATTCCAAGTTTAATTTTCTTAATCGTTCAGATCATTTTGCAGGGCCTATTTGTCTTAATATTTTTGGCCATGACTGTACATCAGAGAGGTATACAGGTGGGTATATACGAGTACTGATTAGGGTCGTAGTCTCACGTGATGTGATCGTTAATCTTACCTTTGTGTAAGCTTTTATCGACGCAGTATAGTGAGGTGAGAGCTCTTTACCGCTTTAATTAACGAATGCGCACAATTTGACGATTTGTATGTACTTGCTTGTACACCTTTGCGTAAGTAAACAATACGGTTGTAGGTACAATATGTAAATAAAAAAAGTAAAAAATAACTTTAAATTCGCAAGTCGGCTCGGTTTTGTTGGTTGTTGACTTGCGGATATAAAATTACTTTTTCATCCCACCATCTCGGAAAGAGTATTTTTAATCTTCAATATCTGAGTGGAAAAGCCGTTTTTATTCTCTAGAGGATAAAGTAAATTTATCTTCAATATATGAGTGGAAAAGCCGTTTTTATTCTCTAGAGGATAAAGTAAATTGAATTTAGAACATCGTGTGCACTAAGTTTGTGAATTAAAAAAAAACATTAAACCTATTTACTGCTACCTCTATGGTGCCGAATATATCATACAACTTTTTTTTAATTTGTTAAAAACTCAGACTTTGTAAACGTTTTTTTTTTGCATTTAGTCATTTCCTCGCTGAGGTGGAATGAAAAGTTACGTGTTGCACTCGAGTGCAAAGATTTTTCACCTCGTGCTCTTTTGATTCCCTCGCTAACGCTCAGGATTCTAATTTTGAATCACTCGCTGCGCTCGTGATTCAATTTTATTTTGTATAACAAATAACTATTGTACAAAAAGACTTCAAATAGTTATTTGTTATACAAGAGTGCAAAGTTGCTTTTTAACCGCGTGTTCAATTTTGATGACCGAGCAAGCGAAGGATTCTAAAATTGAATCACGAGCGCAGCGAGTGATTCAAAATTAGAATCCTGAGCGTTAGCGAGGGAATCAAAAGAGCACGAGGTGTAAAATCTTTGCACTCGAGTGCAACACGTAACTTTTCATTCCACCTCAGCGAGGAAATGACTAAATGCAAAAAAAAAACGTTTACAAAGTCTGAGTTTTTAACAAATTAAAAAAAAGTTGTATGATATATTCGGCACCATAGAGGTAGCAGTAAATAGGTTTAATGTTTTTTTTTAATTCACAAACTTAGTGCACACGATGTTCTAAATTCAATTTACTTTATCCTCTAGAGAATAAAAACGGCTTTTCCACTCAGATATTGAAGATAAATTTACTTTATCCTCTAGAGAATAAAAACGGCTTTTCCACTCAGATATTGAAGATTAAAAATACTCTTTCCGAGATGGTGGGATGAAAAATTTCTTTTTATGCTTTTTAGTGCCTACTTCTTATCATACAAATCAATTACGAAACGGTGACATCAAACAATTTCAGTCATCCCTTAATTTTCCACCCTTAGAGGTGGAATATTTTAATGAAATTTATATGGGACCAGCGTTGAGGTATACTTACTTACACTATCAATTAAAAAAGAATCATCAAAATACTACTACTACACTGTAAAAAGTTATGTGTGTCAAATTAAGAACCTCTTTCGCTTTTTGAAGTCGGTTGAAAAGGCATAAATTTACATTGTCACACCAGTTTGAATTTAAATTAAATAACGCAGTGTCGGTTGAAGTTCTTCTCGCCCCAGAAATTAAAAATACTAGGTACTTGCCTACAACAAAGACAATATGCAAGATTAACCAAAACATCTTTATTTAAATATGCAAAACTGCCACTAAAACCAGGCCTCAGACCGAATATTGTCTACATTTCATGAATTTCTGAGTCATTCAGATTTTTCTCAGCGTTTGTGTTACTTTTTATTATTTAGTTCAGTGTCTACTTCATTTTAGTGGATGACTCCATGCGCCATTCAACTTTATTCATTAAACGAAAAGTTTCAAGGTTTTAGAAAAGAAAAATTACTTTTAGATTGCACTCTCTATAAAATGTAATCAAATTGAATCTAAACCATTACCCACAGTTAGTTCCTCATGCGATTGCGCTATTTGAATATACTACAATAGGTAAGTGCATCGAATTAAGGTTAATTAAACCAATGACTATTAATGTTTGTAATGAATACGATGGACGCAACAAAATAAACTCTATCACGCACATAATAGAGATTACACCGGACGAACTGATGTGAGTGCAATCACGTAAATTGATAGCGATACTCTAGATAAATATACGCATATTAGCTGTATAATGTTGCGATTTTATGAGCTCTTCATTTGTCTCTCCCAACATTTTATCACGGGAAAAATAAGCGCCATATTTTTGAAGTTACAACGTTATAACGCGTCGATAAAACTATAATAAAATAAAAATTGACGTTTGACATAGGAATGTTATTTATATTTTAATATACAATGTTATTATAGAACTCCCACGCCCGTAATATCCTATAAACACTGATATTTTAACAGCCTTTTTCTATCGGCGACCGGCCGTTACTCTTCAGACAGCTTTACGACAGCGCTCCGACCCGCTATTTTCCACTAGGTATCAAAAATAAATAATTTCAACTTTGATACACGATATTCCTTGTGTTTTATTTAAATGGATAATTTTTTAACCTACATTTTTGTTGTTTTGAGAACAAAGATGAAACGAAACCACTGAAAAACATAATTTGAAGGGGTCATCAAAACGTGGCGTAAACGTCACCCTTTAATAAAATTACCCTCCGTCCCTATTACAAATTCCCTTTTCCAATTAATTTTACATAAATTATTTACAGAACAATTTCAGTTTAATCAGTATAATTAGCCATGTTTATTAAGATGACATTAGAGAAGCACAAAGGGAGATAAAGCTAGTTATACATCCATATAGACGAGCTAATTTTGGCGAGAATGCCCGTTGTTTTGTGTCGGTATTAATCTTTTGTAAGCCCAACAAAAGACGGGAGATTGGGTATGCCTTTCTGTAAGTTGAGAGTGATGTAAGAACAGAAGAAGTGCTATTAAGCTGACTTACAAGAAACGTTAATTAAAAATATGAAGATTAGCAATTGTTCTAGCCACAAATCATTAAATATGCACATTTCAGAACGTTTACTGCATAAACGAACGTGCATGAACCTCTGAATAGTTACTCTGTCAATAATAAATCATAGGAGACTCTGGCCGCCATCCAATTTTATTGGATACTCTGTTTGATGTTATAACCTGCTAACACTAAATGTTAAAAAGACCAAATACATTGCCTTTAGGAAAACACTGGCTTCCAAACTTCCTTCATGGAATTTAAAAATTCACCGGAACTTATGCCATAACTCATATAACCTCGACACTCAATGTTTATGCAACAGTATTGACAGAGTAGATGAAGTAACAGGGAACTTGCTAAACGCGTCCGGAAGCAAATCTACATTATGAAACTGATACGTGATAGTGCACCTGTGGACGTAAAAAAGCTTGTCTATATAGCCCTATGTCAGTCGCTGATACAATATTGCATTGTGGTTTGGGGAGGAGTGGCCAAATCTCACCTAGTTATCCTCGAAAGAGCCCAACGCGCAGTTCTTAAAACCCTGTTACACAAGGCGTACCGTTTTCCTTCAGACATCCTGTACGCCGAGGCCTCTGTGCTGAGCGTAAGAAAATTGTATATTCTGACCGTAACAATAAAGACCCACATCGAAATTTCGAAAAGGAGTGATTTAAATAGTTTGCAGGCTAAACGTATTTTCAGAGTTCCAATTCCCGCAGTTAAATCCACTTATGCACAAAGACATCCACATTTCCTGCATCTTCACGCCTATAATACTGTGATTAAACAGTGCAATATAAGAAACTTTACTCGGAAACAAATTAAGAATACACTAACATCCTGGTTATTAAATCTATCATACGACGACGCAGAAAAAGTAATTAGTGTGGTATAATAAATGTTTTACATATCTGCCTTTCTCAAGTTACCCGAAAACTCTTACCCACCCACACTCACACACACAACCAATACACTATACCTAGACACTCCCTTACCCATACACACAGTCACACTTTTCAATATAGCGTCTCGCCATGTCTAGTTTGTTTTATTTTATTTATTTTTACTTTTACTACTTTCCGATTCGTTATGTTGCTTTATGTACTGTAATTAACACACGAACACCTGTGTTTAAAATCTTTAACAGTGAACCCTCTGTATTGGTACCCAAGATACAGGCTTGCCTAGTTTGGGGCCAATGTTAAATTCTGTGTAATTACACAGAATTTAATAAATTTATATTTTTTTTAATAAATTTTATTGCATGAAAATTTTCATGCAATAAAATTTATTATTATTTATATTATAAAAACTTGACTATTAAATCATTCAATATACTAAATATACCGAATATTGTGTGTCCAAGTAAACTGAACCTTGCTTACACCTGAACCCTGTTTACAGTAACCTATGCCTACATACTAAAAATAAAAATAAACTTTACTATAAATTCCCAGTTCATTTTATTTTAAACTTGCCTAATTAGGTACTATATATTATGTAACGGCTAAAATACGAAGTGCAGCTACACCTGGTTTTAATCGGCTAGAACTAGCCGGTAGCAGTCGGCTGAACTTAGGTAAAGCCTGCGAGTTCGGGACTTTGAAACCATTGAGCAGAAGACGGCCAACATCAGGTCGACGGAGACCCGCTGCACGGGGCTCCTACTTCTGTGTGCAAGATTTAAAGGTTTATTTATTTGACGACACGGTTGGCACAGTGGCTGAGCGATCGACTGCTGCGCAGCGTGTTGCGGGTTCGATTCCCGCCCAGGGTAAACATTTGTGTGATGAGCACTTGTGTTTGCCTTGTGTCTGGGTGTTGTTTATCTATATATGTATGTATTTAAAAAAAAATGTATTTGTGTATGTATATCAGCTGTCTGACACCCATAGTACAGGGTCTCCCTAGTTTGGGGTCAGATGGCCGTGTGTGAAAATGTCCCCACATATTATTATTATATTATTATTATTAAAAAAAAAAGGAACCTAATCAAACCGAATCTCGGGGTGCCCCTGACGTCGGTGTGCGACTGGACCTAGTTCTAGCCGCTATGATGAAGGCTAAACCTAGTTCTAACAGAAGAGAAGAAGGATACCTACATATAAGTTTAACCGCATTTGGCCGGCTGCACCTAGTTGTAGCCGTCTAAAACTAGGTGTAAACGCACTTCGGCTAACTTCGGCTAGCTGTAACATACCTATACACCAGTTATAGGATATTCGAAAACTGGATTTTAGGGTTGTTGCAATAGTTCAACGTCCTGAGTAACGAGAATTTTGGCCAGATAAAAATAAGACGTCACTTTTTTGCCAACTCAGTTGACTTTAAATATTCATTTCAGTAAGTTTAATTTTGCAGTTAATTAAAAGTTGGTCGTGTTTTCAGGAGTAGTATTTACTTAGTTTTTTTTAATTAAGTTGTGAATTGTGATTATTATCTAAACTACCCATTAAACTAAAAACAAAATGACATCAAAAAATCCTAACAATTGATAAAAATATGGTCCGTATGGTGTCGGACGTAAAGAATAGCACCATCCCATATCTTCCCGTGGCTGTCGTAAGAGGCGACTACCAGAGAATGGGCAGCAGCGTTCTCTGTGCCTTTGTAAAAACCATACTGGGATCGACAATCCGCCTACCAAGCGTGGCGGTTATGGCAAAACCCCCCCTTGGGGAGGCCTATGTCCAGCAGTGGACGTCTTTCAGCTGAAATGATGATGATAATGATAAAAATATGACTAGACTAACCAAAGTCCTCTTCACTGCCTAGAAAGTCTAGAAACACGACTTTATGTTCAGCCCCCAGATTTCAGAATAGTAAACGTTACAATAACAAAACAGTGTACACAATGTTTCACGTTGACTTCAATCTCATTCCCGCGTAGGTTCCAGACAACAGGAATTTTTCTGACATGTCCAGAATTTTGAACCTTAGACCTTAAACCTTAAATAGGAAAAAAATAAAATGGTTAGGAATTATTATTTAGTCGAAAATTTTATTAAGTGTCATTTAGTCTGATCTGGCTGATCTTGCTCGTACTGCTTACTGCGAAATTGCTTTCAGTTATGGCTAGAATTTCATAATATTGACACAAATGTCAGGAAATTATAAAGTAGGTAAAGGATTTTCCCAAAATAAAACATTTTTGTATCTGATAACCCTAATCCCGCATCGGTTTATCAAAGTAGTTATAACCATAACACTACGTTGTGTTGCCAACATTGGTCATTCATGGTATCTACTGGATCCGCTTTGCAAGATCGGGATGTTTACTACACAAGTTAAGCGGTCATTAATATCCTTCAGTTGTTTGCACAACGTTTATACTGTAATCCCGTTTAGTGGATGTAATGGCTGACGACAATAACGAACTTTAAAGCTTTCAAGTAAACTGTCTTCCTCCCCATGTTGGCAGCATAGCTAATACAAAGTCAACTTTATTAATTAAAATGATTAAAGGGTAAATTTTTGTACTACTCAAGTAAGACGAATATTTTTACAAATACACAGCCATGACTTCGTCCAAAGATTAGCCAATCAGCAAGCGGGGTGAAATCTCTCTCATTAGTCTAATTGTTAGATTACAATTACAGAGTTCCAGACTTCCAGCCAGGTTCATTGAGCATTTCTATTTTACATCATTACCGTCATTGGTGTACTACGAGTACTATACTCCTGACCAAGAAACTTATAATAAAAGTTATACCGAGTATATCACTGGAAGAGGGGATGTTGTCTCTTTCTGACAACCCTACTAGAAAGAGATTACGTTCCCTCCTGCAAAAAAAAGAAATTGTTTCAAACTCTCCAAAACGGATTTGACTAGACTCTTTGGCGGGTTCTCTCCAGTTCTGACCTATTTAGGTAATTTTTTAAAGCCTGCACACAACAATGTTGGGGGAAACGGATTACAGCAATACCGTTCTAGCAATTTGCTGCCAGTTTTCACTGTAAATAACTACTATAAATCTTCTAAGTTAACAGTTCTGCCGGTACATGAATACACAATATACTTGTTTAGAGTTACCATACGAGTATTGTTCTTTATACTATCAACAAACAATGTATACCTACAAGATAAGGTATTCGTAATTCCTCTAATGTTTAGATGTCGTCCCTTATTATCTCGTCCCGTTACGTGTGACCTTTCTCTCAACATGTGTGAAGGTCCTAAGAGCAGTTCCCCGGGTAAGAATATATTATAGCAATACAACAGTCGAAATACCTTTGAAAATAATCTAAGAGCAATGAACATTTACACCATAAGTAGCTTTTACAAGTCATACGTGTAAACAACTAATAAAGAAATTAAAATTCAATATACCTAGGTAGGTCAACAAAATAGAAAAACGGAAAAATCAAGAATTCTAAACCCTGCCAATTTTTAAGCACCACTAAAACATAGGATAAAAATAAAAATGATGAAGCCTTAAAGAACTGTTGAACTGGCTGTCATAAAGAACTTAAAATCAAATTAGGTACAGTCACCAAAAGAAATACGTATCCATGTCGTAGTTGAAGATTTCTTAGAAACCAATGGAGGTTTTTAAATGAAATATTATTAAATCATTGAACTGTTTATTCTCTATTCATTGTATTTTATTTTATTCATAAACACCCATCGGTTTCTAAGAAAACTTCAAATATTTCCGGCGACATGGATACTTCTCTTTTGGTGACCGTACCTACCTCAAGAAGCTGGTACATAAACGAAATTTTCATTTTTTTATGAATCAGTTTCATTTATGTGCCATTAAAAGTTTCAAGTCGGCTTTCCTAGCTTCGTAGCGATCTCTTGAAACCAGAGCTATAGTGGTGATTTTTCTAGCTTATTGTTGAAAATTGCCATCATTTACCTCTTTATATATTTTCTACGAACTGCGGTCGAGTACCCGTAGCGCGTCCGTTGGATTTTGTGTAATTTCAGTAAGCTTTGTGGAACTGCTCGGTTTTATTAGATTCAAGGGTCGTAATAAAATAAATAAGAGTGAGGGAGTATTCTTGATAGTTTTTAACAAACACGAGCAATGAATAAGAGGGATACTAGGAAGCTGGAATTCAGCGTGAACGCTAGGAAACAATGTACCTTGCAACCCTAACCTCGTACAAAACGACTAAACAAACCAAAACCAAATCCCTACTACCCACAACAAAATAATACGGATCACTCCAGTATCACAAGTATAGATCGCTCACGGAGGGCAGCGCAGGTGCGGCCAGATTATAAGCCAGATGAGATCATTCTACAGCCAATTGCTGGCTCAATCGCCTCTCAATTAGGTAATTGTAGTTATGAGCACGCAACGCGTCCTGCCCGCCTCCGACTGACAACAATGTAAGTGCTTACTGCTCGATTACTCACCTGCTGGAAAGGATTAACGGGGCTAAACAACTATAATACTGTTTGATGCGGAGATGTTTAGGGTAAATTTCATAGAGTACGGACAGCGTCATCAACTGGGTTACCCCCTTTTTAAAGGAATTTTAATGCGTGAGGGGTAACCAGTTAATGACGCTGTGTCTACCTGGGGATGGGTGGGGGCAGGAGGGTTTGTAGTAGAGATTTTTTTTTTTTTTTTTTATACTGTATTAGTAAGAACAAAGTTCTTAATAATTAATTACGATCTAGCCTAGAAGACTAATAAGCAATTTAACTCTAACTTAATATGTTACGTGATAGATTATGTTAAAACTAAAAATAGTGTCCATTTGGACTTTTACACAAGTCCGTAGCACTTTCTTAGAGTCTGATATAGATTATAGAAACACTATGTTCATGTGTTATATGTATAGCACAACATTGTTACTATTATTTATTCACTTTGTACACTACACTAATTCAAATGGTTTAGTTCTTTTTAGCCTACGCACTAAGTCTGTGTTGTCTAGTAGCTGGATTGCCTCAACGTTCACGTGTCGATGAAGTCTGTGTTCGTGGGCTTCAGCAAATTTTTGGATAATTGTGGTGACGGATTCCATTTTAAGGTCACGGTGAAGGTCGTCGTTTCTTATGTACCAAGGTGCATTGACAGCATCCCTGAGTACTTTATTTTGGAACTGTTGTATTATTTTGATGTTGCTTTGTTTGGTACAGCCCCAAAGTAGGATACCATACGTCCAAATTGGCATAAAAATATGCTTGTATAGGGTTATTTTATTATGTATTGATAGACAGGATTTCCTTCCGAGTAACCAATACATACTTTTATAACGTATATCGAGTTCCTGTCTTTTCTTTTTGACATGAGCTTTCCACCGCAACTTGGCGTCGAGAGTAATGCCAAGGTATTTGGCTGTATTAGCATACGGCACTTGCATGCCATTTATGTAGATTGGGTGATGGTCCATGTGTTTGTTTGTGAAGTCAATGTGAATTGATTTTGACTCATTCAGTTTGATCTTCCATTTTTGTGTCCAGTCATAAACTTTGTTCACAGCTAGTTGAACTTTTTCTACTGCTTCTCTGTGGCTTGACCCAGTGGCCATAGTTGCAGTATCGTCTGCAAAGGTCGCGATGGTGTTGTTTTCCAGTTCTGGGATGTCACATGTATATAACAAGTATAAAATTGGACCTAGCACACTTCCTTGAGGTACACCAGCTTTTATAGGTTTTAACTCGGAATATGCGTCGTCCTGCCGTATTCTAAACATTCTATTAGTTATATACGACTCTAGGATATCTGCAAATTCTGGTAGCATGCGTCTGAGCTTGTATATGAGACCCTTATGCCAAACTTTGTCAAAAGCTTGCGCGACATCTAAAAACACGGTGGCGCAGACTTCCTTATTTTCAAGAGTTTTTTCAATGATGTTAGTTATTCTATGTACCTGGTCTATTGTTGAGTGTTTTTCCCTGAAGCCAAATTGATGATTTGGAATAAGGTTTTTATCTTCTATAATTGGTTTTAGCCGTTTCAATAACAGTTTTTCAAATAGTTTTGATAATACTGGCAACAGAGAAATAGGTCTATACGATGATGCTTCCTGGGGTGGTTTCCCAGGCTTCGCAATCATAATGACTTCAGCAACCTTCCATGACTCAGGTACATGTTTTAAAATAAATGCAGCATTGACAAGCTTAGTCAGCTTTACTATGGCTTTGCGAGGGAGGTGTTTTAGAACTTCACCTGTAATGAGGTCGTAACCCGGAGACTTTTTCGAGCTAATATTATTTTGAATTTCTCTCATTACTTCTTTCGGAGTCATAAGATTAATTCTTTGATTTTGTGATAAATGTCTACTCTCAGGTATTTCGATTGAGCTTTCATTGGGTTGAAAAGTTTCTTCTAAATGTTGAGCAAACCTTACCGCTTTTTTGTCATTACTTATGGCCCATTTTCCGTCGCTATTTCTGATGGGTGGTATTTGTATAATCGGCCTTTTTAGATTTCTTGTCGCTTTCCAGAGAGAGTAATCCGTTGATTTGTCATTGGTTAGCTGCAAGAGGTAAGTATTTAAAGATTCATCCTCAAATTCAAGAATTTTCCTCTTCAATCGTTTAGTTAGATTATTTAGTGATGTTTTATCTCGCGGGCACCTTGTTTGCTGCCACTGCTTTCTTTGTTTCCTTTTCTCAGAAAGTAAATTCACAATTTCCTTAGGATAGATAAATCCCTTATATTTACGTTTTAATTGCGGTGTGTTGTTCCACGCACATTGTTGAATATTAACAATATATTTATTTACTTCTGAGTCAAGCTGATCTTGCGTTTTTATCGGAGTCTTAAGGTCGATAATATGATCTAGATCAAGGGCAAAACTTTCCCAATCTGTAAACTTATTAACCAGGGTTAAGTGGCTTTCTTTGAGTAGAATTTTTTGACTAAGCGTTAGTATAATCGATGAGTGGTCCGAGTTCATATGAAAACCTTCCTCCACGCTGACGTAATTTGTAGATATATTTTTGCATATAAAAAAATCTATAAGGTCAGGTATTTTCTGGTGGTCAGTGGGCCAGTACGTTGGTTTACCTGTGCTCATAACTTTGGAATGTGTATCTTTAACTGCACTTAAGAGCTGCCTTCCCTTAGTTGTAGTAAGTCTTGATCCCCAATGCGTATGCTTAGCATTAAAATCGCCGCCTGGGATAAATCTCTGGCCTAATAATTCAAAGAGATGTAAATATCGCTCTTTCCTTATCATGTGCCGTGGAGGACAGTATACGGCAGCAATGGACACGTGACAAAATTTGGTTTTAACGGATATTGCCACGGATTGAATGTCTTGTCCTTCATATTTACACTGCACGTAGTGACTAATGTTTTCTTTAATTATTACTGCGCTACCTCCTCTAGCAGAGTTGTCAGGGTGGAGCGAATTATATACCATGTATCCTCTAAATTTGACAAAAGATTGCTTAGTGAAGTGCGTTTCGGATACCAAACACACATCTATATTTTCTATGTCTAGGACCGCCTGCAACTCATTTTGATGTTTGAGGAGCCCATTAGAGTTCCACGCCATTATTTTAAGGGTGTTATTCATTTTTGGTTATTTAAAACAGCTGTTTTAGTGCTGGATTCTAGTTTCTCTAATCTCTTGTCAAATGAGGTAATACACTTTAAAATCTGATTAATTTTATCCTCTAGATTCAAAGGCTGTGATCTTTGTTTTACAGCTTTCGCATAGGAACCAGTGTTGGTTACTTGCATGGGTTTTGCATTTGACTGGGCACTTGCTTTCTGTGCCTGTTTCTCAAGTTTTTGTAAGGGAATAGACTGTTGGGTAGTTGGTACCACAAGTTTCTTTTTAATATTTTTATTTTTCATTATTTGGATCTGCTTAGCTACTTCACACCCTCTGTAGTTGGCAGGGTGAGGTAGACCACAGTGAACACATTTTGGCTTCTCTTGCGGAGATTTGGTACAGTTCGCTGTAAGATGCTTGCCGGTGCATTTTACGCACCTGGGCTCTTTCCTGCAGTATTTATGAGTATGCCCATAGGCCTGGCATCTCTTGCATTGGGGAATGAGTTTAGGATTTTTTAGTGGGTGTATTTCAATTTTACACCCTAAAATATACTTTATGCCATAGATTTTATTGACATCTTCCTCGTTATTAAATGATAATACAAACATATTGAGTGGCTCTTTTTTTTTCCAACTCAATTTGTTGTCTACTTTTTCTATTTTTAGCCCTTGTGTTGTTAGATCGTCTTTGATTCGATCAGGTTGGCAAGAAGAATGTAACTTCTTCACAACAACTCTAATAGGTCTAGCTTGTTTATTCTCGTAAGAATGCCAATGGTAGTCTTTTTCTGTCAAAAGCCTGGCAATTTCTCTATATGAGACAAATATTGATTTCTCGCTTTCCTGTTTTTCTAAGGGTTCTTTAGTTTCTTTTTTTTCCTTCAAGCAATTTAATTCTCCTTGAAGGGCTAGTACTTGTTCCTGCAAGCTGTTAATTGATCACATTCAGATTACGTACCATAAGTTGCAGGTTTTCTCTGTCCGTTTTCTCCTGGATGTAACAGTCATACAACCGCTTTTCCAGGTCAGTTTTTATCTTAATAGGTTGAGTAGCCATTATTTTGATGTAAGGTGAGTTTAACGCCTAAACAATAAATTAATATCAAAACACTTCATGATTTCCGCACTTGTAACTGGGTCATGACAATGACACCGATAAATCGACGTAGGTACACCCGCGACGACGGTGTTGTGCTGCGTCTGCAGAATACTCTTAACTAGAGCACGCGCGCGCGATCGTACGTCTTTTCGCTATTGCAGTTAAACAACAACTGGTTTCTAGTAGAGATGAATGGAAAAATAAATCGCACTTGAATCGGGATACGAGCAGAAGGACGATGATGCAGGATAAGTAAGTTGTCGTCACAATTAGTCGTCATTATTAGGTCTGGTAAACATAGCAGATCTCTCATACCTATTAGCATGAGGTGGCATATTTCCCGCTTTTACTACATCAATGTTTAGTACTTGAAGATGCTCCTGAAAATCCTATTAAAACATTATTCCTAATGAGCATTCTCGTGACCGGCCTTACACCCACAGCCATCACTAATAATTTGGATATGGAGACAATATTTCCTGTGAAGTGAAACATTAATTCAAGCTGGAATAGCACGTTCAGAGGCTTGTGTGGTGATGCGACGACCATGTTTCTTCTAATATTCATATCGGAATACCTTGTAAAAACTTTAGTTTACTTAGCTATTTAACTATGAATAAAAGGCCATTGTAACGTGAAAGTTGGCGAGTTCGGTCTCAAGTTTATTGGAAAACTTTGACACATTTTATGACGAACATTTTGAATTCCATGTTGTCAGTGTGCGATCATAAGTGTTTGGTTGAAAACAAATATTCTCTTGTATGGTTTTTCGGAAACTTTTTTTGCGTTCATAATTTATCTGAAACGTAGCCACTTACATGGATAAAAATATATAATTACATTTTAGGTCATCTTTATCAATATTCCCTCAAGTGTAAGTATAGTCAGTAGTCTGATAACAATAATTATCATTAATTTCTGTGTTTGTTTTGTCTGCAGATTCTACTGGGATCTTTGTATGTTACTACTGCTCGTGGCCAACCTGATCATCCTTCCAGTCGCCATCTCCTTCTTCAACGATGACCTCAGCACGCGCTGGATCGCCTTTAATTGTCTTTCCGACACCATATTTCTTATAGATATCGTTGTTAATTTTAGAACAGGTACGTATTCATTAAACATTTACATAAAATGTCTAGATAATATCTAGGGCACAAGATTTCATGATGTTATTCTGATCTTTCCAGGAATAATGCAGCAAGATAATGCAGAACAAGTGATATTAGATCCCAAGTTAATAGCGAAGCACTATTTGAGGACATGGTTCTTCCTTGACCTCATCTCTAGTATACCACTAGATTATATATTTTTGATCTTCAATCAGGTAAACGTACGTTGCAATTTGGCCGTGTTGTTCTTATTACTATAGTTTTAAACTGTCTTTTATGTTGTTGATATTCTGTTTCAGCTTGGGTGTTCATTTGTTTTATAGACAATAGGTCGTTATTGTTTCCATTTTGTTTTTGTTTCTCATTGTGAACTTTTACCCAACCGCCACGAGAACCTGTGCGTCATCGTGTATTAGTATTTGTATTATCAGGGTCTAAGAGAACATGCAAAGGTTTGATTAAAGCACACCACTTTCATTTTCATCGAAGTCTGTTTTATTTTATTTCTTATAATTTCAACACACTCAGAATATCACCTGCACGTCATCATCAGTAACCCATATGATTTCTCGATGTTGTTCTATTCTCTGCTGTGTGAGCGACCTTACGTATCCAATTATGTGATCGTATGGGATACTATATAAATCCTTTTCAAAAACTTTCGAAGATTTTAATCAGCACTTTCCAACTTATTGCACGAGCTATTCTAAAATGCTTCCACTAAATTGCACTCTGTTGTTCCGAACTATATGTCTTTATAATTTGGTAATTAGGTATATACAGTTGTATTTCCTATTCTAACTGTACATTGGTCACATGCACGTCGTCTTCTACCTTCTAATATTTGATTTCCTACCTTCAGGATTGTGTACAGCATGATCTCAAAGCTTCCTAATGTAACAATTACCACTTCGGAATACTTTTGGTTTCTTGATTCTCGTAATTAAACACGTCTTGGGTTTTATATTTATATGTATATATTTTTGATTTATCATTTAGTTTTTACTATATAACAGCTACAACACGACCAAATTGTAATATTAACAGCCTACACTGACAAGTCTAAATGGCCCTCTATATAACTTATGAATTGCATCAGTACTGAAGCTTAATATGATAGATTAGTCACCGAAAGATATTTACAAGCCTATTATTTACATATCTCCTATACAGCTTTCACTAATAAATACAGTATTTGCCACTTGAACTCAACTAAAATTGTAAATTTACAAAACATAATTATAACATGTTTATTATGCTTCAGCACTTTTCTTTGGCTGACAAAATCTTTCAAATACTGCAATTATGCATGTCTTCAACACTTCGTCTGTATAAAAACAATAGGAATAGCAGCTGGATACGATGCTCTGAATATTTACTTTAGAGCATCAATAGACTAATCACCACCATTGAAATTGTGTGCTTTTGTGTTGACAGGACTTTAGTGAAAGCTTTCAAATTCTTCACGCGGGTCGTGCACTAAGGATACTTCGGTTAGCAAAACTACTATCTCTGGTGCGGTTGTTGCGGCTGTCCAGGCTCGTCCGATATGTATCACAATGGGAGGAAGTATATGTAAGCCATCATGCTCTTCTGACCCATGACTTGGGTTACCATAACCACTTGCCACTAACACTGCTCTAATATACATTACGCTCACATTTACTAACACGACATGACTAAATACGCTACTAAAACTTACTAAAATATTGGATTAATTGATTGAAATGAGTTTTTCTAAAAAAAAATATCTAAAAATCTTGATATTGATTACCTATTGTACGTGATTATGATGAAAATTGTTGTGATAATGATGAGTAATAATGTTAACTGTTTTAGCGTAGTGATCCTAATGACGTTATATGGAGTTTTGTTGTAATCCTGTATTATGCCATTGATCCCGCCCCCACTGTATGTGAGCCCCACGTCCCGCTCTGCACTTCTCTACTGCTTCTCTGCAAGCTTCTTTCTGCCTGAGCACGCTCTCACTCGTCAAGTCTGATTCTATCTCTTGTTTCTGCGCCCGCGCCGCGAACGACGACGCCCGCGACGTGTCCGCCGACCCGAACCGTCCCACACTTGCCAACATAACATATTATTTGCCAATACATTAATATTATGTTGCCGCTTTTTCAAAGCCTCTAGTACTACTGGTGCGGTGAAGCTGACGTTCTGCAAATACAAAACTAAAAAATAAACGTCCTAAAACATCGTACCTGAGTAATCTTACGCGATTAAAGAATTCGAACGCCTTCCGATCCAAGTACCTGCCCGTTCAGTAAAAGTGAGCACGTAGTTTCTAAATAATAATGTATGTAGACCTTTAGAGGAAAAAGCAGCTCTCATTCCGAGAATTACACCTCGCCTCATAAGAAGCTAATGAAACAAATCATTACCGACAACTGTTGCATAACATTAGAAAGTTAGAATTGGCAACACAAAGAGTAGGTAGTGGTTACGTCCGAACAACGTACAACCAACGGTAACGAAGCGGAGAGTCAGTGAGAAGTGGAGTACGGGGAGGGTGGCGGCGACAACATCGCAGTGACGGTGTTGTGTGCAGATGAGCCCCGCCCCGCAGCCGCGAGACGAGCCGGGCGACGCGGACGGCGGCTCGCGCGACCTCGCCTCGCAGGTGCAGCATGCCCGCCGCGCGCTAGCGCATCGTAGGGGACTAGCCCGCGTCCGCCCGTCTCGGTGTTAGTGCATCCAGTGTGCCTGCACGCGCCCCAGCCCCGCCCCGCACACCTCGCGACGCCCTATGCCGACCCCTCCGCGCTTCGGGCGCGCCTGGCTCTCTTCCTACTATCTCGTGTTTCTCGCTTGTTTTCTAGATCTTGCAGAATCTTCAAAAAAAGCGCACGGAACGGAGGGGACGTCTCAGCTCCGACGTTGCCAACAAAAAGAAGGGTGGCACCAAAAGCAATCTAATCTTCAAGGTAACCAGGGTCGGCACGAGCCGGCGCGCATGTGCTCGTTCGCCCGCTTAGCATGTGCCGGCGGCGCCACCCGGCGTCCCTTAGTCCGCTGCGTTCGCTTCGCTTTCTCTCTTTCTTTGGCGTTTCTGTTTCCAACCCTCGTCCCGCCGGAGCCGCGCGGGCTGAGGCGCGCAGGGGTGAGGTCGCGCGACCGCGCGGCGGCCGCGGCCGCGCGACCTGCACCACGCCGCCACCACGCATGCTCGCTCGACGACTCGTCTCACGCGTTCATACTTTATTTCTCACTTCTTTACGATTACATCGGTAGAGAATCATCGCGATGCTTGACCTCGAGCGTCCTTGTCGCGCGCAGTCCGCACGGCTTCCTTTAGAGGCGACATCACCTCAGTTGCCGACCGAGTTAATGTGTT
Organism: Charanyca ferruginea; assembly: GCA_947361185.1. Taxonomy (NCBI): domain Eukaryota; kingdom Metazoa; phylum Arthropoda; class Insecta; order Lepidoptera; family Noctuidae; genus Charanyca; species Charanyca ferruginea. The sequence goes on from OX376069.1 coordinate 11,972,448, forward strand.
TTCTTCTCTTTCCAGTTCCTCAACATGGCCTCGGTTTTCATGCGGATATTCAACCTGATCTGCATGATGTTGTTGATCGGGCACTGGTCCGGTTGTCTTCAGTTCCTCGTTCCTATGCTGCAAGGTTTTCCACCAAACTCCTGGGTTGCAATAAACGAACTACAGGTCTGTATTCAAATGTTATTTTAAAGCTACAAACTGTAATTTTAAATCTAGTTGAAAGTAAAAGGCCAAGAAACTCTATAGTCTATACAAGAATCTCTACCGGGCCTTACAGTACGTAGGAACTGTGAGGCCCGGGAGAGGTATCTACTAACAATGATACTATTATTGCTGTAATAACTTGATATATTAGTAAGTTAGGTAGGTATATATTTTATCATATCTCCTCGACCTGTCAGTCCACAGCCCGGACGTCAAGATCACTTATCTTTATAAAGTGTTCATCTCTTACCATAAACCAATTTAAGACTCAGTACTTACTCTTTTCAAATAAATGTTTCATTTTTTTTATATAGGAGTTAGTTACACGTGAACACGATGTACAGTCAGCAAAGGAGATAAGTATCCATGTCGTCGGGAATAGTTGAAGATTTCTTAGAAACCAATGGGGGCTATCAAATGAAATTTTATTAAATCATTGAACTGTTTATTCTCTATTAATTGTATTTTATTTTTTTCATAAACACCTATCGGTTTCTAAGTAAACTTCAACTGTTTCCGGCTCTCGGCTATCTCCTTTGGTGACCGTACCTTGAATACTTATGTACAAAGTATTTCAATATAAAGGAAAGGAATCTCTTCCAATAACAAAAACAATAAGTAATAAAGCAAATTACATTAGCAACCAGCTTTATTTTGTTTATAGGTACTGTAAATTATCCTACAGAACAGGACCATGTTTCCAAGCATTCTTATCTTGGATATAATCGTTTTATCTATAATATGCTACGATACTAATCTTCTTCCTGGTGACTTTCCAGGAGGCCTTTTGGTTAGAACAATACTCATGGGCACTGTTCAAGGCCATGTCTCACATGCTATGCATCGGGTACGGCCGCTTCCCGCCACAGTCGCTCACGGACATGTGGCTCACCATGCTGTCCATGATCTCCGGAGCCACCTGCTACGCCCTCTTCCTCGGTCACGCCACCAATCTCATCCAGAGTCTTGACTCCTCACGAAGACAGTACCGAGAAAAGGTATTATATATCTGCAATTATTAAAAAGCATTACTTAACCATTTACATAAAACCCTCTTTAGTGGATTGCTCCTCCTAACCTCTTTTCTAATGTCGGAGATAAATCGTTATGAACACCTGCAGAGTCAACTTTAAAGCACATTGATTGGACAAAGTTTCAGTAAAGAACCTCTGAATAAGTATAAAATAAACAAATCTAAACAATACCATTACATCAGAATCGTACATGCATGTGTTTGACTAAATTTTCTTTGTAATATCCCCATCTAATAAATCAATCACTAAAGCCTTCATTGCCTGTTTCAGAGATTAGACGTGAGTACAAAGAGAATGTTTGTTTAGTGTTTCACTGGTTGTTATTACAGATTGAATCATGTGCACCAATACTCATGTCTCCCATCAAAATAACAAAGTCATTATTTCGTACATTTCACAAATATTAACGGGTGTTCATAACTGTTTACTTCCATGGGTACTAACTGCTGGACTCTGTTCGTTAGGGTTATATCTACGTGTATGTTGATGAGTCTGTTGTTTGCAGGTGTGTAGTTTGTCCTTCAATGTAAAGTGAATTTGTCGCTAACAGTCTGTGGTTTTTGAAGTTGCATGATTTGATATTTGCTGTAGGCGTGTGTGATTTGCGACATTCCATTGTTTCACATTTATAGCTTTTTGTGTACGTATTCTAGGTGAAACAAGTGGAGGAGTACATGGCATATCGGAAGCTACCGCGAGAAATGAGGCAGCGGATCACGGAGTACTTCGAGCACCGGTACCAAGGCAAGTTCTTCGACGAGGAGCTCATCCTGGGCGAGCTGAGTGAGAAGCTGCGGGAAGACGTCATCAACTACAACTGTCGCTCGCTCGTCGCCTCCGTGCCCTTCTTTGCCAACGCTGACTCAAACTTCGTGTCGGACGTTGTGACCAAATTACGTTACGAAGTCTTCCAACCTGGTGAGTTTCTACTGTACATCTAGTATGATAGCACATATTATAAAAAAAACTTATTTTCAAATGTAAACAAAGATTTTTACTTAACTTTGTCGTATCGCTGGCACGACAGTCTTTTAGCAGAAGAATCATGGCAGGATTTGTACAAAAAACATAAAGATGTTTAGAGAAGTTGAAAGTCTAATTCTTATATTCTTGGGTACCTAAAGAGTATCTTCAGGCATTTACAATATTTTGAAAACCCCGGAAAAAAAAGTGAATAGTTTAACAAAAAACTCATTATTTCAGAACGAAACGGCGACTGACAGTAACAGTGACACTCAGCCGCCATTTAGCAGTTCTTACATTGAAATTGGAACCTTTTATGGGAAATAATATCACAAATCATGTTTTTTTTCCACACACTTGTCACATCACTTGTCTGCCAATATATAAGATCCGTTAACGTCGCTTGTAACTTTCTTTTTTTTTATAGACATAAAATGGGCATCGAGATGAAACGACAAAGTGTTATTTTCATATATTTTAATTATGCGGGGGTTTAAAAATATGATAAGTAGGTATATCAATCTACTTCTGATAATGAATTCTTCACATTCGAAAATATTTTAAACCCTCTAAATTATTTTATTTTTTCATACATAATATAATAATATAATAATAATGTTTATTTGGTACTTAATGTGAGAACAAATTTATCTTCTGGCTCCCAAACTAGGTTTATAGCCTGTGACTTGGGAGTCAGTGATTCCAAAAACTAACAATACCCCTACTAATAAACTTATTAACTAATTACAATTTACATTAGGATAAGTATAATAGAAGAGAAACGTGTATGCGTGTATGTGTGTGTGTGTGTGTGAGTGTGTGCGTGCATGTGTGTGTGATATGAGGACATGAGGCGTATATAATGTGTCTGAAGTGGCTTAGGATTGGGTGAGAAGCAATTCTTCTGTTTCATCGTATGATTGATCCATTAGCCACATTTGCACCGTATTTTTACATTGATGGTAATTCAATTTATGCACCTGGAGAAATTTATTAATTTGATTATATAAACTATAACTGAGGTAGTTGAATTGACGTTTTGTGAAGGTGGTCTTATGTCTTACTGGTGGGATAACAATATCTGCACGACGTTTGGTACTTATTTGAAGTGGGAGTCGATGTCTTCTTAGTACACACTGTAACACATATAGTCCTGTCACTGACAACACTTTGCTTTCCCTATAAAGTTCCATTGTTAAGTATCTGAAGGACTTGCAAAACATAACATGAGAACAGCCCTCTGGGCCCTTTTCAGTTTTAGAAAGTGTGATTTGCAAGCGCCGCCCCATGCTCGCAAACAATATAAGAGAAGAGATTGGTTAAGTGAAAAATACACCAACTTTAGTGTATCTGTGTCTGCTGAACAGCGAAGTTTTTTGAAAATACATATGAGTTTTCGCGTTCGGGCTATCAGGTTATCAATGTGGCTATACCAATTGAGATGTTTGTCAATCAGCACTCGCGTATTTTATGTTTGATGTGATTGTTAAAGGAGGACATACAAGATGAATGCATTGGGAGCCCATGACTGGTGTGGGCTTGAATAGTAAGTGATGGGCTTGGCTGAGATTGGTTTCTTAAAGACGAGACTAATTTAGTTTTTTCTGCATTTAGGGTCAACAGGTTTTTGGTTAGCCAATCCATAACAGCGTCTAGAACATATATTTGTATGGATCTCGCCATGATTCTTTGTTTGGCCCAAAACTTGCCACTTCCACGGCGTCGTCGGTGGCAGTGCATAATTCACCCCGATCGCCGATTCATCTGCTCTTTTCTGCATTTAGATGTACTCGGAAACGTCTGTTTTAGATTCTTCCGGATACTGGGTGAGATGCTCCATCTCACACAGTATCCGGATGAATCTTTGGTCGTCAGTCATGCCAGACAATTTTATCAATAATCTATTGACGTTGACAGTGTCATACGCTGCTGACAAATCGACGAGAACCACGCTAATGATTTTCGGAGCCTCATACTCATTCTCAATAAATATTGTGACAGTCTGAGGATTTGCCCAGCGCATGACTTACCGGGTCTGAAGCCCACCTGCTCGGGAATTAATTTAGGGTAGATAAAGTCTTGGAGACGATTCAACAGAAGTCGCTCAATTAATTTGTACGTATGGCACAGAAGAGATTGAGCTTTCCACCAAAGTTTGGGGATCCGTGAGCTTTAAAGGAACGCATTAAAAAAATTGAGTAGCCATGACAAAGCAACCGGGCCTAGATTTTTAAGTTGCTCGACCGTTATATCGTCCAGTCCAGCCCCTTTCCCATTCTTCAACGCCTTGATAGGCGGGATTACATCTGCCAGCGTGAAAAACATAATGATTTCAGTTAAGGATGTTAAATTCTTGGTAGGGTTTGGTAATTTCGGCAGTTTAGCCGTAAGTTGTTCATGAATGAGTTTCCATAATGTTGTCCATGCCTTCTTGCTGTTTTAAGTCATATCCATGTTCACTACTTTAAGCCACTGTTGTTTATGGTTTTCACTGACCTTAGATAACAACTCCTCTCTAGCTGCGACAGTTCCCGCGGCGAAAGGGTCATTGACATATAGTGATTCGTAGGCTTCTAGTAATTTCGATGAGTCTAAGTCCAAGCCAGGTACGTAAAGGGAGCGGCAGCCTCTTGGAATATGCCTGCGAGACACATACCATACTATCGTCCCTACGACCATACTAATTGGTCAACTACGACCAATTAGTCTGGCACTGGTTCCAGCTCATGTAGCTCAACGACATGTGAAAACCTTCTTTGCTTTGCTTTGCTTGGCTTTGGAAAAATTAAACCGACGTCTGAAAGGAACTACTGTCGGTTTTAGCGCACCATAGACGTGACATGTTATTGGCCTATGCTTAGTTCTAGGTATTGGCGGGCACACAGTTTTTGCACAAAGGTGACTAATAATTGACACTCGCAAAAATGAGATCAGGGTTATAGCCTCGTATCCACTGACCGCTGTTAAGATTTTAGGAGTTTGGCGTCACGTAGTAAGGTCAGGTTTTCTACTTCTGCCCAGTGTTCCACGGCGAAACCATCAGGATTTGTTTTTCTGGTAGCCCCAGGTAATATTGTGGCTATTGAAATCACCAACAACGATTTTAGATGTCGTAGACATTGAAGTTGTCGGTCGGGGTCGAGTTGAAAGGTTGATTCGATGGTTTGTAGTTAGAAGTGACGGTGCAATGTCCAACTTACTATTACATAACAATATTTAACAGAAAACATTTATACAAAAAAATAATATTCATATCACCGACAAAATTCTAACGGTTAATGGGTATAGTACCTAATTATTATTATATGTACAGATTTAATGGTGTCTAATCACGAATTTAAATGAATACTTTATTTATTAAGTAAAAATACAAAAAATACGTACCAATGTTTTGAAATTTATAATTTCAGGTGATATCATCATCAAGGAAGGAACCATCGGGAGCAAAATGTATTTCATCCAAGAAGGCATCGTAGACATTGTCATGGCTAACGGAGAAGTGGCCACGAGTTTATCAGACGGTTCCTACTTTGGTGAAATCTGTCTCCTAACGAACGCTCGTAGAGTGGCCTCCGTCCGCGCCGAGACGTACTGCAACCTGTTCTCCCTGTCAGTGGACCACTTCAACGCCGTGCTCGACCAATACCCGCTCATGCGACGGACCATGGAGAGCGTGGCGGCCGAACGACTCAACAAGATAGGCAAGAACCCCAACCTGGTGGCGCACCGGGAGGACGACACCACGTCGGAGGGCAACACCATCAACGCCGTGGTGAACGCGCTGGCGGCCGAGGCGGAGCACGTGAGCCTGTCGGACGACAGCGTGGCGCGCCTGTCGGAGCGCTCGCTGGGGCTGGCGCTGCAGCCGCTGCAGGCCGCGTCGTGCCGCATGGCGGGCGTGGCGCTGCCGGGGCTGGGCGTGGCGGGCGTGGCGGCCCAGCTGCCGCGGCCCAAGTCCGAGCACGACTTCAGCGCGGCCGCGCCGCTGTCGGCCGCCGCGGCCTTCCACAAGTCGGACGCGGGCATCGCGCCCTGACGCCGCACGCTGTGCTAGCGCGACATAGCAATACTAGGCTTAGTGCGAGCGTCCCGCGGCACGCTCGCTAGTTGTAGCGTAGACACGAGTATTATAGCTGCGACTTCGCCGGGCGGACCCCGCGCCGCCCGTTGAATCTCATTTTGTGATCTTATACTTAATTCTCCTGTGTTATAATTTAGGTTAAATTTTATATCATTGACGCTGTGAGGAATCGACGAATACGTGACGTATTCCGATTGTATAGATATACCTGTTATATATTGAAGAATGATACTATTGAATCTTTATAGAGATACCTTGCCATTAAAAGAGGAAATAATTATATAGACTAGACTGAAATGTAAAGATATCACTATTTTATGCTTTGTTGGCGTATGAAATAGACCTCTATTGTTGATGCGGAATATTCGATCGCGAAGTTAAGTACGAAGTGTATAAACGTTCCTGATTATATCACGATTCAGAGATTATTATATTGGAAGCTCTTTAATTATAAAGTTGGATCGTGGGAGGATACACGTGGAGTTAGGCAAAGGGTGCGGGTCGCCCGCGCCGCACCACGCACCGAACACAGCGTCACAGAGCAGACGCGCGAGCTCTCGGCGCCGACTGCAGTTGCTGCGTGTTATGCCGGCGTATTTGTCCAAATGTTCGCCTTATTTGAATAATACAAAATGGACTTTATTGCAAAATGTGTAGGGTACATTTTGTATTATCCAAATAAGGCAAATATTTGGACAAATACGCTATGTGAAGTGCCGGCATTACCTTAACAATAGCGGTCATTGACCCGCTCATTACAGATTCTAGTTTGAAAACAGTCACAAAATCTTTATAATCCTGAAAACCGATATCTATCGTTTTAGTTACGTTCTTCACTAATAAAATGTATACATTATGGAATGTTTCGTAATTGATCATTCAAATGACCTAAAATCCGCGTAAGGGAAATTACCGATTTTGATATGGTAAAACGCGGCAACTATGCACGGTCGGCCTAGAGCAACCGCGCGTATACGACGCGGCGGCTGCGCCCGCGCCGCCACTGCACAAGCGACGCACAACTGACAGAGCCTCACGCGCGATTCCAATAGCACACAGTTGCTTTCTTCATTTAATTATAAGTAGTATTTACCGATAATCGGCATAATTAGCGCAAACAATTCTCTCAGTTTCTTAAGTAGAGGTGGATCAGTAGCGCTTCGAATCTTTTGAGAGTCGTTTCTGTATGTAAATATTGTATTATCGAGAATTTGCCTTAGTGCGGTTCGTTTGAGCGGAGTGTTAGCGGGCGTTCACTCGAGCGGTCCAGTCAATTATTCCGAGCGCTCGCATTGCGCGACGGACATCTCGGTTCTCGATGCACTACTACACTTCATACCTTGTTTTTAATTGTAGGTGAAAATAATTTATTGTCGATAGTGATCATTTCGTAGGAGTAAGTAGGCCGGAGCGTTAACAAATTCGGACGAATTACATTATGTGATAGAGCAGTGGTCGGCTGCGCGGCGCCACGCGGCCGTCGGCTCGGCGACACAGAGTAGACACAGTAGATAGCGCAGTTATACCGCATGTCCATGATTGTAACTTGGAACTTATCTGTTTGATTCATTCGATAGCCACTTTAGTTACTTTTGGCAATTAATACCTATAGCTTACTGCAAACGCTTACACATTTTGACTAACTTAGCCTTACTTAGGTACTATAATATTATATTGAGCGACATATCCTAGCAAGGCTCAGTACTACATTAGATCTGTCGCCGAGCCGACGTACGCGCCGGCGCCGCAAAACTTTGGCACGAATCATCGTTGACTAATTCTTATAGTGTCATGACAATTTGTAAAGATGGTTTTGCAAATGTTGACTTTTTAGCCAAAATAATAGTTAATGAATGACGAACCAATACGCAGTAGCTTACTTGTAGATGAACGCAGCCTAGTTCTCAGTTTTGGCGACTAACACCAATAGATACTTTGTACTCGTAAGATATTTATACAATACATTGGTCTTAGCAGAGTGACTATCTGTCAATTTATCTACAAAGAGAAAATATAATTGCGTTTCATTCCCAGAAGCATTTATTTGTTGTTATTTTATCAACCTAACATTACCGCTTTTGTAAATTATATAAATTTTATAGAAGAGATCTATTTTTATTGTGAAGTTGATCTACTGGATGTAAGTAAAACCTATATAAAATTTATTTCTTTTTAATCTGAACTGTTATTTGTTACATATTTTAATAATTTCTGGTAACTATTGTCACCAAAAGTGCTCATCGCTGTCAAGAAAATTAGAGAAAAAATGCATTAAAGAATGAAGAAAACCGCTTCGTTGTTTGAATTACTGACTATCATTTACCTAACCAAATATCCTTACCATCTATCATCGAACTGAGCTAGAAAATATGTACCTATATTCCCCCAAATTAAATAGGTACCTACCTACATTGACATATACATATGTTACTGCGTAAGGACCACCAGCACCAGCGCGTTGGCTCTAAAAATGACAGTTTAGGGCCAACGGCCAACGCGACTCAGTCGACATTGTATGAGTTTTAGACAGATGTCGCTACTTTTGCTTGTTCCATGAACGTTTGTTTAATATGTTCTATTAATGGGCATATCCTTCCTTTTGAAATCATTGGGGACCTATCATTAAGTAAACCTACCTGAGATATTCAACTATCAGGGTCCTATTGAGGCATTAGACAAAACCATGATGTAGATAGCGGTCGGCAACATTGTAGATTAATGAGTAAAAAACCTGGCCAAGTGCGAGTCGGACTCGCGCACGAATGGTTCCGTACCATTATCTATGCAACATTAGACACTATATTATAACCATTATTTTAATATCGAGCAACAAAAAACGGCAACAAATCACGTTTGTTATATGGGAGCCCCCCCTTAAATATTATCTTATTTATTTTATTCTGTTTTTAGTATATTTTGTTGTTATAGCGGCAATAGAAATTCGTCATCTGTGAATATTACAACTGTCTAGTATCACGGTTCATGATCATGAGACACAGCCGGGTGAAAGACAGCCAGACAAACGGACAGTGGAGTCTTAGCAATAGGGTCCCGTTTTTACCCTTTAGGTAAGAATCCCTAACAACATGAAAATGTAAAAAATAGTACATAGTACCTTGTACATGCAATAAGTGTAAGGCTTTATTTTAGATACATACTTACTCTTTTAAACTATCCTAATAATCTAACATAATTGTTCATTTTGGCAGGGCCTAGCCGAGGTCGGTATCGGTACAATAATAAGATTTCATAATAAAACTTAACCGCAGCTTGGATTGCTCCGCAAGTAGCAATAACGTCCTTCTCCGATATCTCAAGAAAAGAGACGCAAAACGGATTTCAACGGTTTTTAAACATTTTTTTAAACCGTCTTTTTGGTTTAAAACCAGACTAACAGTGAGTTGGACGAAAATAACAATAATTTTCATATTTTCATCCCTTCTATTCGAAAAGTGTCGTTTTGTTCCTCTATAAGCGGGAGCAAAGTAGCTCTTTTCTCTCCACTAGGTTTTTAGCGGGCAGTAATGAGATTTGAATTTGGAACATGAATCGTTCATTGAATTCGAACGCAAATTGTATAAATCGACTGACTGTAAGTGTCGGTTGTACGGTGCGGGGAGGCGCGTTAGGTAACTAAAAAAAAAACAAAAGTGCGCGATTTACTTCCCTGTTCTTGTAATCGGTGCGGGTTTTATTGTATTTTGCAAAAAAAAATGAATTAGATGTCGAGTTCTGAAAGTAATAGTGCATTAACTCCTGAAACAATAAAAAAGAAGCTAATAACGTCGTACAGAACTTAATACCTACGAAATCCCGGGAGAAATATTTTCTCATAGAAGGAGATGAAAAGTAGAGTACCTATATGACTCGAGAACAATAGTTATTTGTTATACAAGAGTGCAAAGTTGCTTTTTAACCGCGTGTTCAATTTTGATGACCGAGCAAGCGAAGGATTCTAAAATTGAATCACGAGCGCAGCGAGTGATTCAAAATTAGAATCCTGAGCGTTAGCGAGGGAATCAAAAGAGCACGAGGTGAAAAATCTTTGCACTCGAGTGCAACACGTAACTTTTCATTCCACCTCAGCGAGGAAATGACTAAATGCAAAAAAAAAACGTTTACAAAGTCTGAGTTTTTAACAAATTAAAAAAAAGTTGTATGATATATTCGGCACCATAGAGGTAGCAGTAAATAGGTTTAATGTTTTTTTTTAATTCACAAACTTAGTGCACACGATGTTCTAAATTCAATTTACTTTATCCTCTAGAGAATAAAAACGGCTTTTCCACTCAGATATTGAAGATAAATTTACTTTATCCTCTAGAGAATAAAAACGGCTTTTCCACTCAGATATTGAAGATTAAAAATACTCTTTCCGAGATGGTGGGATGAAAACATATATTTCCCTCAGGCGATGTACTTTGAATCCCACGCTACGCTCAGGATTATATTTTAGAATTCCTCGCTATGCTCGGGATTCTATTCTAGAATCCTTCGCTTCACTCTGAATTCAAAATAGCGCCCTCGCCATAAAAATATTATTTTGCTCCCTTGTCATACAATCTACTATTTCATCCCTTCTATTCGAAAAGTGTCGTTTTGTTCCTCTATAAGCGGGAGCAAAGAAGCTCTTTTCTCCACTAGACTTTTTAGCGGGCAGTAATGAGATTTGAATTTGGAACATGAATCGTTCATTGAAATCGAACGCAAATTGTATAAATAAGGGCACGGCTAGTCACAATTGCGGCTAAAAATTGTGGCTAGCCGTGCGGCTGACCGCAATCACAATTATGTCCTACGTAATATTCATTTCTATGTACCCGCAGACCCAAGGAACATATATACTCAGACCGCTCCATATTCATCTATGGACCGCTCCGGTCATTCGGAGGACTGCGGCCCGAGTGACGGCCAGCCGCACTCTTGCTATGCGCACTATGCGGCTGAGCCCGCGGCTGCCCGCCATTGAGTGAGAGTATGCGCACGTGTTACGTAAATGTTTTTAAAATGTTCAATAATTCTTTATGTTCATTCCAGTAAATCCGAAAAAAATTTTTTTTTCAGTTCTAGAATTTTTCAGTTCTTCGTAAATTATTACAATATGGTTGCTTTTATCTCGTGTTTGCAAATAAGGATGCACCCAGCACTTCTTTCTTTGTTTTCTTCTTTACGTAACGTGTGTAAATGTAGTACTTATAGCTCCAACTTCTTCCGCGATCATCTATGAAATGGCTCGATCAATCGCAAATCGCAATGGATCTTCAACCGCACGTTGCGGTTGCGAATGCGGCTGCCCGTGATCCATCTGGCCGCATTTGCAGTCGCATCCTGCGGTCAGTCGCACGGCTAGCCGCATTGCGGCTACCCGCATAGTGTGTATGAGCCCTTACTGGCTGCTGTTGGCTGTACGGTGCTAAATAAATCCACAACTATATCAATTCCAAATACAACAGTGACAATACATGTCATTTTTAAAATTGCGCCAGTGAATCAAATATAAATACATGTATAGGATATTGCTCGGCCCCCTTAAATTGTTCGCCCTGGAATCCATTTAAAAAAATGATCGGATTTTGAGGTGACAGCACAGGCGAGGGCAGTGTTGCCAACTCCAGAGAATATGTCATGGTAAATCTACGTTGAGAAAATGCTAAAAAAAGATGCTATAAACAGTGCCGTAAAATAGCCTTTTATGCGCCCGGTGCGAGCTTGTATAACTGCGCCCTCGAATTTTTTTTTAATCATACCCGTTTCTGTCAATAAAATGGATACGTTTATTCTAAAATATTTGTCAAAATTCACAATTAGTCAATAATTAAAAATTCAATTTTTCTTATGTTTTTTCAAATAATAATAATAATTTATTTATTTATCAGAAAGCAAAGGTCCACACTGACACAAACAAAAACAAATACTTGAAAGATGTTAGTAACAATGTTTCTTATAACCTATGTTAGTATTTGTACACAACGACAGACATTGTAGTTTTGATGAGATGCCTGATTATGGGGCTCCCATCATGCCTGTCGGCTATCACCTTCAGGAGGCTGTTGCCACTGCCACGCAATCTGGCGAGGAGAGACGCACTTTTCTTCCTTACAACAGCTGAGAAACTGTCGACTTGAGCTTTTGCGAACATCTCTGACGCACTGCAGTAACGCGGCAGCCGCATCAGCGCCCTGAAGGCATTATTATATTGGACGCGCAGCGCATCTACGGCACGTTTGGTACTGCTGATCCATAGCGCACTCGAGTACAGAGAGGTGCAGTGTGCTTTAAATAGCGTGTGTTTGACCGCATCTGTACATCGAGCGAATCTACGGGCCAACATGTTCGCCCGTACCGCCAATGCCCTGCGTTCCCGTTCAACATTAACGTCATCTTTGAGGTCGTCAACAATTAGATGTCCCAAGCAGTGGCGTAGCTAGGTGTGGGCGAAGTGGGCCATCGCCCACGGCCTCGCTCTTGAAGGGGCCTCGCGCGAGGCCCCATTAAATACGATACCCCCAGACTTTACCACAGATGACTAATTAATCTGATTACTTTATCGCTCAAAAAATAAACTACCAAAAATAGCATTGTATTGGGCTCGCAAGAAGCCTTTTGGGCTCTTTGGGATCTTAAAATTAACATTAGCTACGTGGACGATATGGTGCTGCTGAGCTCGACGGTGAGGGCTCTCGAAAAGTTGTTACGAGCATGGAGGCCTATGCTGGAGCACATGGCTTTTTTTTTTTTTTTCTTTTGCGGCTGTGATATCACTGCGACCAGAGTTGGTCTATTGTGATCGCCGCTTGTATTGGTTAGAGATCGCCGCCAAACCCTGCAGCTGTTATGAACTGCAGGATCTGCTTTGGGGCGATCTCCATTAGTTCATCCGGGCTTATTAACAGGTATTTGCCCAGATGATTGTTGCGCTTGTGCATTAGTGCTCCGCATTCCCCCAGAAGGTGAAGTTGCGTTTCATCAGCCTGATTACAGCGTCTGCAGATTTGCGTAGCACTTAACCCCAGGTGGAACATGTGCTTGTTTAAGCAGCAATGTCCTTTAGTGGCTCTAGCTACAATGCGCAAATTGTTCCTACTAAGTGCTAGGACTTGGTTACTAAGCCTTCTGTCGTAGGCTTTGATAAGTGCTTTCGAGTGTAACATGCCCGGAGACTCCTTCCATAACTTTCTGGAAGCTTCGAGGCATGCTTTCAGGGTGCTCTGAGCTAGGATTTTCGGTATACCACAGAAGGGCTCCGGACCCTGTTGCGTGATATGCGCCCCCGCCCTTGAAAGCTCATCGGCACGTTCATTGCCAATAATGCCTGCATGCCCAGGCACCCATCTTAATACTACTCTATTCTTATTGCCTAGAGAGTTGAGTTTAGCCATGCATTCCTCTACCAGTTTCGATGAGACTAAATTCGAGTCCAGCGCTAGTAGAGCAGCTTGGCTATCTGAATTAATGTGTATGGTTAGGTTGAGGTATTGCCTTTGCAGATTTATTTCCGCACATTCTAGGATGGCGTACACCTCTGCTTGTAAAATGGAGGCGTACTGTCCCAGGTTTACACTTTTGCTGAACCTCGGCCGCACTCCATTTATCCCACAACCTACTTTGGATCCTATTTTGGAACCGTCCGTGTGCCAGATCATGCAGCCTGCCACCTGAGGTTGCTGGCTTTTTTGGTCCAGTAGTCCCTTGAAGGAATTTCCACGGAATATCGCTTCTCAAATACATGCCGCACTAGCATGAATACATGGCTTAGTATACAATGTCAAAAAAACTGAATAGGTATATGATCTTTAAGGCCGCCAGTGGAAGTCCCGAATATTAACATAATATTACCCTAAATGGCTTGTTCATAAATCACGTAACGGATACCACTCTAATCCTGAAAAGTCCCCATTGATCATGTGTGTGCAAAAAAAAATATTCAAGGCCAAAGGTCGCAAAAATGGGTTTTTTGGATTTTTTGGCCAAACGGCCCACCAGTTTTATCATAAATAAAAAAGCTTTTCAAGGGAACCGATCACTTTTCCGAAATGTTTTTTTCCGAATTTCATTTTACCGAAAACTATTGACCGATGTCTTTTTTGCTATATGCATTATTTGACATATTTTTATATCATCGAAGTATCATGTGTCATAAGTATTATTTTACCGAACTATTTTTCGTCGATTTACAAATTAACTTTTTGCTATTGGCCGAAGCCTCTTCTGAACTTTTTTCATTTGCCAAATGATTTATTTGCCATATTTTCACCACACCGAAACAACATTTTACAGAATACTAGCGGGCCCGGCAGACGTTGTCCTGCCTGAAAATAAAAACAAGTCCTAGAACTACAACGCCACCTATCGGGTCCAATTGTGAATCTAAACCATTCACAAATCCACTGGAACACACACAAAACATTTCATCAAAATCGGTCCAGCAGTTTAGGAGGAGTTCACTTTCATACACACGCACAGAAGATTTTTATATATAAGATTATCTGGTAGCATTATCAATATAAAATAAAATAGTGTCATAAAAAATCAATAGGCTACAAAATTTTAGTGACAGAAACGAATCGCTGCAAAACCGACTTCACGCAGTCTTGTCTGCCCTACCCCTAGAGTGTAATTTAAGCCCGCGTAGGCGCGGAGGGGTGGGGCGGCCGGCGAGCTGAGGAGCAGGCGGTTTGAAGGCTCGTCGCCGCGGCTGAGGCTGGCCGGCGGAGCCGGCCAGCAAGCCGAAGCTGCGGTGGTGAGCATTAAAACCATCTGCGACGATAAGCTCGCGTGGGGCCGCTCAGACCCCGCAGCGCCGGAGCCGTGACAGAAACAATGCTTGTGCATGTTGCATGCCTGCTTGCATGTTTCATGCTTGTTTGCACGCTGCATGCTTGCTTGCTTGCATGCTGCATGCAAGCAAGCAGATAGCAGAATGAAGCAGATATGAAATAGTGTGCACAAACTATCTAGGCGTTTGATGAAATGAAAATATGGTAATTAAAACAGTGGCATAATTAATGTTTGGAATCATAATACTTCGAACAAATGTTATTCGGCTAAGTCTAACTTCGGTAAAAAGTTTATCGGCCAAATGAAACGTCGGAATAACGAAACAGATCGAATTGATAATAGGTCAACTGATATAGTGGCAGACGTGACTTCGATGAAGTAAAAAAAAAACGAAACGATAATAGTTGAAAGTTTTAGGTGAAATGAAATTCGGTCAAATATTTTTCGACCTTATGATAGGTAACCGCTTTTCAACCGACTTCAAAAAGGAGGAGGTTATCAACTCGTCTGTTTTTTTTTTTTTTGTTACCTGACGTATAAGTCTTAAATTCGATTTTTTTCGTTGCTTCGACGTTTCATTTAGTCGAAAACCTTTTTACCGAAGATACACTTAGCCGAAATAACATTTGTTCGAACATTCGTTACACCACTGTTTTAATTGCCAATTTACACCAAACGCCTAGAAGTAAATATGTCTGATATTGAGTCAATGATAACCGGTACTACACAAGAAAAAAAACATACGTCGTTAAAGAAACGAAAAATCAATCGCAAAAAAGTTGGATTGTTTTGTTCATTAGCATGTTAGCATGTAGCAGTTGTCGAGGCCAATCATGCTTCAATATTGAATCGCCATTACAAGAGGATTCTTACGATATCAGAGATGAGACATCTGTGCATCGCTCTTTGATCAATTTACTTCTACCCAGCAGGAAGAAGAAGAAGACAGTATACTTGAAATAGATGAATGAAGCATGATGATGCACTAGATGATTATTAATAAGACGAGTAATTTTCCAAAATTACTCAAAACTTACACCGCTTTCATAATTTCCAATAGTACTACGTTTTTTATTTAATAGGTACAGTATTTTGAACTCAACAGGACCACAATAGATCGTGAGATAGACCTCACGGGGAAGCCACGTTTAAAAAAAAAGTGCGCGAAGTACACTACCTCACCGGTTGGGCGGAAACGTGTGCATATTATGAAGAACACCACTTTTTAAATTTTTTGCATCGCTATATCTCGGAAATGGTGATTCAGGGTAAAAAGTGTAAGATCAATTAGGTAATTGCATGATAAACCATTTTGTCTCACCTATTTTTGTGATAAAACTTACCGTATAGCTAAAAAATGCAAAAAACCGAGTTTCGACTCATTTGACCTTGAATATATTTTTTTGTACACCTCGTTTTTTGGGCTAATTTGACCGGGCTATTAGCGGTCAGAGGTAACATGCTGGCCCGCAGATTCTCCCGCTGCTCTGAACAAGCTAAAGTAACGTTGTTTGGTTTTTATACGGGAAATCTGTGGGTCAGTCTGGGTCAGTCACACCAAAAGATCGCTGAATGTCCTGCGCGTCCAGTATAACAACATCTTCAGAATGATGTTGGGGCTGCCTCGCTTCTGTAGTGCATCGGGGATGTTTGCACTGTATCGCACTGATGGCTTTCATGCCGTCAACCGCAAGAAAACAGTAAGTATCCCTGATCTGTAGAATGCGTTACAGCTGCAACGGAGTTCTGAAGACTGTAGCTGATTGGATCTCTTCTCGACTCCACTATGGAGATCCTTCATTGAACGAGTAATTAGTGTTATGTACTTATTTGTATGTTAATTTAAAAAATTGAGCCTGTGTGGATTTTATTATCTGTTAGTATTCAATGTTTTTTTTTATTTATTTAAGCGTGAAAACTTTTATAAAAGTAATTGAAAACCGTATAGCTGTTGAATTAGATAAACAACAACCTCCTGAACAAGCAGGCTTCCGTCCGGGACTTTCTACTACCGACCACTTGCACACCATCAACCAAATAATAGAAAAGCATCTTGAATTTAACATCCCACTTTACCTTGGATTCGTAGATTATTCAAAAGCTTTCGACAGTATCACACACTTTGCCATATTTGACGCTCTTAGTAAACAGAACGTAGAACCCACATATATCCAGCTGCTACACAATATTTATGCAAACAGCACAGCCGCAATAAAATTAGAACGGATAGGTCCGAGGTTCCTAATTCGTAAAGGAGTCAAACAGGGCGACCCGCTATCTCCAAAGCTATTTACCAGTACCCTAGAAGAAGTATTTAGAAAGTTGGCGACCCACTGGCAAGAGAAGGGGATCTGCCTCGGCGAAGCGAGGTTGATAAATCTACGTTTCGCTGATGACATTGTCCTTTTCTCTTCATCAGCCATGGAACTGGAAAAAATTGAGGTGGGACTGAAGATGAACATGTCAAAGACTAAGCTCATGACCAACAGCTCAAACATTAACGTGCATATAGATGGAGAGAGAATGCACTACGTCCAGGAATACATCTACTTGGGCCAAGTGGTCTCCTTTCAGGCAAGGCAAGATAAGGAAGTTGCCAGACGCACGGATAATGCCTGGAAGAGCTACTGGTCCATGAAAGAGCTATTTAAAGGTGATTTACCTATCCCCTTAAAACGCAAGCTAATGGACATGTGCATTCTCCCAATCTTGACTTATGGTGCACAGACTTGGTATTTGACGAACATTCAGAAGTCCAAACTCAAGGTTTGTCAACGAGCGATGGAGCGCAGCATACTTAATGTTAAACTTACAGACCACATACGAAACACCGCACTGCGCTCCAGAACGCAAATTGTCGACGTAGGTCAAAAAGCCATGCATGTCTGCCGGATGCCGGCTAAGCTGTGGGCCCGCATATATATCACAAGACTGGACTGACACAGTCAGGCGGGGTCGCGGTAGACCAAGGAGAAGATGGCGGGACGCCTTGGATGGCTTCCTCGCGAATCGGCGGGATGAGGCACAACATCGAGAGAAATGGAGGGAATGGGGGGAGGCCTTTGCCCAGGAGCGGGACAGCAACGGCTAAATAAAAAAAAAACAAAAAAAGCGTGAAATAAAGAAATAATGTATGGTATTTGCAAAATCTAGGTACATTATTTCTTTGTTTTTCGTAAAGTAAAAAGTTTTAAGTTAGGAAAAGCGCAAAAGAATGTCCATGCTAATGGCATGAAGTCCTCCTTGTACATTTGTATGTACTTAAGAATTAACAAAATTTAATTTAAAACTTATACTTAGTATGTATGTATTATAGTAAGTATGTGTTATGGTAAAACTTAAGTTAAAAAACTACTAGCGATCAAAATCGTCCTGCTTTTCAATATTCTCCCGCCCCGCATTTAATTTTTTTTTCACTATCATGAGTAAAGGTACCCTATGTCGTGACGTATCAAAGAAATTTTAGTAGGATAGATCTATTCTACCCAATAGATCTATCCTACTAAAATTTCTTGGGAACGAAAGAAAAGGGGCCTCGCTGATGCGACTTCGCCCACGTCTATATTAGTCCACGCTACGCCACTGGTCCCAAGTATTAAAACTGATGAACCCGACGAATCGGGACATCGTTAATTTTTATTGGTGGTACATTCACTGGACATTTCTTGCCAAGAGCCTTAAAAACCATGAGTTCGGTTCGAACTTCTTCACATTATAAAACAACCCATGGCCGGCAGCATAGTTCTCACAAATTTCAACAAGTTTTCTGGGTGCATATCATACCATATCATCCGCATAGCTGACGTTGTTAAAACAGGCCCACATACCTGTGCCTCTACATAAGAATGGGTCCACCAAGACGTGCAGTAATTCCGTCTAATTGCTCTTATTTCTCATGCAAGTAAGATTTTACTACCGTGAAACCTGCTTACTTTGCCACTTTTTCATGTGTCAAAAAGTTTGATTCGCTTTAAAAAAATATAATTATATGAAAACATAATGAGTAACCTACACCTAGACGTAGTAAATTTCATGCAAATTTATATTATTACCAAATATCTATTTAATTTTTGTAAATTAAAATATTTTAAGCATAAAAACAAATATGGCAAAGTCAGCTGTCACTTCTGGTAAATTTGCCATATTAAAATAAAAATGAAATTTTTGGAGTTTATGAGGTTAAAAAGTAATATATTTACACTCTTCCTATAACTCGTAAAATAAAAGTGAAAACTTGATATTATTTAGCATTGGTCATTTAACTCTCTAAGAAGGTGGCAAATTCACCAACCTTTCCAAAATATTTCATAGTAAGAAGAAGTTAGGGTTAGGGTTGTCAAATAAAAATGTTTTCATAGTAGGAAAAATTTAAAAAGAGTAAAAAAAACATAATCAGTTTTAGTGAGATCAACACGCACTATTATTCGTTGTGACTAGGTATTCATTAATATAGACAGCGTCTGACTAAATTTACTGATTTATTGACAATATTTTGTACACAAGGTACTCCTGAAATTAGCCTAAAGGTAAACTGGATAGCGACTACAACATTATAGACTTATACCTTATACACGTCCCATCAATGTTAAACAGTGTCTAGTCAAATCATTTTGATCCATTTACGGGACTTGTAAAAGTCACAAGCAGTAATTGCCACGATCTAAAATATTATTTCCAATGGAAACAACATTTTAGATGGAAAAGGAAATAAAAAACATGTATTAAAAAGTATTGTGAAATTGCAACGCTATACAGTATTTGCGCAAATAACTAAATCACTTCACATATTTAATTCTAACTGACCCAAAACAAAAAAAATACTTTTTAAATTACCCGCCACCCTGTGTACCTTATGTAAAACAACCTTCATTTAATATCTGGGTACCTACCTAGGTACTTATATTATAAGTAGGTACTTACAACGACAATTTAATTAAAATATTCATAAGAAATGTGGCAGCCCTAACGTCCAACAAAACATGGCAAAGTCACTATCACGGACGTTGTGATTGGGGTTGTTGAATTTACCAACACCAATTGCGAACTACAGGTAGCTTGTAGCACAGTAAATCAGCTTTTATTTAGTTAAAGAACATTATGCTAACATAATATCAAAAAAGTACCTACGTAGGCAATGCTTTTCCCGTTTGTTTTTGTAAAAGTTCCGGAGTACTAAGTTTTACGCCGCCAACATTCGAAAAAAGTAACCGCCAAAAATGACATCTTAAAAACAAGCTGGGTTGCCACAACTCATTCGGTGTTGCCATTTAACTCATAAACTTTACCATAAAGGCATACATACATGACAAAAAACTGTTATTAAGATGTAACTACACTTTTTCCCTCAGAAGTTGGCTATGGCAAAGTCAGCAACCGTTGGCAAAGCTAGCAGGTTCTACGGTACCGATATTAAATGAACGTCAGAAATTCTACTTGAGTAAAGAAATCGCCCCCGAACAAGAAGGCTTCGTAAAGGGAAAAAGAATCGAAGAGCAAATTTTGACAGTTCAACAGATTATAGAGAAAGCCCAAGAATTTAACAAGCCCACTTTTATATGCTTTGTTGACTTTACATTCGACTCTGTAAAATGGCCAAAACTCTGGAATACACTGACGGTGATGGGTACATACACCAGTACACCTCCTCAGGAAATTATATGAAGATGGCTCGAGCAGATAACATCCTATCCTACCACTTTCGTCCCAGCTCCGGAGTCCATTAGGGCCAATGATATTTTCATTGATTAGGGCTATATTATCTCTCCCCTCCTTTTCAATGTGTACACAGAGCTCATAATGAGGATCACTCGTAAAGACTGAACAGACGGCATTTCGATTGGCGGTTTAAAAATCTCTAATCACGATACAACTTTATTTGCTACTAGCACTGGCCACATGGAAGATTATATCTCTATTTGATTTGTGATAATTATTTTATCGCTAAAAATTGGTTAAATATTTTGCTGCTCCGTTTTATCTAGCTCTTTAATACCATTGTCTATGACATGGTTTGGTCCCGACTCCCGCCAAGAAGCTATATAGATAAAAGTGGAGACAACACCACAGATAAACTAATAGTTTGGCAACACCTTAAATACCTAAGTGAAACCAACTGTGGGCAGATGCTCTCTTTCTGAATGCATACAGAAGATAAAGAAAACACATATCACTGTCTCGTTCTTTTGTATGCATTCAGAAAGAGAGCGTCGGTCCACAGTTCGTTTCACTTAGGTATTTAGAGTGTTGCCTCCACTTTTATCTGTAAGCTTCTTGGTTAATAGTTTTAATCTACAGCTTCCTGCTTCATGCATGTGCCTGTCACACAAGAAGCTTATAGGTAAAAGTGGAGGCAACACTCCGAACATCTAAGTGAAACCAACTGTGGGCAGACGCGCTCTTTCTAAATGCATACATAAGATAAAGAAAACACATATCACTGTCTCGTTCTTATGTATGCATTTAGAAAGAGAGCATCTGCCCACAGTTGGCTTCACTTAGGTATTTAGAGTGTTGCCTCCACTTTTACCTATAAGCTTCTTGCTGTCACAGCCTGTGCTTCCAAAACGTCACAAATGACAAAATCTCCGTCTGTCTGTCTTGTCAATGTCATTGAGATTGAGATTTGTTTGAGTTTGACTGCTGCTTGCTCTGCTGGGTGTTCGTGTTCGTCTCCTCACGTTGTAGTTACTAATTTATTATTTTGATCATGTGTGTGGTGTTTTGTAATTAATATGGATCAGAAAATAAATTACTTTTAATCGTGTATTATAGTAATTAATCTATATGTATAAATGTTACCTGAAGTGCACTTTAAATAATAGGTTTTTATATACGAAATAGCTGTTTTTATACAATAATTTGAGTGAACATTTTGCCACTGCACGCAATGTCGACAAGACGAGCAAGAATTAAAGCTGTTACCTCATTACCGCCTCGAAGAAAAAATAATGATGTCGGAGACAACAGCAAAGCTAAAATTCTTGAGAAAGAAACCAATGAAAAGCAGATTCGAAGTCCTAGAACGCCTCGAGGTTCTATTAGGACTCAAGATAACTTTGACAGACGTTCCCCGAAGCCTGCTTCCCCATTAAAATCACCACGCCCTGTAAATAATGTTTTTAAATATCAAGCAGAGAGAGTACCGTCACCTTTAGCCCAGACTGAGGTCACAAAAGAGGTTACAGTAACACCAAAGAGGTCTGAAAAAGTGTCGGTAATCACAAGTATCTATAGTGTTAAGTCTAATGTGTTTGTGTCGCCTAGAAATGTCGGAAGTCCTCTTAGGAGACATATGGCCTCACCTCTGGTACAAAGCTCTAAGATAGAAGTGAATATCCAAAGATTGACTCCAGTCACACCTGAGAAGGTTCCCGATAAGCCAAAACGAAAGAGTGTTGATACTAGACCTGTGGAGATTAATGTTACTGATGGGAAATCTAAGGAAGTTAGTAAAGATGTGGTCAGCGCTAATACTACATCAGATGTTCCAGATGGTATGTGTGACATAATTATTTTTATAGATTATTACTTGCTTTCAATCATAACACTTTTTAATAACACCTGGAAACCTTTCTTTTTAACCCCCGATGAAAAAGAGGGGTGTTATAAGTTTGACGTGTCTGTGTGTCTGTGTGTCTGTCTGTGGCACTGTAGCTCTTTAACGGGTGAACCGATTTGAATGCGGTTTTTTTTATTTGAAAGCAGGTTCTCTAGCGATGGTTCTTAGACATGTTTCATCAAAATCGGTTCAGCCGTTTTAAAGTTATCAGCTCTTTTGTTAGCTGCGGTAGGGATCTTAGACGCATACCGGATGTTTACTATGCTTTCAAACATCTAAATTACGTTTAAAAAATTTAAAATAAAAATTAAATTAAAAATTTAAAAAACCCCCAACGCAAAACATAAAAGCGATTATGTAAAAAGTCAAAAATAATACCTTTTGTTGAGCCATCAAATGTTTGTTCGTTGAAATGGCGCTATAATAGAAAGAAAGAAAGAAAGAAAAACCATTTATAAGCTAAGCTTAAGCTAAGCTTTTTTATGCTAAGTTTAAAGCAATAACTAAATAGCTAAACTAAACTAAAAAATAGCAAACTGATGGTAACTAGATTTGCAACAAGATTAACAACTAGATTAGCAACAAAAATTTGATAATATCGAAGCAAATTGGTCAGAAATGCTGGTAAATTAATAGACAGTGACTGAAATTAAGGGACTGACTTACTTAAGCGGTGTGATGAGCACTTGTGTTTGCTTTGTGTCTGGGTGTTGTTTATCTATATATGTATGTATTTACAAAAAAAAATGTATTTGTGTATGTATATCAGCTGTCTGACACCCATAGTACAGGGTCTCCCTAGTTTGGGGTCAGATGGCCGTGTGCGAAAATGTCCCCACATATTATTATATTATTATTTATTTATTTAAATACAGTCTAAAAATATCCTACATCAAATAATTAGATTTGATTTGATTTGATTTGATATTCAAAAGCATGCTACCTCTTCTCTAATATCAATAAGTTTTAATAATTTTTTTTATTTGCATTCATCAACAGGGAACCTTCACACATTTCTATCTTCAAACATTTTCCTCATTATAATTCTATACATAAATATTACTTAAATAAATGATAAACTAACGTTTTTTTATTGTTAAGCCATTATTTTATTGTGGTATTCTTTTTATTCAAGCTTATTATAAAGTAAAAATTATTTTTAGATTACAGTGTCCCAAGTGTACCTGAAAGCATCACTGAAGATACTGTTATGGATGGTATTGTGCCTCTCCAAGCAGTGTCCAGTGCCCCCAAACCACTAGCTTTGTTGAAAAATGAGATTATATCAGAAAATGCTGAAGTTTTGTTTGACCCTATTGTGCCCCTGCCTTCTCCAAGCAAAGTGCGGCCGAAACTGCGGCCCGTACCGAGACTAGCGCCTCTGAGGAGAAACAGTGTGCAGGTAAACTAGTTGTTAAACTAGCTGGTACTTTTTATAGTATTCAAAACTTTGAAAAAAAAAAAACATGGAAATAGATGATGTGTGTGCAATATGTTTTTTTACTTTAACTGGATCAACACTATCTACCAGATAGATTTAAAAATAGCAAACATAATTAATGGAAATTTTAAAAAGCTTTTACTATTTTACTTTGTCTTGAATTTGGAATAGACATAACTTTTGTCTATTCAAGTAACTCCAGTTATCATTATGTCTGATTGTTTGATCAGTTGTTTAAAGAACAAGTTATGTAATTAATACATAACACTGACATAGTATATTATATCAAACCAAGCAATTATAATTAATAATACTGCATTGTTAAAACATATTTATTTTTAACTCTTTAGAATTTAAATGATTTTATAATGATTTATTTGTTTTTTGAGTAAAGGCTTATATATCTTACTTTTTTCAGGGATATCCAAGCCAGACATTGCCTACCCTATATAAAAAATGAGAGAAACCTATGTTTAATCCACAGTTTCTAAACATAATAATCCATAATAAACAAATATGTTTCAAATTGAAAACCCTAATGTTAGCATTTAACTTGCTGTAATAATTTATGATAATATTCTTACTTGTAACACAAAATAAAATTAACTCTGTAATAAAATTGATTTTATATTATTGAAAGACTACCGTGACATTGCATATAGCTTTTATATAAATTGCTTGACCACTGTGCGTTTCGGGAGGGCTGACAGTTGTCACAAGTTGATGTATCAGTGAGCTCTCACATCCCGTCACCAGACCCCTCCCGCAACTCACAGGTACTTCAGAAATGGTCTCAGTTAAGTGGTTGGGTGATATGGTATATAATAACGGATTTTTTATATCTATTCAATCTTTAGGGCAGCGCATCAGAGTCTGAGGATGAAAGTCGTCGTGCTCTCCTGAGTGGTGGAGGAGGCAACACGCCGGCACCGCCACGACAGCGACACGACTCCCACACCTCACACAGCACCATGCATTCGTTGCATAACAGGTGACTATGAATACTCACTAATTCCATAATAATTGTAATACTAGCTGACCCGACAGACGTCTTGTCCCTATCCATCTTCTACCTACCTACTTACCTGCCGATCTACCTACCCTAAGTACCCTACCTACCCTACATATCCTACCTACACTAATTGCGCCAATCCTCCATAAATTTAAGAAATTAAAACGTCATCTATGTAATTTAGTTCTAATCTAGTTTGGGGTCTGGTGGCCGTGTGTGAAATGTCCCCACTTATTTTTATATTTAGTTCAAAGAATTCTCTAACAAAGTGTGCTATTAAATGTAACATTTATTATGTTTCAGGGAAGTGAACCGTATCAGGAATGATTCCGTGTGTTCGAGTGTCAGCCAGGCAACCACGCAGCCGCCCGCCGCATCGTCCCCCGTCAAAGAGAAACACTTATCTAAGTTAGTAAAAACAACAAATCAATTAAAAAAATAGTACAATTTGAAGTTTCTTGTCTGAGTGTCTTGTAACCGGGGGGCTCTTTGGGGTAACCGGTTTATATTCCCTAGATGTCAATAGCTTGCCAAAAAATTACAATATTTTTCTTGTATCTCAAAATGTCATCTAGCTAAAAGACTTCTTCTAGATAATCATCCATATCAGACCATTAGTGTGTTTTATCAGATTCAAGTAGTAAATACTTGAAGCTACACCTCTGTAAATTTGCATCAAAACAGAACATGACACTAGCAGCCGTGTACAGCTACAGATTTAAATTTCTCGCGAATATTTACTCGTAATTAACATCCCCTAAGACCAAACCAACAACTGTAACCACCTGTCCATATGACTCGTTAGCTCAGTAGTTAGAGTGCTGATATGAATTGAAAATTGTCCATATGGACAGGGGCGGACCGTGAATTTGTGGGGCTATTTGTGAATACTACTTGGGGGCTAATTGTGAAATAAACTATTTGAATTTGAATTGCCATTTTGGCAAAAAAAAATGTTTTCGATAATGATATTTACGATAGTTTTCTTTTATATATTCATAAAATTGCCCATTGTCTTTAATAGGGGCTGGGGGCCCTATATATTGACGGAGCTGCAGCCCAAAAAGCCCTTATATATATATATATCCGCCCCTACATATGGAAAACATGTATGGTAATAATGATAAGGGGTCATTATTCTTTCTCAAACAAACAAAAACAGGGTACCTACTTGTACTCTAAAATCTCTTTTATTGTTTATGTCCAGAACTCGACGCCTGGACATGTCCCGGCGCATGGCCGCGATGCGGCGCCGCCGTGAGACCGTCAAAAAAGACACCCTTACCATGTACGACCTCATCTTCTACAACCCCACCAGCAACCCTATTGTGTGAGTATGTTGTCATACTTGATTTGTTTTATTTTTAAGCACTATGTTGCAGACTTATAGTTCAATTCACTAAATATTAAGGAAAAGCGTCAATTTTATTTTGTAGAATTTTGATGAAAGAACATTTAAATAGTTTATTTATTATTATCTAATATTGATTATCTTGTTTGAACTAAATATTTGGGCGACTGGTAATTAGTGTACGATACTTAAACACGTGATTGTGTTCATGATAACAAACAACTTTCCCAAAGAAAAAAATATGTTTTTTGTACTGGTTCACTTTTATCACAATAACACAACAGCCGTATGAAATTCACGCGCGCGCACGACTGTGACCTAAAGTGAACCAGTACAAAAAACATTTTTTTCTTTGGGAAAGTTGTTTGTTATCAAGAACACAATCACGTGTTTAAGTATCGTACACTAATTACCAGTCGCCCTATATATACAAATCTTCAAAATAAAAATAGTAGTACTATGTACAATTCCAAGAAAAAGGAGAGGGAGGAGCTCAAAGGTCATCAAAAAACTCGTCCACATCGCTGTCAACGGGACACGTGCCCAACAGGCTGAAAATATTGCCACGTTGTATGGCAATTCTTTGACCCAAGAATAGACCAGCCTTCCTTCGGGTCACATGTAGAGTCGACCAGCCGCTTGGCGATGTCCCGAAAAACAAGATGGGCACTCGGCACCCTAAAAGAGGTGGCCTTGATTGGCGACCGATAGAGCTGGTTCAACCACCATCTACACGGTTGCATCAGCAAGGTCTGTCGGGACGCGTTAGCGACCGTGTAGCAGTCGCGTTAAAATCGATAAGATTCATTTTGCACGATTTTAACGCGACTGCTGCGTTAAAATCGTGCAAAATGAATCTTACTTAAAGATTATTTAAAGCTTGTCTGGTTAAAAATAAGTACTGTTGCAAAAATCCAACATTAGTTTAATGAATTTAAATTGATACTGTCACTTTCTTTTGGATACAAAATGTAAGGGATGGCATGAATTTTAAATCTCCGTTAAACTAATGTTGGTTTCGTGCAACTCGGCGGCGTTAATATCAAAATTATTTAAAAAAATCCCACAACACTTTTGTAAAAATATCGCTTTGCTTAAGCTAGATGTAGCAAGTTTGAGGTGAACTGAGGATCACTAGCATCTGGTGGGATGAAATTGAAGGAGATTTTTATAAAATAGCACAGTTGAATCGTTTCACGCCCTTATCACGTAACAATAACATAATACACCCATTAAAACTTGCTCTCCAGTCCTGACAAAGATGAGATCAAGGTTCAGCAAGCCAATGAGAAAGAGGAAGAGGCTCGCAAGGCTGCCAAGGTTACTGAAGACAAGGTAGAAGATCAACCGGAGACAGATGCAGCACCTGTGCCCCAGATCAAACTGGGGCCTAATGGGGAGATCATGTTGGACGAACAGAGCTTGGTATGTCAAATTAAGTTTTTTTTTATTTTGAAATATGTAATGTTAGTAAAGTAGTACTGTAGACTTAATATTATAGAGAGTACTAGCTGACCCGACAGACGTTGCAAAGTCAAAGTCAAAGTCAAAGTCAAAGCATTTATTTCAATTAAACCATTTACAGGCACTTTTGAATTGTCAAGGAGTCGGTCAGTTAGTCAGAGAGTTGAAGCTAGTTGCTCGTTCCAAAACGTAGGTAGGTCTCTATGGAGAAGAACGAGCAAGAAACTCCACGGACACTCTTTTAAATCAAGTTTTTACAAAGTTTGGTTACATTCTTGTTGCTTCTATATGTGAAAACGATGAAGGTAATCTAACAATACAAAACACAAAAAAGAAGCAAGATAAAGTGGCATCTAATCCATGGCAGATAAGAGCTGACCAATCTCCACTGACAGCGCCCGTTCACGAACATGACGCGTGAATCAGCACCATTTAGCTCAACCATTTTGAAGGGAGCCTAATGATCCAACACACGCGCCACCATCAGCGAGACATTTGAGCGAGCATGACAATACTCCCAACCGCCATGTTAATTTTTGTCAAACATAAAGGTATTAATATACATGGCTCCATGGTATTCACATTTACAAAATTGAAATAATGCTGCTAAATTATACAAAACTAAGGTTTCCAACGTATATTATTTTATCATAATATGAAGTGTGATAAGTTAATAATTTAAAAATATCTATATATAATAATAACGATACTCGTTACTCATGTCAATAGAAAAAGGGGTAGGAAACATCCTTTTCTTCCAATTTGGAAATTCCCTAAACTGGCTGTGGAGCAGGACCAGCATTCAGCCAAGCATCTTTATCATTGATGTAATCTTCTAACTTATAATATGCTTGTCTACATAGTGTGCGTTTAATACATGTTTTAAATTGTTTTTCATTCAATTGTAGAATATCAAGTGGTATTTTATTATAGCATTTTACACAGTACCCCATAAAAGAAGTATGTACTTTTGACAATCTGAAGCTTGGCTGATCTAATTTGTTCCTATTTCTAGTATAAACATTATGTCTGTCACCTATTTTATTAAAAAGATGAAGATTTTTTCGAACATGCATAATGTTTTCATATATATATTGACAAGGTACCGTCATGATGTTAATCTGTTTAAACAATTCTCTTAGAGATTCGCGTTTGCGGAGATTATAGATTGCTCTGACAGCCCGCTTTTGCAGTATAAAAATAGAATCCATATCTGCAGCCCGTCCCCATAGCAAAATACCGTAAGACATGATACTATGAAAATAGCTAAAATATACTAGCCTAGCGGTATCCACGTCTGTCAAATGCCGGATCTTTCTGACAGCGTAAGCGGCTGAACTTAACCGCCCTGCAAGAGATGTTAAGTGAGGACCCCACTGTAGCTTGGAATCAAGCGTAATCCCTAGGAAAACAGTCCTTTCGACGAATTCAAGTATGTCCTTATTCAATACAACGTTACATTCATTACTCTTAACATTCGGCAAAGCGAATCTTATGCATTTAGTTTTCTTCTCATTGAATACTAAATTATTTACAGTAAACCAATTATGAATCTTAAGCATGGCGTCATTTACGTCGTCAAGGTGCTGTGCCCGTCTATTTACTCTAAAAATCAATGAAGTATCATCAGCAAATAACACCATTTGTGGTTGATTTTTCAGTAAATGAGGTAAATCGTTTATATAAACTAAAAAGAGGAACGGACCCAATATGGAGCCCTGCGGTACCCCCATTTTTACTTTTAAGCCTGATGAATTAACACCATTTATTTGAACTTGCTGCAGTCTATCACTTAAATATGATTTTACTAAGCTAAGCGCTTGTTTACCCAGTCCGTAATGCTCAAGCTTTAAGAGCAGTGTTTCGTGATTTACACAATCAAATGCTTTGGAGAGGTCGCAAAAAATGCCAATAGCATCTTGCGAATCCTCCCATGCTTTAAAGATATGCTTAATTAAGGTGACACCGGCGTCAGTAGTACAACGCCCTCTGGTGAAACCATACTGTTGGTCATGTAAGATGTTGTTACAATTAAAATGACTGAGCATTTGGTTAAGCATTACTTTTTCAAACACTTTGCTAAAAACCGGCAAAACTGAAACGGGCCTATAATTATTCGTGTCCTTGCAATCGCCGGATTTAAAAAGTGGTATAATCTTGCTGTACTTCATTAAATCCGGGAAAACCCCTTGGTCTACACACATATTAAAAATGAAAGCTAAATAGGGTGCCACTGTCTCAATAACCGATTTACAAACATTAGTAGACATCCCCCATAAATCTTCAGTAGCCTTGATCTTGAGTTGTTTAAAAGTCTTTATAACGATTGCAGGGTTTATATGTTTAAATTTAAATTCCGTGGGGCAGGCTGGAACATTCGAACTTAATAAATTAAAAGCAAGTGACGGCGAGGAATCTAAAGTTTCAGTAGTTTTAATAGGAACATTGGTAAAGAATGTTGCAAATTCCTGCGCAACTTCTATATTAGTACTTATGAGACCACTGAAAGTCTCCAGAGTGTAGTCAGTATTATGTCTTTTGTTCCTATTTGTTTCATTATTAATAATTTTCCAAACAGTTTTAATTCTATCATCAGCCGATTTTACTTTGTTGCTAATGTATAACGCTTTAGCTGCCTTACAAGCTTTTTTAAAAGTTTTAGAATAAATAGTAACATACTTATTAAAAGTGTCAGTGTTAATATAAGGCTTAAGGCCATACAGCTCAAAAAGTCTTTCCCTACTTTTCCTGATGCCTTTAGTTGCCCAGTCACTGAATAAAAACTTAGGGCAAATTGTTTTAGTTTTTTTCTTAAAAATATTCTGAAACTCAGTTTGCACAACTGAGAAGAATTCTTTATATAAAATATTACCATTATTCATACTAAGGTCCTGAACGGGTAACTTACTTATTAAAGTCTTTTTAAATTTATCTAAATTACCAGATGTTATTGGTCTTGACTGAATCTGTATTTTTTGCAAGGGTGTGTTGGACTCAAAAGCAACGGTTTGACCGCTGTGATCAGAAGGAAGATAATTTACAATAGCTTTATCTAAATAGTCGCAGCTACAAAAAACATTATCGATACAAGTAGCAGTGGTCGTAGTTATTCGTGTTGGTTCTAAAAACACATTTTACAAATTGAAGGATTTAAAGAGACTTATAAATCTACTGCTACTTGAATTATTTTCTAAAATATTAATATTAAAGTCTCCGCAAATTATTATTGATTTATTACCCGTTACAAGCTTAGTCAAAACATCCTCCATTATAGACTCAAATAAAGAGTAGTTATGATGATTCGGGGGTCTGTAAACGCACACTATGACATGCTTATCTAGCTCAACACAGGACAGTTCAATAATATGTTCAACTGATAGTGCAACAATGTCTCTGCGAGACTTAAATTTAATATTATTTTTTATTATAATTAGTGAACCACCACGCAGCATAGATTTCCGATTAAAACAACTGCCCACAGTATAATTTTCATAATTAATTAACATTTCATAAGGTTTCAACCAATGTTCAGTAAAACAAATAATGTCAAACATTGTCTTTTCTAAAAACAATTCAATTTCTAATTGCTTGGAAGAAAAACCTTGAATATTTTGATGAAATAATTTCAAGGAATGTTGCTTAGCCCTTTTTTTTAAATTCTCTGCATGATTGCTAGAAGATACCTTGTTATTACTAAGTTGAACTATATTGATACTGGTACCTTCTGTTGTCTTACTTACTAGTTTAAACTACTTGAGCTTACCACCTTAACATTAGTATTATTACTAACCATGGTGCTAGTTATAGAACACTTCGACATACTAATTATGTCTGAGTTAATATTAAAAGCTAATAGCCATGCTATCTGACGTCTAAACCTAATGGGCAGATACGCTGTATCTCTAGTCGATTTCAATTTTTCAACGAAACTGTTGGTGTCAAAAAACATAAGCTTGTCACTATAGTGACTAGTTAATAAATGCATATGATTATTAAGCTTATGTATGTTATTATTTGTCCTATTTGATAGGTGCTCAAAGTACGGAAAAGCGCATAATATTATTTTTTGACAATTAATGTTCAATAGTTCAGTGACACTGTCAGTTATATCATCAATTTTAACCTTTGAGCTATTACCTACACATATAGTAATAATTGTATTAGGATCATATTCCTGTCTAGTAACTGAAGATATTATTTCTTTATATGAATGCCCAGGCGTGCAATAATTCAATACAGAATGACTCAGGTTGTTATTTAATAATCTACCTAACCCTCTCCCTAAACTATCTGAAAACAAAATAGGACAATAACAATCTTTATTAGAAACATTATTGCAACTGAAAAAACTGTTGTCTGACTGTGACTGTACAACCGAAGGTGAACCCTGTACAATATCTGTTGTTACATTTTTTTTTAGCATACACTCCCTAGCTCTTTCAGATTGGGACAGGACTTCTGTAGCATCAGGTTGAACAACCTCACAGCTTGGTTCCATTTGGAAGGTATCTGGAGAGGTGCTGAGAGGCAGTGGGTCTACTCTGTCTGCATTGGAGTTACACATATCTACTAACTCATTTGTGGCAAGGATATGTTCTTTTATTTGCTTTTGAGAATGCACATACTTTGTATAAAGCGCATGTAGTGACTCTTCAAGTACCTGAATTTCTGACTGAAGCCGTTGAGTGTCAACCCGATAAATGTTAGCACTGTCTTCTAACTTTATTTGGAAATTATCTAATTTATTTATTAGAAACACACGTTCCCTCCTTAGTTTTATATTACTGGAATAGTGTTTCTGTTGTTTCTTATATTTATTACATTTATTAATAATTTTATTCAATTTGAAATATTTTTTTATTTTATTGTGACTCATTTTATAATTACTATTATTGTGTTTCATTATAGAATCTTCAGTAAGGTCAATTGTTATTAACGAATTTGTGTTACAATTACTTTTCAACAATTCATTATATAAATGATTAGTTTCCACAACCTGAGTACATTCTTTTTCCTTCTGTAATTTTGAATACCGTACATTTGCATGAATTAATTCCTCCTCTAAATCCCTAACTTTACACAAGGCCTCCTCGTATAGGTTGCTACAGCTGTTGAAACCATTTGTGACCACCCGTAGTTTATCCCGTTCATCAACAACATCCAGGAATTGCTGATGAAGGTCTACAAGCTCCCGCTTTAATTTGGTGTTTTTGTCAACAATTTTCTTAACTTCCTCTTCAGATTCCTCTCTCTCCAGTAATAATTGTTGACATTGCAGTCCTGTCTCTATCTATCTACCCTACCTCCCTACACAAAATTCAGTAAAAAAATAAAATTTTGATGTGGACCCGTGTTAGCATAAATGGGGGGCACCCATGGGGTGTCGGGGCTACTTAACAACTTCACTGCGATCCCCACGACGCCTGCCAAGCATGGGGATGGCAACACACACCCCCCCCCCCCTCTATGAGGGAAGCCTTTGTTTAACAGTGGACGTCTTCCGGCCGATGATGATGATGAAATCAATTTCACCTCCCCCGGGTAGTAGTATGACAGGCTGGTGACCGCAACTTCACGTCTCGCGTATTTTCCCCCAGGTAATAAAACAATCGGACAAGCGCAAGGTATCGTCAAGCGTAGTGCACGAGGGCGCGTGGGGCAGCTCTGGCACGTCCTCACGCTACCGCCGCACGCCGCGAACTGCGGACTGGAGCGACGCCGAGACCGTGCGCTTCTACCGCGCGCTGGCCGCGCTCGGGACCGACTTCATGCTCATGGAGAGGCTATTCCCCGGACGGACCAGGAGGGATTTGAAGCTTAAGGTATACATTATTTTTTTTTAGATATATTGTGCTCCATAAAAATCCATTTTATGTATGTATATGTAATTATGTATCAACCGAAATTCCCCGTAAGACCGCTGCCGGTGACCGTTCTCCAAGCATTTATTTATTTATTACTAGCTTTTGCCCGCGTCTTTGTCCGCATGAATGTCGGTTAGACAAAGTCGCGGATTATAAAGTAGCCTATATCCTTTCTTGGGGTTCAAGCTATCTGTATACCTATCATTAAAATTGGTTCAGCCGTTATCTGTGAAAACGTAACAGACAGAGTTAGCATTTATAATATTAACTATGGATTAGTATGTGTCTATGCATCGCCACAGTCAGGTCCTGCGTTCCTTCCAATGCATCCCGGCGACGTTCACCAGGTCGTTAGTCCACTTTGGCGCCTTCCCACTCTAAAACGTTTTGGTCCTGTCAGCCATCTATTCTGCTAGTAATGTGCCCGGCTGTGCCTTTGCTAGCTTAACTAGCAGTCTACCTAACCTTGGCAATCCTTCGGACTATTATCGGTTACACTCGATTCACTGGCCATCAAAACATTTGAAAACTTAATTCTATATTTAACTTTTGTCCTACAGTTTAAAAAAGAAGAGCGTGTAAACATGGCACAAGTGGACAAGGCTCTTCGCACGACTTGTAAGTGGGACGCGACTCGACTGGAAGACGAGTTCCAGGCGGAGAGGGAGGAGGCCGACAAAGCGGCGCGCGCCGAGGCAGCCGAGCTGCAGAGACGCGCGCGGGAGCATCGACAGAGACAGAAAGAGGCGCGAGAACTGCGACTGCGCATGAGTGAGTACTTATTGAATTATTCTTAAATATTCTTAGACCTCATCATTGCTTCCCATCATGTGACGGTGGTGAAACGTATGCCTATGAATAGCTAAAAAAAAAATATTTTAGACCAACCGGCGACATGGTTGATGCAATTGTTGAGCGATTGGCTGCTGCACTGCAAGTCGCGAGTTCATTAGGGTATTACACCCATTTTTGAAAAGTGTCTCAATGAAATTCTGTAGTGTTAATATGCCACAAAAAAAAAACACAAAATTTTTATTCAATCGATAAGTGCCATAAAAATGCATCAAAATTTTTAATTTTCAAATTTCGCGCGTACTTTGACGAAAATGCCTCTTACTGGACGCCATATTGCTCAGCGTAAATGACGTCAGTTCGTTTTGTATCAAATGAGCTCATATTAAATATGATAATTATATATCATTTAAAAATAATTAAAAGTATATTTTGTAATAGGTGTAATAATGAAAAAATTACGTTGGTTACGAAAATGATAAAAGTACAAAGCCTATATTACGCCAATCGGTTGACTGATAGTTGACAATTTTTTGTTTACACAGCCGTACGGCGTAATAACATGGCCGCTACTATTTCACGGTGTTTTATAACAGATTAAAAATATTGAAAACTTTGAATTGAATTTAAGAATTTGTTTTGTTATTTTATGAACTAAAACTTACATTTTCCGACTGCTTTATGCCTAAACTGTCTCAATAAGATATTTATAGATTTTTTCTCGTATATAGTAAAATACCCTATTCCCGTACAGATCAAACATTTGTATAGCCTACAGATACTTGTTCCAGTTTATATGTCAATACATTTATGAAAACATTATGTACGCTAGAAAAAATCTGCATCTTTTTGGTAAAAGAAGTGACAGACATAACTATAGTACTAGAAACAGGGACCAACTAGTTCAACCAGGTTTCAGGCTGGCTAAAGTAGATTCTTCTTTCATGGGGTTCTGTCTAAAGTGTTACAATAAAATACCTCCCCACATTGTACAACTTAATGAGACAAAATTTAAGTCCTATATTAAACGCACACTATGCAGCCGAGCATATTATAAATTGGATGATTACATCACTGATAAA
Source organism: Charanyca ferruginea (assembly GCA_947361185.1). NCBI lineage: Eukaryota > Metazoa > Arthropoda > Insecta > Lepidoptera > Noctuidae > Charanyca > Charanyca ferruginea. The sequence goes on from OX376069.1 coordinate 12,008,072, forward strand.
AATGCTTGGCTGGATGCTGGTCTAGCTCCACAGCCATAAGGGTTCATAGATTTATTGATTAGCATTGGTGACAATTTTTTTGGAGCTGCTTAAGATGTAGAACTACATTATCTTTGCATTGTATAAACTCAAACTATTAGTATTATATAATTTTGCATAGCACATACATGTGAGCACTATGTACTTTAAAGCCACCATTTACGAGATGTCTTTCGTTGACTTGAATATGCCCTGGCGGTTGAGTGTTTGTCATGCTCACTTGAATGTCTCGCTGATGGTGGCGCATGTGTTGGATCATTTGGTTCCCTTCAAAATGGTTGAACTAAATGGTGCCGATCCGTGCGTCATGTTCGTGAACGGGCGCCGTCAGTTGAGACTGGTCATCTCTTAGCTGCCTCGGTTATTTTAAATTTATTTTGAATTGTCTAATTTCATTGCCACTAGGACCTCTTTTAACGTGCACAATTTGTTACATCGTTCTCACATTGTACCTCTAGATTCAACATGAATGATGTAACCTAAATTTGTAATATTCTATTGATTTTAAAAGAGTGTTCATGGAGTTTCTTGCTCGTTCTTCTCCATAGAAACCTACTGTTTGAAACGAGCAACTAGCTGCAACTTTTTGACTGACTGACTCCTTGACAATTCAAAAGTGCCTGTAAATGGTTTATTTGAAATAAATGATTTGAGTTTGAGTTTGAGTTATGTTTATAAACGCACACGGGTAATTCCTAGCGGGGCAAAAAAAATCCGACATAAGTTAGAACACGCGTTTGAAAATGTGTGAACAAATTCTAAATCTTATCTTTTTGGATTGGTTGCCTTGTGGGTAAGGAAACGTAAACAAATCATAATGGGAAGTACTTGCTGTACTTCCCATTGCTGTACATCCACATATCTGTTACTTAAATGCACAAAACACAACAGCTGTCACAGAACTATAAATTGGAGAAAGAAAACGAATTTATCTTTATGGTATGTATGCTTGTACATTACAGGTCGAAGTTCAAAAGCCTTGGGGTCCTCTATCTTCCCTTCGTCAAACGTCGGTCTCACGGCCAACGAAGTTATACTCCGCCACCACGAGGCCAAAGCAAGCGCCGAAAAGACCAAGGCAAGCGCCGACAAAACGACTCAACCGAAAGCTCCAAAGGTTCGACCACAGACATCGAAGTCTACTGCCTCGTCATCATTCGCGAAAGTCCCACGCATCATGCCAAAACCAACCAATGACACGTCCACAATACGAAAAATGGATTCTACGAAAACACCGGGCAAGACACCTGACAAGCAACCTCCATCCACACCAGTAGTGCCTTCTAATATCGAAAATGGATCCTTAGTTGTACTCACGGTCAATGACCCGAACTCTCCTTCCAAAAAGATGTTACAGACTTATATAGCTAGCGGTGGGGGAAGATTAACCCCTGTCGCTTTGCCCACTTCGTTCCTAAACTCCGTTGTCACTTATATGAAGAAAGGTGGTACGCCTAAAAGCAATATGTCTGCGGGGTCTTCGCCGCATTTGACGTCCCCTAGCAGTGTAGCGAGTCAGGATAGTCGGCCCTGTTCCACTCCAGGAGTTATTCAGATGAATAACAGTCCTGCTAAACGAAAGCGACACAGCTCGTATACTATCACGCAGCTTTAAGATTTGTGTACGGTACTTGACAGTTATGATAAATGAGCAACATTGGGCAGAATGTAAAAGCGGTTTTAGTAATGTGCAGAATACTTTAATATATGATAGCAGTGTCCATATTGGTCTAAAACTGTAACCGAAATGGCTAGGAAAGTATTTTCGCTGTTATTTGTTCTTTGGCGTATAAGTCATGAACCAAAGTATATTGGAAATGCGTTATAGATAGATAGATAGATCAAAACCACCCTGATGTATGTCTTGAAGCCTGATAGACAAGTCTCAAAATCATTATTGTTCTAGTACGACAATGTAATGGAGCTATACAGGATGTATAAAACCATGTTCTTTTCGTGCTATTGGGCTGTTTTGGATGTTACTGTTGAAATATCTACCTTACTTTGTACGACAGAGAATACTCGACTTTACCTAATGGTGCTTGTGCACGCTGCATGTAACATAACATCTTGTTCTTCTGCCCGATGTTTCTCAATGTATGGTAAACCAAATGACAATGCCAGATGTACAGAAAAAGTAAATTAATGAAAATAATTGTAATGAATATAGAACCTTCCTATAGTAAATTGTTTTTCTTTAGAACTTGCGGATTACGAAATGCCTACCCACAAAATACAAACTCATTTTACCTAAAATACAATTTAACCTATAATAATGTCATTATTGTTTTTAGATTTAAACGGAAACCGCAAGTTCTACAGTCACGAAGACTAATATTTAGTTATCAGCAATAAATAAACAGTAAGATGCTACATATTGCACATGACTTTTATTGAGTGGGGCAAAGTTCTATAGAGTTTCTGGCATTGTCCTTTGTGCAACACTTGCAGCATATTGTTTTGTGTTGCTGGAACCATGTTGTATAATTAACAAAGCTTTACTGTCAGGTACTGTAACCGAAAAAAAAGTATATGTTCATATTTATGAATAAGGTCAGTGAGCGAAACTTGACCCACGTGTTGGGTATCGATATCGAAACCAAATTAAATTAAAACAAAAATGAACATTCGAAGTTTTGAATTAATATATACCATAACACCGTTATTTATTACTGTAATTAAAGTGTCACAGTGCCGTTTAAGAGGATTTGAAGCCACTGATAGATTTTTGTTCCTAAGTTTCGATATCGATACCAAATATATGGGCCAAGTTCCACTCACTAATGTAATAATATGTACAAAGGCCACACACCAAGCTACAACAGTCTGTCAAATTTCTTTGATAGATTTTCAACTTTATGACAAAAGAATAGGGTTCATATTCAAAAGGGTATTACACCCATTTTTGAAAAGTGTCTCAATGAAATTCTGTGGTGCATATTAATGTTACCAAAAAAAAACTAAATTTTTATTCAATCGATAAGTGCCATAAAAATGCATCTAAATTTTAAATTTTCAAATTTCGCGCGTATTCCACGAAAACGCCTCTTACTGGAAGCCATATTGCTCAGCGTAAATGACGTCAGTTCGTTTTGTATCAAATGAGCTCATATTAAATATGATATGATGATTGTATATCATTTAAAAATAATTAAAAGCATATTTTGTAATAGGTGTAATAATGAAAAAATTACGTTGGTTACGAAAATAATAAAAGTACAAAGCCTATATTACGCCAATCGGTCGACTGACAGTTGACATTTTGTTTGTCTACACAGCCGTACAGCGTAATAACATGGCCACTACTATTTCACGGTGTTTTATAACAGATTAAAAATACTGAAAACTTTAAATTGAATTTAAAAATTTGTTTTGTTATTTTATGAACTAAAACTTACATTTTCCGACTGCTTTATGCCTAAACTGTCTCAATAACATATTTATAGATTTTTTCTCGTATAGAGTAAAATATCTTGAAAGTTTGGTATGGCTTGATGTGCTGGCGTCTGTACCTTCTAATAAAATGCAAAGTGAATTGTTTACGCCTAAAGCAATAAAATCATGTTTAATAGGCTAGTGTAATCTCGGTAATTAATCACTGCCCAGCTATTGCTAATAACCAGCTGTTTTAATTATCACAATTTTAATATTAGGATAATAAGGGTTATTATTATTACATCCACAGGACCATCATACTATTGATGCCATTCGGTCATTGACTAATCGATTGCTGGCATTATTCAACGTTGGTCATTCTCATGATTCTGATTTATCCGACGTCGATTCTGTACCGATAGAAACATTTCGCTTTCGTTAATCAATGGGCTATCACATGGTTGCATGTCATGTTTGATGGATTCTCGTTCGAAATGTTCAACAAGGAGTTAACATCGAACATCGGTAATTAAGATCTAAAGCTCCGTACTCACATACGGTTTTACTCGATCGAGCAAACACGTCGAGTAAAAATCACGGCACAGGCTTTCATCCACAAATCTAGCATTTATCGCGCGACGCGAGCCACAAAATATCTGATCGACAACGGACAATGTCGCAATTCTCAATGATAAAAGAAGGACGCGCACATACGTTCGAGTCAAGCTCGACGGCTTGCTTCGCTAGTAGGAGGAAATTACATTTATTTAATTCCATCGAGTCTGCTTGGTTATTTAATTCATTCGAGTTGTGAGTTTTGCGGACCATACGTTGAGTTTTACTCGTTTTCGAGTAATATTAAATGGGAGTACGGAGCTACCCGTCACAATTCCTATAGAAACGCTCGTACGTGATTATAGAGTTATAACAATTTTTCCTTCATACTTTGAATATACAGGTATCTTGTGGTTTAAATCTAGGTTCCTATTGAATCCAAAGGTTTTTTCAGTTTTTATGCACAATTTTTTTGTTAATTCATATTTCAGATAAAATTTGTGTAAAAAGCTGATTTTTAGACGTCTTTACTTTACTAAGATACCTGTGTATTCAAAATAAGTTTATTTTTTATACGCTAAAACCAAGATAAACCACGAGATACCATTATGTTCGAAATATCCAGAAGAACGTTTGTTATTACGCCATAATCACGTACGAGCGTTTATATGGGAATTATGACGGGTTGGCCACTCTTAAGACGTTGATCAAAACATCGATCTTGTGGCTGTAATAACACCTCTACTGACATTATAGTGTCAATGTGTTTTACGCTGAATTAGATACGTTTGTAGTAAGTTATATTTGTAAGTTATAGACGTAAGGGTTTTTAATTTATTTTACTTACAATATTGTATTCATTGCATTTTATTTAGTTTCACATTCCCCATAGTACACATTTTAACTTCTTTCTTCGTTTAAAAACTGCACCCATTTTCTACTTAATACTGGTAGGTAGGTAACGATAGTGAATTTTGTAAGTAATGCCTATCAAGCGGGTCATTGTGTGTGCATCAAATTCATGGAACGTTTAACGCGGTAGTACTATATTCCTTAGTACACACGGCTAAACATCAAGCTATACATTTCCAGAAAAAACTGACCTCTCATTGTATGGAAATTCTCTACAATGTGATCAGCTTATACTGGAAATGTATAGCGTGATATGTAGCCGTGTGTACTAATGAAGTATAGTTACAAACTATATACTTCCGGCAAAAAAATCCGGGTAAAATTTAAAGACTTATGTACTATCGCGGAACTTTTCCGCCTGTTCAGTTAAAAAAAAATTCCCTTGGCGCCTGCGAAGTCAACGGGGCGGGGTAGAGAGCGCTTCCATCTTTTGAGTGCAAGCAAAATTGAACTTAGTGGTGGTCAGGCGGGTGTGTCCACGATAGTACATACATTTTCAATTTTAATAACATCTACTAAATGCGACCGGACGGTCAACGACAACCACTCGATTAACAATATATCCATTTTGTTATATATAAAATATAAGCTGTGTATATTATATAATATCGCTTTAAAATTGTATAGTTGTAAAACTACAAAGAAGTTCAAAAGGAGTGTAGTATTTAAAAAATTATAGATTCCAATGTAGATATGTGATTTTATATTACATATCTACATTGATTACTCAATAAAAAAATCTTTTGCGATCTCAGAATATTATATTTACAAAATATAAAGCTTTTTAATGTTTTGACAGGAAAATTGTTTACAAAATATATTCAATCAATAGAGAGAACTTAGTGTATTACAGTTAAGTATTTTAATAATTTTATAGGACTAATGCAAAACCTGATAAGCAATATACATCGAAAAGATATGGCAACTTAACAATAGAATAATAGACAATGTTATAAAATATGTAAGTTCCAAATAATAAATGAGTTCTTATCTAGATTATATTTGTTTATATAGCTTTCTATAAGCATTGAGTAAGCTCAATGTTCTGACCCTACCTCAGGTAAAAAATAATACGCCTAAAGAAATGCAAAATTATTTATTTATAATTAGCTTACACGTTAAAACTGATACAACTAATCTCAGCACTCCACGACTTCGTGGGGAAACCACTGCGAGTCTTCAAGACTGTCCCACAGTGACAACTCAGGCTCTAGGAACTCTTGGTTCAGTTGATCAACGTCGAGAACTTTCTTATGTTCTGAAAACCAAACGCCGTACACGTCATAAGAAAAACATTTTATGGGAAACTAAAATAAATCAGCAAAAATGAGGTAGAATCCAGGCTGAGAAAAAATTGGCAATGCGTAAACAGATGCAAGTGATAATAATAAGTAACCAGATTTGAGTCTGAATTTAAAGTAAACTCTATTGGCATTAAATATAATATTACAAATACAAGCTTACAGCACTCGTATAGTTAGCCCCTTTTCACAGGGTCTGCAGGTTAGACAGCACCCGGCTATCTGTCAGCCGGAGCGAATGAAAACGGGGACTAAGAATGATCGAGCATTATTCCATCACACTGATCTCATCATGGTTGATATCATAGCCATTTACGAGTAGAAACACCCAATGTACGCACGCATCAGTGACGTCTTACATTCGTAAACAAATTAAGCTAAGCAAATCTTTAAGCATTTTAACAGGTAGCCACAATTTCAATGCGAAACATGTTTTTTTTATGAAAAGATGAAGTAATAAGAGCGGTGATCAGAAGATTTGTCAATTTATAGATAATACACATTTATGTACAGAGTTAAGGACCTTTTCATGGAACAAGGCTGACTTATTTGTTTAGAGTAGGTACTTAGAACGGTATTTTGTCGTAAAATGTATCTTTCTTAGGACCAATTTGTTGGCTCTATTAATATACTGACTTGCAACTTTATAAACAACGTGTCACCTATATAACCTACGGAGTCAATACAGTGGCAGCCCTAGTGAGTCTGGCAAGTTTAGGTAATTATTTTTAAGGATGGCGGGAGCGGTCCTTCTGTAACCTTTATATTTTGTGGTGCAGTGTACTTAGTGCTTATTCGGAACACTACCACCGAAAACGCTGGACAACCGAAAGAAGAACAGAAAAATCAGTAGAAGTCGCAAGTAGGCGGGGCACGCGTACCCCGAGGTTTGCGCAGTTTCACAAAAGTCTGCTCCCGCGCACTTCCACGCACATCAGTTATGTTATAACTTCACAGTAAAAAGAACTTTATAAAAAATACTAAGATATTGTGCTGTTTTAGAATGTAAACACACACAACACGATAGCAGAACCTAAAATTTAAAAAAAACCTAAAACTGCCCTATGTATTTATCGTCTGTAAGTCCTAATTTATTTGAGTTCGATTAAAATTTTAAAAACTACATTTGGCCAACACATAATGCCCTTATTACGGAAATATCGACTTTCTTGGTAACGAAATACAGGTTTAATTTGAATGCATCTAGCGGTGAGTTGCGAAACATGCTCATTAAACTATTCCATCTGAGCTTTAAACGGAACGGGTAATAAATAGTTAAAAAGAGTTTGCAATTAACAACTTTATCCTTATGTATCTATGGTTTATTTTCAAATAGGCGACGACTGACATTATTGCCTTCTTTCTTTAAATATTATATTACCAATCACACCAAGGATTTCTTAGTGTTACGATTATCCTGTATATACACATACAGGGTGTCCCAGAACTCAACGTCAAGCCGAAACGGGGTGACAGGATTGATCATAACGATCACGAGAAAAATCTGAAAAAAAATCTATCCCATGCAGTTTGAAAATTATGGGCATTTTAAGAAAAACCTAGAAATTTGATCAAACTGTACCATTTTTCGGTTATTGTGGTTATTCTTTTTTATTTTTGTTCATTTGAACTTTGGAAACGTAATCCTAAATAACATTTCTAGAATCCCAATAAAAAATAATGACACAATTGCCTCAAGTTTCCAAGAATTGAGAATATTTGTTAAACTACGAAATTAAAATTATCAAGATTCGTCGACTCTGACAGGCCCTCCTTTAAAAAAAAATTACTAGAGTGCCTTGGCAAGTGGCATTAAAAGTTGGCGCATTTAATCAGAATTCTAAAATGGTACAATACTTGTTAGTTCCATACAATAAAAAAGAGTAAAAAAAATTAAACCTCAAGTAACCCGATTTTTGCTATCTCAGTTAAAATGTTTTTGATTCGCACAAGCTGTAGGTAGGTTCTTAATTTTACGGCAAAATGATGAGAGAGATGGATAGTGGGTATGTTTGCCATGAGTGAGCGAGACAGATAGTGACGCCACGCATTAAGACGGAGATGCGTCGTTTAAACGAGTGCGAATGAAACAGATAGATGCCATACCAAGCAAATGGCTACGCTACCAGTCCGACACCAACCAGTTAGTACGTTTCGCTCATTCGTCTACTGCGCACGTTCGTATTCGCTTGTGTTGATTTAGTACTAACAACTTTGGCTTCTCTTTTTGGACTTGGATTTTTGTGAATTGGACTTGTTGATAACATACCGGCAACTTTGGCTTCTCTCTGGACTTTTCCTCCTTCCATCCTTTTTATCTACCATGCCTACGCGCTACACTTTACAAGAATATGCGAACATGCACCTCATTTATGGGGAATGCAGATGCAACGCAAGTGCCGCCGCTAGACTTTATCGTGAAATATATCCAAATTTAGAGCGCTACCCGGATCACCGCGTGTTTGTTAATGTGCACCGTACACTCACAGGTACGGCCGTTTCCCGAATCAAATACAGGCTGGAGGTAGACCTGTGTTTCGTTTCAAGGAAGAAGTATTGCAAGAGGTCGCAGGTGACCGAAGTATTTCCGTACGTGGAATTGAACAAAGAACGGGAATACCCAAAAGCACTGCTCATCGTATTTTACAAAGAGCAGAAATGCATCCGTTTCACGTACGAGTTCAAAGTCTTCTACTTCGAGATTATCAGGAAAGGATTTATTTTTGTAGAACAATGCTACAGAGGCATAATGAGAATCCCCAATTCATCCAAAAAAATATCTGGTCAGATGAATCGACATTTAAAAAAGATGGTTACATAAACTTGCACAATTATCACGAGTGGCATGTGGAGAATCCACATTTAATGCGAGAAGATAGATCCCAGTATCGTTTTAAAGTAAACCTGTGGACCGGAATTTTAAACGGTAAAATTATTGGGCCTATTGAACTGCCTGAGAACATGAATGGAACTAATTACCTACATTTTTTAAGAGAAGATTTACCAACCCTGTTAGAGGACGTACCACTAGCAGATCTTCGCGACATGTGGTTTCAACAAGATGGCTGCCCAGCGCATTTCGCAGTGCAAGTAAGAGATTTCCTTGACCAGGAATATCCGGGAAGGTGGATTGGACGTTCAGGCACTATCTCGTGGCCCGCCCGTTCACCAGATTTAAATCCCCTGGATTTTTTCTATTGGGGAGTTCTCAAAGAAAAAGTTTACTCAAACCCCATTGAGAACGTAGCCGACCTGCGTGAACGCATTTCTCAAGCAGCTGAGGAGATCAACTCTCGAAGATATGCCCGACTAATAAGTAGATCTTTTTTAAGAAGATGTAGGGCTTGTATTGAGGCTGATGGTAAACAATTTGAAAATTTATTGTAATAAAAAATGTTATTTCTCTATCTGACTTTTATTCAAACAAACCTAAATTAAACTAGATCAAGACTTTTCATTATTTTTTCACTTTGGTAAAAGTGGCGTCACTACCTGTCTCGCTCACTCATGGTCATACCCACTATCCATCTCTCTCATCATTTTTTGCCTTAAAATTAAGAACCTACCTAGAGCTTGTGCGAATTAAAAACATTTTAACTGAGATAGCAAAAATCGGGTTACTTGAGGTTTTAATTTTTTTTACTCTTTTTTATTGTATGGAACTAACAAGTATTGTACCATTTTAGAATTCTGATTAAATGCGCCAACTTTTAATACCACTTGCCAAGGCACTCTAGTACATTTTTTTTAAAGGAGGGCCTGTCAAAGTCGACTAATCTTGAAAATGTTAAATTCGTAGTTTAACAAATAGTCTCAATTCTCGGAAACTTGAGGCAATTGTGTCATTTTTTTTTATTGGGATTCTAGAAATGTTATTTAGGATTACGTTTCCAAAGTTCAAATGAACAAAAATTAAAAAGGATAACCACAATAACCGAAAAATGGTACAGTTTGATCAAATTTCTAGGTTTTTCTTAAAATGCCCATAATTTTTAAACTGCATGGGATAGATTTTTTTTTCAGATTTTTCTCGTGATGGTTATGATCAATCCTGTCACCCCGTTTCGGCTTGACGTTGAGTTCTGGGACACTCTGTATACAGGATAATCGTAGCACTCCAGACAACCAGAGTACCCCAAACTCACACGAGTTTGGGGTACTCTGATTTTAAAACTAATAAAGCGCTATGCGATTTTACTTTTTTTTCTGTTCTGTGATAACATTGTATGAAACCGTTTTTAGAACAGTACCAACCCAGGGAAACCCGTGTTGGCACGGCCCGCTCTCTTTCATAAAGTACCAGCCAGTAGTGTAAAAACAGTATAAGATGAATAGTTTACTAAAGTCCAAGCCTTTATCCATACGTCAGTATAGTCGACTTACCAACTAGTGCCAGCTCATCGGTCTGCGCCTTGGCCGCGGGCGCCTGCGCAGGATCAGCGACCGGCACGGTCTGCGCCGGCGCCGCGCCCTGCTCGCCCTGGCCGTAGTAGCCAGACCACGCTGAATAGTTCTGCCAGTATGCAGACGGATCATAGTATTGATTGTACTCCTATAAAGTAAAATGTTACTTTATATGTACAACATCCTGACAATTTATCCGTCAAGCCATTATCCTGATACAGGGTCCGCTTTTTCTTTAGTTTCAGTTTGATGATTTTTTTTAAAGATGAAAGCTTGTTCTGAAGCAGAAGTCTTCTTGATTTTTTGTCTGGCTAAGCAATAAGCGGTTGGCCTACAGATATTGTCAGTGTCGAAAATTTTAATCATTGACATATTGTATGTTAAATTTTATTTTACTACTTTCATTTTCTATTAATTTATACAATTGTTTAATAAATTGAAAAGAAAAATGCTCAAAAAGGTGTCGCCATAAAACATCATAAAGTATTCGATATATATGTCACAATGTTGCCATTGGATGCACCCCAAGAGCATTTAATTGATGCCAATGATTATAATTTAATTCTGCAATTTTTTAATCTTGCTGTAAGTGTGTTCATTCCCCAAGCCATCTGCATGGTCATTTGTAGTACTGAAAAGCAAGCTATAGAATGAAAGATGTTACAAATTGAAGATGAAATACCCATCATTTGACACCAGCAGCTTGTTATACATAGGTTGCATTCACACTCGGTAAGAACACAAGCAAAGTCATTTTTTGTTTGTTTTTATTCAGTAAAAAACATACCGTTCCACTGCTAAATGTAGAATTAGGTGTTGATGGAGCTGAGGGGTTCTGTGAGGACATGTTGCACTTAGGCTTTGGCACTGCTGTACAAATCTTCAAAGGTTTAGAGCCAAGCCCAGTGTACCCATTCATGGCATACAATGCATTCCTTTGCTCATCTTCACTGCCAAACCTCACAAAACCATAGCCTTTTGTGTATCCAGAGCTGTCCAAGATAACTGTAATGATACCAATTTTGCATTTTAAATACCAATACAAGTTACTTAAGGAATTAGTAATTTTTCCTTTTTATTCCGCATTCTGTCTACGCGGATCTTTATATCTTATTATCTTGTACATGTTTATCAGTGGAAACTTGTAATTGGCCTTTATTTATATATAGTGTTGCTTACTCAGATGTACTAGCTGTAAGTTTTCTTAAAATTAATAAAATAAAATAAAATAAATAAAAGAGTACCTTTTGCAGTTTTTATCGAAGAATACTTTGATGCAAAGATTCTGTAGAGGGAGTAGTCATCAACATCAGGACTCAGGTCTCCAACCCACACTGAAAACTCTCGTTCTGTTTGCATATTAGCGCGGGCTTCCCGAGATGCTGTGTTGAGGCGGAATCTCACCACAGGAAATGTCCCTGGGATTGGTTTACCATTCAGTTTGTGCATGGCATCTATTGCTTCTTCATCTGTCTGTAATAAGAACAACCCTTTAGACATACTTAGTTCTTTCTTTAATTGAATAATGGCCAATAACGCTACTCGATTTTAAGATGTTGTTAAGTCGCGTGCTGTCTTTATCACTTTATGTCAAAGTGACTGTGACAGTACAAAACTGAACGGCATCTTAAAATTGAGTAGCGTTTGAATATTTGAATTTTGGACTGTTGAATTCTTGGTTTTGTATAGTACCTGAAAATGTACAAAAGCATATCCGGCTGGTTCCCCAGTGAATTTGTTTCTCATGACCTTTACAGCCAGTGGCCGCTGCCCCATCCGATTGAAAGCAGCCATGATGAAGCTCTCCGTCATATTGGGCTCCAACTAAAAAAATCATGATTTAAATAGAGTTAGAGGGAATCTACTACAAGTAATAATTGCAATTAAATTAATATTAATAAATAGATATAATTATGGACCTTGTCAGGCAGCAATATTTTGAATATGTTGGTGAGAGGAAGTCTGCTTTAAGGCGGTAAGGAGGCAAATTATGTTTATTCAAAGTCAAATCATTTATTTCAATTAGACCATGACATGATCCGTCGTGCTCTCGTCGCCGTCGGCGTTCCGGCTGTTTTGGAACCCAACGGCTTGGCACGCGACGATGGCAAGAGACCAGATGGCATGTCATTATTTCCATGGAAGTTGGGTAGGCCCTTAGTCCCATCACATCTTCCTAGTACAGCGTGCTGTGCTGGTGCTGCTGCTGCGGCTGCAGAAAACCTCAAACGGCGAAAGTATAGTATCCTAAGCGATAACTTTATTTTCGAGCCGTTTGGGGTTGAAACCCTCGGGTCGTGGGGTCCAAGTGCTCATCTACTTTTTAAAGAAATTTCCAAAAGGTTGGTTGACACTTCCCGTGATCCAAGGGCTGGTTTCTACCTCGGACAGAGGTTAAGCATTGCCATCCAACGTGGCAATGCCGCCAGTCTCTTGGGCAAATTCCCAGTTGACGACGATGTGGGGGAATTTTTTGATGCCTTATTGTCTTAGCTTTTCTTTTTGTTTTTAATAGTTATAGGTTTTCCTTTTTTATTTTTAAATGTAAATATTGTATATTGAAATAAATGATTTTTTTTTGTATGTAATTAGACCATTAACAGGCACTTTTTAACGTCATAATAAAAAAATATAAAGTTGATTCTAGTTGCCCATTCCAAAAGGTTTTAAGGTTTTAGTTTCGTATGGAGAAGAACGGGCAAGAAACTCCATACTTACTATTTTAAAAATAAATGTTTGTTTGTCTTTCCAATTGTTGTAAGGATTTTCCCGTATTTGCAAACTAGTTTACATAATTCCAAAATATACATACCTACTAAAATACATATGTACTTTCTGGAAGTAACGCCTGCAACCATCTGTTTATTCTATGTTGGTTAATATTCGTATTCGTTTTTTAAAGGGTAAATAATGTCTGTGGTATTTCCAAAACCGCACTGACCAAACATTGTATTCCACCGTGAAACGCACTGAGTTTTTGTTAACTATCCAAAGATGTTTTTTTTATTAACATTACAAAACTTTGAAGATGAGATGGTTTGAAATTTGAAAAGTAAGTACATGTAATACTTACGCTGCCCATCCATAGTTGACACTGCATAGCCATGATTTAAAGGAAAACTGTTGTAATGATTTATTTTATAATTATCGATTTTCACAACAATTCAACAATTAGGGCATTCAGCGAACCAGCGTCTTTTTTTACGTACAAATTGTCAAAATAAAAACAATGATGTCTCTCAGTCAAGTGTCAAGTGTCAATGTCAAAAGATTTAATATTACACTTAAAATAAAATTTCACTAATCGAATCACTTAAGTCACTCACTTGCTCCAAGACTCTCACTGATTTATAATCGACTAAAGAGGATAAAAGTTAGAATACTGAATAATTCGTTCCTTGAAACAAGGATCATATTAAAATCTAAGTTTAAAACATAATCCCCTTTCCTTGCCGGGTTAAAAATGGAATGAAATAAAATGCTGCTGAAATAGGATATTTCGCTTTTAAGGCAAAAATATATTTTGTTATTTTGGTGGCAGCAACGCCATTGGTGAACAAAAAATAACAATTCGCATAACTTTTCTTTTTTTCGTCTCTTTACAATATTGCTGCACTATTTGTGCGTGCGCAGTGACATAATATTACAATATTTCAATCTGTGGTCAGTTTTACATTCCGTGCGGAAATACGGATTTGAAATCTATGGCTGACTATGACGTGTGAGACGAATGAAGAGAAAGAGGATAGAGAACATTACAGAACATGTCATCATCGTTATCGAATCGAACCAAAGCAAGGCGTACGAGACAATTGGATAAAGATAACAAATAAGAGCATTTTCATCAAATATGTAAAGTGAATGTGATACTCACAATATAATGCGATTTTTATATTAATACAAGGATATCTCCATATTTATAAGGTAAATATTCTTAACATTCACTTGCATTTTATACAATATCAGGTCAATAATATCACAGTAATGTCACGCCTTGATAACATTGACGCATTGGAAAAGCAATTAGCTGAATTGCAAATGGCTAAGGATTTAAATAACTCTGGAAAAGTTAAAAAGATTCCACCGGCCGTACCGCCAAAAAAGAAGGCTCAGCCTCAAGTTCCACATAGTGCTGTTGTCAGCACTATTTGTGAGCCATCATATTCAGCAATGATCATGCCGACTACAAATAACAATACAACGTATAGTAACACACTTCCAGGCAATGTGCGCCCTCATATTCATAAAGATTACGCAAATGTAAATCAATTGAATCTGGCAACGTTTAACCATTCCTATAGACAGAACTTACCAATGCCACCTAAGAGTTACAATGCTACATATAGCAATATTCATCCATACAGAAGCAATGATAACCTGCCTCCAGTACCACCGCCACCGCCGCCGCCACCTCCACCACCATCAATTTCTATCGCATCATCGAAACCATACAACGTAAGCCAAAATAATGAGGAATATTTGCCACCACCATCACCTGTAAGCTCTAATTACAGTGAGTTGGTCAGAGCTACTGCAAACTTGAACTATAATCAAGAAAGGCAATCTTATCCACCTATATATCAAAACGAGTTCCCTGAATATGGGGTTTCACAATCTTCAACTTATGAGTCACTTTATGAGCCTATTAACCCACGTCCACACAGTAACATGTCATCGCAATCTAATTCCTTAGACAATTATCGCAATAACTTGTCTAACACAAGTAAATCACCATCTCATAAAGAAGAAGAGGTTGATGCACTAACTAATCTTCTTGTGAAGTCTATATCTGATAGTCAGGATTTAGATGTGTTTGGAACATGTGTTAAATGTGAGGGTAAAGTTATAGGTGAGAGTTCTGGATGCACAGCAATGGGAAACATGTATCATGTAACATGCTTCTGTTGTCACCGCTGTAATGTAAACTTGCAAGGAAAACCATTTTATGCAGTGGAAGGTCAGCCATACTGTGAAACCGATTACTATGAAACTTTAGAAAAATGTTCCGTATGTGACATGCCTATCCTAGATAGGATCTTGAGAGCTACTGGGAAGCCTTACCATCCCAACTGTTTCACTTGTGTTGTTTGTGGGAAAAGTCTAGACGGAATACCCTTCACTGTTGATGCCATGAATCAAATTCATTGTATTGAGGATTTTCATAAGAAATTTGCTCCTCGCTGTTGTGTTTGTGAATTGCCTATAATGCCAGAAGAGGGCGAAGAAGAGACTGTCAGAGTTGTGGCATTGGATCGTAGTTTCCACGTGAGATGTTACCGATGTGAAGACTGTGGGCTCTTACTGTCTTCAGAGTCAGAAGGTCGAGGATGTTACCCACTTGATGATCATATTCTTTGTCGAAACTGTAACGCTCATCGCATACGTCTTCTCACAAATGTTATGACGACTGATCTTTAAACGTTTTGCTCATGATAATCTAACTAGCAATATCTGGTTTCATGCTCTAAATAATCAAATAATGTTACTTTAGTATAATGCCATCTTCAACTTCATTCTATTTTTTGTCATATTATTATCATTTATTTAATAACTTATTTTATGTTTCGTAGATTTTTGTAGAAGTAGTCAGCTATAGGTATAATTTTAGCTGGTACTAGTTCTGTTCTAGTGATATGTCCTAAGTAGTACAGTAGTTACTAATATTTTAATATGCATATTTTGGGCCGTTGTATTCTAGAAGAAGACTGTTGTCAGAGTAATATTTATCAATTTTATTGTAACGTTAACGAAAAATGAAAAATAATTTAATTGGTTTATTATAACTGCATAATGTGATAATCGAGACAATATTGTTGTGTGTCTTCTATTTATGAAGCATTATAAATGCTATAAAACCGTTTATATTTGAATAAATTAGTGTAGTTACATATTAAGTCAACTGTTTTTGTGGCAGCATAATTATTATTTTTATAATATTATAATAAATATTTTATTTTACTTACTTTTTCGTGAATTATTTTAAAAATAAGTATATTACCATAATATATTATAATCAAATTTATTTTACATCGATAGAATTAACTAAAATTAATTATAGTTTACAATACTGGCAGAAATATAAAGGAAGATTTTAGATATGTAATTCCATAATTTCATAATGTTACTAATATTATCACAAACACATTATAAAACACAGTCACAATACTCACAATCATTAAAGCAATTAAACTTTTCTAGACACGTAGCAGCAAATTTTCCGATATTAATATCACATAATGGAAGACTATAACTGTCATCAGTACTTATCATAATTTTATTATTATCTTACTAAAAATTCTGAACAACACAAACAATATTCTAACTCATCGGAAATTTTATAAATTGTAATATAATGGTAGTTTAAAATGACTACACTCATTTTGAGATCCTTGTTCACATTGACTTCATTTAACGCGGCGATAAAATAGAAAATAAAACTAGGAACAATATTCATCACATATTGTAACTACTTACCAATAATTTACACCTTATGTCTTAATTTCGTGTTGAATTTTGGTGGGCTTAAAACTTGTTTCATAAACAAAGATCGCTTTTCCTTAATATTTTTAGACATAATCACGTCGCAGCCAACAGCACATGGAAGATTTTCACTAGTCTCAAAAGATGAATTATCATAATTTTGCTTTCGCGGAATTGTCCTTACTCCTTGATCTACGTGAAATTGGTTTTTTACATTAACAACGCTAGGATCAGTTTGCGGCTGACTCATTTCACATGAGCGGTATAATATTTCTTCGTCAGAGTTTAAGTTAAGTCTAGGCTCGAATCTTTCTCTCAATATAGAAAACTTTCGTCGTGGTCGACTTCTCGCTCCTTTTTTAACATTTGATATTTTCGATGTTGCCGTGTTAACTACTGGCACTGCAGTATCTTTTTGTATCAGCGACTGTAAAGAAGTTGATATTTTATTTGAAGAACAGTCTTCACTAGAGTTGTTGGGAACAGAGCTTTCTGAAACTAATTGCCACAAAAAATCAATATCCGTATTTGAAAAATCGTGCTGGTTTTGTTCAGGTTTAATATTGATTTTCTTCCCTTGAAGTTTCATATTACTTGCATTAGATTTTTGACGACGTCTCGTATTTTTATTAAAAGCAGTAATATTTTCTCCGCTATGTAATTCTGTGGACGTTGATGATATATTTGAAACATTTTGCCCTTTTTTTATCATTTCAAATTTCGATCTTTGTGTAATATCTATACAGTTTTCTTTTTCTGGCAAAGATTCCATAATATTGCTTGGGTCGCACTTGGACGGTTCTTTCCATAGTGCTTGTTTTAAATCAATTTTGGTAGATGTGTTGAATTGAGGCGAATCCCATAAATGTTCTCGTCTGTAATATAAATTTCTTGGAGAATTTGTTACAGTTGATTTTCGAATTTCGTCTATTGTGGCAACTAGAGAGCTTTCAGAGTTCAGTCTTTTCTTATTTGAGGGATCTACATCTCCCAGATCATCTAACTCTTCCATAATAGGTTCTAAATGGTTTGGATCCTTGCTAACATCAGCCATGCAGGGTTTTGCTAAAAAGGTATCATCATGAGAAACTAATGTATTAGCATAATCGTCCTGATTCGTCCTATCAAACTTTACGAATACATTCGAATATGTATGCGGCTTTTTAGGGAATGATGGTGCAGATAAAATGGCATTCTTAAGATCTTGTGAAACACAACTACTTATTTCAGAGCTTCCTGACGTTAACGTGTCTCTTCTTCTGTCTCTTACTACGCTTCCATCATGAAGCCAGTTTTCAATGTCCGAATATCCATTCCAGGATCTCAATCCCCAAGCTTCTCGAGCGATATTCACAGCACATATATTTTCGTAATCGTGAACTGACAAAACCTCTGTCGGTGTATCTAACTCACGTGGTTTCGAAGGAAATAGGTCCGTTCCTATTCCATTCTTGTTTTTGTCCTTTTTGGCATACATTTCCTTGAGAATATCTAAAGCTATTCTTTGAATGTTTTCGATATCTGCATCTTGGTTCCCAACTTTGATGTTCTTAAGTGCACTCAAACATAACTTTTGAACAATATTTTCGTTGAATGTGTTTATATCGGAGCTATTAATATCGCTGAAACTTAAGTCTAAATCCATATCTATAGAGTCAGAAGAAGTCTTTTTATTAGAACCATCTGTATCGTGACTTATCTCAGAGCTATCCGTTTTTAACATTTTCATAAATTCTTCATTAATTAAATTACAAACATCCAGATTTATGTTAGTTAAATCGTCTCTTAATGCATCTGAAGAACATATACCTCTACGTTTGTGCAAGTTTAGATTGCTGGAGGTTATTTCGTCTATTGAGCTTTCTAAATTCTCCATGGAACTTAACTTTAATGTTAACTCTGTTGGAGAGCAAATAGCAACTTTTTTGATATTTTTATGATTATATTCGTCTTCATGCGAAATCGATTGAGGTGTATTTTCAACTGTGTAAAATTCTACGCTAGACACCTCTAAGCTGTTATTCCCGATAGGTGCTGATGTAAATGTAGGTGTACCAGATCTAGCTATCCAATGTTCCAATAAAAACTTTTTGTCTGCATTTCCACTTTCCAGTCTTTGAGCTGGTTCTGTTGACACGTCTTTACTGTAAACAGAAGAATATTGTTTTTAATTATAGTATTTCTTTGTTAAGTTATACATATACGACCACAGAAAAAAAGTATTTTTTTAATACCTGGGGCTGGTATTGGTTTCTTCTTCTTTCCTAGAACTTTTAAATGATCTAACGTGGTTTAGACAGCTTCCTTGATCCCTTTTATTATTTGATTCTTTTATATCGAATTTATTGTTCAATTCGATGTCCTCATTTTTCCATGAAATAGGTCCCGTGGAATGAAAATATCTATAATATAATATCATAGAAAAAATGCCTGAAAACGACAAAAAAAAACCCAATTAAAAATCCTATTGTTTCCATAACAAAATATTAATTATTTTAGTTTTTGTTAACTCACCAACGATTGTACCAAATATTATACATATGGCTGCAGCAATGGACCATAATTTCTTCTGACGTTCAGTTTCAGAAATAAGCACATACAAAAATAAGCTTCCAAAATTTTGTGATATAATCAACGTATAAAAGAACATCAAGCGATATCGCGTGTGTCCATCCCGCAAGTTAATGTAGCAAAAACAATATACGAAGCCCATGACAACATTGTAAAGAGTTTCTTCTAATTTATTCGGACAAAATGTAGTCTTCTGAACGACAATCCAAAAAGTCATTGCGGTCCAATGCACACCTGAAAATATAATTAAGGTTATTTTCGCTGTAAATATACCTACACGTTGTGTTATATTTACTGATAATGGCAAGTGTTATAAAAATGAAATAAGTAAATAAAAATATTCCACACCTAAAGGTATCAATGTCCAAATACCAAAAATTATAGCAAATAACAAAATTCCTGGAATCCGTCCGATTAACATCCCAAAATGCCAGATCAATTTTAGCAGTAATGAATTCCAACTGAAATTCTCATTGGAAAATGCTGTAATACTGTAGATATATGTCGCGCAACCCCATATAACTGACGCAAGTGACGCAGATAAAGCAAAAACTGAAAATAAAATAGCTTTTATCAAATAACATTAATTTTACAGGACAACTATCATACATATGTATGTAACACCACGATTCTGTTTTCCGAGAGAATAGGTAGAATTGTAAGTTTAATTATTAAAATTTACCTTTTGTATAGTAATTTTCATCTAAAGTGGCAATAGCATACGTTTGTAATATTATTTGTGGCACAGTACCAATAAATATATATAAAAAATGCAACAAACTCAAATCATTCCTTTGAGATATTAGTTTGTAAGTTTTTATAGATTCTAGGTTTGTGCACACAAATACTTTGCGCAGAAATATTATATATCTGAAACAAAAGTATACACATCAAATAATAATAAAAATACTAATGTAGTAGGTACAATAAGTTTGTAATACTTTACCTCTCTAGTAAACCAACAAGGCAAATATGAGTAATCCAATGACGCAAACTTGATTTTTGATCAGTAACAAACCACCGAATTGAAAATACGTTTATAAGAATATTTGGAGCTAATATAAAAATTAATGTACCAAACGCCCAGTAAAGATGCCCATCTTTACAATATTCGGCAAAAACAATTACATCTGTAAAAAAAATGTATAATAAACGTAAAGACTAAACCGGCTTGAATTCAAATTATAACAGAAAAAAATACAGTAGGTTTAGGTAATTCATTTTATTATCATAACAAGTAAGTGTGAATGACTATCTCACCTGTCGTCAAATCAGCTAATATCGTAACCAGTGATATAAATACACACAAAACATGAATGATACAAAAGTTTTCATCTTGATTGTTTGATGTTTTACTTTCTATGTTATGGTTTCCAAATCTACATGCCTCCGCCATTCTAAAAATTAATTCCTTTAAACTTATTGTAAACTAATAAAATATAAACATTTGCCTATTCTGTCTTGCCATCATTACTATATCTTGAATCAACTGTTATTTCATTTAACGAAATCTTTGCAGTATCAAGATCACTATTGTACGTCAAATTCAACAAACCAATACAATCAATACTAGTTCAATGTCGTAAGTCACAGCGCAGCGTGGGCGCATAGGTAGGTATATAATAATACAGGTATACGTCAGGCAAACTTTTGTTCACGCTTTGTAGGGCAACTTGCGCCCGCCCGCCCGCGCCGCCCGCGCTGCCACCAAGAAGCTTATAGGTAAAAGTGGAGGCAACACTCTAAATACCTAATTGAAACCGACTGTGGGCAGACTCTTTCTGAATGCGTACATAAGAACGAGATAGTGATATGTGTTTTCTTTATCTTATGTATGCAATCAGAAAGAGAGCGTCTGCCCACAGCTGGTTTTACTTAGGTGTTCAGAGTGTTGCCTCCATTTTTAGTATAAGCTTCTTGGCTGCCACCATACATACAGATAATAAAAATAATATTCAAAATTTCGATGAGACAGCGCTTAATGTTGTCGGCATCGACTATCGGTCATTTTCTATTACTATTTTCTGTATCGGTTAATTTTATAGATTTAGGATCTTTTTATCGTTCTAAAATGTGATTTATTTTTGAAGGGGAAAAAGGATTATTTGATTTCAGAAATCGACTAAAATAATTGAATGAATGGTTGACGAAAAATAATGTCTATGGGCACAGCTGTGTTTACGGTCATTCCGGGTCATTGTTTATAATAGTTTATGATTTCATCTGCCAAAAAAAAATGTAAACGTCAAAATATTCGTAAAAAAATAAAATAAAATAACATGCATGTGAAATGCTAACTAATGTAAACAAGTCAGATTATTTATTATTAATTTAGAGTAGATATTTTAAAGAACTTAAAAAATGATCCACGATGCTTTGCTTATCCTTTGGGATTGTACCCATACTACTGAAGCGGGACAAGGGGTAAATAATTGAATACTGTTACCAATTATTTAAATTTCTAAGTGTAACTGCTTTGGAAGTTTCTCTAAATAAAGTAGATGGAATTATACAGGTTGATGATGATGAAGTACCTACCCAAATCGTTATCTGATGTTTTTAGACCGAGCTTGCACCATACGCCAACCCGGGAGATTCAGAAATATTTGATAGAATAAATGATATAGCAAAGAGTCACCATAAAATTCAACGTTTTGTTGAAGCTACGGGGTTTCGCTCCAGGAAGACTCATTCAGGTAACACTTCATAGCTATATATTTTATTAACTTGGTACTTTTGTTCTTTGAAATTTTCTCTCACATAATAAAAACTTTTACTGGCAGGACTTAAGATGTGTGGTCTTTACTCGCAAGCACTCAGTGAAGGCTTCAGCGAAGTCTTACGATCATACAAACAAAATCTAATGGAAGTGGAGAGCTTAGTAATAGGCAATCATGATTACACTCTATCATTTGTGTACAGTTACGTAGAGAATTACCGTGGATTGTTTGAAACTTTAAATAAAATTATAGCATCCATTGACCAGCGGAAACTGACTGGGTGTGAGATATTGAGTTTGTTGTATCGGTACATTTTAAATGGCAATGAAAAAGTACATGAAGCTGTTGTAAGGTAACTTCTTTTTATAATTATTGCCCAAAATTACAAGAAAAAAAGCATTTTTTAGGTATAACAATTTTATATATTTTGTTTCTATGAATATGTTTATCTTTTTATTATGTAAAAAAATATGTTTGCTTTACAGAAATTTATTACTAATGTAATTGTTTATATTTAAATTTGAGGCTTCAGTGCACCAAAATTAGTGTGTTAATTCCATTTTTCCAGAATATTTTCTTGTGTTAACAAAGTGTTTGTGAACCAATTATGCACTTGGCTTTTATATGGTGAACTGAAGGACCCATACCAAGAGTTCTTCATACTGCATAACCAGGCTCATAATTCTTTAGACACATTCCTATCTTCACCAACATCTAACTGTGAAAAATCACTTGTTTCCACTGTAAGTATGATCTGTATTTTTTTTATAATGTTATTCATACTAACGGCAATGTCCTCTGCGCCAAGCTACGAATTATGTATAGATATCTTACATGTATTAGTGACCATGCAGTACCAAGCACATTTTGGTTTAAAAGAGTAATGCTTCATACTGTTACTGTATGATCAAATTATAATGATTATATCTAGAGTAGAACAACTATTTACCTTATACCTGATCGGCAAAGCCTACACACCACAAACATGTTCCATTTTAAAATGTTATGAGTCTATCTTATTGTGTATTCTTGACAGATTGTTTCAATACCATTGATAATAAATATAGTTTACCCTTCTTTAGTTAATTACTCTCAACTCAAAAGTATCTGTAGGCAATGCATGCACCTGCCGCTATGAGTTTATACCTGATAAAAAATTATTTAAAAATCCTTTTATTATTTAAGTAATTACATAACAGTCAATTCCAATGGTTCACTGTTCATCTGGTGGTTCATTTGCTTCGAAAACACAGGCTCTGGACCTAGTTTAGGAGAATGGCTAAGGCATGAAGTCTGCATTTTTACCTTGCAAAAAGTTTTAATAAATAAGTAAATTATTATCTGAACTGGCTTGTAATATGGTTGTTTTTCTTGTCTTACAGCTACAAGACACAAGTCTAGAGTGCGGGTACACCATGAACACAAACATGATCCCTTATTTTATGCCTCTCTCCCTCGCTCAAGAGATTCTGTTTATTGGGAAGACTATTATCTTGTTTGGTTTTGATCCAAAGAAGGTGAAGAAAAGCAGTTCTTTTGTTGCCAACAGGACTTTGATGCCTTTGCAGAAATTAGGGGTAGAATCTAGAAGGTATTTGTTAAATAAACTAGTGCTGAATAATGTGTTGCAGTCATTGTAAGCATTACTCATATGTTTATTTCGGAGACTTTATTCAATATTACCATGTGATGACCTCCTTTTTATTATATCTGTTATATACCCTGCCTGTTTATCATTTATTTACAAGTAACATATACAAAACAGACAGTGTCCAAGTAATTGCACAGTAAGTCAAAAATAAATAAATAAACACAAAATAAAATGAAAAAAAAACTCATCTTCTCATCGCATTCTCTTCTCTTATTTCATCATGTATTTTCTATTTTAAGATTCACAATTTGGGAAGATAAAGAAGCAGAATTCCATGAGAAGTTACAGAAACTGAAGAACCCTGAAGTGTTTGAAGTTTGTAATCTTCGAGGGGTTATCAGGGAAATTAAGGAATGTGTTACTAAGGTATGTTATATTATGAACATTATTGTCAGGGAAATCCAATTTTCTCATTTGTGTAGTAGTCATTTTGCGACTGCTAAAGGCACACATTATACCGGCACCGCAACTGCACAGCTGCAGCAGGGCGTCGACTCGAATTTTGGGCGACGGCTAGCCGCCAGCGCGCTAACTACGCGTCGTCCGCGAGATACAAGGTTGCAGTCCGCGCACCGGCCGCGAGATGCAAGCTCACAGACCGCGCAACGGCCGCGAGATGCAAGCTCACAGACCGCGCATCGGCCGCGAGACGCAAGCTCACAGACCGCGCATCGGCCGCGAGATGCAAGCTCACAGACCGCGCATCGGCCGCGAGATGCAAGCTCACAGACCGCGCATCGGCCGCGAGATGCAAGCTCACAGACCGCGCATCGGCCGCGAGATGCAAGCTCACAGACCGCGCATCGGCCGCGAGATGCAAGCTCACAGACCGCGCATCGGCCGCGAGATGCAAGCTCACAGATCGCGCATCGGCCGCGAGATGCAAGCTCACAGACCGCGCACCAGCTGCGAGATGCAAGCTCACAGACCGCGCACCTTCCGCGAGGTGCAAGCTTGCTGTCACCGCTATACTTTGCGTCACCGGGACCGTAAAGAAACAGATATCTTTGTACTTCCTCTATTAGTTTTTCTTTATTCTTGTTAGAGCCGCGCAAAGCGTATCCACTGTCTTGAATTTCATTCGAGACTGGTTGGAGGATGCAGCGACGTGCGAGGGGCGATGGTGGTGCGCAGGCGACGGCGCAACGACGTTGTTTCGCGTCATTCGGAGTCGGCGCTCTGTAAGCACGAGTCGAGTTGTATGGTAGCGGGAAACGCGCTCGCTACCAGCCATTGGCTTTTTCATATTAACGTTGTGAAATACACATGATTTATTGCTCTAATTTGAATGACATGTTAATTGCTGGTTTGGAGCAGTGCCTTTGCGGTGCCGGTAAAGTGTGCCTTTAGAGTCGACATTTTTGTGTAAGTCTCTAATTCCCTAGAGTTGCCTGGACAGGGTCACTCGTCCTGTAATGTAGGACATAATTATAACAAAAAACACAAACAATCATGGCTATGAAATTTCTCCACCTTTATTTCCATAATTTGTTATTTATTTATATTTTGGCCTTCATCTCTTCGAATTGATGCTTTAATATAATCTTTATTTACTTTGTTATACCACTAGGGCCCAGAAGGTAAGTATATTTTAATAGTAATGTAAGTTATACTTTACTTTTCCAGCATCTTTGGACTGTAGCTGTAGAGGAAGCCCACCTGATCCATGAACTGAGACTAATGAAAGACTTCTACCTGCTCGGCCGTGGTGAACTATTCCTGGAGCTATTGAGACTGACCGCCCACATGCTGGACAAACCTACTGCTAGGACTTCTACTAGAGGTAAATAATATTTAATTTCAAAAGGCGGCAGATGATGATTAGAAAACATCAGAGAGCAATTACTGTATTTTTATGAACTTTTGCATTCTTATCTCAATCTGACAAAACAGTTTTAGACGTTCATTGTTGCTGAAATAAGATGGCGATTAGATTTTAAACGCTTTTAATTACGGCAATTATTAGCCTTCAGTTGTGTCCACTGCATTAAATATGTGAAATATTGCACATTTGAAATTTCCTGGCTGAAAAAGTTTAAAACATTATGACCATTATACCATTGTTACCGTTTGGTCACATTGGTGCGTACAGCGAGGATAATATAGTATTCAAATTACGTATTGTACCTAAAATGCTCGTAATAATTTTCAGATATGAACCACGCTTTCCAGTTAGCAGCAAGAGCAGTGTTCCTAAGTAACAGTGCCGACATAGAAAAGTTCAGCTTTGAGCTGCCCTATGTGAAGCCTAATGTTTCTACTAATACTACTGTTGAAGATGATAGCAACACTGGTATGTGCAACAACTTGCATTCGAATTTACATACCGTTTTTGAGACAGCATTAAGTGTTACTATATTTTCGAACTTGTGTCATTTTTCGCAATAACAAAATAAAGATTCATATTTTTTGCAATGACAGATGTAATTTTATGTGTGCTTAAATAGCAGCCAATATGGTACAGATACCACTATTCACTAATCAATTGACATAGTTTTTACGAACTGTCAAAACTCGGTTCCCCATACATCAATTTACATTTACGTCACTTCCTGGCTCGATTTGAGGGCTAATTTTATTCACGTAATTTTATGACGCGCCGATGAAGTTGTAGTGCAGTTACAATTAAGTTCAAGTTGGAGTGATAAACGGTATTCTTGTAATCTTTGAACTGCGCGTAAACTGCACGTCAATTGTACGACAACCAAACTCTACCAAACTTACTTATGGTGGTGTACATGAGAGAAAAAATATTACTCACTAAATAATCGAATAGAGTCAATTACATTTCAATGAATATGACGTTATTATAATATTAAAATAACACCCCAGTACAGATTTTAGTGCTTTTTCTTACGTCAAACGAATAGTAGAATACCGAATATGTTGCGTTCCGAACCACGCACCAAAGACGCGCAACAGTAGATTGCCGTTATTGCGCTCGCGTGACGCGAACTTGACGCAAGCGTGTCTGACAGCGGTAGAGAATACGAAAAGCGTTGTTTTGATCGATACTTAAATGCAACTGCACTTCTACAGCACTTCTTTAGTTAAGTGAATTAGCCGAATTCACAGTTTCGGTTTACGCACTGTAGTGCCAAATTCCCGTATATTAATATTAAAATTAGATTTTAACTCTAAATACACCCATATTTAGAGTTCAATTCTAATTTTATTTATTCATTACCTAGATTAACATTCCTTTGCAGTAGCGGATGGCTGGTCTAGTATAATCCTGAAGTACGATTTCAAATGGCCGCTCCATCTGTTATTTACTCCAGAAGTACTCGCGCGGTATAACGATATGTTTCGTCTTCTATTGAGGATTAAGAAGACTCAGCACGATCTACATGCACTGTGGAAGGCTTATAAACAGTCCAATAGGTGACCAAGCTTGCTCTAGAACTTAACTGCCCAATTAAACAATGGCCTTACGACTCCAAGAATCATGTCAACAGTCAAGTGGATACATTATCATTTCTGAGCTGACCTTATAACGTTAACCTTATATTGACGTTGACTTTTGAATGAGTACTTAGAAGTCTTCATTCCTCTACATACTTTACCTGTTATTTGCGCCGCATTATATATTAATTATTTATCATAGAACTTTATAAAATGGCACCAAAATTATCAAATTAATTATTCATTAGCTTTTGCTCGCGTCTTTGTCTGCGTAAATGTTCTTACAGATCCATAATAATACTTACATAGATTGACGCCTTCAAAGAAAGAAAGTTCAGCTTATATAAATTTTCATATCTATTCCACACAGTTTGGTCCGAAATGTAATGTATTTATTCCATATTCCAGTTTCGCAATGAGTCAACTGCACAACAAGTTAATGTTCCTAATGGACAACCTACAACACTACATGCAAGCCGACGTGTTAGAGACCAATTTCTCTCGTCTCATGGACGCAGTACACAAGACCAATGACTTCGAGAAACTTAAGAAGGCACACGCTACATTCCTCGCTGATATTCTTAGTCAGTCATTCTTGACAGTCACAGCTGTAAGTTCTTTTTTTAGCTTATTTTCACTGTGATGGATGTAATGCGAATATCTAGAATCTTCTGCTTGTCTAGTGAAACAAGTTTTGAAGACCCTGAAGCTGTGCCTCTCTTTCGCGAGCAAAGTATTCCGTCTCGTTCTACTAACCTTTAACAGAAAGAGATAGCATTGCCTTCCTACTTTGATTATAAAGTTTTTGGCGAAAACGGATAAACGAACTTTCTTTGATACCCCAAACATAGTATTGATGACACGCCTGAAGTATTTGCCAGCCTACGTAGCATGTATGACCCCGATGGTCATAAAAAGTGGTAGAAAAGAATACCTTAATATTAACACATACGTCTAAACCTTGCTCATGAATTACAGTGCCTATTGATGAAAACCGCATGAAAGTCCGGTCAGTAGTTTTCGCGTTTATCCCGAACAGTCAGACGCGGCGGGGTACTTTGTTTTATAGTATGTAGTGATAACAAGTTTTCCTACTGGATAGTATGTAGTGATAACAAGTTTTCCTACTGGCATCGATACATTTAAGAAATCGAAAAATATTGCAAACAAACAAAAACAATCAATTTTGACGAAAAACATTCCAATTATTTTTCTTCTAATTTTCCAGACATGTGATGGCGACCGTTCGGGCGACATGACAGACTCGCTAAACAACCCAGTATTCTGCAACATAATGGAACTTGTGAAGCTGTGCCATTCCTTCTGCGGAATGAACGACAGTGTCGCGGATAAAGAGGCAGAGGATTACTATATTAGAGGATATTCTGATCGGTTTGTATTCATTATTATATTCATATAGGGAAGTTATCAAAGGCATGTTTGATAATAAATTATAATTGATAAAAAAATGTCTCGTCAAGTTATCTGATGGGTGAAGGTCGATCTTCCACGTCTTTAGTACACCGACGCGTTCGTATGAGTCACTGCGGAACTACTGCGTAACAAAATATCTGCGGAATGTTTGTACACTGCAGTTTTTTCGCAAAGAAATGTCATTGTAATTTTCCCGTCTCTTCTTGAATTTTCCTCCATGCCACCTCTTTTTTTGTACGCATTTTTGTAATCTGTGTGACCAACTGCATATAATTCGGAATCATTTCTAATTGTATTCAAAAATATTTCAATATTTTCGGCTTCCATGGTGCGAAATTCTGTCCTCACCGACAGAACACGTGCGGGCCTGTCGATGCGAAACACCACTAGCGAAACGTCTGCGTCTTTGTAACGACGATTCCTGCAGTTCCTTGCGAAACAATACCGACAAGGACGCGACTATTCCATGGACCTAGCTAGTGCTAGAGTGAGACATAGCGTATGCGAAATTGTGCCATACTACTGACAGTTTTTTTTCGTTGTTTCGCTGCCGCATACGAACGCGTCGGTGTACTAAAGGCGTAACTAAAATTGAGTAGCGTTTGAGTATTTGGCCAATTATGTTTTTGTGTTTCCCTTGGATAATTTTGAACTTCGCAATCTACTCTGAAATTTACCCAAACTCAAAGGCAGAAGCTAGTTTATAATATTATCATAGAATTATGGAATATACAATCAGGACCCCTTTCCATATTTCAGGTTCAGCAAGCTAGTGAAACAATTGATGCAGCTACTAGTATCTCTTCGCGACCGTCCTTGTGGCGTGTATTTAGCGCGACTACTGATGAGGCTCGACTACAACCGATGGCTCAGCGGAGAAGCCCAGTTGACACAATCCGTTACGAACATGTTGCGATGCTGATTGATTTGTAATATCGGACACCTGAGATACTCTGGATGTAATGATCTGGCATGGTGATCAATGGTTATTTCTCCTCTATGAGGCCTTTTGCCTAGGCTAGTAACAAAGGAGCTTATTAATCTGATAGTAGTATAGGTAATCCTAATTTGTAACAAGCAGCAGTAACTCGAATTAATATCACAAATACTCATTAAAAACTCCACTCAAAGTTTTACTTGGATAACGACCTAACTCTCTTACATGATTTTGTGAAAATCCTTTAGCATATATTATAGTATTTGTTTTTATTTTTATAATCTTTTATGAATAAAACCAGAAAAGTTGATAACTACGTTTTTTTAATCATTATCATCGTCATCAATCTCTTCATCGATTAGGACATTGCTATCATTTTCTTTATTATTTTGGTTTAATGCATGTTCAGCATTTTGCATCATGAAGGTTTTAGTTAATATACACTTGGTCATGTGGCAAGAACATGGGAGTGGATGTTCTACGGCTTCAGGGTCTAACATCGTCATTTGTAGGTTGTATCTGGAAAAAATGTATTTATTTATGAATAATACCAGCTTTTGTATACATACAAATCTTAAAAATCTAAATAATAATTTAAGTACAAATACAAGAAAAAGGCAGGGAAAATCTGTACCAGTAGGTATTGTGGGTATTGGTAGACTGATGACATGGTTGTCTATTTAAGATCTGAATAAAAATGAGAAATCTATTGAAATCAAAACTGACATTGTAACTTGAAAAAGAATTTTGGAAATCATGAATGAACACAATGACAAAAGCTTGGGGAAAAAAATGTGTTAAAATATTCACCTTCTGCTTGTAGCCTCTGCTCTGTTCATTTCCAACTGGAAAGCAATAGGTTCTCCTTCTTCCACCTCCTGTTGCTGCGGCAGCACTATAACAGTTTGCTTCCAATGTGTAGGCGCGCTCTGTGGACTTGTGTCCAGAACTGTGTGACCATCTCCTGTAGCGTTCGGTAGCTCAGGGAAATTACACTGAAACCATAGGCAGAGGCCTTGGTAGAAACCATTTTTGCTTGCACCTGGAATCAAAATTAATGAAAAATAAATCTTTCCTCATTCTTGCACATAGCATGGATTTTTATTTTATTATTACTTAGAGGATAATACATCTAATGCTTCTAGCTATAAGATATTTTTTTCTGAATTATACACATTTTCAGATACATTCATGGGAATATTCTGAACTCTCGAAATTAAGTAGGTTGAAACAACTTTACCATTCCCTTTAAAAGTTGTTTTAGTTTTAATATTACTGCAATTTTTAGTTTTTTCCTTAATCTGATAATACCATTGAGAGGGAAACAGAACATCTCATAGTGGAACAGCATATTTGTATTCTTCACATAAATCAGTCATTATTTTTTTTAATTGTGGAGGAGTACCTATTAGCCACTCAAATCAACACTAAGGCACACTCACTTAATTTAATAATTTCCGTTTTTTCTGCCAATTTGTTTGCTTTTAGAGATTTATTTTGACAGTTGCTATTTTCTTTATTTGACATTTTAGACAAAACGTTTTAGCATACTATGTATTAACCTACACAGCAAAATGACAGTAACAATGACGGTCAAAAGAGGTTCTTATCCTTCCTAAAAATAATTACTCTCCATTTTAAAATTAATTACCTACATACTAAAAACCTTCAGTCATTACTGAATGAAGGCCACCCACAAGCATTGCCACAACAAACAGTGTGCGTTACCCCAGCAAAATAATGTCGAAAATAGTAATTTAAATGTTACAGGAAATTAGTTGTCCAGCTTCTGTAATTGTTGGGCACATTTTTAAATTTGTTGCACATATAGATTTTGAGTTATTCCACAAAAACATTTCCTGCTGGGGTAACGTTACCGCAGCAAGACATTTTCTTTTATAATGAGAATATTGAAATAAATATTAGCCATATAATTAGTAGTCTAGACGAGGTAAATGTTGCAACTTATTTTGTATTTGTTTTTCCTTCGACTGCGATGTTATTCAAGATTTTGCTGGAGTAACGTTTGTGGTTTTGCTGTATCTCTGAAACGGATAAGCAGATTCTTATCATCTTTTTTACATGACTTCTTAAGAATTAGTTTGAATTAGTTGGGTAATAAAAAAACAAAATTAATGCACCATTCAAAGTTTATTTAATTAAATATAAAAACACTTCAATAGGTCCTAACACTTTGAATAAGAGCTCGAAAGACTTACTTTAAACGTTAGTTTCTATGCGGTCGTTTTTTTGTAACCACCTAAATATGGTCGGGTTACCACAGTTTTACGCTTCCTTCGACTTTTATTTTAATATCTCGTTAATTATTGTATGTACTACGCTGAAATTTTACAGGGATATAACTGAACTAAGTAACTAATTATTGATATATCATTTAGTTTATATATTCACATACAGGGTTATCGGAGGCCAAATAACTAAGCGCGCATTATGACCGTCAAAGTGGAGAACTGAATTTCATCATAATTTGTTTATTACTAACAGGATACTAATGAAACTTCACATACATTTGAAGACAGATACAAGCTACAAAATAACGTTTAAAGTAAGTCTTTCGAGCTCTTATTCAAAGTGTTAGGACCTATTGAAGTGTTTTTATATTTGTAGCGGTAGCGCGACCTCTGCGCGCCGCCATCCTGAAAGCATACACATGCGTCCTTCCACCACGGAGCGCGAACGCAGACTAAAGCGCCCCTTAGAAGCGCGGGATATTTATGGTTTGACCCGCGGAGTGAATCGCGACCGCGATCGATCTAAATACTTCGGAATCCTGCGCTCTGATTGGTTGTACATATTTTAGCATTTAGGTATATCACTACGCATAGGTTTAAGTTTGTAATATAATAGGGCTCATTTTATTTTAATAAATCATTCCATTTTCTACACTCGCTCGGTGTTGTCATTTACCCATAAACTTTATACTAGAGGACACCCGCCTCGAAATTGGTGACCCGACAATCCTGAATCAAGACGCCTACCTTCAGATACTTCTAACAGTGAAGAACCGTCAAGATAAAAGCAAGAACAAGAAGCATCATTTCAATGGATCAAGCTGAAGATTTCTGTGACGCCCAAGCTACCGTGACAGCGAAGAGCGACGTGGCTACGGTATCACTACCAGCACGTATACCACCATTTTGGCGCCAAAACCCCCGTCTCTGGTTCGCTCAATTTGAAGCCGCCATCGCTGCCAGTAAAATCGGAGAAGAACAGAGATTCAACCTCGTCGTCACACAGCTGGGCTACAACGATCTAGAACAAATTGGCGATATCATCCTCAATCCACCTAGTTCTGGCAAGTACACCGCACTCAAGAACAGGCTGATATGAACATACCAGGAATCAGACCATCGCCAGCTACAGAAATTACTCGGCGGCCTCGAACTCGGCGACCAGAAACCTAGCCAGCTACTCCGCAAGATGCGTGATTTGAGCGGGAAACTCCTAACAGATGAAGCACTCCAAGTCATGTGGCTCAACCAGCTGCCCACGCAAGTCCGCGCCGTGCTCTCTGTAAACACCGAATCCACGCTCGAGATACTAGCTGCAATGGCCGACAAAATGATGGAGCACTTCGAGCCAGCATCAGTCGCCGCAGTCTCCACCGCAACCACGTCAAGTCAACGCGAAAGCCAACAGAATGCTGCATCCATGACGAACCTACAAGTCGATTTGTTATCAAAACAAATCGAAAAATTATCACTCGAGATCGCTGACCTACGCACGAGTCAACAACAGCGCGCGGCGTACCCCCGCCGCCCTCGCCCCCGTTCCCGCCACCAGTCCGCGTCGCGGCAACGCAGCGGTTCGCGCCAAAATTCCCGCGCGCCAAGCAAGCCGGGCGACGCTGATTGGCTGTGTTGGTATCACCACCGATTCGGAGAAGAAGCTCGCAGGTGTGAGTCCCCGTGTGCAACAAAGAAGCGGGAAAACTAGAACATACATCGACTGTGGCGGGAGTCGATGTTAATCAACGAAGCCACCGCCTATGCATCACCGACATTAACAACAGAGAGAAGTTTCTTGTCGACACCGGAGCCGACATATCTGTGTTAGCAGCAAGAAACAAACAATATTTGAAGCCGACAGAAAACACCTACAAATTATTCGCAGCGAACGGCACAGAAATATGTACCTACGGAGAGCGTACACTCGAGCTCAACTTAGGTTTACGTAGAAAATTCAGATGGATATTCGTCGTCGCTGACGTGAAGACATCGATACTGGGCGCAGATTTTCTAGTAAATCACAAATTACTAGTCGACTTACATCACCGAAGACTAATCGACCGCGTTACCGATCTCAGCGTTAACGCCGTCCAAGTACAGTCAACTGAAGAAACCGTCTACATAATCGACCGTAACCACGCCTATCATGACATCCTGAAGAAGTATCCAGACATTCTGCGACCCATGTCACTCAAGACTCCGGCTAAACACGACGTAACACACCGCATAGAAACAACAGGACAACCTATTTACTCGAGGCCACGCCCCCTTCCTCCGAACAAATACAACGCCGCAAAACTCGAATTCGAAAAGATGATGGAGATGGGTATCTGCAAACCTTCGAAGAGTCCATGGGCCAGTCCACTACACGTCGTCAAGAAAAAAGATGGTTCACTACGTGTATGCGGCGATTACC
The DNA here is from genome assembly GCA_947361185.1 of Charanyca ferruginea. Lineage (NCBI taxonomy): Eukaryota > Metazoa > Arthropoda > Insecta > Lepidoptera > Noctuidae > Charanyca > Charanyca ferruginea. The sequence goes on from OX376069.1 coordinate 12,042,521, forward strand.
GAAGACTTAACGCCGTGACTGTACCCGACCGCTATCCAATTCCGAGAATTCAAGACTTTACGTACCAACTACACGGGAAAAAAGTCTTTTCAAAACTGGACATGAAGATGGCATATTTTTCTATACCAATCGATGAAAAAGACGCTGCGAAGACCGCCATTATAACACCATTCGGTCTCTTCGAGTTTAACTGCATGACGTTTGGCCTACGCAACTCAGGTCAAACGTTTCAACGTTTCATGCACGAAGTATTACGTGGACTCGATGACATAGTATTTTGTTTCGTCGACGATTTACTTGTTTACTCTACGAATGAAGAAGAACACCAGCGCCACCTACATCAAGTACTTGAACGATTGAACAACTACGGTGTCACACTCAACATCGATAAGTGTGAATTCGGCACGAACAAAATACAATTTCTCGGATACGAAGTCACGCAAGACGGAATCAAACCCACTGAAGATCGCATTCAAGCAATAATCACCTATCCGAAACCAACTACAATACAAGAACTCAGAAGATTTTTAGGCATGATCAACTTTTACCGCAGCTGCCTACCTCATCAAGCCGAACATCAAAACCTACTAAACAAGTACCTACACAATAGCAAAAAGAACGACAAATCACCAATCGCCTGGACGCCTGAAGCCGAACAAGCCTTCGAACAATGCCGCCAAAGCATACTCGAGGCGACCGTTCTGACGCATCCAATACAAAACGCTCCGCTTTGTTTACTTACCGACGCATCTGATACCAGTCTCGGCGCCGTACTTCAACAGAAGGTTGACAACGTGTGGAAACCACTCGCCTACTACTCCAAGACAATGAGCGAGACGCAGCGAAGATACAGTGTGTACGACCGCGAACTACTTGCGATGTACACAGCTGTTAAGAATTTACGTCGACTGATAGAGGGCAATGACCTCACGATCTGCACCGATCACAAACCTCTAACGTACGCGCTTACAAGAACGCCGAGCAGTACCGACACACCAAGAAGAGAGCGACAACTTCACTACATAAGTCAATTCTGCACAAACATCAAGTACATTCATGGCGATAAAAACGAAGCAGCTGACGCGTTATCACGGATATCAGAAGTCGAACTACTGAACTCAACTATCGACTACAACAAACTCGTTCAAGAATATGAAAACGATGCTGAGTTACAAGCTTGCCTGAACAACCCCAAACTCAACTTTACCCGACTGACTATGCCCGGAGTTCAACGACCTATACTATGCGAAACATCTACAGCGAACATTCGACCTTATTTACCATCAACTTATCGTCTTGCCGCCTTCAAAGCGCAACATGAATTAAGTCATCCCGGAGTTCGAACATCGAGAAAAATCATAGCAACGAAGTACTTCTGGCCTTCTATGAACCGGGACATAGCTACATGGGCAAGGGCCTGCATTGGGTGTCAGCGCGCTAAAGTTCATCGACACGTGAAAAGCCCACTCGGTGAATTCCAAGAATCTACTAGGTTCGCACATACTCATCTGGACCTCGTCGGACCACTGCCGCTATCTAATGACTATAGATACCTAGTCACGATGATCGACCGCTGCACCAAATGGCCCGAGGCGATACCTACGCGTGACATCACTTCTGAAACAGTAGCGAAAGCTGTGTACGACGGATGGATATCGCGATTCGGCTGCCCGCTACGAATTACTACGGACCAAGGACGACAGTTTGAGTCTGCACTGTTTACGTCGCTGATGAAGAAGTTTGGTGTCACTCGCATTCGGACTACTGCATTTCACCCGCAGGCAAATGGTCAAGTCGAGCGATGGCACCGAACACTAAAGTCCGCGTTAATGGCGCGATCGGCCTCAACACGCTGGAGTGAAGAATTACCTACAGTTCTCCTAGGACTTCGCACCGCACTTAATGAGAACACCTCCGTCAGCCCGGCCCAGATGACATACGGTACAACAATACGCATCCCGTCTGATTTCTTCGTGCCTACAACGCCGAATATCGAAGACGCCGAGTTTGTTCGCCAGCTGACTGAAACAATGTCGTCGTTGTCGCCTGTGAGAAGAACGCACTCAACGAACGCGAACACATTCGTGTACAAAGATCTCGCAACCTGTACACATGTGTTTCTGCGCAACGACACCGTGCGCAGACCGCTCACGCCACCCTACGACGGCCCGTTTGAAGTACTACACCGCAGCGAAGATGGAAAACTATTCACACTGCAACTACCGTTACGTACCGCCGTTGTGTCAGTCGACAGATTAAAACCAGCACATCTATACAACGAAGACAACAGTGACAACACACAGACTACAATAACGCCACTCTCGTCGCCGCCGTCGCCACCGCCGCCGGCACCGACAGCGTCAGCAACACCGCCACCGATCGCACCGATGTCGACTCAAGCTAACTCCAACTCATCAGCTGCACTTCATCCATCGAGTTCAACGCGCAACAACACCTACGTCACAAGATCCGGCCGCAGAGTGAAAAATAACGTACGCTTCGCTTGAGGGGGAGCTATGTAGCGGTAGCGCGACCTCTGCGCGCCGCCATCCTGAAAGCATACACATGCGTCCTTCCACCACGGAGCGCGAACGCAGACTAAAGCGCCCCTTAGAAGCGCGGGATATTTATGGTTTGACCCGCGGAGTGAATCGCGACCGCGATCGATCTAAATACTTCGGAATCCTGCGCTCTGATTGGTTGTACATATTTTAGCATTTAGGTATATCACTACGCATAGGTTTAAGTTTGTAATATAATAGGGCTCATTTTATTTTAATAAATCATTCCATTTTCTACACTCGCTCGGTGTTGTCATTTACCCATAAACTTTATACTAGAGGACACCCGCCTCTAAATATTTAATTAAATAACCTTTGAATGGTGCATTATTTTTGTTTTTTTATTACCTAACTAATTCAAACTAATTCTTAAGAAGTCATGTAAAAAAGTTGATAAGAATTTGCTTATCTGTTTCAGAGATCCAGCAAAATCACAAACGTTACTCCAGCAAAAACTTGATTAACATCGCAGTCAAAGGAAGAACAAATACAAAATAAGTTGCAACATTTACCTCGTCTAGATTACTAATTATATGGCTAATATTTATTTCAATATTCCCATTATAAAAGAAAATGTCTGGCTGCGGTAACGTTACCCCAGCAGGAAATGTTTTTGTGGAATAACTCAAAAAATATATGTGCAACAAATTTAAAAATGTGCGCAACAATTACAGAAGCTGGACAACTAATTGCCTGTAACATTTAAATTACTATTTTCGACATTATTTTGCTGGGGTAACGCACACCAACAAAGAGACCTGTGTTTTCAACATCCAGTGCATAGCTAGTACGGTCAGCAATAAAAGTAGATTAAGACGATTAAATTTTCATATCCTCTTAAGACACAAAAACAAATCCATACTTCCATACTAATATTATAAATGCGAAAGTAACTGTCTTTGTGTTTTGATAAAATTTGGTATGAAAATTACTTGAATCCTGGGGAAGGACATAGGCTACTATTTTAATCAGCGACTTTGTCTGCATCCACTATAACCGACATTCAGAAGTGTAAATCAACTTTCATTGCTGACCGTACCATCACCAGGTTATTAGTTCACTTTGTGAGGGTCTACTAACACTGTGCCTACTGGTATGGTACGATAGTGTACGTACCTACTACATGTTCTATGCAGTACACATTTAAATCATGTGGTTCATCCTCTCTCAAGTTGACCCAACAGAGAGCCACTTCAGTTCCTAATAAGTCTTCATGTTTTATTGTTAGGATCTCTGGCTTGCTTCCTTTAGTTGCTCTCAGCTCTCTGGCAAATGATGACATAGATACCCCATGTAAACTGTCCCAGTTCTTGTATAGTGATGGAACACTGGAAAATAATAATGATTTTGGATCTAATACTGCACTATTTTTTTTATCATTTGATAGGCATACCTTTGACCACTATCTCACCTGATGGGAAGCGATGATGTGGTCTAAGATGGAGCATGCTTGCCTAGAAGTAACCTATTTACTCTTGACTTAAAGACTCACTATATTAAAAAGGAGTTATGATTAAGATATTTTTATTATGTATTAATTTTATATGTAGGTAACATGTCTTACCTACATGGTGCAATGTATATAGCAGCACTTTCAGGGAATATTTGTCCGTCATCTTTGAGGAAGTGGTCTCTGGCAAACAGGACGGAGTCTAACATTCCCTCGTGGAGTAGATAGAAGCCCATCCACTCTGACACTATGGCATCTACCCTCATGTAATTAGGTAAGACAACATCTTCAACTCTACTGTGAATTACCTGAAAAATATTCGACAGTTAAATATTGATGATCTAGCAAAATCAAAACTAAGATAATATTATACAATAAAGACTTTAAAACAGGTAGGTAAGTAATAAGAGTGTGGGCTAAAAAATAAAACCTTAAGTTTACCTCTATAATACTATCAAATTTGTTTTCCTTAATTATTTCCTTAGCTAAATTCGCTAAATTACTGGCTTCAACAGCGAATACTTTTTTAGCACCAGCTTGAGCACAAAATATAGACAAAATCCCTGTGCCACATCCAACGTCCATCACAACCTTGTCCTTAAAATATGCTTTATTATGTAAAATGGCATTCTTATATGCAAGGGTTCTTGGCTCATCTTCTAGCATTAACTTGTGCACCTAAAACAAATATTTTATTGATATCTTAAACAGTTTTAAACACATTTTTCGTAATCCTGATGATAATCACGTCTAAATCTTCATAACTTGAAAAATATTCTGCGGAGTCCACTTCCATCATGTAATTCTTCTAATTAAAGTATTTTGATTACAATAAAAATAAGTATTGTTTTCAATGAATCAAAATACTATTTAAACGTAACCTAAAAAATCGCAAATCAAAAGGTGAAGATTGATTGAACTTTATGGGCAAAGAGTATTATTTAATCACTACGTTTATTTATGGGTATGTATTGTGATATTATGTTCTGTGGATTGAACTGCAGTAGCAGTGTTGGTTGACCACTTGAAAATAAAACACAAAATTTATAAATAATAGACTTAAACGCCTTATTCACCATCCATCTTGCTGTACATCCCGCCAAGGTCACACATCGAAAGTACCGTGAAAAAAAAACAATGAATAATAATTATTGAGGTACAGCAAGCTTATTCACGGTCGTTTTGCATCGTGCATGGTGCATGACCTTGGCGGGACGTACAGCAAGATGGATGGTGAATAAGGCCCATTAAGACAAGTTTCTCGTAATAAGGAACATACGCGAAACTCGGCGCAGAGGGCGCCACTAGTACATTCCGTAAACCATAACCTCTTATTCGTGTTATAATATGTTATTGTTTATTTGTTAAAATATATCCAAGTTTTAATTAATCTTACTTACCTAACTGTACTTTAACTATATTATGGCATCCTACGGCCATTTGAAAGTGGATTCTAGGTTATGCTCAGAATAAAATCATATTTGGTTGTCTTACATGATAAAAGTGAACGTTATTCTGTAAATACGACTCTCATCTGAATACTTAACCAGAACATATTTAAGAGTGATTTTTAGCTGCTTCCCAAAGTTTTCAAACATTTTCTTCTTTTGGACATGAATAATTCCCTTCATTTCTACATCGAAATACACAGCACTGATTCATTATTGTATAATATAATACACTTCCCAATTTTGAACTCAATTAAAGGCAGAATTTCACGCTTTGAACTACTCGTAGAAAACTGTTTACGAATTATGCTAGTGCTGCACTCTGGTGCCAGAATATTGCAGTAATATCCCATATAATCGTAACTTACTCTGACTGTCAGGCGCTATTCATATTTGAATTTATTTATTATTTGAATTTATTTGAATTTAAAAATTAGTTTTACACTTATTACCCCACAAACTTTTACATACTCATACATGACACGTGGATACATTTGGATCATAGACAAGCAAATATACGAGTAATTTTGCTGTCAGATTGATGTAGTGATTATAATGTCTTTGAGTGTGATCGACTAAAAGTTGCGACTTGCGACTGTTGCAAGACGGCCGTTCTGCCCTCATAGTAACAAATGCAGTAATCGACATTTTGTCGATTTTCCATTTTTGACAAAAATGACATGTTGGGACTTTAAGTAGGTGTACCTTTTCCACATATTATTATGCCCAAATAGTAAATATGTAACCGCCCCCGACCCACTAACCACATTATAAACGTTATTTCAATGTGTAGGCAATGAACAAGAACAGTAGATAAGCACGTTTTGAAATAGACAGGATAATAATAAATAATAATAATAATAAGTTGCCAATAAGCCTGACATAGTGGCAGTGTTGCCGTTAGGACAATCTAGTTTGTGGCTACATGTAAGAAAAAAGTGGCCAGTTTTGTAAATAAATCTCTTTCAAAATTCCGCTAGAAGTGGCTAAAGTACTTTTGGCCTGCTACTGCTATCCTATTACCATAGAGTAAAGTAATCTATTACTATTGATAGGTATTACAATTTAGGCAAGGGGGATAAATGGGTTAAATAAAACAATTTTAATAGTATTAAACATTTATCAAAAGCTGATTAAAACAAAGTGTACAGCTAGTGAAACCTAATGACTGTAATTTTTTTAGTTTAAAATAAAAATCAATTTCATTTGTTAAAAATAAACATTCATCGGGGAATCCCCCGCCATAATGAGGATGGTGGTGTTGCCTGCAATTAACCATTTTAGTTTGGTCGTAGATTGACACTGGTGCCGATTCTCTTGTTCACAAACTAAACTAAATTTAAGTTCAGTGCATCTTTTTCTTTGCATTCCATTAAGACGAGGACAGAAGATAATTTGTATTTTAGTCCTGTCAAATTAATCAGCGCCTGTCACTTCTCCATACAAGTTTAGACGTGATTAAAAACTTGCCTACTAAAATTACGTCAATTTACGTTAATCGCTGTTTAATTTGACAGGACTACACTAAAATTTATCTTCTGTCTTTCGTTCGTCGTTCTGTCTATTTATTTAGTTTAGTTGGTGAACAAGGGAATCGGCACCACTGTATGGTGATATTAGTCGGCAGACTTCTAATAGTAATAACAGTAGGTTTAACAATCTAAAAATCAGCCAGAAGTAGCTAGATTTATTTTGGTGGCTGAAATGGTTTTCTTTTTGGCTAAAACCGTTGGAAATCCGCTAGATCTAGCCACAAAGTGGCTAAAACGGCAACACTGCATAGTGGTGATAGATCGATTAGAGCGTCGCGCAATGATTGTTGATATAGCGGTTCCGCATGACGAGAACCTCGTGAAAACCGAGAAAGATAAACAAATTAAGTATCTTGACTTGGCTCGCGAGGTTGTCGACATGTGGGATGTGAAAACAGCAGTCATTGTGCCGATAGTCGTTACGGCCAATGGACTCATTTCCAAGAGCCTCGACCAACACCTAAGGAGGCTCTCGTTGGGCAGCTGGATCAAGGGCTTGATACAGAAAGCGGTACTCCTGGACACGGCGCGTATTGTTAGGAGATTCCTCTCTCAGGAGCCCTGACCACCGGTAGCTTGGACCCTGTTCCCGATACCGGTGGGCTACTATTTTTTATATTTTTAAATGTTTTTATTTTTTTTACTAATATTTAAAAATGTAATATAATATGTATAAAAAATGAATAAATGTGAATAATAATAATAATATGTGGGGACACACGCCCACGGCGGGCTTAGGCTGCTGTACGAACTGTGGGACCTTAATGGGTTGTTCGATTAACTGTATTGTTGCTGTACCTTTAACTTACTTTATTCTTGTTACTGATTACCATTTGTATTGTGTTTTCTTAACTAATAGTGTGTAATTGTTTTTACAGGTCTTGTCTATCCCTAATGCAAACGCCTATAATCTTGACGATGTACTCGGCACTCCTCCTCGATCGCTCCTCCTGACCATCCTACAGAACCTCCTCAAGAAACTTAAACACATTATTACCAACACTTTTAAATATAATTTCACATTGTTAAGATTACTCACAGTAGCAGAGAATAAAACAGCACAAATGGGTACTAAACTTATCTGGTATACAACGTCTGCTCAGTACACCGGCTCACAACAGAAAAGCGCGCACGGCCATCTGACCCCAAACTAGGGAGACCCTGTACTATGGGTGTCAGACAGCTGATAAACATACACGTATACATTCATCATCAATCATTCATTCATTCATTTTTTTTTCTTTTAATGGTACATAGTACAGATGATACACCTAATACGTATAAGTAGGTATCTATAGCATATTATTCTGGGTTAGTTCAAGAAGCTTGTAGGTAAAGATGGAGCCAACACTTCGAACAAAAAGTTGAGTCAAATACCTACGTGTCTCCATCTCACTCTCTGTGGGCCACCCCTCTCTTTTTAGTGTGGCCTGTAGTATTGCTACCTTCTTAGTTAAATCTCCTACTAAATTCTTCGAAATAGTCGTCACACTAACCAAATCAAAAGTTAAACTCTGTTAAATAATGTTATTATGGATCAGTAGTTGTACTATGATTAGTTAAGTTATAAAACATAAAATTTTAGGTCACACTCACGCGTCACGCATGCTAAACTGGGTTGACGATCAGTGAATTACAATGCCATTTCCTAAGGAATCGGTAATGTGGCAACCTTGACACTATGTGTTAACATAAAAATGGTCAATATGGCGGTTGTTTACTTTGCAGTTCACAGCTTCGTCTGGTATTTTTCGAGGTAATCATCGTACTAATTAAAGAAATGTTGCAAAAAATTAGTAGTGCGTGATTGTGGTAATACGTGGTGTCCAGAAGGTGATATAAAATTTCACCCGTAAGTGTTAAAATTGTGATTTCTGACATTGAATCATTGTAAACTTAATTCGTTGTTTTTTCACTTAATTTCTTCTTAAAACGTTTTACCAGTGTTTTTAACATATTAGTAAATGATAACTATATCAAGATCAAATACTTTTACCTACATTGAATTTCATTGATTCAAAAATTCAAATTCAAATTTATTCAGGAACAATTCATATTGTGTTTGAAATCAAAAAATATCATAATAAATCAGCAATTTATTTGATTTTATTTAAAAGAAGTCGTATTTAAGTAGTGTGACAATATTAAGGATATATTTAGGACTTTGCGTGAGAACTTAACTAATTATACTGATACTAAGAAACTGACTGATCTGAAACTGAAACAGAAAGACTGATATACACATACACTTACGGCAGTCATTTTTATTTAATTTTAGTTGCTCATTATTCGGGTATTTTCATAACATTATTTTTTAGGTTTCCTAAAAATAGTACTAAAAAAAAATTGTGGTTATCCATTGAGCCGTTGAAAATGAAGTTCAATAAAAGTGCAAGGATTTGCAATTTGCATTTCAAGAATCAGATATGATTCAAGAACAAGGTGCTTTAAACAAACAGCAGTTCCTACTTTAATAAAACAGCAGGAAAGGTAAAAAGATATGTGTATATATATTTATTGTGTACTGTATTTAAAACTGTGTTACATTATTATCATGTATTTAGAAATATAATGTTTCAAATACCTATATAACAAAAAGCAACATTTTATAAAATTTATTATAACTTTCAGACAACAAGTTCACTACATGAAGAATCTATGGTGCAAATAGCTGCTCTGCCAAGTACTAGTTCTGGCGTTTATAGTAATTATCCACTTACGGAAATGGGAGCGAAACATGCTGGCTGCAATGTAGTTAACAACAGTGTCGAAATATTCTTGAAAATATAAGCAATCTTAACAAGTTACCTCCCTTTCCGTTAATAAATATTAAATACATACCTTTTATGTCTATTTATTATGTATTACATAATAATGTTATTAAGTAAAGTTTCAATTACATACTACATATTGTAACTAGTGAGTCATGCGCTCTGTTTATGAGACACACAGAAAATATCTCGGTGATTTACGTGGTAAGAGACAGAAACTACATAGAGTAATGATATTTAGTCATGTATGCTAGAAAAGTTACAATAAATGATTTTAATTTGGGTGGTGTTTTTATTTCCTTTTTGAGGTTCTTACATATAAGCGTTCATATTAGGGCCGGCGCTTTCTGACGTCGCGGCACGGCAAAGGATTTTATATTTGATCAAGTTATTTTTATTCTTATTTCATCGAGTTTAGAATTCATATTACTTTATTTCTTAATGCAATGTATACGCATACATTACGTACCATGATGTAAACAAACTTGGACGAGATATTTGTATATCTTAGGTCTTAATGGTAAACAAAATGTCGATATTTATAAATGAATATTATAGCGATGTCCTGGAAAAAATAAAATAAAGGTTACCCTACTTAGAAAGAGAGGGTTGGCCCACAGAGAGCGAGATAGTGATAGGTATGGCTTCAAGTAGGTATTCGAAGTGTTGACTCCATTTTACTCTACAGCTTCATGGGTTAGTTCAGGGCATAGACTACTATATTATACTAGGTTCAGGGGATATGATTTGTCTAAAATGGGTGGCAAAAAATCACGTAAGAGGGCTCTCTATTCCTCAGATTCCTCTATACTTCTATACTCTTTGAGTTGGGGATTCCTCGCTAAACATTTTGTTTGTATATCGATTATCGTTTCACCTTTCCTGACTGCTAAAGGCTAAGCACAGAGTACTTTGTAATATACTGAAATAGAGACCAATCTCGTTCCGTGGAACGGGTAATTTGCGTTCGCATAGAAACTAGCGCCACCTGATTTTCAAAGTTAGAACTACACCTTTGTGCAATATAGCTATAACGATATCTAGTATATAGCTATGCTTCTATATATTCTAATTTTAATTAATGTTTATTCAAGGATTGTTAAATGAAATTCGATATAGTATTCTTCATTCTTTATATTATTAAAAAAATATATATATGTTTATAGATGATTGGGAGCTTATTCGAACATACATTGTAGATATTTTGTTGATATTAAGATAGGTAACTTTCAATATAATATATATAAAGGACCATATCCTTGATAAAATACACAGTGAACACTTTTATAACTGACCTTTTTATAGTTTCTTATAGTGATTCATTAAATAAACGTCTTCAGCCTCTACATTACTGAGCTGTGGAAAGCCATAAAATATTCAATTGTTTTATTTTCATACATTTTATCGTTTTTCACAGTTCTGTAGTAAATAACTTAGTAGGATACAGCATATTTTACAGATGCTGAGGACGATTCATACAACTTTCGGAATATTGTTTATTATAAATTTATTAATTCGGGCAACATATTGGTAGGGAAGCGAAAACTGAAAACTTAAACTTTCCTATAACATGGATCATAATCATAAATGATTCTAGGAACCCCAGAAACACCCCAGCTCGGAAAATTTACGTTGGTTTTTGCTGATATTTGCCTTATTTTTTTATGTAGGTAATGTCATTGTATAAAATCATTAAATGAATATGTATTGTTTTAAATAAAAAAGAAACTGTTCATTTTCATATTAAGTATATCAATCGTCCATAAATAAATATTAAAAGTCCTCCCATCAGCTGTTTCGCTAAAGTTCACCTTCATTCACAAGGTAAACTTTAACAAATCAGCTGAGGGTAAATTTCAAGAAAAACCGACGAACTCTGGGTGGTCTTAAGAACATGTACTGGATCCATGGTATAAGTTATAACGATGTCCTTCCCATCCGTGTTATTCTGAAAGGTTTAGTTCCAAGTTCCAAGTTGATTGTAAATACACAGGCAGGGACTTAAAAACACCTTCATAAATGTTACAGAATTAGAAGTGTTACATTTTGAATTGATAAAAGAATCAAATACGTAACTATACGTAACTTATAACGTATGAGTTTTTCAATGTATTAACCCAAAACACTTAAAAGTATAACAGTAATAATTATATCTGGAACAGATATAAGTGTTAAGGGCGCGTATTCGATTTAGCGCAACTCAAAATCTAAATGATTGCTAGAATGGCGAAGCAGCATTGACACACACTAGTACAACACAATGGTCGGTTTGTGTGCATCAGAAAAAGTAATACGCACGAAATAAGCACGAATCATTGAAATTGATCGGCAAACGACAGCGCGCGATGTTTTACATGGCTTTTTAAAATAATTGTCTAAAATAAATAAGCTCGTATAACGGACTGAAAAATATTCTGTATATTAAGCATAACATTTCCTTTCATAAAATAAATATATCAGTTAAGTTTTTATTCAAATACTGGTGAAAAAAAATTTTTTTAATACATAATAGTAATATTTTTGTAATTTTTGCTCTGTAGCTGTCTTTATGACTGTATATCCTGTTGGAAAAACGCATAAAACAAAATATTTTGGCATATTGTAATGGTTGTATTCGTCCCGAAAGTTAACTCTGACGTCTATTTTCGTAAAACGATATGAAAGAATTGTCTTTGCTTTAAAAAACCATAATTAAAAATTATACTTTTACTCTGTAGCTGTCTAAATCAAGACTTAATCTTTCTAAAACTGTAAATTTTCTTTAAATAATCTGCTCACATAATTACGATATTGCTCTGGGCAAAACGCAAAAACATGAAGTTTTCGTCACGAATCGAATACGCGCTCTTAACAAGTGTAACAGGCCGTCGCCGTCTGTTATATTCGTGCAAAACACGTGCTCACGTGCAATTATATCTACGATTTAAATATATATTTCGAATTATATCTACTGCTTATTTCTGTTACACATATCAACACTTATAATTCTGTAACATTTATGAAGAGGTTTTTAATTCCCTGGTTATGCATATGGTTGCAAAAAGGTATTTGGCCACTGGGGCGTTTTGAGAATTGGCTTTTTTGAGATATGAACCTTTTGTAATCATAATTATGTTATTTTGCAACTTGAATGGTTTGAGACTAAACATTCTGGAACACTAAAGGGCGTCACACACGGCGAAGATACTTTAATATAATATATATAATAGTAGCGATATTTTATCTTAACATAAAGTTAAGATAAAATATCGCTAACTATACAATTTGTATGAATTATCTATCATAAACGGCTACGATAATATTTTCATGGCTACACATCAGCCTATGCATTTCCAGACTTCCAGTTTAAGCTGATCTCTAATTTAATAGAAATTCTATACAACGCGAGTTCCGCGTAAACTGGAAATGTATAGCTTGATGTGTAGCCGTGTGTGCACATCTTAAGCCAAACTGTATAGTGAGCGATATTTTATCCTTAACATAAAATATTAAAATATCTTCGCCGTGTGTGACGCCCTTAATTGCCATATGCAGAATTTACTTTTTCCTTTTAAAACATTTGTTATAGTATTTTTTCGCTTTCATTTGTACTTTATCTTCTTCATCATCAACTTGTCTCCTCCCAGATAAAATTTTATTTATTACTTTACAATAATTAAAATTCATAAATCGGATTACAGTATTAATCAAATAGTCAATCATTCTATTTTTATGTAAATTACATTTTATAAAATCAAAATTGACTGCAGATAAAATACACATTTTAATGGCATCTTTCAAATAATAACATTCAATGTTTTCTTTGAGAACTTGATGAATGCAATCTTGGAAATTCGAAATAAGATTTATTAAGTTTTTACTGGGAGTACAAAGCCATCGTCGACCTGCATATTCTCTGTATCTTATATATTCAATTTCATCTTCGCTAGTGAAATCATTTCTACACACTGAGCAATTTTTAAAAATGTTAGTTTTTGATTTTTTCAAAAAATATCCGCTGACGTACTGTAGAGGTGCCAGTATTCTCGGATCTTTTTCTTTATTTTCAATATTTTCAAAATTTACTTCAATAATACTTTCGAGATTAATAGTACAGGTCGACGTGGTATCAGTGTTTTCGTTGAGTACGAAGGAGCATAAAGCATCACAAAAGTCTTCTTCACAATTTTTACCTTGGGTGTGGACACTGTTTAAATTATTTATAATTAAACTGGCAAACGCTGACTCAAATTGGTCACATGTCGGGTTAACGTTGCGGCACCCGTGACTTCTAATCGCCCCAAAGAAGTTCTCTAGGGGATCCTGATTGAGGTGCCGCAACCAGACTGAAGTTACCCCGTATTCGACATGTAATTTCTTCAATAAAACTTGGATTCCCTCTAGTGTCCACACCCAATTTTTTATGGTTGGAACAGTTTCGACCCTGCCAACAGAAGTCACAAACTGCATTGAATCCAAAATTTTCTTTGCTTCTGCCCATGTCTTTTTATGGGCAGACGTTGGAGTAGCTGGGCCTAGTAGTGGCTTAGCATTTTTATTTTTGCAGTGACTTCCATTGACAGAGTCGAAGATATTATCCATAAATAATAATAAATCTGCAGTGTCCCTGCATTCTGCAAGTAGAATTCCTTTATCTGGAAAGTAGAAAATAAATGTTATTCATTATTCATATACACATCTCGAATTGTCTTAGTATGATTGTATAGAGCAAAAAAAACAGAAAAAAAGGATGTTATGTTTGAGATATTTAGTAAACATTTAATGATAACTAACTTTATGGTGACTGATCTGTACTTTATAAAAAACATTAATTACCTGCTAGATATCCCATATTGGATGCCACAGTGCGACTAAATATCTGAGATGCAAATTTAACTTTCATTTTGTTTAATTTCTCAGGGTTTATGTGGAACTCTGTTAATTTAGGAATCAGTCTAATGCCTTTATAGCCAGGATTTTCTTTGTGCAACTGTAATAAATGAGACCATTTGGCAGTTTTCATCACGCCATCTTTTTTATAAACCAAATTTTTTGTGACCAAATTGTTTCTCATACCCTTGAGAAGATGTGGGGGGTCATAAAGAGGAATGATTTCTTTATCATTTATTAACATAATATTATCCTTTGGAGTTTCTCCTTTTCTTAAGTAGACCCCCCTGGTCTCATTTATCAAAAGTCGTACCGCCTGACGATTGTTTGTACCTTGGTCACAGACTGATGCCACCACTATCAACCCTGTTTGTTGCAACTCAGTTATCACAGTTTTAATCTGCTTAGCCAACTCTGGCCCTTTGGTGGCACTTGCCGAGAAAGTGTAAAATATGGCTTGCTTGAAATTTTTAATTACACCACGCACCATAAAGACTTGGGCGTGGTCAGCAAATTCTGCTTGTCTTTGCTGACCATTATCTACTACCCCCGTTACTTTATCTTTTCGTTCGTTGTAGCTTATTTGTGCCTTTAATGATATTTCGTCAAATAACAAGACACATAATCTTTCTGATATTTTCATTTTATCAGTCTTCTTTTTCAATTGTATGAAAATATTTTTGTTTAGCCCAGGTCGAAGATTGCATTTTTGAATGACTTTTACGAGTGTCTGTGTTGCGGGCAATATAAATATTTTTCTTAAAAATCTATATGCTTTCGGACTCTGTTTAAAAATAGACAGCGCTGCAATTTTTTCTTGAAGTGTGAATCTTCGTCCTTTATCCTTTTTTTTATCTTCTCTCCATTGTACCCGCATCAAAATTTTTGCAGTGCTTGTACAGTTTTGAAGTACATCTAGTACTGCAGGACTGGCAACAATTTTTTTTGCTTCCTTTATTTCTGCTGTCTGCCTTATAACTTTTTTTTTCATTTTATTTAATTTTCTTTTGGCAGACATTAATTTTAGCTGTAGTGCTCTTTCTGCCTTGGAGAGCCTCATCATTCCAGCAGAAACTTTCCTGCCTGAAAAGTATAAAAAAAATATGATTTTGTATGAGTCACACTCTGAGACAACACACAGTGTACAGGTATACAGATAAAGACAGACAGTTGGCAGTCATTGCACTATCTTAAGTAACAACTGCTATAATTTGATGATGTTTATTAATTACGAACATTAATTATAAAACTTTTGTCTTTTGAGCTTTCGTGAGAAGTTACCTTTTTTTATTAAATCGCTGTTTGTACATATCAGAGCAGTGTACAGTCCTTATTATGACAGGCTGACATGGCAATAATAAAGTTTATAACCATGTCACAAATGCTTGTTTCTAAATATACTTTGTTCTAAAAACATAAAAAGCTTACCTAAGTTTTTCTGAACACTCATTTCAACTTGAGAAGTAAATTGCGGTATTGGCTGGCATATCATGTCCAAATCTGAAATATTAATGGGCACGCTTTTTAAAGTGAAATCAGAAACAATTTACATAGGTACATATTATATTATAAATGAGTTGTTGATATTCAACTAAATATTAAAACTCATTGATTGAGTGTGTACTACACTATGACAGTGCCAATGTAAAAAAGGGAAAAAAGGCGATAATAAAAATTAATATGTGATAAGAAAACTTACCTAAATTTGGGACAGTACCCTGAATAGTAGAAGGTGGCACTTGCTCACATACCACAGTTTCCGGATCTGAAATATCAATAAAGTCACTATTACTCAAGAGTGGTTAGTTTAAAGTATTTAAACCACTGACTGTTGGTTAGAAACATTGAGGTGCTAAACCTAAATATCATCAGCCTAATAATGTTCCCACACTTGGGACACAGATCTCCTGTCTCTGAGCCATAATTCATCATGCGGGCCGGTGTGGGTTAGTGAATGTCGTTATTACTACACCTAAACCACTAAATGGAATATGATGCGGTTTACACTGTAATTTAGGGTGGGCTATTTAGAGATAGTGGAGCCCTAAACTTTTGTTAATAATATGTTTGATACTTACCAATATTTTCTTTATGCACTGTATTTTCTTCAATGTTTGTAGATGTGTACATCAACTGCTGCTGTGATTCAGGAGCTAAAATAAAATATATTTTTCAAAATATTTCCTGATGGTTCAATTTACAATCTGTAGGATCATTACATTTATCCAAATATTCACTTGAAAAAGATAATAAAAAAATTATTGTACATTAAAAACCAATATACCTGTAGACGTTGAGGGAATTGGCTGATTTACAACTCCCTGCAATGGTTTCCTTCCAGCAAATGGTAACTTTGGTTGTGAAATTTGATTGAGACCTGAAAGTAAAAATATCATGGAAAAACAGCGTTGAATTGTAATTTATTTTTCAAAACTTCGGAGAATACAGGTGTGATGTTATGTTTTTCATAGTTGAAAATATAAAGCAACATTATGTTGAAAATTATATTTTTAAGCAAACAATGTTTTGGGGGAGTACATAAAAATAATGAACAAACCTGCTAAAAGTAATGTTGGAACTGCAACATTGCTTATTCTGTTATTGCGACAGTGATATTTTTCTTCAAAGTGTAAGTGACACACTCGACGATACTTAAATATGTGTGCATTTCCAAGTCCCAAAATATCACCTCCAATCGCATACAGCCAGGTATTGAATCTCACTCTATCTTTTTCAGGGTTCGGAAACAAATGGAGAGCAGTTTGCATAACTGAAAAAAGGTCATGCAACCATTTATTAGTTTTCTTTAAATAGCATATTTCAATTATAAGGTACTCATTTCAATGAGTGATGTTGTAATAAAGATAAGCAAAATCTTGAATAGAAGAGAAAAACTAAAATCCAAGAAACATGGTTTACACTAATAGTGTCTAGTTAAAAGCTAAGACAACTTTACCATTAGTTCTTGCCTAATACAAGGACTAATTTCGATATCTGACATTGGGCAGAAAGTTAGTACATACATAATATACCTATAACATAAAAACCAATGGAATATCGTATCGAATAATGACAAACAGTGGCAAAGTTTGAATTGGGTTCAAGGCAAAGTTTTCGATCAGCGTAATCTTCAGGGCTGGACATACTAGACTAGGTACCCGACCTTAATCCCTTTAACATACCTCCACTTTTGCATCCAGGAACACAGCAGTGCTTATCTGACGACATGATGCACTAAAGAGTCTTTTCTCAACAAACACAACACTACTCCAGAGTCCTATCTCAGTTTTTAGACAAGCACTCTCAAAATTACTTTCTAGTCACAAATATGGATTAGTCGGAGGAACTTTTGCTCAACTCAACGACAAACACACACCGAAACACAGAAAGATTACAAAAATAAATAAAATATCGCATAAAACCGGCGCAAGCGTCAGACATTAGCAGACATTTGCATTGGGGCTGCCAGTTTATTGTTAGTAAAACCACCAAGGGAATTCTACCAAAACCCCAATGAATGTTTCCTAAATATTGGTATAAAATTGGGAAATAATTATTATAATTTATCTAGAATTCAATTTAATCTCATGCTGTGTGATAAATTGAAGTAAACCTTTTGATAATGATCTATAATAGAAAATATATTTTGCCGCAGTATTATAAAAAAAAACTATTTTAGTAGATATGAGTTATTCAGTGTTGACAACGTACGATTTTATTTAGCGCCATCTGTTCAAATTATAATGAACATTAATTCAGAGCTGCCATCTCTTATTTTAAGTAGAAACAATATTGGATTATACTCCGACCAAATTAAAATACATGTTGTAAGCAATTTTTTCAGAAGAACACCACATACTTCGTGATTTAGTATCATTGTAACCATTGCTGTACCCAGTTTTTTGTTCTAAGATTGTACAGCCTGAGGCTAAGTTATTTTCCAGTTTTCATTTTTGGAGGCTGTTGTCTTTTTTGTAAAAAGCTATTTAAACGATAATATTCTTAATAATAATAATAATACGTTTAGATTAGGTAGTATAGGTTTTTAAATATTATTTTCTGTTAAAGCACATTTTTAGAATTGTTAATAAAACTTTCAGATAATGAATGCCAGCCCGGGATTCCGCCGGGATGAAGGTGGTCGCGGTAAGCGTGGCGACAGCCGTAGACGGAATTCAAACAATTCGTTTATTGATAATACTTGGAAATCATCCAGGGCTAACTACCCAGTAGACACACCAAAACCCAAGCTTGTTATACGAAAGGTAAGTTTATCAATGCTTATTTAAACTATAACTTGTTTTCAAGCAATGATTTTTCTAGCAATCTGTTAGCTGTATCCGTGTCCATCCCACAGTATGTCCTTTACTTTTAACACATTCCATCTCACAATAAGTTAACATTGGTTCAAGCTTTATTTACTCTTGAGCTAGTTCTTGTATTTCGGACTTTCGATCGCAATTAAGTCTGTTATTATGTGTGCAGAATGTTCGTAATATTGTATATATCATTGATAAAGTAGTGTACTGGTTCTGTTACTATAAATTACGTTGTTTTAGAATCTGAACAATCCACAAAATTCAGCATGGAACCATGGTTCAGGTACAAAGAATCGACCCACTGACCAGAATACTGCACAGGCGAGTAGTAATTCCATGATCAGCATCAGCAAAAATTTGTACAGTGTTCTAGAAAATGTACAAACTGATTCTACATCCCTTACAGGTAAGTACTATTAATTTCCACAAGATGATATGACTGACTTACAAAAATAGTGTTATGCTTTTAAGGGGTGATTATCTAGATTGTAAATTGATGGTAGTTTATTTTAATTTTATTTTATTAAAAAACGTTGGCCTACACTAGGTATTACTCCTGTGTCGTGAGTGCGTTTACAAACATATCAACTCACATACACAAACAGCAAGACCCGGAACAGTTGTCTGTAGGCCATACAAATATTTGTTCCGTGCGGGAATCGAACCCGCGACACGCAGCACAGCAGTCGATCGCTCAACCACTGCGCCAACCTGAGTAGTATATGAGCTTGACACCAAACAAGCTTTATGATACATTATTTTCATTTATACATTTCTCGGAACTTAAATGATGGATGTACTTAAATGCGATTATTCCACGTGAACCTTGTGTTTATCTGCCAAATCAAATCTAATATTGGTTGTCACAATTTTTGTTATGACATAAATTGGTATTTTTTTATTTTAGTTGTCTGATTACTTATAACGGAGGCATAATTATGACGGCTTTTTAGAGAATATGTCAAACTGTCATATATTTTATTCTTCAGATAACTAACTTTATTCTTCAGGTACTAATTATTCAAAGGGAGCGTCTATCGAAAGGTCCACATTCAATTCCAGCGGTGACTTCAGTAAGTTTGCAATATGATATCACGTGTTCCTGTGTTTGCAATATGATATTTCTGTCGTTTACGGGTCACTAAATGAATATAGATGTGTGAATCTTTGTGTCTGGTTTAGTAGCCTCCAACCTCAACGGCTGTGAATCATTACTTATACTGCATAAATATTATTTAAATAACAATACACGCAACAATAACACTTTACTTATAATTACAGCAGCAAGTGGAAGTAGCAGCCGCTCCGTTCCCCAGGAGCCACTATCGTACCCTAAGAAGAAGTCGATCAAGTCGTTGATAGACCTCTGCATCATTAATTCTGATGATGTTGAAATGGTAGCTGAAGTCAAACAAATGTACCCAGCCCAGTACCATGCTGCTGTAGTTAATGAAATTCTCAATATTGCTGTAGAAAAGTAAGCACTTTATAATATGCCAAACTTTGTATATTTCGATATTTACAGAAATAGTAACATTGCAATTTTTGTTTTAGGTTAGCAAATGAGATTGCATTTATTTCAAAGGCATTGCTCAATTTAGTGGCATCAAATACCATTTCCCCTGATAATTTCGTTGCAGGCATTAAAGATATAATAGAATATGCACCTGATCTGTTCATTGATATTCCTATGTTGTATGATAATTTAGGAAAAATAATTTCACCACAAATTGAAAAGAAGGTAAATAGACTAACTTGTTATAGGACATTTTAATATAATACCTACTTATTGATATGGTCTATTTAATTTTCGTAATATTGATTTTCAGCATATCACATTTGTACAATTATTTAGGCTTTCTGAAAGTATAATTTCTGCAAATCATGGGCATCTGTTTTTGAAAGCAGTGATTAGAGACCTAAAGGAAAGTATGGGACCTTCCTTTGTAAAAAGTAAATGGGTTGAGTCTGATCTTCAAATAAAACAATGGATGGATGAAAAACTGGTACCTAAGCACTTCATTGTTGATAATTTTTTTATTTCAATTTGTTTATAATATAACAAATCTTGTTAATCTTATCTTACTTAGGTAAACTATTTTCTAATTAAAATTTGGATTTCAGGTGACAATGTGGTTGGAAGATAATAAATTCGAATTTTTGGAAGGCGATTTCAAGGTGACCGAAGAAACAAAGAAAATTTTGACCCCAGCTCAAACTCATAGCAACTTAATTGAACTTATGAATGCTGATGAGAGTTTTGATTGTTTAAAGGGATGGATACAGGTAAGATACATACATTGAGGCATAAAGTAAGTTGAGCTTTGAGATCTTTGTTTCTATTATATATCCATGTTTATATTATATCAGCCTATTGCCGTCCACTTCTGAACGTAGGCCTCCCCAAAAGATCGCTAACCAATCCGGTCTTGGGCAACCCACATCCATCCGCTGCCAGCCACCTTTTTTTAAATCGTCGGTCCATCGTGCCGCAGGGCGTCCCACAGTACGCTTGCCCAAACGCGGTCTCCATCTCCACAGCGGTTAGCGTTGCCATTTCTAAAAATCAAAAAGCCGGACTTAACCGCAAAAAAAGCCGGACTTTTGGGTCCCAAAGCCGGATATCAAGAATATTGAAATATTGAATAAAACACATATTTAAAAGCCGGACTTTTGAATTGAAAAAAAAGGGATTTTAAACAAAAAAAAATAAGAAAACATAAGTTGGTACCTATTTTATAAGAAACGTTTAGTTGCGAGTCAGCAAATCTCGTATCACTCGCTCGTTCGCTACTGATTGAAGTGATTGAATTGAACGATTGTATAAAAAGCCTAACAAAACCCGGACGGGCCGGACGCACCTAAATTTGCCCGGACAAGAGATCAACACTGTTCGGCTTTATCCGGACGGATGACAACGCTAACCGCGGTTGTTTCTAATAGGTACAGTTCGCGTCAAATAACTTTGCCGCTCTGAAGTAGGCAACAAATCACCGCGCAGTAGTTAATCTTAGGAATAAAACAGCAGCGCGCATGCGCGGTTAGCGAAGCAAGGGTTGGGCAACAGCGTTGTGTCCGTCTCAGTCGCCCGTATACGTCCGATGCTTACATGTGTCCCGCTCGCACATTACGGTAGACTGTCCATGCCAAAAGTGTTACGCGTTTTTAGTTTGATGTTTATTGTTATTTGTTATTGTTGCGTTTTCGTTGTTATTGTTACTGTTGACGTTATACTTTAAGTTTTGTGAAAGAAATGCCGAAACGCAGCACAGTTTTACGCCGTCAGACGAGAAAAATAATTCATAATGTGGTGAATTACATACAGAAAAAAAATATTTTCTTCCTTCTTCTTTTTTTAGGTACATCAAAATGAAATAAGGGTACCTATTTTAATTTTAGATAATATATTTAAACTTACGTATACACTTAAAATATTTTTTCGTAAGCGAAAACTTTTTTACGCGGTAGTACCTGCGCGGTCGTTCCCAAAGCCTAACTTCAGAGCGGCAAAGTTATTTGATGCGAACTGTACGTCACTTTAATTGTATTTGACATTATCTCTCATGACAAAATGCTCAAAGAATCTGAGAAAGATTTAAAAAATCACAAATATCTTGACTATGCCAGAATATCATGCTGTAGGTACGATTAGTAATATTATTTTCGTTTACTAACCATTTATAAAAGTAAACAGACCTACCTGCGAATAATTATGAACTTAAAATCATTTCCCATTTATGTATTTGCACAGGATATGATTGGTAACTCTACGAATGAGGATTGGTTTATGCGAGCACTCATTCAAGCGATATGTGAACATGCACTTTTCGGGCCAAAAGTACGCGATGTACTACTCTTCAACCAAGACCGCATGAATAAGTATGCAAGTCTTATACATGATTTCGGCGAGACAAAACAGTCTAGTGAGGTGAGCTGTTTGTTTGGAATACAACAGCTTATACATAGACTCGAACATCCACCAGGTTAATACCTATAAGTATTCATTATTTTAATAAATAAATACCTAATAATTATTAAGAGTTAGAGTGAGTCGTGTTTTCGACACTGTCTGTAGTTTCACGCTGGTGATTTTCTGCATGTGTGTAAGATCAGTAGGTAGGAATAAAGTTCAAAATACAAAAGAAAAACTAACTTGAAGGTTTAAGGTTGGGCTGAACTCATAAAAATAAATTCGATGTAGTTATTGAACTGATTACGATTCAGACATTCCATGGCTGTAATGGCGGAACACCCATAACCAAAATAACTTGTGCGCTAACTAACGCAAATGTTTCTTGTTACAGGTTTAACTTTAGAGATATTCCAATATCTGCATGAACATTATTTAATTTCATTAGATGGGTTTATTGCGTGGGAGGAATCCGAAAAAGAACCAGAGGGAAAAGGTATAAGTATTCTGAATTCTTTATTTTTCCAATGAAATAAAAGTGATAGGCTCGCTCCATTTATTGCATTTACGAGCGCCCAACCCGTCATATAATTCCCATACAAACGCTCGTACGTGATTACGGCGTTATAACAATATTTCCTCCAAATATTTTTAACACATGGGAATCTTGTGGTTAATATCTAGGCTATGTAACGAAAAAACAACCTTTGAGAAACAAATTCACACGTCCGAAAATCAGCTTTAGTGCATTATATATAGGTACATTGAAAATTAAAAAACAACAGCTTCATAGAATCCTTGCACATGTAATGCAGATTCTAAATTACAAACATATTTACCAAAAACTTGTAAAGCGTTTTAAAAACACGTATTTCCTGGGACAAGTTTTGTGAAATCTCCGCGCGCCAATTTTCATGCGATGTTATCGCGTTCTCACACACTCGTTTGTTTTTGAGCATTGCGTTGGTTGAAACAAAACATTTTTCAATCACGCTCGCGTTGAAGTTCGGCCGATGGGGAAGGGCGCTCTTAACCATGACATTTAAGTCGTCATACAAAGGTGGGCCACTCAATGTATCCGAAATAAAATACCTCGCGATTCGCGATTCAAAAATTGTTATCATTCAATAGAAAATTAAAGTAAAAGTAGGAAGGGTAATAGGGTATTACACCCATTTTTGAAAAGTGTCTCAATGACATTCTGTAGTGCTAATATATGCCTAAAAACTCATTTTTTTTAATTTAATAAATAAATAATAATAATATGTGGGGACATTTTCACACACGGCCATATGACCCCAAACTAGGGAGACCCTGTACTATAGGTGTCAGACAGCTGATATACATACACAAATACATTTTTTTTGTAAATACGTATATCTATAGATAAACAACACCCAGACACAAGCCAAACACAAGTGCTCATCAAACAAATGTTTACCCTGGGCGGGAATCGAACCCGCAACACGCTGCGCAGCAATCGATCGCTCAGCCACTGCGCCAACCGTGTCGTCAATCGATAAGTGCCATAAAAATGCATCTATATTTTAAATTTTCAAATTTTGCGCGTAGTTTGACGAAAACACCTCTTACTGGACGCCATATTGCTCAGCGTAAATGACGTCAGTTCGTTTTGTATCAAATGCTCATATTAAATATGACAATATTGTATATAATTGAAAAATAATTAAAAGCATATTAAAAATATAACCACCTATAAAAACAAAACACAACAAAAAAAAAAACAAAACAAAATATGACACCTATTAAATATTTTAATAGGTGTAATAATTAAAAAATTACGTTACTTACGAAAATAATAAAAGTACAAAGCCTATATTACGCCAGTCGGTTGACCGACAATTGACAATTTTTTGTTTACACAGCCGTACGGCGTAATAACATGGCCGCTACTATTTCATGGTGTTTTATAACAGATTAAAAATACTGAAAACTTTAAATTGAATTTAAAAATTGGTTATGTTATTTTATGAACTAAAACTTACATTTTCCGACTGCTTTATGCCTAAACTGTCTCAATAACATATTTATAGATTTTTTCTCGTATATTCTAAAATACCCTATTGGAATTAAGTGGCTTTTAAATACTTACCAACTACTACAGAGAACATTAAGATTGGAATATGTTAATAGGTAGGTTAATAATATGTTAATAATATATTAACACACAGCTACACATCAACCTATGCATTTCCAGTATAAGCTGATCTCTAATTTTATGGAAATTCTATACAATGTGAGTTCAGCGTAAATTGGAAATGTATAGCTTGATGTGTAGCCGTGTGTACATTATTTTGTTATCGTAAAATAACGCTTGTGAGCTTGTTACATGGAGCTTCTTCCCCTACGTTGAAAACTAAATCCATAGGTACTTTATTTAATATTATAAATGCGAAAGTAACTCGGTCTGTTACGAACCGATCTTTGTGAATTGGACTTGTTGATAACATACCGGCAACTTTGGCTTCTCTCTGGACTTTTGTGCTGGCATCCTTTTTATCTACCATGCCTACGCGCTACACTTTACAAGAATATGCGAACATGCACCTCATTTATGGGGAATGCAGATGCAACGCAAGTGCCGCCGCTAGACTTTATCGTGAGCCAAAGTTCAGTACTAAATCAACACAAGCGAATACGAACGTGCGCAGTAGACGAATGAGCGAAACGTACACTCGACCAACGTAATTGATTTACAGGCCACACATACGGGATATTGTCACTGTGTGTGTAAATGAACTAGTCGGTTGGTCGGTTATGAAGTTAAACTGTTTGTGTGCGTACCCACGTATACCAATTTTAATTGAATGAAGTCCAATATTTCAACCTTTTAAATAAGGACCAGGTAGCCGGTCGGTGAAAGCACTTGGCATAGATAAGCCTCGTGTCGTAAGATCAAACCCCGGCAGGTGTTATGGTTTTGGGTTTTTATTTTTCCTTTGTCCTATAAAACATTAATATTTTGTGTCAAATAAAATTACTTAAACAAAAAAATAAAAAGGTAATTAAATAAAACCAATAAAATAAATCAAAATATTTTATTAAATAACCTAGGCGTTGGAATCATCGATCACTAATAAAAGATGGAATGCGGAATCCTATTATTCCTTATCGCTATTGGGTCACTTATTAGTGAATGAGCCAGCTCGTTTCGACTATTATGTTTCTTACATGAGTTGGCTTAGGGTTCAATTTGGCATGGGTTTTAATATTAGCAAATAAAAAACTACGTGTAACCAATACAATTATTTATATAACGCAAACTATTGTAAAAATATTATTATATCGCTATTGATACCTAACTTTTTTATGATTAGAACACTATTGGCAACTTCATTAAGAGTTTATAAGACAAGACAAAGTTTTCTTTTTATTGAATATGAATGGACGTAATTGTTTTTTCAATGTATACAAATTTAAACAAAGTGGAATTGAAAGTGAAGTGAATCAACATGTTAGATAGTAAGAAATTAATTTAACTTCTAACTGAATAACAATAACATCACTTACACTTCAAAATATATACTGCAAATAACTGTCAACTACGGACTATACATAATAACTTAGGTGTTTATATGAGAATCACGGCAACATGAAGTAGCTTTTAAACCTAAGTATATTAATAGTAATTCGGCTTCGTTTACAGTATTTTAACGCCATCCATAAACGACTTTAAACATTTCTCATCACTAAAATAAACACATTGTTCTCCCAATTAAAATGAATATAATAATATGACCTAGCGAATAGAATTTGTTTTTGCCGGTGAGCGTTGGTTGGATAGAAAAATCTTCCGTGGTGGCTTACTGCAACTTAAACCAGCTTCATGCCGGTCAGCAGGTGACATCGCACTGTTTATAAGCACACACATGTCATTATGTGTTGATGCAGTTATGCGGGTGGATAAAAACGGATTAGTCCCGTAAACAGCCTTGCCACGATGTCGTGGTAACGAGCCGAAGAATTCGCCTACGGTTTTGGCCCACGTCGATGATGGTCTATTTCTTCAGAATACGCACTTCGATGGACACATAACTGCACGGTTCTCCTTAATGAATAAAAACAAAATAATATTTAAAATAATGCAGATAAACAATGGTGAATTGGTGGATAATTAATCATAGATAAATTAACTGACTGTCTTATATTGCCTCGTTGTAATAAAACTTAATACCGTTATTTATTTATTAGATAAATAATAAACGTGTTTCATGACTATTTTAATTACATAATTTAAAAGTTTTTCTTTATTTCGACTAAATGTTTTATGTTAGACAAAAACAGACTGGCATAAGTAAATTTTATCAGAATCAAATTCTGATATATTTAAATATTATTTTACATTAATTTAGTCATAGGTCAAAGGTGAGATAAGTTAAGAATTTGAGTTGGAATATTACTAACGTAATGAAAACATTGTCACGAGTAGCTTTGTTACTCACCGATATTAATAATCACCTTGCAATTTCACTAATGAAAACGTTTTGCTCATGCAAAACAATGAATTGCGTCTTGCAGGCGTAGCATGACAATTCTATCTCTACTCTACGTAGAATAGACATAGTTCTTTCTATCCTACTTCACATCTCTATCTAACCGAGCATGAGCCGACTGGTAGACTCGCGTTTCTACGTAGAGAAAGACATATCTTTTCTTTCCATAGCAACGCCGGAGTGCTGTGTTGTAGATAGACGTTAAAAATTTTACGATAAAATTGCGTTTCGTTGTCGACAAAAATGTGTCAATCGTTACGTTTTATCACATTTTGAACGTTTATTTATTTACTTAGAGACAACAAACAGTGTAATAATAAGTAGACATAGGTTAGAACTTAATAATAAAGGTAACAAATAAATATTATGTACACTACTCTTATCCACATTGTAATGTTATTCAAAGCAACAACGAAACGTTATTTTTATTGTGACGGCTGTCGGATCGATAATAACAAAATATTTTAGAAAACAAAATTAAAAATTTAATTGTCCAAATGTTTAGATTTTGGAAAATAAATAGACTTGGGACTACGGCAAAAAAAAGTAAGTACGAGTAAATCTAAGTGAAAGAAATTACTAAATAATTAGCATTGTGCATTGGTGTACCTATTGTGTGTGATTAATTTAAGAGAATGTAGTCCTCGATTAGTTGAAAATCGCATTTGAGGATTGAAAGAAGATAGTCACATCGTCTGATAAAAATTCTTGGTTTACAAAGGAAAATTCTTCACTTTTATCTTCAATCAAAGAAAAAGCATGCACCTATCATATATCATAGCAAGTGATATATGATAGGTGCATGCTTCTTCTTTTCTTTATTACTTATTGTCGGTGTCCTTACCTCATTCACATACTAAAACTGATTCATTATTTATTTGCAGCGTGCGAAGTACCAACCCACAGATTGAGATGTTGTTGGTGGACTACAATTTCCAAAGGAACTATTAGTTAATCTGTGACAATAAGTTTATTTAAAACAAACTAACTGAAAGGAAAATGAGACAAAGCCATTTACAAAGGTACAATTTTTATTTAAGTACTTAAAATCAATTTCTTATTATACGAGTAATGTCAGTTCTTCCATGAGTTACAACTTGTAGAACCTCTACCTATGTGCCTCCATAAAGGGCTACCTCTGTGCTTCCGTGCTTCAGGGTGTACCATGATAAGCATTCAAGTCATGAGCCGGTTCCAAAGTTTAGCGTGAACCTCCTGAAAATAAATAATAAATAATTAATTTTGTGTTTTGTTATTACAGATAACATAGTTCCTGAATGGTGAATCAATATATGAGGCCCAAAAATGAATTACCTTGTTGTACATACTATAATTATATTAATAAATAAAACTATACACAACTGTTTATTATTTCAAATTATTAATAAGTCCGGTTTCAGACTGAAATAAATTAAATACAATATAGTACATATAAAGTTTCTTATATGAATATTTTCTACTTTTTTTACTTGTTTGCCAAGTATTCTGGCCTTGCATGCTTCCTTTGCCGTTTATTGGATTCTTGTTCTAGATATAAGAGAGCGCCTTGACTTCCATAGTACAAGTTTTACTTCGTTTGGAAGTCCAGTTTGAAAATAAGTACAACCCTATTATGTGCAATATACTTTTTTTTTATTTGGTACATACCTACAGTAAGAAATCTATCCAACTAAACGGCTACCTACTCACTTTCAGCAATCAAAGACCCAGCAAATGATTAGACATTGTTGGATCCACCGTACCTAGGTAATATTTCTGACCTATTTGTATTAGAAGCAGTTGGAAGGCGTGGGTTCCTAATCTTCAAATAGGTTGAACTTACTTTAACAAGAATAGGCAGTTCCTGAGATTTTCTAGGAGACAGATTCTTGCTCAGCTCCCGGCACAGATTCTGCATTTCTCTTTACTAACTTCATAATTTTCCAAAGCCTCGTTTTCGGGAAGAACGTGAGCCCCGGTTTAATGCATTCTTCTTTGCTAAAAAAAACTAAAAGGATGGTGGCGGTAGTCCTCCAACAAGTTTATAAAAACAACTTCAACTCTGCTTTTGTGGAAGAGTTACCACAATTTTGCCAATGTCACGTAAGTACTTATCATGATTGACCATTAAATGAAGGAGATTATTCAATAACAACAAATTTAGATGGTAAAAAATATTGAATTGAGTTTTTAAAATCAATATAGATCCTTGTCTACATAGAAATATACTTGTCTAGGTCAATTGTGATGTAGACTATTTGACACTTGTTAGAAGAAAAGTTTCTACACCCAAATGTCAAAAGTAGAGAAAAAAATGGTCGTCATGCTCGGCATTGTAGACTCTTGTCTACTGTAGATTATAAACATTTCTTCTCTTCATCGCCATGCTCGCAACGTAATAAATCTTTCTACGACCGTCATTTTGTCTATTCTTCCTGTCAGTATGTCTATTCTTCCGTAGACATAGCGGTGGTCATGCTACGCGTGCTGTTGCATGGTTGGAAGAAGTTGAAGCACAATTGGATCAGAAACAAAGAACGCACAGAAATATGTGTGTTCATCTGTATACTTAGGATTGCAATTTATATTCGTAGACTGACAACACAGAATACTTAATAGCTGACAACTAAGAATGCTCATTTTTTATAAACTAAGGTGGAAGTATAAAAAAATAAACAAAAATTGTGGGTAGTTATATCCTAAACGGTCAAAATAAATTGGCTGAGAGTTCCGTGCGCACTTCTCAAACGTTATTTTACTCATCTGTGAACGGAATTGAATTGTTAGCAATTCAACTAGGTAATGAAAATTTTACGAAAATTATGTTTACAAAACAAAAAGAATGTATTGCAACCGAGATTTGATCTTAAGATTTCTTAATAACTAACCAGATACGTTAGCCATTGCGCCAAACCTGTTACAATGATTGGGTGCGAAATATTATAACTTATTCAATTGCACAGATTATTGATGACGATTCATACATTGATATTATAGTTACTGCTTAGTGACGCGACATACGCACACTAATAAAAAGCAGAACTCGTTCGTTTTATTTAACGTTTGTGTATGTAACTCTTCATACCGCGTGTGCGTGCAATGTGTAAACTAATTACGTTGTTCCACTGTACTAACTGGTTGGTGTCGGACTGGTAGCGTAGCCATTTGCTTGGTATGGCATCTATCTGTTTCATTCGCACTCGTTTAAATGACGCATCTCCGTCTCAATGCGTGACGTCACTATCTGTCTCGCTCACTCATGGCAAACATACCCACTATCCATCTCTCTCATCATTTTGCCTTAAAATTAAGAACCTACCTAGAGCTTGTGCGAATCAAAAACATTTTAACTGAGATAGCAAAAATCGGGTTACTTGAGGTTTTAATTTTTTTACTCTTTTTTATTGTATGGAACTAACAAGTATTGTATCATTTTAGAATTCTGATTAAATGCGCCAACTTTTAATGCCACTTGCCAAGGCACTCTAGTAAATTTTTTTTAAAGGAGGGCCTGTCAAAGTCGACGAATCTTGAAAATTTTAAATTCGTAGTTTAACAAATAGTCTCAATTCTCGGAAACTTGAGGCAATTGTGTCATTATTTTTTATTGGGATTCTAGAAGTGTTATTTACGATTACGTTTCCAAAGTTCAAATGAACAAAAATAAAAAAGAATAACCACAATAACCGAAAAAATGGTACAGTTTGATCAAATTTCTAGGTTTTTCTTAAAATGCCCATAATTTTCAAACTGCATGGGATAGATATTTTTTCAGATTTTTCTCGTGATGGTTATGATCAATCCTGTCACCCCGTTTCGGCTTGACGTTGAGTTCTGGGACACCCTGTATATTGCACGATTTAAAAACGATATGTTCATGTCGTTCTTAAAAAAAGGGATATTATAAATTGCATATCAAATAAATAATCGCCTATCAATACATACTCATCATTTATATTCTTTTTTACATCAAATAACTTACTTCACTACAAATAAACTAAATGTTTAACAAAACTCAAACTGCAGATAATTCGAAATTATACATCAATATGACATTACTTTTTTCCTCATAATGCAATACAGTTAAATTTATTTTTGTACAAAAATACTACATTTACATAGCATACATACTGACTGCACAGCAAATTTTCCAAATTTTAACAGAATAATCCAATTAATTTTCCAAATGTTAATAATTATAACAAAAAAATCCTGTCACATTGCATTATTTCTAAAAGCAGAACAAATTAACTGAAAAATTAGAAACGAATCGCTGCGAAACCGACTTCACGTAGTCTTGTCTGCCCTACCCCTAGAGTGTAATTTAAGAACGCGTAGGCGCGGAGGGGTGGGGCGGCCCGCGAGCTGAGGAGCAGGCGGTTTGAAGGCTCGCCGCCGCGGCTGAGGCTGGCCAGCGGAGCCGGCCAGCCAGCCGAAGCTGCGGTGATGAGCGTTAAAACCATCTGCGACGATAAGCTCGCTTGGGGCCGCCCAGACCCCGCAGCGCCGGAGCCGTGACAGAAACAATGCTTGTGCATGTTTCTGTCACGTTGGTTTCGTCGTCTTGCTTTGCAAGACCCGCTTTAATAATTCAATAAATTACAATTTTGTATCTAATTTTATGTATTTTTTTGCTGATCTCATTATGTGGTAATTAATAAATAATAAGACGACTGTGACTAATAAAATGCTGTTTTATTTAGAAAAACTGCTGTAAATAATATAAAAATAGAAGCTATATTCAAAAGAAAAAGAGTTAACATGTATAATGTGCATTAAGATTATTAGCTGTGCATTGATGAAAAAGCTTTTGCTTTAGGAAAAATCGCTGTACCTACGCTGCGAAAATAAATTGTAGTGTGTTTAGTGATATTTTGAGTTGAATATTTTGCTGTGCAATCAGTAATTTTGATGGGAATTCGGAATCTTATTGCATAGAAAAAGGATATTTTTTGATTTGCGTTTAAATACTACCCTTAAAAAAATACTTTTATATATTCATACGTACACAACAAATGTTGAAATTCCTAACCTAAAAATGTTTAAAAAGAAGAAAAACCATTAAGGAAGCTTAGCTATATATTTATAAAACCTCTCAAAATTCTACTAAGGTAATGTGTGGCGTCACCTTGCCCGACTACTGTATTCATTGAGATTTTATTTATTTATTTCAGGAACAATTCATATTGTGTTTGAAATCATAATATATCATAATAAATCACAATCATAAAATTAACATATTCAACAATAAATAACTTATAGAAAATAATGCAACAATAAAATAAAATTCAATTCAATTTACGAAGTTAATACAATTAAAAATTCAATAATATTACACCAAAATATAAAAAATAAAACATCAATAATATACCTATATTACCCAGTCTCACATTAATTGATACATAAGAAAATAAATAAAAAAAATTAAATTGTGGATATGTCATCGTCTATTGAATACAGACATTTCTCCAGTAGAAATGCTTTGAGTCTTGACTAATGACTTAAATGAGCTTTTATAAATTATAGTTTTTAAGTCCAATGGCAACCTGTTAAAAATCCGCACTGCTTGATATTGAGGACTATGCTGCACAATATTAAGTTGGGGTATTATTTTGTTCTTAAAATCCTTCCTGCGCGTACTTTCCCTCAACTGTCTCTCCTCATCTGTTTCATATTTATGCAGATATTTTTTAAAATTCACCAACAATACTAAAATATAGAGGCTGGGCACGGTAATAATTTTTAAATTTATAAAGTGTGGTCGACAGCTCTCTATTTGCGGTAACCTGACCATGGTACGTATGGCTCTCTTTTGGAGCACAAAGGCTCTCTGGCAGTTATATTTAAAACTATTCCCCCAAAACTGAACACCATATTCTATTAGAGCATAATATACCATTTTAAGGGTTACGCCGCTTTTGCGCTGATAGCCTCAATTATGATACCCTAAAGGTATCGCGTTGTTCTGGGTGTCGCACCTACTGGTAGATATTTTTTATTGGTTTGTGGATTCCTATATCGAAAACGGAATGCAATCTTTTTCTCTTGTTTTTCGTTAAAGAATTTTGGCTTTGTGTTTTTGCTTGGGACAGCGCTGCCTTTATGGTGCCGTCTAATTGTTAAGTTTAATGTAACATGAGTTCTTTTTTATTATTTAAATTTCTTTTAGTAGTAAGTATAGCATGAGAATAAACTGTATGTGTCACGCACAAACTCCAGAAGTTTATGTGACACTATAATTATAACAAACTGTAATATAACCACTGTTTGATAAATAAAAAAAAAAAAAAAAAAAAGATGTTTTAAGTCTATTACATCCCTAAAACTGCGTAAGGCATAACACGCTGAGGAAATATATGAATCAATAGCTTGCAATTCTCTTTTCCAATTTAAATATTTGTCAATGTGTATCCCTAGAAACTTTACCTCATTAACCATGTCAATTTTAACTTCATTAAGTGCGATCATCATCTTGTCTTTATTACGAGCTGTTGTACTAAATAACATTATATTCGTTTTTTTAGTGTTAATTAAAAGCTTGTTACATTCAAACCATGATTTAAAAACTGCCAACACTGCATTAAGCTTAGCGGAAAGCTCCTGTATGTCGTTAGCTTCAATGATTGCGTTGGTGTCATCTGCAAAAACTGTCAGCTGTGTGTCGGGAAATATTGAATTTATGTAATTAATTAAATCATTTGTAAATAATATAAACCAAATAGGCCCTAAGATCGATCCTTGGGGTACGCCCGCTACTATATCTTGCTAAGATTTATTGCACTTGCTGTTCTTGTTGCTGCACCATTAGTTTGCATATTACTAATATCTACATAGCTGCACCATTAGTTTGCATATTACTAATATCTACATACATTTTCCAGTTTCTTAAAAATGAAGAGAAAAGTTGTAAGAGTTTTGCCTCTCACACCATAATGCTCCAATTTTGCAATGAGTAATTTGTGGTCAATTGTATCAAAATCAAAGGCTGAGCTTAAATCAAGGAAAATACCAGCTACCCTCTTTTTCCTATTCAATTTACTAATAATATCTTCCACCAATGTATATATAGCGTCCCCTGTTCCGACATTTTTTTGGTAGGTATCCAAATTTTCATATGTGCAAAACCTTGTTTAAATTTAGATGAACTACAAGTCTACTCTTAATATTTTTTTCAAAAATTTTGTATAGAATAGGGAGTAAGGAGATAGGTCTATAGTTTTTTGGATCTGTTTTTGAGCCCTTTTTGTGGAGTGGGATAACTTGTGCTATTTTTAAATATTCCGGAAAAATACCTTCTGAAATGCATTTATTGTAAAAACTAGTCAAAGGTTCAGCCAATATGTCTAAATTTTCTTTAATAACTGCTATAGGAATGTCGTCATAACCACACGATTTCTTATTTTCCATACGATTAACTAGTTTCACTATCTCACATGGAGTAACAGGCGCAATAACCATGTCATTTTGAACTCTTAAGTGCTTTGTTCAAGAAGTTTTAGGGGATCTAGATTCTTAACATTACTCAAAATACATTTGCAGCTAAATTGATTTACTAATACGTTTGCAACATTTAATGGATTATCTATAATTTTATCATCAAATTTAAGCAAGAGAATCTCAGAATGCGGTGCTTTTATATTATTCGAGCTTTTATTTATAACTTTCCTGTTGGAATAATGAGAGCAGCAGTGGGATAATAGAGTACTTATATTCGTGGTTAATATTTCACATGCATGTTACAGGTTACCAAGTATAGAACATAAACAAACCGTAACTATGCTAAGTTCAAATCAGTGACAAACATGTGTTAAATATGATTATTCTCACAGGCCAGTACATACATAAATATGCGACCTCCAATACGCCCCCTTAATCTATTACACATGCGTATGATTACTTCTGTACTTGTCAGTACTAGGTACATAAAACGAAATAAATCACAAACACTTCTGTGTTCAACTGTACTACGCTGTATCCAAAAATATAGTACAAAAACAGAAGAAATCTAACAAAATAAAGTATGCATAACCAAACTACATTAACAAAATTATCTATTACACAAAGCACTTTTAAGAAACCTAAAACATCAAAACATTTAACTACTCATCGCCCCCTTAATAGAATAATTTGACAGGGATAAATCCTTTAAAAATTGTCTAAGCTTCGGGCTGTGAACACTTTTAGTTAAGATGTCCGCTATCATCTTATCAGTTGACATGTACCTTATTTCAACTTTGTTTGTCAGTACACACTCACGAATAAAATGATACTTGATGTCTACATGCTTTGTCCTATTATGCATCATTTTGTTAGTTGCAATTTTATTCATTATAAATTATTACTGCTTTACTATCCACAGCTGTCAAACTGTTTAGTAAACTACGTAAATAAAGAGCTTTCTTCGAAGCTTGACTCAATCCTACGTACTCAGCCTCTGTGGTGGACAAGGATACTGTCGCTTGCTTCCGACTCTCCCATGACACTGTATTTTTACCTATCTTGAAAATTAATCCTGTGAAAGACTTTCTATCAAGTGCCCCTCCCCAATCTGCATCAACGTAGCCTCGTAACTATGCTGACCATAAAGCATACCTTGGTTTCTTGATCTTTGACTACTGCTCCTTTTGGTTGGAGCATGTAAATGTACTCTTTAATTTTGCCGTACAAAAAAGCAGTCGTGACATCCCACTGATCAATAAACCAATCGTATTCAACAGCTAGCGAGAACAACAATCTTAGAGTAGAGCTACTAACTACAGGAGAATAAGTCTCAGTATAATCTACACCGCATACCTGTGTAAAGTCTTTTGCTACAAGTCTAGCCTTGTACTTCGTTATCTTGCCATCGCTATCTTTCTTGATTTTGAACAACCATTTGCATTGGATAGGCTTCTTATCAGCTGGAAGATCCACTAACGTCCAAGTCTGGTTCTCCTTTAGTGACATAAGTTCATTATCTATTGCTTTTTGCCATAAATCACCATCTGGTCTCGCCAACGCTTCATTAATAGTCAATGGATCACCATCAAGATTGCTCTCCTTAGCATACATAACATTGCATCCGTACCGATCGACTTGTCTGCGTTCTTACAGGATACCTTCTTTCTGATTCAGGTATTCTCACTTCTTCAGTCAATACGTCATCAGGTACTCGCTCTGGTACTACAGGTTCAGGTTCTATCTCCTCAGATACTTCTACGTTCTCGTCTACAGTATCACGATACATACCATCGTGATTTTCCAAGTATTCAGATCTGCTTGTAGATCCGTTTGGTAAACTGGAAGGAACAGAATCTGTATTCAGGTTTATGATTACTTCCGATTTATCTACGTTTTCCTTTTGAAGAAAGACGTTTTCCAAAAATTTTACATCTCTCGCAGTCGTCACTTCACCTGTCTTAGGATTCATCAGACGACAGACAACCCTTCTGATTATCTGGATATCCAATAAAAATCATCGGTTCCGTCTTCATGTCCAGTTTGCGTCTCTTTTGCTTTGGTATCAATCTATATGCCAAACAACCAAAGATTTTCAGATGACTAACATCCACATCTTTTCCAGTCTAAAGCTTCTCTGGTACCGCATTATTCAATGCTTTTGTGGGGCTTCTGTTCTTTAAGTAAACAACAGTATTTACAGCCTCGGCCCAATACTTCTTGCTCAGGTTCGATTCCGACAGTAATGTTCTTGCCTATTCTATTATAGTACGATTCGATCTTTCTGCGACAGAATTTTGTTCCGGCGTGTACGGTACAGTCGTCTGATGTTTTATGCCTGCAGACTTCAAAAATGATTTAAATTTACCGTTACAGTACTCCGTGCCGTTGTCAGATCTCAGACATTTAATAGATTTACTTGTCTCATTCTCAACTTCCACCTTGTATTCACGAAACTTATCGAAAGTTTCACTTTTGTTCTTCAAAAAATAAACATGTGTCTGTTCTTTTATTTATCGACGATTATACTCGAAAGTATAATCGTCGATAAATAAAAGAACATACCTCGAACCACCAAACGATGGCTCCTCGATTGGTCCACAAACGTCGCTAAAAACGAACTGTAAAACCTCGTTCGCTCTCGTACCATGCTTTTTAAAAGGACTTTTGCATGTCTTTCCTTCGATACACGGAATACACGGCTCACATAAATCGGTACTCTTAAATTCCATACCGCTTACTAAAACTTTCATTGTATTCATATAATTACGCGATAAATGAGCTAATCTTTTATGCCAAATATTCGAAATATTTTCATTTAGTTTTGACAGTGTCACATTCACGACGTTATTTTGATTTTCTGTCAACTCATAAATTCCGCCGACCTCTTGACATCTTGCAAAAATACGTTTTTTATTTTGAATCATGCAACCTCCATTGTCAAAATTCATGCCATAGTAAAATTCTTCTTGGTCAAATCGCTCACCGAAATTAAGTTCATGGATGAACCAGGAACATGTAAAACGTTTTCTAAAATTAATTTTTCGTTTTCGCTGACTCGTGGCTCAGCATTTCCTCGTCCTTTCACCAATAACTTCTCTCCGTTTGCTACTGCGATCTTCATGTTGCCCTTTACATGTGTGTAAGACAACAATTTGTTTTTATCATGGGTCATATGATTTGAGCACCCACTGTCTAAATACCACTTATCTTTATTTATCGCCCCCTTCGTATTCAGGCAGATATTTGCGGTTTTAATCCGCTCCTTGCATTCGGACGCCTTGTGTCCTTGCTGGTGGCAATTAAAACACTTGTAGACGAACTTCTGCTTACGATCATTAGATTTAGTGTTAGATCTTACATCGTTCTGTACTTTACGTGTAACTAAGGCTTTTTCGTACTCTGTGTTCAACTTACTCTGTCTACTTCCTTCTTGTAACAATTTCATTTTAATTTGCTCTAACGTGATTTCTGGTCCACTATTATCTACAGCCATAATGAGAGGGCTGTACTCAGCAGTCAATCCACCCAGCAAAATCGATATGATCCAATCATCAGGGATTTGAGCATCAATATCGGACAATTGTTGTGTCAGGAACGTAATTTTGGATATGTAGCTATCCATAGAATCGAAATTCTCTAACTTACAGTTGAAAAGCTCTCGCTGAATATGTACGCGTCTTCCCCAACCTTTGTCTTCATACGCTTTCCGTAAGTTATTCTTTCGCAGTCTTCGCATTGTAGACATGGGTAAAACACTCTGGTTCTAACAACAAGCATATTGTCGTTCGTGCCTGCCTGTCTACGTCTGCATTTACTATATCTGTAGAAATTACTCCCCACCAATTTTTATTTTCCAAGTAATTTCGCACCAGGAATTTCCAGTTTGGGTAGTCTGACGAACTTTTCAGCTTCTTAATACCACTTATGCCAACTTCAGCTGACATAATTGAGATTTTGTAAGTTTCACAAGCACACAATTAATATTCAAACCACTCAACTTATAAATTATGCTCTAGTATTTGTGCTTCCGGGATCTGCGCCCATAACCTATTGGAATAATGAGAGCAGCAGTGGGATAATTGAGTATATTCGTGGTTAATATTTCACATGCATGTTACAGGTTACCAAGTATAGAACATAAACAAACCGTAACTATGCTAAGTTCAAATCAGTGACAAACATGTGTTAAATATGATTATTCTCACAGGTCAGTGCATACATAAATATGCGACCTCCAATATTTCCAAACCTGTTGCGCTTGAATATGAATTGCTTGCTGGCGGGATGAATCAGGGAAGGGCCGGTAACCGTTCAGGCGAAATGAAAGCTTCTTCGGAGGGTTACTTCTTCTTTATTATAATACTGCTGGATTCGGAATATCGAACCACCGAAATTGTCCTCCTTATATAGGCTGTTCTGACCAATCACAGCCCTGCAAATTTGCGCTCGACACTAATATTTTGCACACGGCACCATTGTCGCCGTTTGTATGGGGAAACTATTTTAGCCAATTTCTGGTGGTAAAATATACCTTATAATGTTACAAACATTTTCAGCGCATGGGTATTAACTTACTCTAGCTAATTACAAAAAACCCTATCACAATATCTAGATTTTAACCCTTAAAAATAGCAAAAAAAAACCCTTGGAACTACCCGAACGTTTCGAGCATTATTATGAAGTGATCTTGTCCGAGCGGTCAATTATTTATTTCTAATAAATAAAATAAATGATATTTGATTATGAATACTCGGATTTGTAATGACATAAAAGTAATATTATAATATTTATTATGTAAAGAGGTTTATTTATTCATCAATAATGGTAAATTAAGGTACCTAATTACAAAATATGGAATTCACGATCGCCCCGTACCATTACGCGGCAACGCAATGGGGCGACGCGACAAAGTTAGTGCGTAGGGTACTACTTTTCAATTCCAAGAATGAATAGAACGTGAAAGAAAGGGACATAAGTACATAACAAAGACAATAAAGAGAGAGAGCAATATTAATAGCTGGTAATGTTGGTATGTTATTATTACGGAAGTTTTTATTGTATTATTATAAAACGACGAAAACTTGGAAAATAAATGAATCATCGAGATTAAAACTAATAAATAAAACTTAAAACAAAATAAATCGCAAAATTGTGTGTTTGTGTCAGCAGTACCTACAGCGCTACAGTTCTTACGATTTTGAG
Organism: Charanyca ferruginea; assembly: GCA_947361185.1. Lineage (NCBI taxonomy): Eukaryota > Metazoa > Arthropoda > Insecta > Lepidoptera > Noctuidae > Charanyca > Charanyca ferruginea. Next base: position 12,082,516 of record OX376069.1, read on the forward strand.
CGCCCAGGCTAAAGAGTCGGCGGTTAGCCCCTGTAAGTGCGGGGTGAGGGTGCGGTATCTGATATAGCGCGGGGAAGGGAGTGTCCCTTCTGTACGTAGTACTATTAAGTATTCTGTGGTTACGGTAAGGTTTCTCAGTACTTAAACTTATGTGCTAACATAAGGCGCCGCTAACATGTGGCGCCGCCAAGTGTGTGGAAATAAAATCACAGGAAATTCTCACTTTATTTGTAGGTAGGTACATATAAAAACTTAGTAAATCCTAGATTTTCCTAACTACCATTCTATTTGATTTTATTAAACTCTTAAAGTTCTAGATAAATAAATTACAAAACGAAACTAGCACTTTATTCGATACTTGCCTTAACTACTAACAAGTTTATTCACTTAATTTCTTACAGATCAGCCTCTGAAAACTTATTTTAATACATATTCACTTTAAAGTTATAAAAATGCAACTACACCTTATTTACTTTATTGTTTCAGCACATATAATAATAATAATAATAAATAAAATGAATGTTGAATGTTGAATAAATTTAATATGTTGTAATCCTTGTTGCTAAATGGTGAGAAATAAACTATTTTTATTTTTATTTTATTTTTATTATTTTTATTATTATAACAGAATTACATCTAATTGCTAGCGCCCTACTTTAATATTCAAACAAAACGTATTTCACTTAGTTATTGCACGATTATTAATTTACACTACTTACATGCATTACGAAACATATTCACTTAGTAATCTCATGGTTAAAGCTAACACTATTTTACCTTATAAAACATAGCCACTTAGTACTTTCACTGTTCATAGTTCGTCGCTAACAAAACCTCTTTACCCAAATTACAAGAATTGTTAATAGTTTTCGTTATTGTTATTTTTTTGGCCTTAGATAGTACCCTTCTGTATTCTAATATATATAAATCTCCTGTCACGATGTTTGTCCGCGATGGACTCCTAAACTACTGAACCGATTTTAATGAAATTTGTACACCGTGTGCAGTTTGATCCAACTCGAAAGATAGGGTGGGTGTAGGGTAGGTGTAGGGTAGGTGTAGGGTAGGTGTAGGGTAAGGGTAGGGTAGGTGTAGGGTAGGTGTAGGGTAGGTGTAGGGTAGGTGTATGGTAGGTGTAGGGTAGGTGTAGTGTAGGTGTAGGGTAGGTATAGGTAAATAGGCAGGTAAGTAGGTAGATAGGGACAGGACAACGTCTGTCGGGTCAGCTAGTATTCTTATATATTTTTTTTTTATAATTCCGAACACTGTCTTCCAGCTCAGTACCATCAGCACACAGAAAACGTTTCATTTGGCTTGATGTTTTAATGCCTTTTGTCATCCACCTTAATTTGAAACCATTTTTGAGTTTAATTTTCTGCTCTCTCAGATGTATACTACTTAATAATAATAATAATATGTGGGGACATTTTCACACATGGCCATCTGACCCCAAACTAGGGAGACCCTGTACTATGGGTGTCAGACAGCTGATATACATACACAAATACATTTTAAATATGTATTTACAGTACTCACACAACACAACAAGTGCTCATCACACAAATATTTACCCTGGGCGGGAATCGAACCCGCAACACGCTGCGCAACAGTCGATGGCTCAACCACTGCGCCAACTTGTCTCCCTTCAATTTGAGAGAAACAGAATGCTTTTATCGATCGCTGCAGCTTGATAATATTTGGGCGTTAAAATAGCCTATTCACACACCCAAATTCTCTTGGTGCGGTATTTGACTGATGTCGCCGTACAACAGATGAATCAGTTCTTCTATTGTAGATACTACAATACCAAGAGTCTCTGTTAGATCCACCTGCCCTCTCTCCACTGGTAGAGAGTCTTCCCCAACTTTTAAATGAACATCGGAGAATTCTTGAACACGTGAATTGCCGACAAGCTGAGCGCGCATATTGATGGTCAAGCCCGATTTATAAATTCGTGACCATAGAATTGATCGTTTCAACGATGCATTTACCTCGTCAGCCCTAGTTCCTCGCGCCACCACAGACAGCGCCTGCCACACTATTTTAACAAAATAATTTTATAATCCTTTAATTTAATGTATTAAAAAATACATGTAATTCTTCTGCATTATTATTGTAATAATATTTATTTTGAGTTGAGTTTTCAAACATGACGCGTGTCAAAATAAAATGTAATTTAAATCAAAAGCACTAAGGAGTACCTATTGATGTCAACTTCGATGCAAATCACCCTCAAAATAACTTTTTAACTCCGTTAGGTGGTGATTAACAATAAAATACGAAACCCACCTTCCATCAATTCTGTTAAAGAAGGTTTATGCAGAATTTGATGTAGATTGGACTAACGAATCACGTAGCAAACAAACAAAATACAAACTTTGCCCCCGTTTTTCACCCCCTTAGGGATAGAATTTCGGAAAATCGTTTCTTACCGGATGCCTACGTCATACAAAGAACACACCTTCCAAGTTTCAGGTCCCTACGATCAGCGGTTTGAGGCTGTGCTTTGATCCGTCATTCAGTTATTCAAGACAAAGCATTTTATATATAGAAAAAATATGGCAAAAAAAAGACCGGCCACTATTATCGTAGATTAAAATTAAGATTATTTGGCAAAGAGCGCCGACTATCCGGCTTCATATTTTGTATGTATTTCTTAATAAAATGTATGTAGAGCGAATTACATTAAATAAAAACCTTGATTGTTTCTTAATGACGTCGACCGTCTTCATCTGCTCAATGGTTCGAGCTCGAGGCTACACTTACGTTTAATCAACTGCTACCAGCTACACCTAGTAGTTCTAGCCGGTTAAAACTAGATGTACCTAGCCGTACTTCGGGTTTTAGTTATTATGAATAGAGTGTAAATGTTGGCGACTTTTTGGTTGCAGGTGTAATGATGAAGGTGTTGGTTTCGTTCTTTACGAACATTAAGGAGGCCGACAACGAGGATTCGTGAAGCGAGGACAGACGAGCGCCGCGCCACGCGGTCTTGCTGCATGCAGCCGCTGTTCGCGCCGGTGATCGCGCCCGTGTTGATCGCAGCCACGCCTGACGCATCTGCATTCAATGTCTTCTATATTTTTATATAATAAAATCATCCTAAATGGAACTCATAGATTATATTATTATTATAATAATGCTTAACCTAACAGAAGCTAGAAAAAAGTTGTATAATATTTTTTCATGCATCGTCCGTGTCGTGTCGGACGTAAAGAATAGCACTATCCCATATCTTCCCGTGGGTGTCGTAAGAGGCGACAAAGTGACTTCCAGAGAATGGGCAGCAGCGTTCTCTGTGCCTTTGTAACAACCATACTGCGATCGCCAATCGTGTGCGTTACCCCAGCAAAATAATGTCGAAAATAGTAATTTAAATGTTACAGGCAATTAGTTCTCCAGCTTCTGTAATTGTTGCGCACATTTTTAAATTTGTTGCACATACAGATTTTGAGTTATTCCACAAAAACATTTCCTGCTGGGGTAACGTTACCGCAGCCAGACATTTTCTTTTATAATGGGAATATTGAAATAAATATTAACCATATAATTAGTAGTCTAGACGAGGTAAATGTTGCAACTTATTTTGTATTTGTTCTTCCTTCGACTGCGATGTTATTCAAGATTTTGCTGGAGTAACGTTTGTGGTTTTGCTGGATCTCTGAAACGGATAAGCAGATTCTTATCATCTTTTTTACATGACTTCTTAAGAATTAGTTTGAATTAGTTGGGTAATAAAAAAACAAAATTAATGCACCATTTAAAGGTTAATTAATTAAATATAAAAACACTTCAATAGGTCCTAACACTTTGAATAAGAGCTCGAAAGACTTACTTTAAACGGTGTTTTGTAGCTTGTATCTGTCTTCAAATGTATGTGAAGTTTCATTAGTATCCTGTTAGTAATAAACAAATTATGATGAAATTCAGTTCTCCACTTTGACGGTCATAATGCGCGCTTAGTTATTTGGCCTCCGATAACCCTGTATGTGAATATATAGTAACGCACACTCGCCAATCCGCCTGCCAAGCGTGGCCTTGGGAGGCTTATGTCCAGCAGTGGACGTCTTTGGGGTGTTTATGATGAATATTTTTTAACGCGATAGTAATTATTTATCAAGATCTTAAATTGAATTTGCGTTTGATTGAAAGCGTTATTGTTAACGCTTAAACATTTTGAAGCAAATTCAATTCACGTGACGTCACGTTCACATTCAATAATATACGTTACGTTTACGTTCTAAGGGCATATTTTAACTGGACAATCGGAAAATAAGCTAATTCTACAATTTGGCAAGACTAAAGCTAAGACCCAGGCGTGTCTTTTCTCTGCCAAGAAGAGGCCTTTCCATCTGGCCCCTACTTTCCGACATGTATCCGTTCCAATCACTGACCAGCTTGAGCTTCTTGGCGTTACTTTGACGTCGAATCTTAACTTTGGGTCATTTATTGAATCCAAGGCCAAACTAGCTGCCAAGAAGATGGGAGTCCTCGCAAAGGTGCGAAAGTACTTCACGTCGGAACAGCTGCTCAACTAATACCAAGCACAAGTTCGATCGTGCATGGAGTACCTACTGTTCGCACCTTTGGGATGGATCGGCAAAATACCAACTGGAGGCATTGGAAGTCATCGATAGACGTGCCAAGAGGCTCATTAACAACGACTCCCTGGTTAGGGCTAAGCTCCAGAGCTTTGAACATCGCCGCACCGTTGCTAGCCTTTCGGTCTTTTATCGGGTACATTTCGGAGAGTGTGCTTTGGGATTGCACAATTTAATTCCCCCATCCCCGTTCCATCATCGGACGAGCTAGAGAGATATTGCATTTTAAACAGATTTTTAAATTGGAAAAGCCTTAATAAAAAGCCTTTGGCGGGAAGACAGAGTGCGATGGCGGCAAAGAGTATACTTAATAAAGATGGCGGAATATCTATCTATTCATTGGGACCAGTGTTACCAGTTTCAAATTATCAACTACCGTGCTGATTGATTGAAAATAAAGTCTTTCAAGCTAAATGTACCGAACATTAATAAAAAAAAATGTATAATTACCGTGTAAAATGCAAGAAACACGATTATGAAATTTGATATTTTATTAGAATTTAACATTTCTTCAGATTTATTCAATATAAAATTATCACAATAAATTGCTCATATGTCGCTGCCCCAGTCTAATAGTAAGATATCTTGACCGAAGTTTCTTGTTGTTGTATGTGTAATAATTAACTATTTATGTGATTTTTAAAGAAATAAAGATATATTATTATGTTTTTGTATCTCTTCGTTTCATTTCAATTCAATTTAGAATCCTTGGGACATGATTTCTATTACAACAGGTGGAAAGTTTTCTGTAAACTACAAGGCATGGTCACCTTATCGAAATATTCAAAACACATTGCAAGGCTTTGTATTATGAATAAAAAATATGTTTTGCATATTATCGGTAGTTCTACATATTAATAGGTGTTGTTTATAAAAAAATCTCACTAATACTTACTTTCTTCGATAGATAAAAACTTATTTTTACACGATACCGCACTACTGCTCCTGAAATATAAACCTAGGTATTTTTTGTATATTTTTTCCATTTTCGACAAATTCAAATCTAGGTATTACAAAAAACTTCAGACCTCTGCGATGCTTTTTCAGCGAGATATCAGCGATAACGTGTTTTCCACCGTTTCAATGGCGCGGCCATGTCTTAGTCTTACAGCTCCTAAAATCTAAACCTAGGTATTTTTTGTATATTTTTTACATTTTCGACAAATTCAAATCTAGATTTTACATTGAATTTCAGACGTCTGCGATGCATTTTCAGCGTGATATCGGCGCTAGACTGTTATTCACTGTTCAATGCGTCAATGGCGCGGCCATGGGGTTTTTGTCTTGCAGCTCCTAAAATATAAACCTAGGATTTTTTTCTGTATTTTTACATTTTTTTTACAATTTCAATCTGTTTTTTACCTGAATTTTAGGTCTCTACTACGCTTAGTTTTAAAGATCTCCGTGGCCGCGCGGTTCTCCGCGTTTCAATGGCGCGGCCACGTTCCCCTTATAACTTTTTAACCATATCTTCGACAAATTTATGGTTTTGGGAATCAACTTTTACAAAATTTTACACAATCTTGGAATAGTTTTTTTTTTTCGAAATATCACCGTGGCCGCGCGATCGTAACGCACATAAAATTTTAACAACTGAAAGCGTAAATCTTAGAATAATAACCCATAGAAGGACAGTCTCTATATACGCTGCCTACGAAAAATTTACGCCACATTAGTAGTTGCATATATGAATAATATACCCTAATATGAGTAGTTGTGTGAGTGAGCGGCATGTAATTACGACCGCTGTCACGCAGTTCACGCACGAACACGAACACGTAAAAAAATGTTGCTAGAATTTTTTTTTTCCCCCATTTTAGGGAAAATGATAATACATTTGGGCCATAGCACGATCGCATATAAAAAATGTTACGTACGTAATTTAAGTGGTCAATGTGGTTTTTTATATTAATGAAAATACAGTCACATCTACTTATCGTTATACAACGTTATAAAAGTTTTAATAGTTGTTTTTATCGTAACTCGTACTTAGAAATTTATTTTTGAGTCCATGTCGCGTATCTATTTAAATCAAACATTTTCACTCACAAATAAATTTCTAAATGTACGAGTTACGTTAAAAACGAATGGTCCCTTTTTGAAAAAACAACAAAATCCTAAAAAAAAAATACTTAGATGACGTTTTATTTTTTTCAATCTTTCGAGGACTTACAAGCTCTTAGTGTGTCGCCGTTTCTTAATGGATTTGGATGTTGGCAATACTGAAAAACGAAAAATAAAAAGTTTTATCAAAAAAAAAGGAAACCGCCTTCAAAAATTTAAACGTGATAAATAACCTTAGCACAGAACACAACTTACTTTACTTTCGGAAGTCTCTGAAGCACTCGGTATCAATACAAAACAACAAACACAAAGCCACCGCCACCGACTTTCGAAAGTAAAGTAAGTGTGTTCTGTGCTAAAGTTATTTATCACGTTTTAGTTTTTTAAAGTCGGTTTTTTTTAAACATTTTTTTTTATTAATCGACTAAATGTATTGTATATTTTTACTCTGTGATGTGATCTAAATAAATATGAAATAAATTGACAATTGAAATAGGTATTTGAAATTGACATTGACAAAGGCTTGTTTAATGATTGGGCCATGCCTAGAGCTGCGTCAATCGTTCATTTTCAGTGATTCGATCATTCAAGTATTGGTTCGTGCCACGACCCGGGTCATTTCAATCGTTCGATCATTGGTTCAATACTGAATCAGTGAACCACACAAATCAAACGATTGATTGAACCAAATTACTTTAGTACAATCAACCGTTTGCTCTGCGTTTGTCTGTAACACATTCATTCGCGCTCACTCGTTATTGGTCGTTTTTCTACAAATCTGCAACCAGATAAGTTGAAAAGGTTCTGTTGATTGTGAGCGATTGGTTGAATCGTATCATAGAATGATTGGAAATGAATAATAACAATCTTAGGATCGACGATTGGTGAACCGGATCATTGAAAACGAACGATTGCAATCATCAATACTTCTACGCGACCCGGGTCAAATGATCGAATCGTTCATGATTGACACAGCTCTGCATGCCAGCAATTTCATTATTTCAAAAATTGATTCAGATTTCGGAAACCCGAGCTTTATTAAAATATTTGTTGTCTTGGTTTCCTTTAATGGTTTTTAGAAGCTATTTCGTAAAGTGAAATGTTTGTTTAAATGTAATATACGTTCGTCTCGTACTTCCCTAGGTTCAGGTTGTTTATGATCTGCATTGACCGCGTTCGTACGTGCGTTGTTTGTTTTATTTCATGATTTTCAAAGATATTAACTCTTTCTTGTTATACACTAATAAACTTTAGCGATTGTGACAAGATGGCTAAGAAAGGAGATATGTCATTGTTCAAAGATGTCTTAGAGCCATTTAGACGAGCAATAAATACGGACCCGCCGAAAGACAAATTGGCGTCTGCTTCGAGATTGAGTTTTTCTGATAGTAATCAATCTCTGAGAGAAGGTATTATTTTAATTTGTATATTATGCCACAGGGCTCCTGTATTACTGTATGAATTTCGTTTTTATAAAGGTAAACATTTGCAGGGCTGAATAACCTATTACCCTATGATAAAAGAAAGTCTAGCATTTGCATGAGCGATGCGTGTACGCCTGAGAAACGTAAACGGACAGAAGCTAGCTCCACGCCGGGATCCGTACCACCTTCTCCATGGGAGGCAAAGAAGCTGAAGATAGATCTTATAGCTGCAAAGGCTCAGGTAGACACATGCATGTATTATGTTTTTCTGCTTTCTTTTGCAGTCTGCTTTGTGGTTATTGAGTAACTAAAAAGAGGACCTCTGTCCAAATATTTGTACTGAAATATAAAAAGAGAATATCAATCATTAAATGCCTAATTTTTTATAGATAGTAACTTTAGAGTCCCATATAAACCAGCAGCACCTTATTCGCAAGGAGATGCAGGTCTTATTTGATGCAGAGAAAGATTCTCTTATGGAGCAACACAAAAGAGATGAGAGACGTGTCTCAGATATGGAAGACCGGCTGAAATTGATAAGGAGAAGAGAACAGGACCTCAAGGAGGATTATAATCAGGTTACAATTTAATTTCTTTAATACAGTGACAATAACTGTCAGATATTTATATTAATTAGGTACCTAGTGATTTCATTCACAATAGTTTTCTTACGGTCTCAAATTTTTGGTAATAAAATAAAACCTATAACACTTAGTGATAATGTAGATATCAATTGCCGAAAGAATTTTTAGAATCGGATGAGTAGTTCCGGAGATTAGCACATTCAAACAAACAAACTCTTCAACTTTATGATTATAGATTATATCATTAAATATTTATAGTAATACAATTATGGCAGTTACTTTTTCATGTTTATCATAATTGTACTGAAACGATTGGTAGAAAATACCTGGGCCTTTACCTTTGCTCCACAATGGAACAGTGGTAAGAGAGGAAAATTGATGTACAGACAAAATTTATCTTTTTCTCTCACCCTCGTTAGCTCTCTGTCCACATCCTGTCAAGTTACGAGTTTGCTGATGCACAATATGTTTTACATAATGTTCCAGAACAGTAAAGGTATCCCTATTTTAAGTGCAGTCATTTTTTCATGTATTTCATATTTGAAATTTATATTTAGTGCCTGTGAAGCCTTAGTTTTACTGTTTAAATATACACTAGGTTATTTAATATCAATATTTGATACAGGTTTTAAAAGAAAAGGATGAGAACAAAGCTAAGTATGATGAAGAGAAGGGGCAGCTACAAAAACAGGTTGCTGATCTGAAGGACAAACTGGTTGATTGTAACATGACCAACAGGCATCAGCTGTCCGAGATGAAGAAGAATAGGGATGAATTGCAGCAGGTAACTGTACATTAACACACACACACACACACATTAACACACAAACACACACACACACACACACACACACACACACACACACACACACACACACACACACACACACACACAAACACCGACATTGGTAAAGGAAACCATTGGACTGGACCACCTGGACTTATACTGGCCCATCCCCATCAAGCGAACTTCGACGCGAGCGTGATTGTTTTTTTTTTTGTTTCAACCAATGCAAAGCTCAAAACAAACGAGTGAGTGAGAACGCGATCACATCGCAGGAAAATTGGCGCGCGGAGTTTTCACAAAACTTGTTCCAGGGAATACGTGTTTTTGAAAAAGCCTTACAAGTTTTTGGTAATAATGTTTATAATTTAGAATCTCCATTACATGTGCAAGGTTTCTATGATATTTCTGTTTTTTTTACTTTTTCAATGTATGAGTGCATTATGAATGGTCAGAGTTCAGATAAAAACTGTGCAAAAAGCTGATTTTTCAGACATGGTTACTGAATTTGTTTCACAAAAAATTGTATTTTTGGCTTCATACAAACCTAGATTTAAACCACGAGATACCTTTGTGTTAAAAATATTTGGAGAATAATTTGTTTTAACGGCGTAATCACGTACGAGCGTTTGTATGAGAAATATGACGGACTAGGCGCTCTTAATATGTCTGGAATCACCAATCTGCCCTGAGCTTGGTGATAAATACTCATGCCCTCTCTGTATGAGAAGAGGCCTTTGCCCTTCAGTGGGATAATAATAGGCTGGTATTATTATTAAATTAAAAATAGTTGTATGAAATTGTATACAGTCTGTGGCCCAATGTGTGATTTTTTTTGCTGTTACTAAGTGGAACGAAATAGACAATAAATAACATTGTGATGTTGATGTTGTTCATGTTGTGTTGTAAAATGACTATGTTTTACATTTACTTTAAAAGCTAACTTACACTAATAAAATATTATAATAATTAGTATAAAGGTTAATAAGTTAACTGACTGATAATTTAACTTTGGTTGACTTAGATTACAATATTTTTGTGTTGTTATTTAAAAAAAATTGTATGCCTCGCCATGTAAAACATACAGTATGAACTTCATTTACCTTTCTAAGATCTTGCATGCTTTAATTTGTGTGTAAACGCATGTTATGACAAATAAATTATCTTTATCTTTACTGTACATTAAAAAAAGCATTCAATTGGAGAATAAGATGGTCTTGTAAATTGTTTGTATATTTTAGTGACAGTACTTTTTCGTATGTTCAAGTTTTCGCGGATTGACCCCTGTACACTACTCAGAAGTTTAGAGGTAGAAGACTTATTGGAACAGCCTGTAAGGAGAATCAGTCAGTAGTCCACTGTTTCTGTCATCTAGCAACAGTGCTTTCTTTTTATCAGGTTTTGGATGTATGTGCATTGAAATTGATACAGTTACAAAGTCTCTTTTTGCGAGATTTACCTCTTAGGGTATTGTATGTTTCCAGAAGCACCCACATTCTGTCAAGTGAACCATTGGCCTATTTAAAAGTATTACAAAAAAATAACAAAAATACTCACTCTTCCACACCAAAGAGTTCCAAAATATGTTCTCATTTTTCTTTTACTTTCTAGGCTTTGGAATGCGCTCAATCTGAAATTGAAATGTTAAAGAAAGAAGTAGCTATACAGACCAGTAGGGGAGAACAGTGTATAAGCTTGAGGAATCAGCTGGAGAAGCAGGGCTTCGAGCTACAGATGGCCAACAACAAACTCAAGGAGTTGGAGTATGTGAGAGATTCTTACAAAGAATGGCAAGAGGCTAAGGTTATAAATTAAAAATCAAAATCTTTTTATCATATTAATATGGTCAAAGTCAAATCATTTATTTCAATTAGACCATTAAAAGGCACTTTTGAACGTCATATTATAAATTTGACTCCAGTTGCCCGTTGGCTCAGTAAAAGCCGTACAGATAGATCGGTCAAAGGTTAAGCTACGCTTGCCGCGGTCGGTCTGTGGATGGGTGACCATCCGTTTCGTACCGAGTTCCCGCCGTGCCTCAAAGAGCACGTAAAGCCGTTGGTCCCGGTTGTCATTCGTAGATATTTGGCAGAAGTTATGTAAAACAGTTGCTCCATGTAAAACACTGGTATCCAACTGCATCCAGTTAGACTGGAAGTCAACCCCAAAATAGGTGGCAAAATGCTAGGCAGGATGAATATTTCATATTTTTTATATTGATCCAGAAGTAAAACACCTGTTTTAGTATTTATGAAAATAATTTATTTCTCAAAAAAGAACAAACTTACTTAAATATCAAAAGTCACCATTTTCTTATCTTTTACCACAGGCTGCACAAAAGCGCTTATCCACCATGCCTGAATTAGAAAAGGAAGTAGCTCGTTTACGCACGCAAGAACGTAATCTACGGGAAGCTATAGGCAACAAACTGTTGTTGGAAGAACAAGCATATCAGTTGCAGTGCAGGGTGGATGCCTTACAGCCTGTACAGAATGAGCTTCATGAAGCTAAGGTAACGTGTCCCCTATGGTCTTACACTATACGATTCAATTTCGCTCTTGCTTTACAAAGACAAAGATTTTTATTTGTAGAACATAGGCAAACAAAATTAATAAAATAAGCGCTATGTCTTTCCGCCAGTGGCGTACAAATATTCTGATTATAATTTCTAATTAAAAAAGGGTAGTATTTAAACGCAAATCAAAAAATATCCTTTTTCTATGCAATAAGATTCCGAATTCCCATCAAAATTACTGATTGCACAGCAAAATATTCAACTCAAAATATCACTAAACACACTACAATTTATTTTCGCAGCGTACAGCGATTTTTCCTAAAGCAAAAGCTTTTTCATCAATGCACAGCTAATAATCTTAATGCACATTATACATGTTAACTCTTTTTCTTTTAAATATAGCTTCTATTTTTATATTATTTACAGTAGTTTTTCTAAATAAAACAGCATTTTATTAGTCACAGTCGTCTTATTATTTATTAATTACCACATAATGAGATCAGCAAAAAAAAAAAATTTGTAACAAAATTGTAATTTATTGAATTATTAAAGCGGGTCTTGCAAAGCAAGACGACGAAACCAACGTGACAGAAACATGCACAAGCATTGTTTCTGTCACGGCTCCGGCGCTGCGGGGTCTGGGCGGCCCCACGCGAGCTTATCGTCGCAGATGGTTTTAACGCTCGCCGCCGCGGCTGAGGCTGGCCGGCTGAGCCGGCCAGCCTCAGCCGCGGCGGCGAGCCTTCAAACCGCCTGCTCCTCAGCTCGCAGGCAGCCCCACCCCTCCGCGCCTACGCGTTCTTAAATTACACTCTAGGGGTAGGGCAGACAAGACTACGGGAAGTCGGTTTTGCAGCGATTCGTTTCTAATTTTTCAGTTAATTTGTTCTGCTTTTAGAAATAATGCAATGTGACAGGATTTTTTTGTTATAATAATCATTAAATTTGCCGAGCATGGCTTCTTGAAAATTAAGACAAATATGATGAACAGGCTTTGTTGTACTTACTGGTTAATATGCGACTGGGATAATTATTTTGTTATGAAATATGGAAAATTTGCTGTGCAGTCAGTATTTATGCTATGTATGTAGTATTTTTGTACAAAAATAAATTTAACTGTATTGCATTATGAGGAAAAAAGTAATGTCATATTGATGTATAATTTCGAATTATCTGCAGTTTGAGTTTTGTTAAACATTTAATAATAATAATAATAATATGTGGGGACATTTTCACACACGGCCATCTGACCCCAAACTAGGGAGACCCTGTACTATGGGTGTCAGACAGCTGATATACATACACAAATACATTTTTTTTTTGTAAATACATACATATATAGATAAACAACACCCAGACACAAGGCAAACACAAGTGCTCATCACACAAATGTTTACCCTGGGCGGGAACCGAACCCACAACACGCTGCGCAGCAGTCGATCGCTCAGCCACTGCGCCAACCGTGTCGTCATTTAGTTTATTTGTAGTGAAGTAAGTTATTTGATGTAAAAAAGAATATAAATGATGAGTATGTATTGATAGGCGATTATTTATTTGATATGCAATTTATAATATCCCTTAAAAAAATGGTAAAATATATAAGAACATGCAAAAAAATCAATTGTAACTGCAACAAATTTAAAATGCATCGTCACGTAATCATTTGTTTTACATTAAAAAAAAAATAAAAAAAATTCAACCAAATAACAGTACATTGAATTGAATTAAATTGAATAAAATAATAAAATTTACGGGTCACTAAACACAAGCGGTTCAACGCATTGGGCTCGGCATTTTCCATGAAAGATGTTTAGAGAGGCTTAAGTGTGTAGCGACCATATCTGCTAGTTTAATTAAACTGTTGTGATCATAAATGTATATATTATAAAAGATTTTATTGTTTTTCATACACTTATTCTACAACATATTGAGGCAGCCCCATTAAGTTATAGAGATAATTGTGATGGTGATACCTCACGGCTTCCCGTGGGTTACTAGCTACAATGTTAAGACGTGCCTTCTACCGCACCCACGGGTAGAAATGGGGTGGTGCTATTCGCACGGTGGTACTATAAATAATCAAATGACATAGAAAGACCTCAAAATTATATTTTCCTTCAATGAAATTGTTCACTTTGTAGCTAGTTTAACTTCACAGGTTAAATTAGCTGCCCTCGAGTCATCTCTAGTAGAGTGGGTGACAGCTGCGCGGGCGCATGGCGTGGAGAACGCGCGAGCCTTGTCGAGCGCGCTGGACGCTGCGCTCAGCGGTCAACTGAACGCTACCGCCGAGTCGTCGGAAGCGCATTCACAGTTATCGCAACTAACTGAGGTACGTGACTATAAATATCAGCTAATCAGCGTTCAGTTTACTGAAGTACTACGAAATAGCTTGACCGATTTTTATGTTTTTTTTTTTTTTTTGTGTATATTTGGTAGGTCTGAGAATAGGTCGTAGGCTAGTTTTTTTTTTAATTTATATGGCAAAACAACGTTTGCCGTGTCAGCTAGTAAGTAAAAATGTATTTATTTGCATAAAACACGTTATACAAAGGTGGTGAAATACAGAGATCAGACATGTTTTGCATAAAAATAAAGCATGCATAAAATTATCTTGTCATCATCATCATTTCAACCGAAAGACGTCCACTGCTGGACATAGGCCTCCCCAAGGGAGGGCTTTGCCATAATCGCCACGTTTGGCAGGCGGATCGCAGTATGGTTGTCACAAAGGCACAGAGAACGCTGTTGCCCATTCTCTGGTAAGTCCCTTAGTCGCCTCTTACTCTTACGACACCCGCGGGAAGATATGGGATGGTGCTATTCTTTACATTGGACACCACACGGACCAATTATCTTGTAGACATTACAATTTATGTTCAAGATATTCCTTAGAGCTGTAAAAATTATTTTCATTCAGCCAACAATATAATTTAATTTTAAATAGTCTGCAATTTAGAGCTTTTACAGTATGTACTCTTAGGAATTAAAATCTTGTTGTATTCGCCATAACGTTCGTATTTATTTGTAGGAAGTGGCGTCGTTGAAGTTCGAGCGCGACAAGGCAACGGGCAAGCTTAATGAACTAGTCATAGTACGTAAGAATCAAGAGAGTCTCATACACAGGCTACAGAAGAGACTACTGCTAGTTACGCGCGAGAGAGACAGCTATAGGTAAGAGCGGCAACAGCGTTTGCTTCGAATACACTAAAATAAGTTATGTTTTTGTGTAATATAATTTAAAGTCGAGCGTGGTTGCGATATACATGTCACATAGTGAACGAATGTTGTGTATGATACTGAAATCTGTCACTGGATCATATACCCCAAAAACATATACCAGAATCCAACAAGCCTTTCTAAATTTGTTTGGGTTTTCTTTGTTTGTAATAGTTAATGTATGGAAATACTGATCTAATACAATTTAAAATTTACTTAATGTCCAATAATTTACTTATTGTCCAATAAATTTACTTAATGTCCAATAGTACTTACTGCAACAGATTGTAAAAACAGAAGAGAAAAAAAAACAAAATAAAAGCTATACTATTGATGAGTGTCATATCCCCCCAACTGTCATAAGATCACTTCCGACCAGTGAACGGAAATAAAACATGGAAGCATTACTTCAAGGAAACTAAGCACGCATCTTGACACAATATTTCAAACAAACTGACACATCGGAATCTCGTCGCTGATTCGCCGAAAATTTATTAATATTCAGCATGCACAGTGTAAAATCGGCCTTATTGCCTGAAGATTTGGGTCTAATTACCTTTCTAACATATAGGTCGCTTACGACATTTCTACGTCATCACTGCACCTACAAGTCATCGCCCGGGATGTTGTATGTAATAAAGTGCAACGCAAATAATTAATCGTGAAATCGCCAGGGTAGCCTGCAAAATTCAAGTATGGTTAAGTTTTTTGCAATTTGCAAAATAGATTAGTGTAAGCTAAAATATTCAATTATATGGTAGGTTATTAAAAAAATGTGTGGTACTTATATTTTTAATTTATTATTAAATATATTAATATTCTTAACACTAAAAAATAATACAATAAAATGATGTAGGTACAACTAAAACAATAAAAAGAGAGTTGTGATGGCCTAATGGTTAAGGCGCCTGCGTCTCATTCATGAGGTTGTGGGTTCGAAACCAGGCAAGTACCAGTGTGTCTTTTTCAAATCATATGTAGCTACTTTCTAAAGGAGTTGTTTCAAAATGTATGGAGCCTGGGCCCAGTCCTTGTACACCATGCTTAATAATAGGGAAACACATTTTAAATAGTTCTCTACTGTCCAATTACTTACTTTAAAATAGATTTGTGAGCAGGTAAAACATTTAAATATTTTATTAATACAACAAGAACATCTATTTTCTTCATGTTATTAACTTTAAAGAAATGTCTACAATAACTTGGTATATTTTAAATAGTGCCATCCCCATAGAAAGAATATGTTGTTTAATGTATCTTAAATTGTGATAAAAGGGGAAGAAAATTAAATTGTTTGTTTGGCATAACATCATTCCCATAGACTTCCTGTCAAAATTCTTTTATAATAGAAAAACAATTAATTGCGACGTACTTACACGTAAAACCTAATCCCAACATGTTTTTTATGCATATGTGATTGATTAATACACCACTTTACTGCACAAGAAGCCATTTTTAAATGTTTAGAAAGCAAAAACCGAAAAATAATTTTGTCGACCGCCGCTGTTGTCAACTACAGACGAACTAAACACGTGCGCGGTGCAATTGGTAAACCCCGCCCCCTGCAGCGCAATCTGCATTAGGTCATTTTCTGAAGCTAGGAATACTTCCATGTTTTATTTCCGTTCACTGCTTCCGATTGTTTAACTATCGTGTCTGCTTAAAACGGAAAGTTACACTCTGTTCACTGGTTTAATCGTTTTTTAACAGCTGCAACTGCTGCAACAACAATATTTATGTTTTTTGTAAAAACTGATACGCATACCTGTATTATAATGTCTGTAAGAGGTCATAAATAAGATAATCCAACGAGATTAGGCAGTTTATATATTTATTTTATAACACATTTTAAAGTTAACTTAAGGTAATCGGGAATAATTACATTATAAGGCAGCTGTCAAAAAATCAATAACCTAATGGACAGGGTATAAGTGCGCTATGTTTTATAGTTGTAGCTACATTTATCGCACAATAGACGAACTACATCTATATGCGATATCTACGACGCACGTGATTACTACTGACGTTTCCTATATCGCGCAATCGAAAGTTCTCCGTGACATTAGCATATATAATACAAAATCCCGACTACAACAGTCGGGCAGTAGCCCGCCAGACACAACGTCACACGTCTGGTCGGAGGATTCTTTTCTATGGAGGATGTTGCACATTCCACTCTGTTCCTTATACCCTCTACATAGTAATGAAACTTCCACGCGGACGAAGTCTCGGGCAGAAGCTATATAGACCAATTAAGCAGTTATGTTTCAACCTGAACAATATCTCACTCAGCATCTTTTGTCTTATCTTTTAGACAAACTTTATAATATTATGTTTTTTCTTTCTCAGAGAACAGCTAGACAGCTACGAGAAGGAGCTGACAGTGACGCTATGTGGCGAGACAGGCGCTGGCAGCGCTGCATTGCTTTCAGCGCGAGTCCAACAGCTGGAAAAAGCGCTGCAAGGGTACCGCGACCTGCTAGCCACGCACGACCAGACTGCGCATACTAAATGTAACTAAACACACTGATATTGAAAACAACAATTAACTATTTACAACTAAGGTTCAGCGCAAACTATGTATATGTGTATATAATTATGTATGAGCAGGCCACATCGCTCGAAGAACCGATAACCGATGGGGAAGAAAGGTTCTCGAGTGGCGACCACGAACCGGAAGACGCAGCGTTGGTAGGCCTCCCCATCATATGGACCGACGACGTCGTCAAGGTCGCGAGTAACCGGTGGATGCAAGCGGCAGGTTGCAAGAGTTGTGGATTTTTATGGGGGAGGCTTTAGTTCAACTTCCGACATGATGATAAAGATGATTTAAATACATAGTATGTAGTTTACCAATTTCTGATATTTTTTTTAAAATAACAATAGGGTATTACACCCATTTTTGAAAAGTGTCTCAACGAAATTCTGTAGTGCTAATATGCCACCAAAAAAAACACAAATTTTTTATTCAATCGATAAGTGCCATAAAAATGCATCTAAATTTTAAATTTTCAAATTTCGCGCGTAATTTGACGAAAACGCCTCTTACTGGACGCCATATTGCTCAGCGTAAATGACGTCAGTTCGTTTTGTATCAAATGCGCTCATATTAAATATGATAGTTGTATATAATTTAAAAATAATTAAAAGCATATTTTATAATAGGTGTAATAATGAAAAAATTACGTTAGTTACGAAAATAATAAAAGTACAAAGCCTATATTACGCCAATCGGTTGACTGACAGTTGACAATTTTTGTTTACACAGCCGTACGGCGTAATAACATGGCCGCTACTATTTCATGGTGTTTTATAACAGATTAAAAATACTGAAAACAATGAATTGAATTTAAAAATTGGTTTTGTTATTTTATGAACTAAAACTTACATTTTCCGACTGCTTTATGCCTAAACTGTCTCAATAACATATATAGATTTTTTCTCGTATAGAGTAAAATACCCTATTGAAAATCTTATCTTTCATATTTCTGTTTTATCTGCATATTTAATTTATACAATGTGCAAAAAAAGTATTATCTTTCAACTAAAACCTTATTTCTATTTATAGTGGTGGAGAGTCTACGCGCCGAGTCGAGCAAATGGCGCGAAGAGGCCGAAACTCTGAAACGTGACGTAGCCAAGCTACGTGCACAGCGGGACTCGCTACACGCCAGCCTAGAACGTATCGGTGCTCAGTCACAGACTAAGGTAATTCATTATTAACATTACCGGTTACTTGCACCACATGTGACCATGTACCAAAAATACTTAAGAGCGCCCATCCCCATCGAACGAACTCCAAAGCGAGAGTGATTGAAATTTTTTTTGTTTCAACCAACGCAAAGCTCGAAAACAAACGAGTGAGTGAGAACGCGATAACATCACAGGAAAATTGGCGCGCGGAAATTTCACATAACTTGTTCCAGGACATACGTGTTTTTGAAAAAGCCTCACAAGTTTTTGGTAAAAATGTTTGTAATTTAGAATCACCATTACATGTGCAAGGTCTGTATGACGCTGTTTTTTTTACTTTTTCAATGTATGAGTGCATTATGAACGGTCAAAGTTCAGATAAAATTGTGCAAAAAAGCTGATTTTCGGACGTGTTTACTGAATTTGTTTCTCAAAAACGTTTATTTTTGGCTTCATACAAACCTAGATTTAAACCACAAGATACCTGTGTGTATAAAATATTTGGGAAATAATTTGTTATAACGCCGTAATCGCGTACGAGCGTTTGTATGGGAAATATGACGGGATGGGCGCTCTTAAGGCTTTAATTTGTATTGTTCCTAATTATGTTAAAATTAGTGATTTAGGTAGCTGAATACCAGTGTTTTATTTGGAGCGACTGCTTGTCTAACCTCCACAACACACTTAATGGGTAACACGATACCTATTGGTAAGACTGGTGGTTGTGCATATGTCACTAACTGTCGAAATCTTCGTGGGTGGTAAAACCAGTGCCAGTTTTAAATAAACCTATAAAATATTATAATATTGATGGGATCTATATATAAAACCTGATATTTTGTGGTATAAATTCTTATTACGACAGTGAACATTGACTCTAAAGTAGCTTTTGTCCGCGATTTCGTCCGTGTCAATTTTCTTCCTAATATTTCCTTCACAGACACAATAGGGTATTACACCCATTTTTGAAAAGTGTCTCAATGAAATTGTGTAGTGCTAATATGCCACCAAATAAAACACAAAATTTTTATTCAATCGATAAATGCCATAAAAATGCATCTAAATTTTAAATTTTCAAATTTCGCGCGTAGTTCGACGAAAACGCCTCTTACTGGACGCCATATTGCTCAGCGTAAATGACGTCAGTTCGTTTTGTATCAAATGAGCTCATATTAAATATGATAATTGTATATCATTTAAAAATAATTAAAAACATATTTTGTAATAGGTGTAATAATGAAAAAATTACGTTGGTTACGAAAATAATAAAAGTACAAAGCCTATATTACGCCAATCGGTTGACTGACAGTTGACAATTTTTTGTTTACACAGCCATACGGCGTAATGACATGGCCGCTACTATTTCACGGTGTTTTATAACAGATTAAAAATACTGAAAACTTTAAATTGAATTTAAAAATTTGTTTTGTTATTTTATGAACTATAACTTACATTTTCCGACTGCTTTATGCCTAAACTGTCTCAATAACATATTTATAGATTTTTTCTCGTATAGAGTAAAATACCCTACTTATCATGTTTTGTTTCAAAATTTATTTTATGTCCTATATTTTAGGTATTGCACCTGACTAACAACCCTGCTGCTGAAGCTCAAAAACAAATGCAGGCAGAACTAGAAGCTGCCCAAGACGAGGTATTACAATTTTTAAATCTTATCATTTTGTTTTTCCCAACCGTATAGTCAGCGAGGCTTAAGGTGAATAAAAGTACAGTCAGACAAAAAGTTTTAAAAATAAATTGTATTATTAGTAATCAATAAATAAAATTCAAACATAAAGAAATTGTAACCCGGACATTGCATCTTCATTATTGAAAACAATGAAGATGCAATGTCATCCTGTTGCTCTAGAAGTGCGGTTGACAGTAAATATCCTCCCATTCTCATTATTTTGCAGTCTGCAGAATGAAACTTCTTAAAGTCACCCAGGAGAGGCTTATATTGTGTAGTGTTGCCATGTTTGTCACATTTTTCTCAAAAATGCATGAACCGATTTAGACCGATAGTCTTCACGTTGCTGTGCGACTTGCGTAAGTTTTTGAACTGTTGCGAAAGGTGATGTTTTATTTACAATCTTAAATGTTTAGTTAGGTGGTCTAAGACAAATCTAAGGGCTCCATTCGTGCATTTTTCGATGAACTCAGACCATGCCAGCCAGCCATTTGACTTGCGCAGTACTCGATTTAAAGACAAGATTACCTGCCTGTGATACAAATTATGAGAAAAAGAAGGCTATTTGTAAGAAAAAGAAAAATGGAGCTTTGAGCTTATTTAATTTATATAAAAATCTTCTGTGCATGTGTATGAAAGTGAACTCCTCCTAAACTGCTCTATGTGGATTCGAGAATGGTTTAGATTCAC
Organism: Charanyca ferruginea; assembly: GCA_947361185.1. Classification (NCBI taxonomy): domain Eukaryota; kingdom Metazoa; phylum Arthropoda; class Insecta; order Lepidoptera; family Noctuidae; genus Charanyca; species Charanyca ferruginea. The sequence continues at coordinate 12,103,780 of OX376069.1, forward strand.
AATTCGTCCCGGTAGGTGGCGCTGTTGTCGGGTTCTATTTTTAGGGCAAGACAACGTCTGCCGGGCCCGCTAGTTTAATTTAAAAAAGAGAGTGTCACACGAACCATTGTTTTTGTAAACCTCGGTGTGCAATGTTCACAGCCGCTTGCTGTGCGTATTATTATTATGCAAATGCTATAGAAATTCAGTATTTGTGTTAAAACAGTAGCATTGTATAAATTTATCTTAGTATATCTTATATATAAAAATCTTCTGTGCGTGTGTATGAAACTGAACTCCTAAACGGCTGTACCGATTTTGATGAAATTTTTCGTGTGTGTTTAAGTGGATTCGAGAATGGTTTAGATTCACAACTGGACTCGATAGGTGGCGCTGCAGTCTCGTTGTAGGACTTTTTTTATTTTAAGGGCAGGACAACGTCTGCCAAGCCCGCTAGTTTTGTATATTTTTCTTCCGATTCCAGTTGAAAAAGCTAAAGGCATCGATACGAGAAGGAGGCAGTTCTGGCGCTTGTCCTGAAGAAATCCAGCAGTTGAAGCAGCAGTTGGAGAGCAGTCGAATTAAACTTAAAAGGTACACGTTCAATCAGTTTATTGTCTCTAGCGACTCGCCCCTGCTTCGCACGGATGCCATCTGGTTACATGTCAAAACTTCGAGATTTATGTGCTTTATTCCTGCCTAGCCTTTACCCACCTATGTTGGGTTCGGCTTCCAGTCTAACCAGATACAGCTGAGTACCAGTGTTTTACATGGAGCGACTGCCTATCTGAACTTCACAACCAAGTTACTGGGTAACACGATACCCCTTGGTAAGACTGGTTGTCAGACTTTCTGGCTTCTGACTATAATGCTGAGATATAATTAACATTATATTTAAATTTCCGCAATCAAAATCCATTCTGTAGTTGAGAACTAAGGGAACACGACACGAAGAACGACTTTGTTTTATGCTAATAAAACAAATGCATAGCGATACATAGCGATATTTATTTTTAGAGGTACAAACATAGCGCCATATAAAATTTCGTGATGGCCCAGTGGATTAAGGCGGGCGCCAAAAAAGAAAGTACTTACAAATTGAACAGATCACATTAGTACTTACTAATGTGAGCTGTTTGTATGTACTTTCTAACTCTATCTTGGACACCATTGACGTTGGTGAAGAAAAACTTCGTGAGGAAACTTGGACTATATTTTTAAATCGCCAATCTGTCTTTGCCAAGCTTGGTGATCAATGCTCGTGCCTTCTCTGTATGAGAAGAGGCCATTGCCCAGCAGTGGGACAGTAATAGGCTGGTATTATTATTATTCAACCGCAACGATTGGCTATCCTTGTATTCTGGTCATCTCCACTACCGACCTGTGATTAACTAAACTTAAAGAAAAAAAAAACATCCGCCTTCAAAAACTAAAAAGTGAAAACTTTAGCACAGAACACACATTGACTTTAGTTTTGGAAGTCGGTGGCTTTGTTCTGTTTGTTGTTTTGTATTGCCATCGACTTTACCGCTTTTTACTATCGCCTTAACATAAACTTAACAAATCCATAAAGAAACGGCGACACAGTTAAAACAGAGATTGAAAGTCCTCTAAAGATTGAAGAAGAAACTAAAACGTCATCTATATTTATTTTTTTGGGACTTTGTTGATTTTTTCAAAAAGCGCTGAATCAATTTCGATAAAATTTATATGGGACCATTTCGAAATAAACCCCTATAGAACAAAAAAAGAATTTTGCAAATCCGTCTTTATATGACGGAGTTATGAACGAAAATACATGAAAAAAAAAGAATACATACATCCGAATTGATCACCAAGTCGGTTAAAATAATTTAAATGCAATTTGTTTTAGGTTGAAAGAAGAGTTCACATCATCCGCTCAAGAGTACAGAGATGTATGTTACATGCTGTTAGGTTATAAAATTGATAGAACTGGACACAAGAATTACAGGTGAGCCATTCATAGTAGTATTACAAACATTTTGTTTTTTAAATTCTCTGTTTACTAGTTCTAAACAAAACCGTCACGCGATTTTAAGTCTTTATTAAAAACTGCCTAATCCATACTTTCCGTACTGGAATATTATAAATGCGAAAGTAACTCTATCTGTTACGTTTCACGAAGAAACGGCTTAACCGATTCATGAAATTTGGTATGAATATAGCTGAAACCCCGGGGAAGGACATAGGCTACTTTTTAATCTGCGACTTCGTCTGCATCTGCGATGGCTGACATCTACGCGGATAAAATCGCGGGCAAAAATTGGTATTAGATGATACATTAAGTTTGTTTGTTTGTTACCTTTTCAAGCCTAAACCACTGAACTGATCATCCTGAAATTTTGCATATAAGTTTTCCGGCGTACAGAAACGGACATAGGGTACCTTTCATCCAGAAATAAAGTACTGTTCGAGGACAACAATAACGTTCTTATGATAATGGTGCTATGTATCTTTTGAATTATAATTAAATTATATTCCTCCATATACCATCCATTCAATCATTCATCAAATCAATTCAATTCAATTCTCCATTTATTCATTATATTTTATTATATTTATTTTATTTTAATAAGACCTTGAGGGTTGTCCCTCAAGGTCTTATTACAAAAGAAGGTTCATCTTTAAACCAGGTTTAAACCATTGAGCCATTTTTTGTATTTCGAACCTCATTCTGACTCTGATAAAGTTTTTAATATGAAAACAGGCTCGGTGGTTTAAACCTGGTTTAAAGATAAACCTTCTTTTGTAATAAGACTGTAGTTGATTGTAAAATGTTAAATTAACGCGAGCGAAGACACGGTCAAAAGCTAGTTTTATATGAGCCACTTTTCACTCTTCGCAATTAAATCTTTACAGAATATCAAACATGTACGCCGAATCTTCAGAGGAGTACCTAACATTTACTCTTGACGACGACGGGATAGAGATGGTTCACACTGATTATTCGTCCACTCTCGGCGAGTTAGTAGAGTTGCACCTACATCAGCACCACTCTATCCCCCTGTTCCTCAGCGCACTTACTATGGAGCTGTTTACAAGGACTACAATGTTGCAAGCTCAATAAGAAAAGGTAATAATTATAGGTATGTCGTACACTTGAGACTTTTATCGTACGACTTTTTTGTTCGCACTGTCTGCATAGTCTTAAGTTTAGGATAAGCCTAATTGGTTTTCGTAAGAAATGTAAAGGATGTCACATTGTTTCTGAATTGATGATTTGCTAGACATTTTCCCAAATTAAGTAATGTATGGTTGCTTGGTATAAATAGTGGCAGTGTTACTGATTTGAACTGATTTTTCCTGAAGTATTGATAGGAATATAAGTATTTTCGAATTTATTATTGTATTAAAATATTACTATTTTCATTGAGAGGTCGTTATGGCTCAGTGGTTAAAGCGCCCGCCTCTCATGCCTGAAGATGCTGGTTCGGTACCTGGTAAGTACCTCACATGGGTACTTACCAGATATCAAACCAGCTTTCTCAATTCATAAGTACTTTCTAAGTTGAAGGAAAATATCGTGAGGAAACGTAGGTTTTATAATAAATAAAAAAACAGATGAACATACATACATATCCACCAGTCTAAATAATAACCTTCCTTTTTGAAGCAAGCTGTGAATAGATATAATTATTTTTTAATTTCTTCATGTAATTAAGGGATTTATTTACATATTTGAGACTATGTCACTCCCATCGTACTTCTAGTAACAGTAAACATCATATACAATTCTAATATTGTATCACAAAACAACATTATATTGTATCTGTTTTTGTGAATATTCGAAAAACAATTCACAGTACGGCTATCGGAAAACGTATTGTTACGAGCTGGGGTTCAGGATAAAGAAACTATACTAATTTACACTAAAAACAAACACTTTATTTAAATAGTTGCGAACACAGTAATCAGTAACTTACAAGAATCACTTGAGTGTCGTTCACTTCGTTCGCAGTAGTGCGGGAATGGTCTAGAATGTTGCAACACGACACTTAACCATCTCGAAAAATGTAGAAGAGCCCAGAATACCTGTACTAGTTCTTCTACTCAACCTACGTAAAGTATCGATAAACTATATTACAGTCGTTTGAGGAACGTGTGGGGTGCGGGTACAAATCAGGTGTTTGGTACCCCTGAGCAGTGGACACCATGATTGTTCAAAATGCTTACATCTACAGTTAATATTTGGCGTTTAGCTCAACGGTGCGTAATTTAATAAGTTTGCTATAAGTCTAAAAAGTATGTAACTCGTAGGTTGTGCTACCTTGACACTATTTTATTGGTGGTAGGCTGCACTTTTAAACTTATGAATGTAAACTGGGGTTGTATTATGAAGTTATAAAAAATCTCGCTAGTTTAATCATAACTAAACAGAATTGAAATTGATATCAATAAAGCTTAACAATATTCTTATTTTATATTCAATTCCGTTCTTACCACTTACTGCATAATTACTGCACTTACCAACTTACCACTTACTGCATTTACCATTTACTGCATAATTTCGTGGTTCGTTCTCTTGAACTACTGACCTTAGACCTACAATGCAATTTTTATATGAAACCGCATGATATCAACGCACTGGTTACCTATCATAAGGTCGAAAAATATTTGACCGAATTTCATTTCACCTAAAACTTTTCAACTTTTCTCGTTTCGTTTTTTTTTTACTTCATCGAAGTCACGTCTGCCACTGAATCAGTTGACCTATTATCAATTTGCTTTTTTTCGTTGCGCCGACGTTTCATTTGGTCGAAAAACTTTTTACCGAAGTTACACTTAGCCGATATAACATTTGTTCGAACATTCGTTATACCACTGTTTTAATTACCATATTTCACCAAACTCCTAGAAGTAAACATGTCTGATATTGAGTCTAAGATAACCGGTACTCCACTAGCAAAAAAAAATACGTCGTTAAAGAAACGAAAAATCAAAAACTTTTGAAAATTAAAGATAATTTAAGTGAAATTAAATATTTGAAAGAGCTTACAAAACTAATGTATTTATTACAATGGCGTTATAGAGAGCAAATTTTAGATTAGTTTCCTACTATTTTGTTTCATTAATTATTTAAAAATGTAATGGCACTTAATAAAACAGGTGGTCCCAGTAAGAAGCTTGCAAACAAAGATTCTTGCTTCAAGCATCCAGCATGCAAGCAGGCATGCAGCATACAAACAGGCATGCAGCATGCAAGCAGGCATGCAGCATGCAAACAAGCATACAGCATGCAAAAGCATGCAGCGTGCAAACAAGCATGAAACATGCAAGCAGGCATGCAATATGCACAAGCATTGTTTCTGTCACGGCTCCGGCGTTGCGGGGTCTCGGCGGCCCCACGCGAGCTTATCGTCGCAGATGGTTTTAACGCTCACCATCGCAGCTTCGGCTAGCTGGCCGGCCTCAGCCTCAGCCGCGGCGGCGAGCCTTCAAACCGCCTGCTCCACAGTTCGCGGGCCGCCCCACCCCTCCGCGCCTACGCGTTCTTAAATTACACTCTAGGCGTAGGGCAGACAAGACTGCGTGAAGTCGGTTTTGCAGCGATTCGTTTCTGTCACTAAATTTTGTAACATATTGACTTTTTATGACACTATTTTAATTTAATGTTGAAAATGCTACCAAGTAACCGACTATATATTTGTGATCAAATAATATTCCGTAAAATGTTGTTGAAAATATGGCAAATAAATCGTTTGGCAAATGAAAATAGTTCAAAAGAGACTTCGGTCTATAGGAAAAAGTTATTTTGTAAATCGGAGAAACATAGTTCGGTAAAATAATACCTATGGCACATGATACTTCGATGATCTAAAAATATGTCAAATAATGCATATAGCAAAAAAGACGTCGGTCAATAGTTTTCGGTAAAGTGAAATTCGGACAAAAATAATTCGGAAAAGTGATCGGTTCCCCAACGCACTGACTTGCGGCTAGTCGTCAATCGCTCCGAAGCTGTGGCGGGCCTCACCTCTATTGTTATAAATTTGTAATTGCTGTCGCATATACCCATCAATATAATGGAAAAAGAAATGCTTGTAATTGACTACGACATGCGGCGGTACGCAATAGAACCGAAACGGTTACGGTTAGCCGGAATACGGCGTAAGTGCGTCGTAGGTCTTTTTCAATAAGTCAATATAATGGGCGCTGTTAATGTATGTGATACAATATATTAGAAACGAATAGATTAATATATCGTTTTAGTAAGATTGTGTTTTGTCGTGTACAAAAATAGAAATTATATATACAAAGAAGTTTGGCCGATTCGCTGGCCAAACTTCTTTGTATGATGACAATATCATGATAGTGGCCAAACTAGTCTATCAATAATAATTATAGTTTGTTGCGCAATTCTGGTGAGTCCTTCATGAAAGCTGTTACCAGGAGTTGAAGTTGAGTCCTATAGTCATCGGCGCAAAGTTGTAACAGTTGCGCAAAGTTGCGCACGAACACACACATCGTTGGTTTGTTCTTCGTTCCTTCGTTGTATTGTATCTTACTGTGCCGGCACAGATATATTACTCGCGATCAATTGGCTTGATACGGACAGTAACTGGTTTAGAATATTCTAGACACTACAAGATACTCCATAGTAATTTGAAACAGAAGTGTAAAACCTCATTGAACAGTATAAAACTTCATGGTAAAGCTAATACCTTAGTAAGACCTTTAATAATTATACTTTTAGCTATTAATTGTTTTTTAATTTATTTACTTACCTTTCAAACTGTACTCTATTTGACTTTTCGGAACATTTCTGGATATCACTACATATTATAAAACAAAGTCCCCCGCCGCGTCTGTCTGTCCTTATGTATGCTTAGATCTTTAAAACTTCGCAACGGATTTTGATGCGGGTTTTTTTTAATAGATAGAGTGATTCAAGAGGAAGGTTTTAGTATATAATTTGTCAAGCGGGCGAAGCCGCGGGCATCAGCTAGTTGTTCATAAAAAAGAAAATGCTTGCCGCGCATTAGGCATCACCATTGTTATTGCGAATAAATGTTTTAATATAAGAAAATATTATATTTGCTTAAGTTATCAGTAATCATTATTAGTCCATTCTTTTATACTTCAATAAATAATAAATATATTGTAAAAGATTGACATTCCTATAAAATCATTGTGTGATGTAGAGACTATTACAATAAAATGACGCATTTTTTACAATAATAAAAGCATTTGTGTCAAGTTTTGGTTTTATTTTCACAAGTTCTTTGATTTTGACAAGTTCACACACAGTTATAATATTACCAGAATTGTTTTTACTGTGTGACGTAATCTTTATCTTTCTTGGAACGTGATAACCCTGGTGTCATGTACCAACTAGCAATACAGTAATTGGGGACATGTCATTAGGGCTATCACGTTCAAATGTACGATCCTTTATTTGTTATCAATTGATTTGTGCTATGTACAGACGCCAGCACATCAAACCATACCAAACTGTCAAATTTTCCCAAATGAATATGAACATTATTCTTTTGTGATAAAGTTGAAAATCTATCAAAGATATTTGACAGACTTGGAGCTTGATGTGCTAACCTCAAAAATACAAAATTAAAACAGTTTTAAATATGTTTTTTTTCATATTGTGCTCCTATTTTTGTGTTTACGGTTTTCTATATTAGAGGGTCATAAAATAATAATGCAAATACCAGTGTAAAATATTTATGAAGAAACAAGGACAATATATTATACAAATCATCTAATGTTTGCAATGAATTCAACTACAACAATTTAGTATTATTATAGTCAGACACAGTTAACAACGTGATTAGCACTAGGAAATAATTGACAAGAGCCGAGCTACTGTATTATGTATTGTTTTGTTTACAATATTAATAAAAATAAGTACACATATTACACACGCTGGAATTTTAATGGTTGTTTTACCGCGGCAGAACGAAGAGTTAACTTAAAAAATAAAAATGTTTTTTATATTCAAATAATTAAAAAAATATGCATCAACTCGAAAGCATGAGAACCAGGTGAGAACCAGTAGTTACCCGCTAGACATGAGGTAGGTAGGTAGTGTAGGTACTACTCCAACCACACATGCCGCCGTTCGGCGCCGACAAAGTGAGGAGCGATTCGTAAATGTTCAGAGCAAAATAAGCTGTTGCGCGTGGTATTAAAGCGCCCGCCGCGCGGTGTCGTCCGTTCGTGCTGTATCACTATTGGTTCGAAGTCGCTTTTGAGTTTTGTTTTTCACAATTCGAAACCTGCCGTTTTTTAATATTTCTTATTGTTATCTTTTTTAAATCGATTGTACTACCAAGACAAAATCAACCAGACAAACTTCGGGAAAACAACCAGTAAAATTTCAGCATGTATAAACAAAAAATATTTTTCGTTCGTTGAAAAGTTAACATAATATAATTAATTATTAAGCTTTTATGACTATACAATGACTTCAACAACTATTGAGCTGCGTTTTCGCTCTTCGAATTTTCAGAAAACATAAAACAAATGTACTATGCACATGTAACGCATCGCTCACGAGTCACGACACATTGAATGGCCAGACTAAAATAATAAGTAGCAATAATAATAGTCCAAATTCGATGGATTAAATTATAGTATTAAGTATGCATTAAAGCTTATGCCATCCGCTGTCCTGTATTTATATCATTACATAACATAATGAAAAGTAGACAAACTTGTAACTATTTAAAGCTAAGAAGGACGCCGAGAAAGTGGTTTCTACTACTTTGACATCACACATTGCTTTGATTCATTTGAGAAATTCACGAAGATAAAACTCACATACATAATAGTCTTGGAAACATTTTTGGAAATAATTTAAAAGTAACAATAAATTACTTTTTACCTACAGTCTATAAAAATCACTTAATTTTCAATGTAAAATGTTTCGAAAATAACGATAGTCTAAAAATCTTACATACACATAATACTGAAAACGTATTGTATAACACTCACCATATCCGAATGACGTTTTGACGTTTCTTGTGCTACGCATCACGAGCCATGTGTAAAGACAAACAAAACAAAACATATAACATAAATTTCATACAATTTTCAATAAAATTATTGCACTAAACTTCATAATCGTAACTTAATAATAAATATTGCATTAAGCGTTAACCACATCTCGTGAAGTTAAATTATTTAAGTCTTAAAGTACTACGAGTTAATTAAATTTTAAGAACAATATTTCAGTCCGATGAAAGTAAATATTTCATCCTAATACGAGCTTCGTTCATTGTAGCGACGTTCAACAACACGGAAATTAGATTTTATTAATATAGAAAGTAGGTACCTAAGTTCCAAATATTGTGCTAACTATTTTAACATTTTGACTAAATATTAAGTACGATTTGGTGCTCAAATTTAATAATGTAAGTGTTAATTATTTAAAACTAGGTATATAGAATTATTTATCGACAAAGTTCGAAAGGGTGCATCAGCTCGACAGATTTATCTAAGTCTAAACTAGCTAAGAATTTATGAATTTTAATAACTGACTTGGATTTTCAAAGCTACAGAGCGGTCCCTAACACAGAGCTACGATTTAAAATCGATTTTCGAAATTAGTGAATCGGATGAGACATAAGATCAATAATAATAATTATCCTGTAGTTTTGATAGCATTTGTTACTCTCCAAAGTTAGAGTTAGCCGAAAGTGACCGCTTTCTTAACAACAGACTTAAACTGCTACACAAATCGAAGAACTTCACATTCTGAGTATTTCAAAACGATGACCCTTTGTTTACGATGTGACGAAACTTGTGTATCGACGGGTAAATCCCCAGCCCTTGCACACTGGGCACCAGGCTGGCCCATCGTCTACGTCAACCACACACTACGAAGCCAGTGGATCAGTCCACAAAACTAGAGAGTCTATGACTATAGGACACGCGTAGTGTCCACTTCGCTCACACTTCTCTCAATCACACTATTGTCCGTTATGTTTTTGTTGCCTGTGAACAAAAGAAATACGTTGTTAGGTATTAATATCCTTGAATTTCCTCATCGATTTATAATAGCCAAAATCAAAGAGAACTTCTTTTCATAATAGATAGAAGTTTAGAGCTATAATGGACAGAGTGGAAAGTTCTTCATCCTCCAAAATGGAGGATCCTCCGTCCAGACGGGTGTTGTGTCTGGTGGGCTACTGCCCCGCGACAGTTGTAGTCAGGATTTTGTAATATATGATAATGTCGCGGAGAACTCTGCTTGCGCAATCTAGGAAATGTCGGTTGTAGTACGTATCATGTGCGATAGATGTCGCTACACTAATACGACAGGATTGACAACAAACTGCATACTCAGTAACAGTACAGTCCGCGAGGCGTAAGCTGAGCTTTGCATTTGTGGGAGTGTACATAGATATTGTAGGTGTGACGTCGGCGCTAGAGCGCGACTCGTCCCTTGCTTGGCTTAAACCGGTTTATACTGCTTTTTGGTAACCGGCCTGAGGCGCGGCGGTGCGTCCTCTTGAATTACTGTTGCGTAAAGAAGTGTTTTTGATGATCTAACGGAACGATACGGTTAACCCAAACCACACATATCAGACGAGAGTGTAAATGAAGATAATGAAAATGATGAAGATGCTATGTCCGGTGTAGAAGAATTGTTACAATTTCTTTATGTTTAAATTTCATTTATTAATCACTTATTTTTAACAGTGTTTTGTCTGACTGCACTTTTGGTGATCACTCACACAACCAAGCTCACCTTAGATCTCGCGAACAGTAGCATTGTTGATTTGAAAGTCAACCTGTTTTTTGGGTTTTTGAATATAGGTTTGGAAGGCTACCTTTACAGGGTCCAGTATGCAAGGGATCGACGACGCGTCCGGCGTGGCAGGCGGCGCGCTGCAGGCGACACCAGGACGGGTAGGTGCGGCGGTCGGAGCCGCACAGCTGTCGCCGCGCCGCCGCGCCGCACGTTCCACACGACACGCAACGCGCGCCACTCGCGCCGCCCGACACACACCGCTGACCCGCGCCGCATGATATGGACGCACACGTTGCGTTCGCTGTAACAGTGGTAGATGTTTAGGAAGAACTGGGTATTAGAATGTGGTAAAATTATGAATAGTACACAAAAAAAAAAGAAAAAAAAAATACAAAAAGTTTATTGGTAAAAAAGAAGAGGTGATAACTAATGGTACGTCAGAGCAAGTTGAGTTTACACATCTCAATTTTTGGTTTAACCTTTGTTTGTGTTTTTGGGCTTGTATCTTGGGGGTCAGAGTGCGAATGAGCATAAATAAGGTTTACAAGGTGAATTAAGTAAAACGTACGTTAAGTTGTAGTGTGTGTATGTGTGAGAGTCTGTGAGAGTGAAAGTGTAACTGATAATGATGTATGTGTGATGTTTTTCTGGCACCTTGGATTGTAACAAATGTAATTCTGATAGTGAGTCTATGGTAACAACTTGATACTGTCAGCGCCTTTATTTCGTAGTAGTATGGGCTGTATTTGTAGTTAGTAGTGCAGAGTATACCAAGCTTGACCGTACCGATCAGTGGTTTGGGAGTAATTAGGAGATATCCATAGACAGTAAATTACATGGCATCGAATGATAAACATTGCTTAAGATTAAAGTTCAGGCCGAGACTATACCTGTAGACCTTTATAAATAGATAGAAAGTGGTAAAATATGTGTGTGTCCCTGTAACTTCTAAAATAAGAGAGTGATCAATCTATAAAAAAAAAATATGATTCCACCGAAAATTGGTTTGAACGAGATCTAGAACCAACTTTTTTAAGTACTTTTTTGTAATACTTGTTAAATCGTAAACCGGAATTTACCTTTCATTTAATCATAACTTTTATATTAAATGGTTTCAAATTAAAATATTTATAGGTATTACATCCTGGTGAAGCTAGAGTTACGTTACTCTTAAACTTTTGAGAGCCACGTCAAAAAAGCAAAAAATGTGCCCTAGTCGCCATTACTAATCTATGGAATTACGTTTCTTAAAGTTCCATTGAGCAGGGTTGGGTTTCTTAAAGTTGGGTCCACGGTCACGGACCCCTTGGGGGTAGGAAATCGTGTAGTAAACTCTGCATTTCTTGACCAAGCCATGAACTCGAAATAAGGCTTGTTTTCTTTTCCAAAAATATGGGGGATATTTTAGGAAAATATCCCCCATATTTCCCCCCCCCCCCGAAAAGTCCGGCCAAAGGGGTCCGTGGAATAGTTTAAATTGTGAAAGTGGTCCGTACTACAAAAACTTTAAGAAACCCTGCCATAGAGTAACAATTCGTTTGTCACGTGGCGTGGGCACATTTTGGTTCGTCATCTATCATATATAGATGACTGTGACGGTTAAAAGGTTGAACTATAAAGAGAAACTGGGACTCACCTATACAAGGTCCTCTGTACGCCAGCGGCAGGGCTCTGCCCCGCTCGCACGCGGCTCGCCTCAGTGCGCAGGTGCCGGCGTAGGTTCGTCCGTCGACGGCGCAGACGGGGGTGCTGGCCACGCCGCATGAGCCGCAGCGCACGCAATGCGCTCCGAGCTCTGCGTCCAACACGCAGCGCTTGTCGCCGCCGCAACGCACGCCCTCGCAACTACCCTCTGCAACACATCAAATGGTCAATTATGGTTAAATTATGAAATACTAGCGATGCTCTCCGGTTTCGCACGGGTGCGATGCTTGGATTTTTTCCGAAATATTTAACAATTATCGTCATATTTCAAAAAAACACGAAACAATTATTGGTCCTTGAACGTGGTCAAACTATTTTGTTGACCATAGCAAGACAGATACAGATATTAATAAGAACTGTATAAATTGTAGTTGATCTAATATTTTCATACAAAAATATAGTTCATACAACATCTCAACCACCTTCTTAAAGAGATATAGAAGCATCTTAATTCCACCAATTACATTCATTTGCAACCTTGCTCTGACGTCCGGAAAATTCCCTAGCGACTGGAAACTGGCTGAAGTCCTTCCTATTTACAAGAGCGGTGACGGAGCTTGTGTCAATAACTATAGACCAATCTCCATATTACCAACGTTATCAAAATTATTAGAGAGAATGATTAACAAGCGCTTAGTCAATTACTTAGAAAAATATCATCTTTCACCTAGTCAGTTTGGTTTCAGGACGGGCCTGTCCACTAGTGACGCCATTCACAATTTGACAGACTTTGTCTCGGGTTATCTTGATAATAACAAAAAGGTTGTAGTAATCTTTATGGATTTGGCTAAAGCTTTTGATACGGTCTCCGTCCCGCTACTATTGGAAAAGCTTCAGCTCGAACTTTTCTCTGACTACCTAAGAAACCGGTTTCAGAGGGTTGGTTGTGATCTCCCCATTGTGCATGGAGTCTCGCAGAAAAGTATTCTCGGTCCCACGTTGTTTTTAACATACATAAATGACCTCTGCGATCTGAACATGCCCAATAGGAGGATTATTTCATTTGCCGACGACACGGCGCTCTTGTTCCAGGGCGACACGTAGCACGAGGCTAACAGTTATGCTCAGCAAGGCTTTGATATGATCCAGGCATGGTTAGCTTACAACAAGTTAACACTTAATGTAGATAAGACTAAATATGTCTCTTTTTCTATCAAAACGACTACCATTCCCAATCATATTATTACGGCTCATTCCGGTAACTGTTCTTCCGCACATTCTGCTGTTTGCTCGTGTCCCGCCCTGCAGAAGGCCGATACAATTAGGTACCTGGGAGTTATAATAGACAGCACGCTTAGCTTCCATCTTCACATTGATCTTCTTGTCTCAAGAACTCGTAAACTAATTTTTATATTTAAAAACCTTCGTCATGTCGCAAATTCTAAAATTATAAAAATGGTCTATCTCGCACTGTGTCAATCATTGATCTCCTATTGCATAACCATATGGGGTGGCGCTAATAAAACGGCAATGCTAAAGCTTGAGCGTGCCCAGAGGGCAGTCTTGAAAGTGGGTCACTTCTTGCCATACTCACATCCAACCAAAGACCTGTATGAATTGACTGGTGTACTAACGGTACGCCAATTATTCATCCTTAATGCAACCCTTCGTAAACATTCTCAGCTGCATTACAATCCTGCAGTTTTTAAAAATAAACGACGTAAACACGCTGTATGTCCGACAATGCGATTCCATACAAATTTTTCACGTCGACACTTAAATTTTCTCGGTAGTTACCTTTATAACGAAATTTTATCGATCTACACCCTTCATCTTGTAAAATTACACTTTTTAACTGGTTGAAAAAGCTGGATTACGATGGCATCGAACAACTATTTCTCATCCCTTCCTGATCGCTTAACTCTGGCGGAACCAGTGCGCACACGAACAACACGCATACACACACACACACACACACACACACACACACACACACATATACACTCACTACACACAACATCATGAACTCACTCCCGCTGACACACCTTACACTCCCAAACCACACACACCACACACATTGTGTGTTTGTTTTCTTTTTTTATTTTGTTTCTCTTCCATAGAAGTCTAAAAATTATTTGTTGCTTGTTTAACCTTAAACTTTTTGCAATGTAACATTACTTCACTTAATCATTGGGGTAGGAGCCTGGAGATCTGTAACACAGGGTTTCCCTAGTACGGACTCCAGTCTCTCGCAAAGGTGCTTTTGTTTGCATTATCATATTGTATAGTCCTAAGGTATTAATAACCTAACCTTTGTGGAGAGAGAAATAAATTTTTATTTATTATTATTTATTTATTATTAAGTTTTCATGTCGAACGTATTGATTAAAACACGGCAAAGTTAAAGAAAAAAATAATTTAAAATCTCTAACTTAGTTCTTAGTCGCCGTCCTTTTTTTCAGCTGCCTTCATTTTAGTTTAGTTTGTGAACAACGGAATCGGCGCCAATATCAGATCGTATAATCCTTCTTCTTTAGTTACTATTAATTGATGAGAACCGCTTAAATTCCGTTGCGTAGTTTAAAAGATAGTAATAAGCGTACAGACAGGGACAGACGGCGGAAAGCGCCTTTGTTTTAAACTATGTAGAGACTAATTTCAGTCCGTGATTTCGTTCGTGTGGTAGTCAAATATTCCTACCTATCTTAGATAGGCTATATCACTCGGCGATAGAGTGACTTTCTATCAGTGAAAAGATTTTTGTAAACGGACCAGGTGCACGAACTGAATTAATTTTAAGCTATTTATATCTCTTTCTCTCCAATAAAACAAGAAAGAGTAATAATTATATTAACAAGAGCTGCCAATTTAAGTTGATCTGAAATGTTCATACAATTATAGTTGTTATTTCAAAACGTATTGATTAAAAACACTGCGAAGTTCAAGGGAAAACTAATTTGACATCTCTAACTTAGTCCTTGTCTATCGCCGTTCTTTTCTTCAGCTGCCTGGTAGAAAGGGAGACAATTGTCTAATTTTAGTTTAGTTTGTGAACAAGGGAATCGGCACCAATGTCTACTTTCAAATATTAATAACTATCTCTTATAAACAAATAACAAACGCAATTTAAATAATAGTTTAGATTTTAGTTTTGAAACTTCTGTCAGTAGATTAGAATACTAGGTACCTACAGCAAATAGCGTCTGGATTATTGACTAGGTAGGTAATATCTTCGCGATCAAAGCCTTACGCTGGTATACGCTAACACTTCGTTTCTGAAAACGACGCGGTAGGTCTTGGATAGCCGGCTGAAGATTTTTGTAAGTGTTTTCAGGCACTGAGAATCCTGAAGCAATACTACAGAATTCTTCTACACAAGTAAAAATCTGAACTGTGGAAATACATTATTTATTGTTTTTTTTTATGTATTCGAAAATATCGCGAAAATGAGGCGGAATTTTTTAATCTTTCAGAATCAAACTTTTAAATTGTAATGTAATTGGGAGCTAACTTTATCAATAATTATAAAACATCCTGTATGTAAGTGCGCAAGCGCATTTAATTTTACAGTTATCATTTCAATCGCTGAACAGGAGCAGCATAAAAGTCCGCAGCCCCAACGACTATACTTAAAAGCCATAAATTCGTGCAAGATAAAGTTAATTGTAACGAGACAACTTTCTTAGGCGTGGCTTTTATATAGAAATGTCTGAGTAATATTATAACGTGATAGAAATCAGTCAAGCTAGCGTCGGCGCATAAATACAGCGCTTTTCCATGGATTGTATCGGATTGCGGTTTATGGAGCGTTGGTTTAGACTTAGACGATCGAGTGTCGGTCTTTAGAGTGTAGATTACCTAGAATTTATAGTCTCTGATCGGACATGGCCAGTACACGTCTGCTTTATGTTATAAGATACTCATGTTACCACAGTACTGTAGAGAGAGGTTGTAAGGCAGAGAGGCTTTATGTAATGAAGCCATAACTATTTAGTCTACGGTTAGAACATTCTGGATGCTTCTAGAAAGATAGGTGATTCGATTATATTTGAATGATTTAGAATATAGTTTTCATACTATGACAGGAGACTGTCAGGGCTCCCGCACACGGGCCACCGGCCACAACCACAAAACGCCGCCACTGGCATATTTCCTGTAATTTTCATACATTTTATATGGACTCGCCGCACACGGTTGGCGCCGGTGGCCGCCACACGCTGCAAATCGTCGCTGCTCGCTTCTTGTGGCCCGCACCGGCCACTAAACGCCGCCACACGCCACTCGCGCGATTTCTAACCCTTTTCTCCCTAAATCTTCTTCGACAGAGTTCATTATATGGGTTAAAAAGTAGCAACCACCGACCGCAGGTGTCGACCATCGGCCACAAGTGGCTGTCCTTACACCACGAGCCGTCAAGGCTGGGTCATGTATTTCACCTCTAATTATTATATATTATCTCAATATCTTTGCTCAATATAGATCTCTAAAAGTTCTCCTACGTATTATTTAACGTAGATAGCGTTTCGATCCCTTACAGTACCTACCTACATATTTGAACTGATACGTCTATGGAACTGAGTTAAAAATGTGTCTTTTTACCGCCATAGTCATGTGACTATGGCGGTAAAAAGACACATTTTTAACTCAACTTAGGAAACAACCTTTTTTTCTAAGTTAATTATGTTCCTACTTATCCTAATTTATATTAGTTCAACTTCTTTCTTTATATTTCATCTACGTTAACATACGATGTCAAAAACTAGGTAATACCAATTAAAGGCTTCCCCACACAGGTGCGTTATTACCGCCAATAATAAATATCGCATGCGTTTTTGCGCGGCTACGAAGTTACACACTGCTGCGATAATAACGACGAAATAGAAGTACGAGGAATCGGGACGCATTATCGCAAAAACGCAATACGATATTATCGGCGGTAATAACGCACATGTGTGGGGAATTCGTAGGATAAATTCGTAGCTTGGCGCCACCGAGGGCACGTTTTTGATTTTATGACGTAGCGGTCAAAAGGTTAATTGAAATCTCTGATGAGTAAAAAAAATATGACCAATTTATCCACGGTTTACAAATTAAAAATTCCAATTATATTTATCTATAAAATATGCTAACTGGCTAAGATGCTTGGTCTGTCCCTACATAGACATAACGGTAAAATAAAATCCACCTAGGCAAAAATAAAATCCAATCTACAATTTTATTGTTATAGATTTCTACTTGTAGTTCAGAACCAGTATGGTCAGGTGGGCAACAGTGAACCACAAAAAATTCAAAGTTGTGTCATGTACTCAAATTCAAAGTTATCGTTTTCTTTTCTCATACATACCATTTAGTGTCTAATGGACTTAAGGTTTCTTTACAAATTTAAGCTCAAAAACTGATAGGTTAGACATTATTAAGTGTTTTAAAAAAAATGGGAATTGGTTCACTGTGTACACTCTTTGGTACACACTGATCCATGATGAAGTTCACAGTGAACCACCGTTGGACACAGTGAACCATATCAGAATAAAACGAAGTTAAGTTATATTTTAACTGGACTAATTGGGGTAAATCGGCCATCAATCAAAAATTCATCATTAAAACTAAGTTTTTTCATTTATTCAAGAAGGTTTATTGCTTATAAAGTCAAGAAAAACAAAAAATAGAATTATAACTTAATCACGATAACATACACAGCACATGTATTTAGAAATAATTGTTAATTTGGTATACAAAACTTTTAAATTTCTGTAGAACAGTAACGTAACATAAAATATAATATTCCATAGCCCCCCAATCTTTCTTGTCACTGCCTTAGTTCGACCCATCCTGAAGCAAAAAAAGTTGTATCTATTTAACTAATCTGACGTTGAACTTTGCTACACAATGAACCATGAAGCGGTACACACTGAACCACGGTTCACTGTGTACCCTGCAATACTGAGTCACTGTATACCACCTACATTATTTGACATTTGATGTTGAAAAAACGCAATTGATCAAGGAATATGTTTAAAACATAATAACCATATTATTGCTAGGTAGTGACTTAACATGTATATAAAATATGGTACGAAAAGCTCAGAAAACACGACTTTGAAGAAGAAAAGCAAATCTTACCTATTTTTTACTTTTTGCGCGGGAAAACACAAATCGTCGTACCACACGACCGCTTACAACGGGCGCTCGTCCTCAACTGGGGAGTGAGGGAGACGTAACGAAACACGTTGCTACGTGTCGGTTTCATGATCCGGTAACTACTAGTTTTGAATACAATAATACCGATTCTCTGTGTACCACTGGCTCACTGTAGCCCACCTGACCCTACTTGATAGGTCTCGTTTCCTAGTCATGTATAAAAACCAGTAGATATAAAAAACGAAAACTGTCCTGTCCTGTAATTACCAACTTCATAAAATATATATTTATCTAGATGAGTAGTTTATGTCAAGATCCTAATACTAAGTACATAGAATGCGCTGCGGTTGCGGGCCTCGTAAATGCAATGAAGTGGTGTGCCGTGTGACGGGGCGTCTTGAACCAAGTTTACGTCGATATTATCGTGTATTATTATTCATACAATATGGAATGAGGACGTCTGGAGCGACTGCGGTTATGACAGCACCACGTCGAGACGAACTTCAAATGACAAGGTGACATGCGGATGCGGTGTCTAAAGGTCGATCCACATATGATAATTTGCCCGAGCCGATCGCTGTATCCATATCACCGTATCATTCGTCGTACTGCATCATTCTCCGTATCTAGTACTTGATAGGTCTCGTTTTATGGACACCTATATTTCATTCGACGACACGGTTGGCGCAGTGGTTGAGCGATCGACTGCTGCGCAGCGTGTTGCGGGTTCGATTCCCGCCCAGGGTAAACATTTGTGTGATGAGCACTTGTGTTTGCCTCGTGTCTGGGTGTTGTTTATCTATATATGTATGTATTTACAAAAAAAAAGTATTTGTGTATGTATATCAGCTGTCTGACACCCATAGTACAGGGTCTCCCTAGTTTGGGGTCAGATGGCCGTGTGTGAAAATGTCCCCACATATTATTATATATTATTATTCCGTATCGGTCTCTGTCGTATCCTCAAGAAAAAGTATAGGCAAACCGTGCCGTATCCGTATCTTCTTGGATGATCGGACAAAAACCGACTCGAAATGGAACGGGCTGTATCGCGCGGTGTATCAGAGAGGTGTATCAAGACTGCGTATTATGATCGCGTATCAACATTCGTCCAGATAGGCGATCATGCGTCGGCGATACGGATACGGTGATCGGATCGGGCAAATGATCATTTATGTGAGTCGCCTTTATGTGGGTAGAGGCATGAGCTCGCGTGGTACCTATACGTAACGTAGGGTATTTGTTATTTGTAAAATTGAACCGTTTTTAGAGTTCCGTACCTCAATAGGAAAAAACGGAATTCTTATAGGATCACTTTGTTGTCCGTCTGTCTGTCTGTCTGTCCGTCTGTCTGTCAAGACCCATTATCTCAAGAACGCGTGGAGGTATCAAGTTAAAATTAAAACTATATACTCAAGTCTACAGTCCCTTAAAGCTGTGAAAAATCAAACTTCTAAGTTAACGTGACAAAAAGATACGGCCGTTTATGCCGCAAAAAACGTATATTTCGACACTCTCAAGGCAATCAAAATGTATAGGGTACTTTCCTTTGACCTAGAACTATGAAATTTGGCAAGTAGGTAATATCGTCTTATACTACAAATACAGGGAAAAGTCTGAAAACTATACATTTGTAACTCAATCGTAAAAAATTTAGTCTTTATTTAAAGTATGTAATCAATCCGAGGTACAGTCCGTGCCACGAAAGATGAGACTTGACACGGACTTGATTTGACTTGCGCAGTACTCGATTTAAAGGTAAGAGACCTTTAGATACCTCTAAATCGAGTTCTGCGCAAGTCAAATCAAGTCCGTGGCACGCACTATATGTGCGGTCAAAATTGTGACCAAAGAGAGGGTGACCAAATCACGGAATTTGAACGGAACCCACGGTGGGCGAGTCCGTCTCGCACTTGTCCGTTTTTTTTTATGTTCTCACGTTCATTTAGGTACTTAGTTTAAAGGCTTTATTCATATTTCAACTGATAATCGGTGAAGGGTGATCATTTTTATATGACTAGCAAAAGTCTGCTTGTTGTTTAAAATTAAACCAAAATTGTACAGGACACTCGTATAGTTAGTTAATCAGTACTTTTGTGCTAGCGCGCTTGTGCTAGGTACAGTTCTAACTTCTATCTTTATAAAGATAGTTACATACTTTACCTTCCTTCACACGTAGGTACCTACACCTACGGATTTGGATAATTGATAATGGTCACTTTGGATTTGGCCTCAAGATCGAAGGCCAACTGCAGACGTTGAAATTAATGTAAGAAAAAAGTCGGATTAAGTGATCTGTCGCAGATTCGGTTGTTCAAGATACATCTCCATGTGTGCCGACTTGCCAAGCGCTGAAAATTCAACAGGGCAAATTTATTTAGGCGTTACCAACATTTACGTGCCATACCTACTCTTGGCACACCTACGACACTCCATTCAAACGAAACGATTTCATTACCTACACTACTACCAAAATAACAGACTGTACAAATACGTGCGTGTGTGTGCGTGTTTAGCGCCGTTTGAAGTAAAAGCAGTTTCGAGAGCAAGTTCGACGCGGGAAGAGGTGAGGAACAGTGTTTCGGAGGGAGGCGGGGCGTGTCGCTACTGGCGGTAGTACTAATATTTATACTGCGCTGATGGTAAATACGGTCAGCAGTAGTATACTTAGACAGAAGACTAAAAAATTTCCAAGTCCAGACAAATTGATGTTGGTAGGTAAAATATTCTACATATTCTACCAAACCCACATACAATTGTGTAAATCCTTGTTTACCTTTTGTAAAACCGTAGACAGCAACAGGAATATTCATAGAGTCGAGCCTATGAATATTCGCATAGGTAATTATACATATTTCGATTGTTTTCAGGTCGACTGAATATATTGCACTACTTATATGCAAAATGCAGCGAGACAGTGAAGACTGCAAATTCATTATGTACAGAGGTATAGACGCCAGCACATCAAGCCATACGAAACCACACCCGCGACACTCCATAGAAACGAAACTATATAATTGCCTAAACTTTTACCAAAATAATAGACTGTACAAATACGTGCGTGTGTGTGCGTGTCTACGCGCCGCTCGACTCGAACAAAAACGCAGTTTCCAGAGGCCCTAGTGTGAGTTTTTATTCGAACTCGATCGCGTTAACTTAAACTATCGCTTATGTCAATTTGTATGGCATAGTTGTGTTTCATATTGTTGCCACTAGACGGCGTTGTTCCAGATACAATACAAATTGGAGTTTACGTTAACGCGATCGAGTTCGAATAAAAACTCGCACTAGGCCCTCTGAGCAGTCGTTCGACGCGGGGAGAGGTGAGGAACGGTTTCAGAAGGAGGCGGAGCGTGTCGCTACTGTACAGTAGTACTAATATTTATACTGTGACCAAACTGTCAAATTTTCCCAATCAAATATGAATCTTATGCCTTTACTATGAAGTTGAAAATCTATCAAAGTTTTTGTACAGATTGTTGTACCTTGATGTACTGGCCTCTGTACTAGATACCTTCCAGTATTATTTATGAATCTGATTTGTATATTTTTATTCAAAATAATAATCCACAAAGCACCGCTTTATTAAAAAAACATGAATTACGATGTGTTTAAAAATTGCAGGTCAATAAAGAAAGGTACCTACAATTACATTAGGTCCTTACCCACTATTTACCTGTAACACTGCCATTAGTTAGCTTCAGGGCCTACCACCACCAAAAAACGACTATTCAAACAGTTGTAGTAGCGGAAGAGTTACTATGGAAACTCGACTTGGTTGCTCCAATTTCACGTTCGTCTTGAAAGGCTATTTTTCATTCGAACAACGTTCAACAACTAGTGACTGGGAACTTTTTTATATTATTGCACTGTTGGATTTTCAACTCATGGCAAAGTGCCTAGTGTTGACAACCCAACAGTGAGCTTTTATTTAGGCATGAACCTATTGTTAGTGAAAACGGTCATTATTCTGTCATAAGATGAACTCGGAGGGCAATCTGTGCGTCGTTAACACATGATATGCTGCCAAGCTTGGCGATTATGGCAAACCCCCCCCCCCCTCTTGGGGAGGCCTATGTCCAGCAGTGGACGTCTTTCGGCTGAAATGATGATGATGATGATTGGGAATAGGTACCATTAAGCTGTTTCCTGTGTCATGAAGACCACGGTTCCTAAGGCTTGCATTGCTTGGTTTATGAAAGGATATCATTTTTCGAGTAGTGATCTCCGCTATCGAGACGAGAACCAATAGTTCCTAGCAAATTCTCATTCACATTCATGCACCTCGGGCGAGACGCGTTCGTCCAGACGTATCGTGCATCGCAATGAGCCATTATTGAGTCGCGATCCCAATAGAGATGTAGCTAGCCTTCTGGGAACACGCGGGCAATTTATAAGCGCGATAGTAGGGGTGTGTCCGGTCATTACGGCGGTCAGGATTAATGCACCCGACTGCGAATGAACAAAAGAAAATCCGCGAAACTCCCATTTAGCGAGGTAAGTAAAAGTTCCGTGACTTTCAATAGGCGATTGTTCTGTACAGGGCTAGGCTAGGCGGTAAAGTGGAAAAATAAATTAGGAACAAGATTATGTAGGTAGGTAAGTTGGTAAGTAACGATTGTTACTAGTTAGTTTATTTATTATTTATTTATTTATTTATACTTCATGCACAAAGGTACAAAGGCGGACTTAATTATTATCTATACATTTGCCAGCAGTGTTCTCTGTGCCTTTATAACAACCATACTGCGATCGCCAACCCGCCTGCCAAGCGTGGCGATTATGGCAACCCCCCCCCCCCCTCCTTGGGGGAGGCCTATGTCCAGCAGTGGACGTCCTTCGGCTGAAATGGATACATTTGCCATAAAGAAAAATGACAATGGACCTAGTGAACCACATTTCACTAAAATCAAAACGTAACATATAGATAGTGCAATATTTCCACGAAGACGCGCCCCACTCTTTTTCCTAATAGCTTGAACTGCAAGTGTGCATCCTTTCGTTAGTGTTGTAGTGCTGTAGATACGTATGAATTGTCTATGAGAGTGTGCACGCACACTACGATGACATATACGCCCGGAGAAAACTCCCCACACCCCGCGGCCTCCTTGACCAAAAAATAGTGGGGCGCGTCTTCGTGGATTGAACTATCTGTATATTACGTTTTAAAGTGTCGCTTTGGAAGACGTCATTCAAAATTTTCAGAAACGGGTAATACAGGAACCAAAATTCACATTTACAATTCGAAAGCAAAATTCAGTGAAACGGAGCAGGGCCATCAATGCCATTGGCTCGTTACGTTTGCATGTGCGCACGAGAGGTGCAAATGACGCTATTGTGCGGTTGTGCCTGACCCGCCGCGGTACAGACAGACCTGCGTTGTGACTTGCGCGAATAATACGAAATCTCGCCAACACGCCATTATCATTATGGGATATGACAGCGACAACAATCGCGAATTGCAAACGTAAACATGTTCTGAATTGTCATGCTCCGGTAATTTCTGCACTTGATGAGAAAAGTGACCGTGCACATGACTTAAAAATGCACATCATTCATCATTTTGTACTTATAATGAATGAAGCCTATTGTGTCGCCGCTGACTTGACCTTATAGGAATCAGCTTTAGGAACTTTTCGTGCTTATTGTGTTTCGTATTATTCCCGGTGTTATAAAACATTTCCATCGCATTTCCTTCACACTTCGACATGTCTACTGTCTACCTATATAATCTGTAAACCAGATTGTGGCACCCGAACGTCGCACCTTAAATTAGAAATGATTATTTGTTAGACCTAGATATTGTTATTCTCGTGGATTTGCGTCAGAGTTTTGTGCATTGCATTTCAACATTCTGGGGGCGGTAAGCGTGGCCACAGCGTTTGCTTCGGTCAAGCTTGAGCGCGCCAATAATTTGCTAGTAAACTTTGATGGGGCTTTAAACATTCAGGTATTATTATATTTATGCAGTCGACTAGATGGTTACTAGGTGCCCGCGATTGCGAATGATGGATGGCCGAGCTGTTGCCAAGTGAACGGCAATGAATCATAGGTATGTCTATATATAGATGTATAAGATTAATATGCAACATAAGTGCAGATGTTATAGATAATAATTGAATGGTGATTTAGGTACGTAGATATGCTGTAATTTGTGTATGATATAAACCACGTTATTATTAATGATATATCGGCTTATGTAGAGGTAGTGGTAGGGGCTGATTCTGCGAATAGGTAGTCGTGTTCATGATCAATATAATATATATTTAACGGCAAACCTATTTTATGAATAGAATATCTTAAAGGTTTGCACAGTGATCTGATATTATTAATGGGACATTAAGTACCCACATTTAAACAATCAACTCCACAGCGCAAGTCAACTTATGTCAGTTGACGATAGTTAGGTAAATCAACCGTTGAATACATTTATCATTATATTGATCATGAAAACTACTATTCGTAGAATCAGCCCCTTCTACTACCTCCATAGCAAAGAGATTTGCTTAATAGATATAGATTTGTATGACTACCTCCTTAAAATCAGATAGCGTGGTGTATTATTATTATACTTAGCATAAGTCATACACAAATCATAGTATAGCTGAGTGTCAATGCGACTGTTCGGTAAGAAATCAATCAACTGTAATTATTACTTACCTATGTTTATAAAATTTTAGTAAACCACGGACTAAAAAAAAAAGGACTCCCCGCCACGCATATCGAAAGTGAAGCACCCTAAGTAAGCCAGACCGTTTTTACAAACATCGCATCGTCACGGACTAGAAAAAAAAGGATTCCGTTCCGTGCCGAAAATACCGACTACCGACCGTACCGATCTATGTGTGCGTCTCGGTCCGGCGTACTTTAGGTGCTTCACTTTTGATATGCGTGGCGTGGAGTCCTTCTTTTTTTCCTAGTCCGTGGAGTAAACTTTAAAATCTTCAAAAGCTCCAGTCAACCTGACGATCCTACCTGAGTGTTTAATGTTGGTATAGTAGAAGCCTGGCTACCCGTGGTACCTGCTCTAAACAAGGATGATGGATCGTCGAGCTGTTGGCAATTGAACGACAATGAATCATTCGCTGATAATTAGGTACCTACCTACTTATATTATTATAAATGAGTAGGGACGTAATGTATGGCGCATAACTACCTGCTTATGACAGACTCACGAGCCAGAGATCATTAGGTGGATAGTCATGACACACGTTATTATTATGGTCACTATAGGATTTGTTAGGACGACATCCAACTTGTGACCTGAGACCGCGGTGACGCCAATGTATTTCAGACATGGGTACTATCATCACAAGTACTATCATCATCATCATCATATCAGTCTATTGCCGTCCACTGCTGAACGTAGCCAAGAGATCGCCAACAAACCCGGTCTTGGGCAACCCGCATCCAGCCGCTGCCAACCACCTTCTTCAAATCGTTGGTCCATCGTGCCGCAGGATGTCCCACACTACGCTTGCCCAAACGCGGTCTCCACCCAAAATCCTGTCTGCTTCATCTACCGTCTGTCTGTCTGCAGACGTGGCCGGCCCACTTCCAATTCAGGGTGCTAATTCGACGTGCAATGTCGGTGACTTTAGTTCTCTGTCGAATGACTTCATTGCGAACTTTATCCACCAGAGAAACCCCGAGCATCGCTCTCTCCTAGCACTTGAATTGGTTTACTATGCTTTTATATAATTAAAACTTTGATATTATGAATAGCCTTACCTTGGCAAGGTCCCGGGTAGTCAAGGACGAGGTGTTTCGCGGGTCTTCGGCAGGCGCGTCGTCGAAGCCGACAGAGGGACGGGTAGGTCCGGCCGTCGCTACCACACACGGCACCGACGCGGCGACAGGCGGCTGCGCAGACGCATCGTGCGCGACCGCCTCTCACCACGCAGCGCCGCCCACTACCACATGACACTCCTGCGCATGATTCTGTAAAAAAATAAACACGTTAGAGTGGAAGATTGGAGCCGATTCGTGATTTCTACTACTATTTGGTTGATTCGTGATCATGTGGCCGAAGGATACCTATTTTAATGACACCATCGTTGAACCTCCACATGGTGACTTAGCCTTCTTCTCCGTTGTTCAGAAAGATAAACTTTGATCAATCAAGGCAAATGTCAAGTTAAATTGAAATTGAAAAATGATGTAAGTAGTCATGTTAGTAGATATTTACATAGATTTATTATATGGTAAATGTGGGTAATGTGGGTATGCTAATAGCCTCCGCTCGCTTTCTCAACCTCTGCATAACTGTTTGGGAAAAGCAGACGCAAAATAATGTTATACGTAATACGCTTATAGTACCAAAGGACCAATAATTACATATGTACAGAGGCCAATTATTAAGCTATAACAATCTGTCAAAATTCTTTGATTGATTTTCAACTTTATTGCAAATAATAAGGTTCATATTAAAATGGAAAAATTTACAGTTTGATTGATATGGCTTGATGTGCTGGCGTCTGTACATAGATGAAAGGACCAATATTTATCATGGAAGGTTACGGCGATAATAAATAACTTTTACCTACCTACAATTTTTATGTACTATTGCAAAAGCTGTGAAAACATTTGCCAGATAGACACTGAGTTATTATTACTACGTAATATTAGTTCAATGCAGATAGATACGTTTAATAACGCCTCGGATGTCGTTGTTGGCGTACACGTGTAGAATGTAGATATAGAGATTGAAATATTTATGGAGATATAATCGAGTATTTTATAGCTTACGCGGTAACCTGACAAATATGTAGCCGATGATCAAAGTAAGATATCAAAATACTCCGCTTTAAAATCGCTCGTTAAAGAAAAAACGACGAATGGCCACATAATTATTTGTGATTATGTTCAAGAATTTTGTGTTTACGAATGATGACATTTAAGAGTCATTAAAAAGATATTCTTTTGGGTAAAAATAATTAATAAATATTCGTGAAAAGAAAAGCTTGTTCATTCTGTTTGCAATAAAATAGGCTATTTTACTCTAAACGAGAAAAAATCAATAAATATGTTATTGAGACAGTTTAGGCATAAAGAAGTCGGAAAATGTAAGTTTTAGTTCATAAAATTACAAAACAAATTTTTAAATTCAATTCAAAGTTTTCAATATTTTTAATCTGTTCTAAAACACCGTGAAATAGTAGCGGCCATGTTATTACGCCATAAGGCTGTGTAAACAAAAAATTGTCAACTGTCAGTCAACCGATTGGCGTAATATAGGCTTTGTACTTTAATTATTTTCGTAACCAACGTAATTTTTTCATTATTACACCTTTTACAAAATATGCTTTTAATTATTTTTAAATGATATACAATTATCATATTTAATATGAGCTCATTTGATACAAAACGAACTGACGTCATTTACGCTGAGCAATATGGCGTCCAGTAAGAGGCGTCTTCGTCAAACTACGCGCGAAATTTGAAAATTTAAAATTTAGATGCATTTTTATGGCACTTATCGATTGAATAAAATTTTTGTGTTTTTTTTGGTGGCATATTAGCACTACAGAATTTCAATGAGACACTTTTCAAAAATGGGTATAATACCCTATTGCGTTGTGTTTATGTGTCTTCAAGTATTATTCGGGAAAATTGAAAATTATCGACACTACAATAATATTTCCCTCGTATTTACTAAATACAAAACGAATGTGAATCAATTTATCCTTGGCTACCTACACGATAACATAATATGCAAAAGACAACAAATGCCTTTACATAAGATCATACTCTGCCAAAAGAATTCATTTATTTGAGAAATTACTTGTTTATTTCTAAAATCACATATTTGACGTTTTGCCAACTCTGTGTTGATTCGATGCGCAGTGTTCATCTATCGGGCGATGCACTCGACGTCCCAATTTTATTATTTGCTGAACAGTGATGCTACTTGTTAGCAGTCGGATATAGTTTATCTGTTTGTTCAGTTGATTGGCGTAATTGGGCTTTAGGCACGTCTGTCTTTTGTCAATTCATTGAAGCAATTGCTTTACTGTCTAGGATTGTTTTGTTTTAATGAATATAAATACCTACCTACAAGTTCACAAAATGTTGCGTAGGTACCGCTTGAAGTTTTCGCTCCTTTACTTTGCAAAGAAAACTTGTTTCTATTTTATTTGTGCGAGAATCACATAAAACTGGCTTATCGGATTGAAATTTCAGCATAGGCTGTAGTACATGTACAATTTTCGCCATTCTTTTACAGATATATCTGCACGTGAATGCAGTCCGGTGTTGAAAATGCATGTAACATAAATATAATAATACAGAAATAGGGAATATAGGAATTTAGTAAAACTATGTTTATTGTGTTTGTGTTACATGAAGACGAGCTTGAAAGGTTTTTATGAATTCAAATAAAAAAGTTGCAAATAATTATATAATTATAAAAAAAACCCCTAATAT
This sequence comes from Charanyca ferruginea, assembly GCA_947361185.1. Taxonomy (NCBI): domain Eukaryota; kingdom Metazoa; phylum Arthropoda; class Insecta; order Lepidoptera; family Noctuidae; genus Charanyca; species Charanyca ferruginea. The sequence continues at coordinate 12,132,698 of OX376069.1, forward strand.
TTACTAGGATAGAATAACGCAACTAGATTGATTTGATGACGTCATTCTTGGCTCAAATTACTTTAAAACAATACCTTGTTTGAATTTTAATTGGCCAGTATTTTTCCTAGAAGCAGCGAGCCCGGAAGGATGTGGCCATGTCTTTAATTAACAGAGGAAGCGGCTCCGTCGAACTGACGCAAACTATCGCGAGAAAAACATTAAATATTTAAATATGCATTGTGCCGGCAGCTAACTAGCTCATTGTCTACAAGTAAAATTCGCCTTACTTCCTTTGGTCCATTAAGTAAAATACTAGATGACTCTCGCTCTTCTTGTTTAATTCTCAGGTGCAATTAAGTATTTTTACTGAAGTAAGTATTTTATGGGTTGGTTGGCGATTTCTGGGGGAGGCCTACGTTCAGCAGTGGACAGCAATAGGCTGATATGATGATGATGATGAAGTATTTTGTTGTGGTTCTTTGAGCCGGGTATCGTTACGTTTTGTTCTGATCTCAGTACTATAAGATTCGCATCGAGTTTAATTATTAAACGCTTTCTTGGTTTAAACCACATAGACTTATTTTCCAACGCAAAAGAGAAAACGTACTAAAGTATGTTATTGGTATTTTCTATTCCTACGCAATTTGATACAAACGCCTTTATCATCTGGAAATTATTCCTTCCATCCATCCGATAATGGTTATACTGTTTTTCTAGCAAGGGGCAGTTCTCGCCTAATTTCCGACTCCAGTCCTGTATTTTTTTATGAAAAGAAAAAGGGTCTTACCAGCACAAGCAACACAGGGCACTCCACCAGAAAGCGCTTTGTAAAAGAATATCTCGCCGCTGTCGAGATCGCGGGGGCTCCAGGCGGCGGGCGCGCGGGATGCCCCAGCGCAGCACTCGGCCCGGCCCACGCGTAGCGCAGCCACCGAGCTGCATCGCCCGCCGCGGTCCATCCCCGTCCAGCAAATTCCGGCTATGGACAACAAACTCATTTTTAGCCTTATCTCCGACTAATTGGCACAATTTATTAAAAACCGAATGTCTGGCTCATGACACTCTTGGGAATCGACGGAGTTTGACAGTTCGATAATTGAGCACTCCTACTAGCTGGCGTCCCTGAATATCAGTCTTTTCATCAATATACAGCAGCAGATCCCTACATAGACCTCTCTAATCGCTCGCCATCACATCACGCTTTGTCCTCTGTTTGATATTTTTTATGTAAAGCCAACCCTTTAGCCTAAATGTGGTGGAAGCAGCTCAATCTGGCAATGGATATGATGCCTTTAGCTCTATTTGAAATAGTTTCAATTTCAAACCAAACGTATATTGGCTTTTATCATTATTTGATTGCAAATAACGACAGGTCATCATCATTAACCATAATATTAGATTATCAACTATCCACAAAAAAAATTAAGAAATTGCCTAGGTGCGTGATTTGAAAAAAAATATAGAACCCTATCTTCTTGTCGGTTCAGAGTAGCGGTCTTTTCAGGAACTGACGTTTGCATACGAAATATAGGACAGCAACGTAGGTAGAAGTTTTATAGATATTCATGTTACAGAATGAAAAGATAATCATACATTATATCAGTCGAAAACTTTCTTAGCGGAACATTACAAAATTGCAATACAAAAGTATAATAAAACGTTCGCTTCGGGTCCAGACTAAACATAAATTGAACAGATGTGTCTGGAGCTCTGGATGCTGCGCAGCGGCTAGCATCGAGCGCCGTATTCGGTCGGATTCCTGCGCGTGAGTCACGGGGCACGGCGCGCGGCGGGCAGTTCGCGCCGGCCGCGCTAGACGACCGCCAGACACTATTTTTCAATGTGCGCCCGCGCCGGTCTGCGACGCGACCAAACGACCGCAACCCGACATGCCTATAACTAGTAATCGATTGACTTTTAACTATTCGCTCGAAAATACAGATCTAAGGAGCAATTTTATAAAAGTTCCGCGTGTTTATAATGATCGATGAAGATAATATTGTAACATGTTTACAGTTTTGATTGATCGTAATCTCTTAAGATAGGTATTGTTACGCCTTGTCGTCTGGCTTCGACTTACACTCATAATTATTTTGAGTAATTTCATTTGGGTATATAAGTTTTATTAACTTCGGGAAGACTTGGTGACAGACTAGATTGTTCGCTTATCACATGTTCATGAAAATCAATTTGTCGTAAGAAACATTTTCCGTAGAATTTACAACATTCTTTTATAGACTGTTGTATTGGTAAACAATATTCTCTTTTTTATTTTTAAATCTTGCGGTCTCAGAAGTGAGTGGGCACAATTAGTGACAATGACTAGGAATTTGTCTTTTTATTAGCATTTTACAAATACTAATGGATTAATTTAAATTAATTATGGCCCATACCTATTGAAGATAATATCTTCAATCTTCAATAGGTATGAGCCATAACTAAATTAAAAATCGTTAAATTTTAATAGAATAAAATCATACTATGATTTTATTTTATTCCGTTTTAAAATTGTAATGAACGAATTTTTATTATGTATGAGCAAGCATCGGGTTTAGGACCGAGCAGCAGTATATTTTGGCACATGGTTTTTTTTTTAATGTTCTGTCGATGTTACTATGTAGGTAGCCTTATACTGTTTAGTCATAGTGCATAACAAATTTTCAGACAGTTACGTAATCACCCGTTACTTTGCTTCGAATAAATCAATGCAAAGGTGATTTTAGGCGCGAATATCTTAACCGACATAATTATTATTAGAACTATTGGAAGGTCGTATTTGTATGTTACTGTTCAACACGTAGGAATATCTATATTATTTCGCAGCCGTCTGGGACTGCAACGGTTTCCATGGTAACTGGTTTATGTTGGGCCTACGTGAGAGAACTCGACTCTCTCATCCTGTACCGTGTTTTCCCGGCTTTTGCTAGGTTTAAAGGAACCAAGTCATGTTTTTATTTGACCTAGGTCTTGACCCCTTACGACCTATCCTGTTAGGTGATGTTTTACAACTTGAAGAAACGTCTTCTTCGAAACTGTGAAGAGCTCATATCCCCAAGAATCTGGAGCTCAATTTACCGGTCCCTACGATTAAAGACTGCTAACGCTAGGTCGAGCACAAATAAGAAAAAGAAACAATAAAACAACAATGAATGATTAAAACAAATGAAAGCTTTTTTATCAGCCTGACAAAAACTCCAACTGTTCCAAGCGACATAAGTGTTAATAGCCAGTGGCCTTTAGGTCAATCAATGCAGGGACAATGAACGTTCGAGAGGGATTTGCGAAACTGAAACGTCTAACCGCTTCGTTGGTTTATACTGTGGTCGCAAGTGCAGCTACCGTGCACGCACTAGTCCTTGTATGGTTGCGATTCGGGTTATGTGACGAGGTTTTTCTGCCATGAAATCTTCTCTTTCGCTTATATCGGTGTGATGCTACGTATTAATTGAAACCTCTAAAGTTTAAATTGATATATGGTCCGCGTTAATGTGCGGAGCGTGCTTGACCGGTTCTCGGTATTCGGACTTCAGTCCTGGCAGTAAAGCACCTTGGGAGAAATGTATATTCGAATATGATTTTAGTGTGGCGAGTGAGGACGTTGACTCCAGCGGCCATAGAAGCATGTTGCTTATATCTTTGGGGGTTCGAGTATTAATAAAAGCTATAGAGCGCTACCGTACACATACTTTGTACATTGGTGTTGTATTTTTCAAATTGTAATTATGTTACTGACCTCAAATACGAAAACAGTTTACAGTGTTCTATATCCAAAGGAAATATAATAAAGAAGTTAAGAGAATAAAATAAAATAACAAAATACTAACAAACCAACAACGTATTAAGATACTTCTAATTTGTTTCAGAATTACTTTTGCTATAAAATTGTTTCTTTTTAATTCTTCTGCATTGCACTAGTTAGGCATATAACTATTTTAGTTTTATTTATTTTTTAGGCAATATATTTGTACGGAAAATATGCCTACTATTGACTAATGTACACTTTTTTGTAAACGATATTTAATCAATAAAATTATTATTATTATTATCATTATTAAATTAGTAACTTCTACTTGCGCCTTCGTCCGCGTGTAAATCAAGCATGACCTTTTGACCTCGTCAAAAAACCAAAACGTGCCCTCGGTGCCAAGCCACGGATTACTAAACTGTGGCCAGTCATTTTAAAATTTTTCAAGTACTCTACAGCGCATCTTAATACTCTGCCTCGTCCACACTGGACGGTTCCGTCAACTTTGGCGCCACAATTTGGAGCTGAGATCCGGCTGTGACTGTGTGGGTGTGAGAAATTGCGGCAAAAAATGTGTAGCGTTCAAAACGTAGGCTGTACATGACTTGTGTGTTTTTATCGTCACGCTATCGAGGGGTTAGGATCCTCCAAATGACAGACACGAAGTACTTTGCGGTTTTACCATGTGTATTATAAACATAGAAATAGGTAGGTACTATTTAAATGAGCCATGCGTGCGCAGTATTCGCAATTATGGAATAAGAACTGAATCTTAGCTTTTTTTTTTTTTTTTTTTTTTTTTTTTTCGGATTGGCATCTCGCAGGTCAACCTAGGATGTTGTCGGCTGCTTAACCGGACTTTCCTGTGGTGCCTTAAAAATTATTATTTTTAGGGCCTCCAGCCAGGGCATAAAAGCTTACAAACTAAGCGACTACACGCTAAGGGCACCCCCTGTGGGGTACGAGCCTCGGCTTAGGGCGTCGCTGGGAGAGGACAGCAAAGGGACAGGCTGGATCGGATTTCCATTATTTAGGGACGAATTTAAAACTACAGGCTCAGCGGCGCGGGCTGGCATGAGCAAGGGTCGGGGAGGGGAATCTTAGCACGTGGCTTGCTATATATATCTGTTTATCGCTAAAAGCGTAATCACATTTATGCAAGTTTAAACAGTCCCAGTCCGTTGCCAGGGTTCTAACTACAACTTTTTACTTCAATGGGACATAAAGGTATTTATTCTTTAACACATACAGGAGTTTCAGGAATCATGGTACTAGTATTGCATATTAATTTGTTTTGATAAAAGAAACTGATCGTGAGCTAAATATTAAATGTGTGATTTTAACCTGTGATATTTCTATTCTCGGATCTGTTGTATTTTGTTGATATTATATACTGCTGTTTGAGTCGTCCCGAAGAAAACCAGGTCAAGAGCTGAAGCTTCGTAGACAAGGACTCTTCAGACGTTAAAAATGTAGGTCCTATTGTTTTCGAAATTTCACAAAACAATGGATACTGTTGCAGTGCAGACACAACAATTTAAAAATAATTTGAAGGATCACAGGATTGCTTAGTCTGTTTTAGAAAAATGTGGAAAAAATTGTGTAGGTACATAATACTTTTTAGGAAAAGTCCTATACTAGCATTTTTTTTCATATTTAGTCTATTTGTTGTGGCTACACTTAAGTTTAGTCGTTTAATCTAAAGTTTATTTTCACACCCATCTTCAGCCGTAATATTTAATATTACATTAGTAAATAAAACGTTCAACCCTAAACGTCCTTAGCAAAGTTTTATCTGTAGCATTTCCACCACATCGAAAAACTAGAACAAGTCGTAAAAAGCTTTATGAGCCGCTGTCCCGAAGAAAATAGTGCGGTATACAATCCGATGTGTGTACAAATAATATTGTTGGAGCAATTAGCGGGCGAATTCTAAACGATCGCGAAAAACAAACAACCGAGGAGTCAAGAGCGGGCACGCTGGAAATAGACCAGAGCCGCGTCATTGGCGTCATCGTGTCAACCTGTCAACTGTGTGATGAACAGGCACAGGGTTGACTGACGCTATAGTCATACAAAAAAAAAACGATTTAAAAACCTTTACCCAATTGCCAATGACTTGGTTGAATCAGGCTGAATGCAAAATTAAAAGTCTAAAAGGACAAAATAGATACCCGATTTAAAATTGGAATGAAAAATAAACCATTAAAAATTTAAAGCTTGAATTATTAATACTCTGTGGTATAAAATAGGTACCTATAATAATAATATGAGAAACCCACAGATGTAGATAGATCTATATCTATGGAGCAACCCTATTTAGTGACATAATGTGATATGAATGGCCTAAGAATAGTAGCGTCTAAATCGGTCAAACTAAATATATTCACTGGCCGTTTTATTCCCACAAATCATTGAACAACATCCGCTAGCTTGATTACGTCAAAATAATACTATTTAAGAGTGATTTACGAAACGCAGCTATTAGTTTTGGCAGAGCGTCGGATATAAACAAAATGTCACAGGTAAATGTTGATTAATCTTAATTTTAGAAGATTTGCGGAATTCTGTACATCCTGTTTGTCAGTTTATGCTATTTCGATGGCTTTGATCAGCTCAGCATCTTAAAATAATGCAATGTTTTTAATCTTTATTCCATTTAAACATGTGTTTTTTTCAAATTCAATTCAAATTCATTTATTGTTTGTCACAGGTGGAGAAGGAGCTCTTATCATAATAATATGTAGATCACTGTAACATATTATATACCCATAGGGTGTACAATATTCGATAATAAATTAGAATCTTTCATGCAAAAATACTTATTGTAAATCGAACCTGTCTCCTGAATTCTTTTAATTCATTTATTTTTATTTTTTTTTCTAAGTACCTAGGTATTCTATTTTTATTTCCAGGGTGTATAAATATTCAAGCTAATGAGTCTGTGAAACTTGAAATAAAATAATAATCCATACTTCCACACTTTAATATTATAAATGCGGAAGTAGCTCTGTCTGTTACGCTTTCACGATGAAACAGCTGAACCAATTTTTATAAAATTTGGTATGAAAATAGCTTGAACCCCGGGGAAGGACATAGGCTACTTAATAATCCGCGACTTCGTCTGCATCCGCGATAACCGACATTCACGCGGACGAAGTCGCGGGCAAAAGCTGGCTATATTATATTTTTAATTTGGTATAATTTATCTATTCATTATAATTATCTGATAACCGTCTAATTATTACAAGCTCAGTACACCTAATGTTACGATCCAAATAGACGTACAAAAAAACTTTTATATTTTCAAGGTAGCCTCAACTGTTTCCATAGCAACATATTCCGCAAGTTTATTACAAATTGCGCGACTAATGGAATTCATGTCATAAAATCTACAAAACAGTTAGTAGCTAAGATAATCACTATTAATGAGCCGTAAAGTTTTACTGTCTAACTTCAAAGTGGCTATGACAAAGATGCGTCTACAGTCTTGCTCCCAGACGGCCTAATAAAGCCTCTTGTTAACTCGAGACCTAGGGATGGCTAATGAAATGCATTTATATACGTATTGTAAAGTCCGCCTCGCCTTTTAAGGGTACCTAATTTAAAATTGTGATTGTCTGGCAGCCTCCCTACGACCTAATTCTCGTTTCTGGGACAATGAAGGACAAATATAACCAGGTGTCTGGGTTGAAAGCACATTTTGCATAATATGTTAAGTCTACGTCTAGCCGTTTGATTAAATATTTTAATTTTGGAACGTTAACCAGAATTGTAAGGGTAAACATTATAATTCATGTCCCCGTAAAGTTAGTTAAGCTGGCAAGCCGAGTTTGTAAAGTTATTCAGATTTATTAAGATTCAAACAATTATAATAGTTTACATAGTTATTTAATTATAATATTTCGAGAACTAAGACATATTTCTTCTAAACTGTTTTTCTAGAAGTTTTAAGAGCATAATTTAAAATGAAGTTATTGGTATCATAGTTTACTGCCCACGCAAACAGCTATCCTGTTATTAAAATAATTAAAATAAATTAAATGTTCCAACATTTTGCGGTTAATAAAATTAAATATTTGTGATAAGTGGAAGTCATAACTATTTTTTTTTGTAAAATCAGACGTCATGACTTTATTATTAGAAAATCTTGAATGAAAATACCGTAATGACAACATTCACGTTAAAATATATGAATGTGTTGTTTATTTCCTCTTATGACTCAAACAGATTTTATAGATACGCGGTGTAAAAAGATATCACATGGCATCACTACGCATAGGTACAGTACGGTTCAAACTTAATGGCGGCTCTGAACACGAGGCCAGTGGCTGCGCAATAACAATTTCACGTGACAGCGGAGGTGAGGGGCGGGGTACTGCGCAGCCAACCGCTCACTTCACGACCGCCATTAAGTTTGAATCGAACGAACTGTACCATATTAGCCAAATTCCGATTAAATGACATGGTTCCTATATAATTTCATTTTAAAAATTCTGTTCCATTTTTGAAATACGTACAATACGGTCAACGTAACTTGGCGCGTCTGAAGTTAGCTGTTTGGCTGCGCAATGGAACTTTTAGGAACAAAATTGTCTACTGCGCAGCTAATCGGCTAACTTCAGACGCGCCAAGTTACGTTGACCGTACTGTATGTAGTACTAGCTTACTACTTTTCCCGTGACTTCGTTCACGTGAATTTTCTACCGAATGCCAAGTTTTTGATCATAAAATATAGTCTATACCACTCAGGGATAACATAGCTTTCTTATGGTGAAAGAATTTTTGAAATCGGATGAATAGTTTCGGCGATTACCCCATTCATACAAACAAATAAAAAAAATAAAATAGAAATATTATTATTAGTAGTATAAACTAGCGGATGCTCGCGACTTCATCTGCGTGAATTTCGGTTATTTATAGGGTTCTAATTATTTTGCACAAAATCCGAATTCTTTGTTTAAAATAAAGCCTATGTTCCGTACAAACATAGTTCCGGGTCAACGGAGAGTACCCTATAAATTTTGATTCCCTTGAGAGTGTCGAAATGTAAATTTTTTGCAACATACATAGCCGTATCTTTTTTTCACGTTAACTTAGAAGTTTGATTTGTTCACAGGTTCAAGGGACCGTAGACCTAAGTATATGGTTTTAATTTCAACTCGATACATTTACGCGTTCCCGAGATAAAGGGTCTTGACAGACAGACGGACAGACAGACAGACGGACAACAAAGTGATCCCATAAGGGTTTAGTTTTTTCCTTTTGAGGTACGAAACCCTAAAAAGTACTTCGGTAACCCAAGTAACCTACGGGAGATTGCCAGCGACGTCAAGGCGCTGCTGGCCTTTCTTGGGGAGCTGGGGTGGATCTAATGATTTACTTCCCACCTGTACGAAAAATACACGCTGAGACGTGGAGTTGCGGACACCGGCCCGTCATACTACTACTACTTCTGATAACATCAGCTCGCTGCAAATCGGACAAGACGCATCGGATAAGCCAGAAAAAACAGACAGACAGACAAACATGTTAAAAATATACAGGGTGGGTGGATGGCAATAGCACAAAAATGCATCATGGTAGGATTTGGTAATTTGGTGTAATTGTTTTTATTGAGCACTAGCTTTTGCCCGCGACTTCGTCTGCGTGAATGTCGGTTATAGCGAATGCAGTCGAAGTCCCGGTTAAAAAGTAGCCTTTAGTAGTCCTTCCCCGGGGTTCAAGCTATCTTCATGCCAAATTTCATGAAAATCGGTTCAGCCGTTTCATCGTGAAAGCGTAATAGACAGAGTTACTTTCGCACATATAATATTATAGGGAAGTATGGATTAATAATATTAACATTATGACGCATAAGTTGCCGCTCATCTCACAAGTTAGAAAACCAATATTTCATAAGGTGTTTTATTTTGGTTACATTTATATGCTCTTTAGTACTATCAGTTTTTTTTTTTTAATTTCGTTTTTAGGATTTATTTGATAGTTTCAAAATATTCTTATGAACTAGTATTACCAGTATTTAAATTTTTTGTCGTATCATCGTCCCCATCCTGTATATTTTTGTTATTATTGCTGTGTAAACATTCAAATGCATTCAGTAAAAAGCTGTTATTTGAACATTACAAACAAACAGACAATTCTATTTAATTGTATCGATGTATAGATATAGATCTATTCAGTGGCGACGAAAGAGGCGCTGAGTAAAATTGAGCAATATTTATGCTAAGAAACATCATATATTTTTGGTATGAAAAATCATTACTTATAGTAGTTTTTGTTAATTTCACGTGGATTGGTTCGTTTTGCCAAAACTAAACCTAATTATGATTTTTTAGGTACCGAAGTTAAAATTACTATTGAATGTCGCTTGTGCCTATTTATTATTATTTTCATTTCAGCCTGGATTTTCCCACTGCAAAGGCCTCTCCACTCTCCTTCCAACTCTCTCTATTAAGGGCTATTTGAGGCCAGTCTTTTCGAAGGAGTTCAGATCATCCCGCCATCTCCGCCTGGGTCTGCCGCGATGTCGCTTGCCATGTAGAGGGTCGTGAGTTTGGCCCAGTGATCGTCTGACATGCGGCAGATGTGTCCAGCCCAATTCCATTCCAGCATGACAGCTTTTCGAGTGGCGAAAAGCTGTCATGCTGAAATGGAATTGGGCCTATTTATTAACCTATATTAGTACCTTATTAGTAGTAAGAAAAGACTTAATAATATATAAATAAATTGTAATTGTAAGTAATATCTACGCTACCGCATTGCAAAACTGTAAAGGTAAATGATGGAGGATGCAAAGATACAATAAAAAAAATTACACATGACAAACTTACAAACCACATTATCTATCTATGGTTTGTTTCTTTTTCCATTAATAATACAAAAAAAAGTTGGTCTATAAATTATATTGCGAATAATATTAGCTTGGCCGGCGTGAAGAGTAACGAGATTTTTAAAACGTTTTATTTTTAACGATATTATTTTTATTTTAAAGGTTTTTTTAAAGGTGACTCTGGTAGATGTCCATCCTCTTAATGACATGTATTTATTTAAGAGGACTTTACCGGCCTCGCACCGCGTACAAAACGTAGTGCAGTAGACATGATAAGGCCACAAAGTCATAGTGTATTCTAAGGGCACTATGAAATTCAGCTGAAGCCAATACCTATAAAATCGTCAAACAGAAAGAAATCTATTCTAAAATTATCGTAACGTGTACGAGGTCTACGAGGTTTCAAAGCATTTTAAAACCTCGTAGACCATCAGATAGCGTAGCCGATATGCTACGCGTGCTACGAATGTCAATAAAGCTTTTTTTTTAAATAAACATACCTAATACGGTTTCTTTTTAAATTTTAAACATGGAAGGACCATAGAGAAAATTGTAGGGAAGGGTCCGTGGTTGCAGTTTGTAATCAGATCAAGCGTCTGCATTCGATAAAAATAATATGGGCCTGAATACGAGAGAGCCCCAATTAGTACGAGTATGTTTCAAAGTGAAATATGATAACATAATAAATATATGGTTGTGGTGGTGGTATATATGTTATGGGCCTTTTGTTACACAAGTAAATACTACGTCTAATTAAGGGCAGGCGAGACAATAAGTTGAAGTGGCGGGACACAAAATACTCCGGTTTGGCAGGCCCCGCGGTCGAGCGGTCGCGCGCCGCTTATTTTTTCAATCCCTACTAACAATAGCGGGAGTGCGCCGATGCACCGCCGACTGCACCGCGCTTGCATTCACACTAGTGATGCGACACTTAAAAGCTTGTATGAGATATCGATAAAAATAATAATTTATTTCAACAGTTTTCTAACCTCAATTTGTATATTAGTGGACTTCGTTACAAGAATAGAAAAGAAACATTCGTGATTTATCTGCATACAGGTGACTCTAAAATAGAACTTTGAAAAATATTTATATTAACAAACTAAACATCATAAACAAGTCACAGGATAATCGATTAGACTTGTTATAGCTTTTAGACATATTTACTTAATGAATTCGAATCAATACAACTATACAACATACCGTTGTAATCGATTACATCAACATAGATAACAAACGGGTTCTAGACGTTATGGTTCACAACCTCTTTGAAGTCAACAGCACATTATACGTTGAGGAGTTTAACGCGCGATAACATAAAACAGATGGAGTGAAGTGATGTTAATGTAAGTCTGCACAGAGGCGGCCGGCACACCGGGCTTCTCACGTCGAAATTCATGGAAATATTTGTATGTGGCAAACAGGCGGGACACACATAAATCTCGTGAGGCGATTGAATGCAGACGCGTAAGCGTGCCCGTGCGCATAATTCAAAGGGGCGATCACCAGGAATCGCCGCTTGGCATGCAGACGGCTGCGTTCATTCCAAAGCAATAAACCCGTTAGTGGCGACGTAATGTGCATATTGGAGAACAATAAACGACTTTCGTGGACCGAGCCTACGCTCTGTCCGTCGCTAAATTCATCAAACGTCATATTTCCCAAAAGTACCGACGTGAGTCGCATTGGCAATGTCTTTCTTAAAATGTTGCAGATAAAAGTTTAATTCACTTCTTTTATATATTTCAGTATTCGTCGTATACGCAACTTCTATAATAAAATTATGGTAAAAGGAAGAACAGTACCTATAATTATGTAGCATCATAAAATAACATTATTATTATACTTATTTATTACTGTCATTCATAAATAATTTCAGAAAAGTTTAACCCAATTAGTGTTACCACCTACTACTTAAATGGTAGTAACACTGAAGCCAAAAATCCACATTTTCTTCGCTCCTCCTTTAATTTCTGTTAGCTTATCGATATCGATAAAGTCACCGTCACCAGCCCGCAGGTGTTCAGTTGTCCGATATGCGGTTCCTCTGGAATCATCGCCGGCGCCGACAGATCGCCGTGCCCAGACCACCGAACTCTTTAATATTTATTTACACATGCAAATATGCATCCAGCCAACCAAAATATGACCAAACGTCTCCAATCCAGTCTGATGACTAAATTTTGTGGAGTTTTGCTAACATGACGCTGAAGACGTTGTCATTATAATAATTACGAACGTAATTTACGTAAGGTGACGCATTCGTTTTTATTGTGACGGTTTAGTTTTCGATGTATCATGTAATGTTAAAGTCGAATGTAAGATTTTTTTGTAGAAGAAAAACTGCATTGTAGTGATTTAAGATTGTTTTAATGGTGATAATGATGCATGTTACAGACAGACAGTACATAATGTTAAGTGACAGTGAAGAGGTACTCTTTTTTTGTTGATGTGACGTAGGTACTACGTTAACGTAATCTTGTGCATTCTAATTGGTTTTAGCTAATTGTTTTGTTTGACTCACACAATCCGTTTATGACGGATTCAGGTTACATTTGCATAACCTAAAATCATGATTTATTTATAAATTGGCATTTAAAATGTGATTTCAATTACACAAAACGTCAATAAAAAGATCGAAGCTTAGAGGAACACCTCTAATTAAATTACGTATTTTAAAAACAAACACGTAATTGCCTTATTACTATCGATTATTATTTTACGAGGTTTTAAATAAAGTCATCAACGTTCAAGTGCCCTTTTCAACGAGGGTCATGAAATCATCCAGACGTCGCGTCGAAGTTAATGAAGTAAAAACAAGTAGGTAGTTAACATATGTATTTGATATCGACAGCTTGGCACAAATTAGATAGTTACAGAAGGCCAGCTCTATATGACAAGGAAAAATAGGTGCATACCACGTGCACACTCCTCTTTTGGACCTTTGTGCATGAAGTATAAATAAATAAAAACACACATGGACGCGAATGTATGGCAATCCGGGTTAAAGAATTTTATATCTCGAAAAGAACATAGGTACATAGATCACTTGAATTTGAGAATCTTAAAAAGAAATATATTAATATTCTTTAAATATGTATTATCGAAATGTTAAGACGAAAAAGTGTTAAAGTTCGTTCTATCAAATTATAATAATTATAAAGTTACAATTTTTATTATAGGTTAGCCAAATACAACTTCGACCCATTTGTAAAACTGTTAACGGAGATGCAGTCTCTACTATAATTCGGCAACTTATAATAAAAGCTGATCTCTCTCAATCTGCATAGTTTTCCATCTTAGGATCTCAAACGAACGGCAGTCATGAACTGAGTGCGTTTGCATTTGCTGTATGTACCTACGTAGACGTCGTAGACGCGTGTCTAAGTATGCGTGCGCTTTCGCTTCTTGCATGGACCCGAGCCAGTCTTCTGTACCTGTCTATTCTGTGGCACTAGGCTGCCCGCAGTGAGCGGCGGTCTAGCCAGCGGATGTTTCCCAGACAGAGAAATATTATGTTATTCAGTTAAGTGGATATTAAATACATAGAAGCAGGCGCTAACTGCCGCTAATTTCACTTAAACGCTATAGCTGCATGTACGCGCCTTAACTAGTCAGTTTTATGGGCAAATTATACAAAGACGACGCATTTGAAAAATTTGGACGAAAAATAGTTTCATTCAACACATTCAGATTAGTTATTTAGTGAACACCGACATTTCGAGTCTGCCTTTGTGGCCAATCTGCATTACGTTTTATAGCCTATTAAAATATACGACCGACTTTTTGGGACTTGGATGCGGTGCTTCGGAATTTATTTTGGGCACGCAAATGATGTTGCACCGACAAGCAAATATAAAGACTTTAATATCCTTGCAGGTACATATAAAATGCGGCAATTTTGAAATCAATTACTTCGGAGGTGCACAGTGTTATGGCTGCTATAAATGTAATCTCTTCTTTTTTTAGTAAATGACATCTTTTTCTGGAAATAATGTCGGCAATTTAAATTTGGAATTGAATTCTTACAGCAATCAGCATTTTAGAAATGTGTTGCCTACGTAGAATCGTCATAAAAAAATGTTTACTACATTTTCGTTTGTCAAGTTTCCTCTTTATTTAAGCGTTCTTTTTTACATTTTGACACATGAGTGTTCTCATCACTGTCAGTGAAACAAGTGCGCCACTTCCTGCGGGTTCCGCATCAATGCAACTATGTGCGCCAACAGCCAAATACACTACTTTTTATGTCACATTATTTTTGTTTTTTTTTTTTGAGAATATTTTCAATTATAGCTCGGGATTGGAATTGTGCCCGGTAAATGGTAATAGGGTTTTGTTATACAGATTCTATAGTAAGGCCTGTGACAATTATTTCCTTAACTAAAAATATACGTATAAATCGTCCTGTTGAATCGCTCTATCTATTGCTGAAAACTGCATTAAAGTCAGTTGCGAAGTTTAAAAGATTTAAACGTACAGACGACTTTGTTTTATACTATGTAAAGATTATATAATAAAATGACTTTGGATTACTGATTTTTAATCAATTCTGATGACAAGAACTTCTTTGGTATGTCCCCTTGTAGTACCCTTGTCGATATCAAAATTGTTATTGTTTACGTAAGTTAGCAATGCATTAACAAAGTCATTTATTATAGGTCTTCAACTTTGAGTATTGTGTTGCATAGAACTATGAAGACGTGGTCAAACAATATTTCTACCTCTCCTACTTTCTAGGTCGATGTTGCTATCGGCATCTACACTAATTTATAATATAAAAAAGAGGAACGATTTGTATTTTTGCATGTTTGTAACGAATAAACAAAAAACTACTGGTCAGATTTCAAAAATTCTTTCACCAATCGAAAGCTTCATTATCTCTGAGTAACATAGACTATATTGCGTTAAATAACTAGACTATATTGCGGGTCCTTAAGAAAGTTTACGCGAACGAAGTCGCGGGAAAAAGCTAGTATAGAATAAATATATGCAGCTGACAACTTTTATATATAAAATATCTCAAACTGTCATATTTATTCTAAAAGTCAGTCACTTGTTCTTTTAATAATTATATATCTACTCTCTCAATAATGGGATACACGACTACTACCAATGATTTTAGACGTGTAAATTAGCTTGGACAGTAAACTGTACTGCAAGTCTGCTGCAATACCGTTTCCGCACCTACTCTCGTGAGAGTTATCACTTCCTTTGAGAGTGCCGGTGTGCCTAAGTTTATCGAGTAAGTACCGCGTGAAAAGCTTGAATGTAATCTACGTGTTCTCTGGCAAATATAAGTGGTATATTTCGCGTACCAACCGTGTTGGATTTTGAGGAAATGTGGAATATACTACTTCCTATCTATGGCATGTGAAGAGAAGGAATGAAACGCGTGTGACCAAAAGAGTGGATGGTTGAGACGAAAAGGATGGCCAGAGAAAATATGGGTAAATTGAAGGGTTTTTTTTTTTTTTTTCTGACAAGCCCGACACACTATTCCCTAACCACTGTAACTCCTGTAAGCCAGAATCAACAGTGGCGACCACCAGAAAAGCGCCAGAGCAATGAAGCTCGACGAGTCCCAGAGAAACGATTCAACTGTCTTGGATCCCGCAACGAAATTAATCAGAAAAGAACAGCGGAGGAGTAAGAAAATCATATTTTTCACTTCCCTCCAAATCAAACAGGAGACAGAACAGAACTAGGCCAATAGGCACAAAGGGACGTTTACAACTGGGAGAAACCCAGTTGCTAAGCACCACGGATTATAATTGACATAATTAATGGGCCCTAAAAAGTGAGCTGTTACATTAAATTTGATTCCAATAATAGGTATGGCAAAATCGCTTGAACGCACGGAAATTAGTTCTAGTTTCCACAAGGTCCGCATAGGTAATAAACTGAATTGAAGGGTTCTGAATATGATAACTAATAGTAGACTGTCCATATAGTTCACTGCTGTAATCTATATACACCGTCCTGTAGCATTACTTACTAAAGCCCGTCACAGACGTAGCTATAATATAAATTAATATGTATAACTCATAGTAAGGCATATTACGATATATTGGCTATAGTAATCTTTGAGTGACCACAGACGCATCTATAATATATATCTTTATTAAGTCACCAAAATATGTGGACAGTAGCAAGGCATATTAATATATATTTCAAAATTGTGAAATATGAGAAATAAACAACGACCGCAGACGTAATAAGGAAAATATATTGTTATATTATAGTATGTGACGGGCTTACGGGCTTAACACTTAGGTCTAAGAATATTGATACTAACCCTCTATGAGTATTTTTTAAAATAAAGATTTTATTATTATTATTATTGTGTGAAGAATGATATGAATGAAAAGGGAGTGAGTGAAAGCATGACGTTGGACAGGACGGAATGGAAGAAGAAAACATGTGGCACCGACCCCAAGTAACATGGGACAAGTAGGTCGATTCTGTAAAATTCAAACAACAACTCGCATCTCATATCGCTATTCACTCTCAGTTCGCATAAGGTTCAAAATGACCTTGATATATTTGACACTTTGAATCGGGTTCGAGTGCGAAGTGAGCGTCGAAGTGACGGGGAAATTACCTTATATAATGCCACTTCTTACGTCATTTCATACTTTATCCGTCAAAATCTCCCTGTCAATTTTGTTCAACTCGCTGACACGCTCGCAAGGGTGGCGCTAGTGTAAATTCGAATTATCAACCGAGTTTTTTGAATGCCAATCAGCGGATTCAGATTCGAAGTGTAGAATGAGATCTTACAGAATGATACCCAAGGGCCGATGATGATGTGAAATATATTACTTACTATTAAATATAATAAACGCGAAAGTTTGTAACAATGTATGGATGTTTGTTACTATAAGGGCCCCTTTTCTGTCATGCGTATTTACGACCGCACTCGGATCTGGTCCGCATGCAGGCTGCCTGCATCCTATCATTTCATACATATTTTTCCTATCATGCGGGCAGCACGCGCCTGGAACGCAGATTGGACGCGGGCGAGCACCCGCGTGCGTGTTAACCGCATGCGGGCGGCGTTCTTCTGCCTTCAGTCTTGTTTTTACTGTGACGCGGATCGCACGCGTGGTCATAGTACGCATGAGTTTTGTCACTGCCGACACGCACGACACTGCAGCGGCAAACGAAATCTTTATCCTGCGTGTGGCCAGGAAGGTGCTATCACCCGCATACGGACCAGATATGCGCGCGGGCGAAAATACGTATGACAGGAAAAGGGCCCTTATGGCGTAATAAACTAAGGTGACTCAATTTTAAGTTGCCGTTAAGTCTCTTGCTGTTATCACTCTTGGCGCTAACAAGCGACTTTTGCAGATTTTAAACTGACAATCACGTCAAAATGTGTAGAGTAAATGATTTGAAAAAAATAATATGTTAAACTAGATCATTCTCTCAGTTCATATTAAATAGTTTAATTAAATCGTGAAGTTATGTCTGATGCGGACAAAACATTGATAATCACACAAAATCTACCAGGAATATTTAAACGAAACTTTTACTATCTTACAGACAATTTTATTGTCTATCTTTTAGTATACCCTTTTTTTTATTTAATTTTTTCGACTAAACTTTGAGAGATTTGGACGCAGCGCATACGATTATCTGGTCGCTCAAGGTCGCCGGCGTATATCGTCGCCTTAAATTGTGTAGCGTTTGAGTATTTGGCCATTACACGCTTAAACAGCTGAACAGAATTAGTTGAGGTACACATTTAGGTATTGAACTAGCTTAACGCATAGTTATTTTAAGGAATAAATTCTGAAATTAATATTATAAAGAGAAATGTTTTGATTTTTAGTATGATTGTTTGTTATGGCAAACTGAAAAAATAGAGTCTGTCAAGCGAGGCCCATGAAATAGGCCGCAAAAAAGATTCGTGGTATGATATCCCAGAACATACTTTAAAACAACAGTCTAACTTTAACTAGGGAGAGTTATTCTGGAACAAAAGCTTAGGACTTTACTAAAATCGGATACCCGTTTTGATTAAGAATGACTACGGAATAGGGTTAAAACATTAACTACACTAACAATTTTAAGTAGATATGAAGTTTAGTTTTGTATGACTTTAATATTGTCATTTCTTGAATATATTTAATACAAACAGTAACCACTACTGGATAGTATGTACCCCTAACCTACTTAAATAAACTGTCACAAACTATTATTTATCTAAGTATCAACTAAGTGCTATTTTCATTACGTAGGTACCTACCTTATAATTTTAAGTCGTGGTACGACTTTATGCCATACTAGCTTTTACCCGCGACTTCGGTTATCGCGAAGACAGGCGAAGCGAGGACTGGGAGCTATACAAAGAAACCCAATACACATTCAAAAAACAAATCAGAGCTGCCAGCAGAGCAGCCTGGAGGAAATTCTGCGAGAATATTGAATCACACAGCGAGGCCGCGCGTGTGAGAAAGATCCTAGCCACTGACCATAATCGCACCCTCGGGTCGTTGAAAAACCCAGATAACACATACACGAAAACAGGACTTGAAACAAGTAAAGTTCTACTAGAAACTCACTTCCCGGACTGCAGCCTCTCCGAGGACAGGATATGGGCAAGTGAACCAACACATACGCCAAACAACCAGGACTGGTATAGAGCCAGTACCATAGTAACAGAAGACCGAATAAGGTGGGCAATTAAAACCTTCAAACCCTATAAATCGGCAGGCCTAGACGAGATCTTCCCAGCTCTACTGCAATGGGGAGTTGATCTCCTTACATCGCGGCTGGTCTTAATCTATCGTGCCTGCCTAGCACACAACTACGTACCACTTGCATGGCGAGAGGTGAAGGTTATCTTCATCCCTAAACCAGGAAAAAAGGACTACACACAACCCAAAGCGTACAGGCCAATAAGCCTGACATCATTCCTACTGAAAACCCTTGAGAGACTCTGTGACCGACACATCCGGGACGGACCTCTTCGGAGGCTGCCACTACACAAGCAACAACACGCCTACTCCACAGGGAAATCAACGGAATCAGCACTGCACAGTGTGATCTCCAAGATCGAATGTGCGGTAGACCACAAATGTTCCTCATTAGCGGCTTTTATTGACATAGAAGGCGCTTTTGACAAAACCATATTCCATAGCATCAACGCAGCTCTCGAGGAACACGGCGTGGACTCGACCCTGCGAGGATGGATCACCAACATGCTCAGACTGAGGGCCGTACAAGTCACGGTGAATGATACCACAAGAGCCATTGTGGCGAAGGGATGCCCGCAAGGAGGCGTGCTCTCACCACTCTTATGGAATCTCGTAGTAGATAGCCTCATAAGGCGCCTAAATGACAGGGGATATTTCACAGTGGGCTACGCTGATGATATAACCATTATAATAAACGGCACACATGAAAACACACTATGCAACCTTATGCGCCAAGCCTTGAAGATAGTAGAGGACTGGTGCAGGGAGTATAAATTAGCAGTGAACCCTACTAAAACTGAACTTGTCCTTTTCACAAAGAAAAGGAAGTTGGCAACCCTACAGTTACCACACTTCTTTGGAACCACGTTAAGCCTATCGACTGAATCCAAATACCTGGGCATATATTTGGACAAACAGCTGACCTGGGCAAAACACACTGACTACATCACCACGAAAGCCAGCATAGCCCTATGGCAGTGCAAAAGACTGCTCGGCAGGAATTGGGGCATAAGCCCCAAAATCACCTACTGGCTATACACCACAGTCATCCGACCAATTGTCACATACGGTTCTCTAGTTTGGTGGCCCAGGACCAATCTGAGCACAGCCCAGAAGGAGCTCGAGAAGCTACAAAGATTAGCCTGCGTAGCGATCACCGGCAGTATGAGAACGTCACCCACTGCCGCGCTACAGGCGATGCTGGGACTTGCACCCTTAAATCTCGTCGTGAGAGAGGAAGCGACCCTAGCGGCTTTCAGGCTCGACATATCCGGCACCCTAAACAAAGACTCCCGAATCAAACATACACGGATAAAAGAGGAAGCAATTAAACGACAGCCCATGATGGCATCACCCAACGACAGAACCCTGAAAATACACTGTTTCCAGAAACACTACAACATAGAGCTCACAGCGGAGCTGTGTGACTACTCAGGCCCAAATGAGCTAAGAATCTATACCGATGGATCAAAAACCAATCTCGGTACCGGAGTCGGGGTCTTCTCTGAAGACCTAAACATTAAAATATCTAGGCCCTTAGGAATGCTAAGCACTGTCTACCAGGCAGAATGCGTAGGCATCATCCAGGCAGCACACGCCATTGAGGCCAGGGAAGTCACGGATACGCATATCCGTATACTCTCCGATAGTGCCTCAGTCCTTCAATCCTTAGAGAAAAACCAGATCACGTCGAGACTAATACTAGAATGTCATAATGCACTGGAACGCATTACAGTACCAAACCGCAATACAGTGACACTACAATGGATTAAGGGACACAGTGGTTCACTAGGTAACGATGCGGCCGACGAACTCGCCAGAAGGGGTTCCAGCACAAAAGCCTTCGGACCCGAACCCATTGTGCCCATTCCGTTCAATCAGTTAAGAAGTTGGTTAAGAGATTACACACAAACACAAGCGGAGAAATGGTGGACCTCGACACCAGGGTGCAGGCAGTCCAAGGAGGCTATGCCATCCCTGGATACGAAGCTGACCAAGCGCCTTCTGCACCTGGACAGAGAAAGCCTGCGACTGGTGGCGGGGACCATCACCGGACACTGCTCATTGAATAAGCACTTTCACACACTAGGTATCACTGATAGTCCTCTGTGCAGGGCCTGCATGGAGGCGGAGGAAACGGTGGCACATGTACTCCTTGAGTGCACTGGCGTCACCCAGATCCGCAGGGAGACCCTTGGAACGCCAAACTCCCTTGCGGACGCACTGAGAAGACTGGGAAGACTGATCTGCTTCTGGAGGGAGGTGGGCTGGTTGGAGTAATCGGCCACAATGGCTCACGTACAATGGTCCATTTTAAGGACTAAGTGCGGAAACCAAACCCCCCTAACATAGAACATAGACATAGACAGGCGAAGTCACGAATTAAAAAGTAGCCTATCTCCTTTCTTGGGATTCAAGCTTAATCTGTACCAAATTTCATCAAAATCGGTTCAGTAATTTAGAAGTGAAAGCGTAACAAACCAACGAATTCACTTTCGCATTTAAAATATTAGTATGGATATGGAACTTTTTTATTTTAGAAAGATTATAGTTAATTTTTCTCTTTTTTTTTTAGAACCTAATTTGATAGTAATTATATTTTTAGTATCGAAGCCGTACCGTTTGTGTATAGTTCTCATTGTTTATCTATAAAAACATTAGCTTAGTCTTACCATATAAAATTATCTTAAAACATATAAATTTTCTGAAAAGTATCATTGTACGATATTAGGCTTGATTTTAAACGAATGATAAGTTGATGATAACCCTCATTAGTAGATCTTCCGAAAATAAGTGCAAATAAATACATATTCCTTAAATATGATTATTCAAGTAGTAAGATATAACACACCTATTATTAATTCCAAAGTATAAAAAACTGTTGATTTTACGATCGTTTTTCCTTAAGAAATTTAAAGAAAGTTTGCAAGAAACTTTAAAGTGAAATACCCAACAGGATATGAATAAATTCAATAAATTTTACTAAGAATTAATTTATCATTTAGATTAGACCTAAGCGTCGTAATTTGACAAAGTATTTTTTTTTTCAATTAAGTATATAATTTTATTATGATTAAGTTAGTGAGCCATTAAACGTGAGTTCAACTTTATGTTTTACTTTAATCTCTTCGTTAACAGTCCACATGGAAAATAAACTATGTATTAGAAATAAATAATAAATTATGTGTTGCTTAATTGCTTTTCATATTTTATTATTTATATTTCAATAAAACTATACAAGGTCTGAAATATATTTCGTGAAAAGTCGCGAGACTATTATTTGACAAAAAAAAATTACATAACAGTTTGAAGAAGTTTATAATTTACCTAACCGTCTCTAGACGTGTGTGATAAGCATCGTAACACATAAACGTGTTAATATAAGTTGGTACGTTTAAAACGGTCCGTCCCGCGTAACGTCGCACGGAAGCCGTCGTACCGGTCTGTCAGCCTGACTTATCACCATGTCCTGATTAATACACCACTATTCATTATACCCAGCCCACTCAAATAACCAACAAACATTATAATATACACATTAATAAATCACCACACTCCTCATTTATCACTCTACTTCTACTTCAATTATTTATACATAAGAAAACTTTTTTTGGAATGATTAGGTAAAACAATTAACATACGCAAGTGTGCCGAATAATTATTTAAAGACAAGAATAAAAGCAAAACAATTACGTACCCATATATATAGAAAATGAGTAAACGGAAACTTTGCCAAGTAACCTTATAAATACGGAGTTACGGACGCACGCTGAAAGTTCGCGAATTGCAATTTCCTGAAGCTTTGCGAAAGTTAGGTAAACTTTTCTAGGAAAGTTGTCACTGTGGTGTGTAAAGTGGTATATAATAATTTTCTTTTAATTCTACATCGTGGATGGCGATATTTTAGAACTAGAGGAAACTTTGTAAGAGCTACTTGATTTTCGAATAGTGTTCAATGAAAATTTTCTAATAGCGTCAAATGAAAATTTCACTATTTTTCAAAAGCGAACCAAACTTGAAAGCTTTTTCACGTTATCAACTAGTAGGAGGGTGCTGTATTACAGACCCTGTAAAGTTCTGAAAATGCAATTTTCCGACCAAAACCTATGCAAACTTCAGTGGTGATGTGTGGTGTGTTCGTAATAATATAAAGGGTATAGCTCACCTGCTGCCGGGCGCGCGAGCACGAGCGGCAGCACGAGCAGCGGCAGCAGAGGCAGCCGCATGCTCGAGCTAGCGGAGCATGCCGGCGCGGGCGGTCCGGCGGCCGGCGCGGCACTGCGCCCACCGGCGCCGCGCTCACGTGCCGCAACAAGTCACCGCTGCACCTCCCGAGCACGCGTGCGACCACGTACCCCTGAGAGCCGACGCGGACTGAACGAGACGCGGCCGTCAGCGCGCCATACGCGACGGTGCAAGTGCAGCGAGTGGCGGAGTGTCGACGACCCGCCCGCCACGCGCCCGCCGGCCTTCCGCCTGCCGACCAGCACCACCCGCGCCAACACACACTGTCGTCTGCGACCTCTCTCTTATCATCACATCACTACACTATCTCTATCGATCGCTACTCATCTTCAACGAACTTTCCCGCCAAAAACGTACGATGACTCAACATTATCGCACTTTAATTCTGTTAAAATTTGAATAATGTATTACAACACGTAATAACGAGTCACATAGTTGTATTGAAGTTAATCTGATTAAAGCATGCTCAATAATAGCGTTGGATCAATGAACTTCATGTCGGTTAAGCGTTGAAGTCTTTTCAAGGGCGCTTATTACGTTACATTCTTAAAAAAACAAGTTTGTCTTGTAACGCAAAATACTTCGTCTATTACGAATTTAATTCTATTACTGCTTAATGTACATCCATTTATCATAATGTTGTTTACATATGCTTGGGATGTATGGATATTTTTATTGTAATTATAATAATTGTATGAAGATTAAGATAAAACACACGATCGGCAGAAAAAGGGTATGTTTTTATGCGAATTCTTGAAACATTTTGTCGTTTATTTCTGTGGCTAATGATTTTGAAAACGCACAGTAGCCGGTCTGATTATTAGTGGTAATGGTTCAAGAAATCCGCCTTGATTGCGGGTCTGGGCGTGCAGTGTGTACCTGTAGGTGGGTACCTGCGAGCATGTACTGCGGCGACAGGATATAATCTACGTCTCGTGATTGACCACGAGACATTAAACGGTACCATCGGATTTAAGAAGCGCACGCCTAAGTCCGTGACCAAACGCTGCAGAAAATCCAAAAATGTATATTTGCTGAGGCACATATACTTAATCCATATTGGTTTCCGAGAGTACAATAATAAAGGTACCTAGAGGTAGCAACCATTAGTTTACGTCAATTTAAATGGTCTCAAACACAGTCACTCGTGATTATCGTGTCCTTTTCCATGTAAATGTCATTTTTTGTCTACATAAACAAAAAGGCAGTGACTTTGACGTACGAGTATGCACGCTAGATGCATCGAGTCTGCAGACAAATGTCCTAATTCGTGTATGTGTTTTTCTCGGAAAAAAGAATGAAACAATTATGATTCATGATACCAGAGTCGCCAGACTTACGTGATTTATAACAGGTCAATAGAGGAAGATACTTACATAAATAAATTTGAAGATATATTTACAGGCTATTACCCCAATATAAAAAAAATTGTCGTCACACCATCACCACCATCACCATGTCAACCTCTGCTGGACATAGTTCTCAGGCTGTCGCCATGCTTGGCCGATGCATGTTGGCGAGTCGTCACACGTATGTGAATAATATTTTGTACATCTTTGGCACAACATTGATGCTAGCCATGTTGCACCGTGAGGTATCCGGGTTAGAACAGGACCCGTGACCCACCCATTTCATCCTGAGGGTGTCATAGAAGGCGTCTAAGAGAAAATCCGGAAGTTGGGCAGCAGCGGCTTCCGTGTACTTAACAACCTAAAATATATAAATAAATAAATATGCGATCCCCAAGACGAATGCCAAGCGTGAGGATTATGGCAACGCCTCCCCCCCCCGCTTCTCCTTATAGGGGAGCCCTTTGTTCATCATTGGAGGTCTTCCGAGTGATGAATTGATGATGTTGATGATGATTGATGCTAGCAAGTACGTATATCTTCTTAACGACATATTCCTCAATCTATCCTTAAAATTTTAAGCCATACTAAAATAACGAAGCTCTAGCGACTCTGGGATCTCGGCACAATATAAATACAAATGACCTATTAGTTACAGTCAAGAGTGAGTCATGATTACGCAAAAAGGTTACATAATTAAGATTTAGAGATAAGTCTGCATTCAACTGTTTACTGCATAGACATGGCAAGACAATTGGGTACTCTACGCGCGCTGCAGCCTTACGTACTCTGTGACTCTACTAAGGGCGGGTTGCTTCAACTAACCATTACTGACCGGTAATAGTCAAAAATGGCGCTAACTATAGTCAAATCAAAAAAATGACTTGTTTCACAAAATCAAACGTCAAAAAGTTACTATTACCATAACCGACCAGTCATCGTAATTTTGTGTTGTCAAACAGCTACTTCAAACATCAAAATATTATGGAATCTCTTTTTGAATAACTTTAACTGACGGATTTTGATGTCATGAAACAACCCGTTACATTTAACGTACGTTAAACATCGCACGTAAGAGTAACTTTTTAACCGTCCGTATGTAACGTTAACCGACTGTTTGAAACAACCCGCCCTTAGTGATCAATTGATATGTTACAGTCAAAACTCTTAACCGGTCAAAACTACTTTTGACTGCCTCCAGTCAAAACCCTTTATAAGAATTTGGTTTCGCTACAGAAAATTAATAACATGGATGCCCTAGTTATATGAATCACTATACAAAAAAGTTTTTATTAGGTCACGAAAAAAAAACCTATCAACCTAATGGGTTTCGGAATAGTAGGGATAAATTTAAAGGTCATAAGGACTATTGACTGATGTTTGTAGTCAAAAGTAGTTTTAACTGGCGAAGAGTTTTGACTGTGACACATACTTTTTTGCCGTGTGGCCGCAAATTGCACCGTCCCATTTCTGCCCGTGGGTGTCGTAGAAGGCGACAGAGGGATATTGACCAGAGGATGGGCAGCAGTGTCCTTCTGAGTACCATAACATCTGCTACGATCGCCAACATGTATCGGTCAAGCATGGCAATTACGGCTGAACCCCATCTTGGGGGAGACCTATTTATTTATTCAGTTTCGGACAACAATACAATCCATTCTGTTAGTTAAAAATCTTAAAGTTACCCACGGAACAGATAAACTCTATTTATCTGTTCCGTGACCTTACCTAATGTTAGTATTTCAAAACAAAACACAAATCAACCGGCACTAATGAATCAATAAATAATTATAATCAATACATAATGACCAATTAAGTATCCGAAGCAGGTTGCACAGAGAATGACCACGCAGGAGATCAGGTACTTAGTTGAACATTCTCTCTACAAAATGCCTCAGAACAGGAGAGTGACTCCCCGCCACTGATTTCAGAATACTACCTATTGTTACTGACCCGCGTTCGATGCATCAGTGAAGCAACTTCAGCGTGGAAACCGTCAGTTCGGTTTTGCGAAAACATCTCTGATGCACTACAGAAGCGGGGTAGTCCCAACAGCATCCTGAAAATATAGACCCCTCGCATACAGACCCTGACAGAACGCCTTGAAAAGGGTGATTTTGACTTGGTCACTACAACGGGAGAATCTGCGGGCCAACATATTATACTCGTATATGCCCAGCCGTGGGCGTCAAAAGGTTGACATGATGATGACTTTTTATGAGCTGTCAAAACGCGATTCCTCCATAGATTTTGTATGGCAATAGCGAACTGTGACGTCACGTATTAGCCAACTCAATTGATAAGCTATTTATTTATTTTAAATCAACTACTATTCTAGCTGATTTTGTTCAAATACACACATTAACAGAAAAATCATATACTAAGTATCAATTCCCTAAAGGAGATTACACTGCTATCAGGTGCGCTCCTGACGATGTTAATTAGGACGCGCTGCTGGGTACCAAGTCACAGGACGTTGCTGTTAATTTTTTTTTATAACAAGCTTTATACATTCCAAAAAAGTCTGTCAAACAATCATCATACACTCCCTGGTATAACACAGCTTTAATTAAAATTCTAAAATACAAATATCACCGGAAATTTTAAACAACATGTAACAATATGTCAGATTACCAAACTTTTTCTTTATTACGTTATAGAGCTGCAGAAGTCGAGAAATCCTGTTATCGTACGTATATAGTTAAAATAGAATCATCAATCGTTAAAAATTCTAAAACTTTCTGGTCCTTCATTAAGTCAGTTTTCGTAACACCAGTTTTTAAAAAAGATGACAAGTTACTTGTCAATAACTATCCTATTTCAAAACTTTGCCTATTGTCAAAAGTTCTCGAGCGCGTCGTTTACTCCGTCGTTTATTCAGCGTTGAAATGTGACTTCGGTGATGAGCAGATTGGTTTTCTTCGTAAACGATCCACTACCACTAATTGTTTGATCGCGAGTTTTCCCATGTGCTCGATAGATGGCGTTGTACTATTTGGGGTAATTTCTGTATCGCGATGTTAAGATTCTCCGCATATGTGATATACGGTTTGGAACAAAATAAATTTTCGTACTCGCTTAGCAAGGAGGTTGTTTCATTTTAACTATAGTCTTCGGGCGGTTGTCGAGTGCCTAACATTTGGTCCTATCGAGTCGGATTGCGAATAGTGATTCGCGCCGACAAGTGAAGTGACAGTTTTGTGTCGTCTGGTGAGGCATAGAAACCAGTGGTGGATCGCCCTGAAGTGCCTGTAAATTACCCCGGTGTGTGGTGATCAGCGGAGTTCAGCAGAGAAGCAACGAGGATTGCGGGCCGGCTCCGCCTGGAGGGAGGCGTCATCGTGCTACCACCATATTGAGGCTCACTTCGTGCGGCAACGGCGACAACAGCAGAGCGAAGAGTCTTCAAGAGTGACGTCACGGACAGTGACGACACACTCGCAGCGGTACCAGCAGTGACGTAAAGAGTGACGACGACGCATTCATACTTCACAGCAACGACGTTTTATGGAGAGGTTTGACAGTTAAAACTGTGAGTTACAATCCCAGTGTTTATTAGTTGGTAGACTTGTGAGTTTTGAAGATCAACAGATCAACTTAGTGCAATTACAAGTGTTCGAGACTTTTAAGTTTAGTAGTAGTTTGGACTTAGAATAATTACAAATAAGTTGCTGTGACGGGAAATTTATGCCCGATTTTTTATTTAAATCCAAACGTTTCTTAAACACTTGCACACTTCGTAAAAATTTGCCGGTTTGTTTATTGACTTTTATTGACTATAATTTTCGTCGGCTGAATTAAAGTTTAAAAAAAGAAAACTGTAGCCTTTTCACACAATGGAATCCTTAGGAAAATTGCAATTAAACTACAAATCAATAATAGAAAAGGGTAGAATCAACTTTAAAAAATCACCTAAAGATCGTCTCACACAAGGTTACACTGAAACGAGATTAGAAACATTAGAGGTACAGTGGAAACAATTTGTTGAAACGCATAGGCGCATCATAGAAAAGGCAACCGACGAAGAATTTAAAAAGAATGTTTATTTTACCGCGGAAATATATGATGTAACTGAAGACTTATACATAACCTATAAGTCTGAATTAAAGGAGCACTTACGTCAATTCAGTCTGCTCGAAAGTGCTAATCCCTGTGATAATAAACATTCTAATCAAAATAGATCAAATGTGAAATTGCCACAAATCAGTTTGCCTACGTTCGCGGGGCTCTATTCTGAATGGGTTACGTTTCGCGATTTATTTACTTCACTAATTCATAAAAATGAAACACTGGATGATGTTCAAAAACTCCACTATTTAAAGAGTCATCTCTCAGGCGAAGCAGAACAGTTGCTTCGACATATTCCTGTGACTGCGTCGAATTATAGTGAGTGTTGGTCAATTCTGAACAAAAGATTTGATAATAAAAGATTTTTAGCTAACAGTATGCTCAAACGGCTTGTCCATCAATCGTCGATTACTAAAGAGTCGTCGGCAAACGTGAAAACTCTGTTAGACACGACGGTTGATTGCTTGCATGGTTTACGCAGTCTAGGCATTAATGTCAGCTCATGGGATGCAATTGTTGTATACTTAGGCTCCGAAAAATTAGATCACGAGTCACGTAAATTGTGGGAACTCAGAATTAGTTCAAGTACTAATGATGAATTACCTACGTTTGATGAGTTTAAAACTTTTATGGAGTCTAGGTTTAGAGCCTTAGAGTATTTAGATCCTAAAGCAAATAAACAAAATTGCACTCGTGATAATAATGCCAAATCTTTTCATGTCTCTTCTCAAAGCTGTGTATTATGTTCTGGTGATCATAAGTTGTGTCACTGTAAAATATTTGCCAAGAAAGATTGTGACGAGCGTCGAGAGTATGCACGAGTCAGTAAGCTTTGTTACAACTGTCTTGGAACAAACCATTCCGTCTATTTTTGTCGCCAGCATACTAAATGTCACCTTTGTAAGAAGAAACACCACACTCTACTTCACCCAAAGTCAACTGCCAATTCTGCTGAAATAGTTGATGGTTCAGCAGAAATGAAGGCGGTGACTGCTAATGCAACCACCTCTTCCAGTCTAAGCGATACCAAACCCATTTGTTGTTTTGCGGATGTTCAAAACCACGGTCTGTTAGCCACAGCCTTGGTCAACGTTGAGTCAAGAACTGGTACTGCTATTGTTTTAAGAGCTCTGATGGATCAGGGCTCTCAAGTCTCTTTTATTACAGAGGCTGCAGTACAGTTGCTGGGACTGAAGAAAACACCTGCACACACCGACATATTTCGACTAGGCGATAACGAGGGAAACTCGATACCCTCTAAGTGGATAGTTCGATTTAAATTGCAATCACGCCTAGATCCCACCTTTGTTTTATATGTCGATGCTTATGTATTGAATAAACTCACATCCTATCTTCCTGAGAAGAAGATTTTTCAGGTATCGGCTTCA
This sequence comes from Charanyca ferruginea, assembly GCA_947361185.1. Taxonomy (NCBI): domain Eukaryota; kingdom Metazoa; phylum Arthropoda; class Insecta; order Lepidoptera; family Noctuidae; genus Charanyca; species Charanyca ferruginea. The sequence goes on from OX376069.1 coordinate 12,163,015, forward strand.
TTCTTGTCCTTAAAATTAGCTGATCCGACCTTTGATACGCCAGGCAAAATTGATTTACTTTTGAGTACACGTGTGGTCGGAGATATTTTATTGGATGGTTTAGTCAAGGGTCCGCCGGGATCTCCAGTTGCCCAGAAGACTAAACTGGGCTGGATCTTATCTGGTGAGATCCCATCGTCGGCAATATCAAGGTCAGTATGTTATCATACTGTAGTACAGTCAACGGATGTTAATGACCTTTTGCGCAAGTTTTGGGAGTTGGAGTCGGAGCCCTCAGTTCGTAATGTGATCTTGACTGAAGAAGAACAGAAATGCGAGGATTTTTACTCTAAAACCACCAAACGCGACGCGGCCGGGAGGTATGTTGTAAAACTACCATTTAAAACAGATTCGCCCAGTTGCACGTTTGGTGGATCAGAGGTCATTGCCCGTAGACGCTTTATCAACCTTGAAAAAAGATTACTGAAGGAGCCGGCATTTAGGGCACAGTATAGTGCAGTCATAAATGAATACATACTATTGGGACATGCTGAAGTTGTCCCTCAAGTAGAATTAGGTAAGAATGCATTCTACTTACCACATCACGCGGTGGTGCGTGAGGATAAAAGCACCACTAAGGTTCGGGTCGTCTTCGATGCTTCATGCTCAGGCCACAATAGCGTAGCATTAAATACCGAATTAATGGTTGGCCCAACCCTACAACCTGGTCTGCGTCAAACTATTATGCGGTGGCGCTGTCACCCCATAAGTTTGGTTGCAGACATCGTTAAAATGTACCGTCAGGTCAAGGTTGCAGATGAGGACGCTGATTATCAGCGCATTTTGTGGCGTGATAATCCAAACGACGAACTGAAGCATATTCGGTTATTGCGTGTTACTTTTGGAACGTCCTCTGCGCCATACCTAGCCGTCCGGTCTTTACAGCAAGTGGCTCGAGACGAACGAAGTGACTTTCCTCTAGTGGCCGACAGAGTTCTTACATCATTCTATGTAGATGACCTGTTGACGGGTTGTCAGTCTGTCGCTGAAGGGGAACTTATTTATCAGCAGCTGAATAAATTATTAGCTCGTGGGGGTTTCGAGCTTCAAAAGTGGTCCAGCAGTAGTGACGAATTGTTAACCAAAATGAACGAGGATACTGCTAAGCAGGACCACCTGGAGCTTAAGATGGATACGCTCACTAAAATTTTAGGATTAACTTATGACAGACAGTTGGATGAGTTTAGATATACTGTGCAGCTTCCCACGCCCGAAAGTCCTATAACCAAGCGAAAGGTGATCTCTGACATCGCTCGCTTATTTGACCCTCTTGGCTGGCTTGCGCCGGTGATAGTTACAGCCAAGGTGTTTATTCAACGCCTGTGGTTAGCAGGATCTGAATGGGACGATGTACTTCCAGATCATCTGGTAAAGGAATGGCTTAATTATAGAAGCAACCTACATCATCTAAGGGACTTTCGTCTGCCACGATGGATTCACACGAGTCAACATGACGTCTTGCTAGAGTTGCACGGATTTTCTGACGCATCTAATGTCGCTTACGCAGCCGCTGTCTATGTTCGGTGCATCGATTCTAATGGTCGAGTTTATGTTAGTCTAGTTGCAGCTAAAACCAAGGTGGCCCCTGTCAAACAGGTATCAATACCTCGTTTGGAGTTATGTGGCGCATTGCTGCTTTCAAAACTTCTGTGCGAAGTTTCCGACACCTTGGGTATCTGCAAAGAAAACGCACATGCCTGGACTGACTCGACGGTAGTGCTCGCCTGGTTGAGCAGCCACCCCAGCCGCTGGAAGACCTTCGTAGGCAACAGAGTGTCTGAAATACTTACCGTTATGGAGAACAGTCAATGGTCGCACGTGCAGTCCAGTGATAATCCTGCAGACAGCGCATCGCGCGGCGTGAATCCTTCCGAGTGTGCTGACCTAGAGTTGTGGATACAGGGACCCAGTTGGCTGAAAAATAAAGAAATTAATTACAGTAGAAGGGAAATTAAAGAAACCAACCTAGAGGAGAGAAAGTCATTACTAGCATGCAACACAGTAGTGAAAGAAACGAGTGAGGAGTTTATAATTTCAAAATATTCATCTCTTAGAAAACTTGCTAGGGTAGTAGCTTATTGCAAAAGGTTCTTAAAGTTCAAAAATAAAAACTATTCTACTAAATTCAATAATTTTCTAACACATTATGAAATTCAAGGGGCTTTACTTACCTGCATAAAATTATGTCAAACTGAATATTTTGCATCGGAGATGGATAGTTTGAAGATAAAGGGAGAAGTAAATAAAAGGGGAGTACTTACCTCGCTCAATCCTTACCTGGATCAAGAACACATTTTGAGAGTTGGTGGTAGATTACACAAGGCCAACATTCACGAAGACTTGAAGCATCCTATAATTCTTCCTCGTAAATCACATTTAACCCACCTCCTGATAGCTGACGCTCATGAGAGCACGTTGCACGGAGGGCCTCAGTTAGTTCTTAATTATTTACGGTCCAAATATTGGATAATAAATGCAAAGGGTATCGTTAGGCAATACGTACGTAAATGTGTTATTTGCATACGTCATTCCGCTCGGTCTGTACATCCTTTAATGGGGTCATTGCCCTCTGCTAGGGTCAATGCTAGCCGACCTTTCTTTAGAAGTGGCGTGGACTATGCAGGCCCTATTAGCATCCGTTCTACCAAGGGTCGCGGTTATCGCTCCACCAAAGGTTATATATGTTTGTTTGTGTGTATGGCCACTCGGGCCATACATTTAGAAGTCGTCAGTGACATGACGTCTCAAGCCTTTTTAGCAGCCTTTAAGCGCTTTATAGCGAGGAGAGGTCATTGTGGGGAGATGTGGAGTGATAACGGCACTACATTCGTTGGAGCTAACAAAGAATTGAAGGCATTGTTAAACCACGAAAGGTTCGGCATAGCAACTGATATTGCCGATTGGTTGGCAACCAACGGAACAACTTGGAGCTTTATTCCACCTCACTCACCGAACTTCGGGGGGCTTTGGGAGGCTGGAGTGAAGTCAACCAAGCACCATCTTAAACGAGTGATTGGGACAAGCACTCTCACATTTGAGGAACTGACAACAGTGCTTACTCAAATAGAAGCCTGTTTAAACTCCAGGCCTATTTCCACCATCAGCAATAACCCAGAAGATCCATGTCCATTAACACCAGGTCATTTTCTAGTAGGTGAGCCTTTGCTTCTCGTACCCGAAATGAATTTTGAGAATTCTAACATTGGGACCTTGAGAAGATGGCAGTTGACTCAACGCATGGTTCAGGACTTCTGGCGTAGGTGGTCGCGTGAATATTTGGTTCAATTTCACCAAAGGAATAAATGGGCGCATCACACCGTAGAACCGAATTTGGGTGACGTAGTGTTGGTTATGGAAGATGATCTTCCACCTGCAAGATGGCTCTACGGTCTCATTACCGAAAAGCATACTGGCTCGGATAAAATCACAAGAGTGGTTTCATTACGCTGTAAAGGTTCTGTGATTAAAAGACCCGTGTCGAAGTTAATTGTGCTTCCAATCACCTCATAAATATTTAGTCTGTTTGAATTTTAGCTGAATTTAATGTTAAAGAATTGTTAGTTAAGTTACAATTTTATTTAAGTTTGACATTGAGATTTATATGTTTTTATTTAGGTTTACTTGTTATTATTGTTGTGTAGTTGTTATTGTTGTTGTTTACATACAGTCCACTATTGTTTGCACTTCCCACCAATCTTGTGTTTGTTTTATGGTGGGCGATCAGATAGTTTTGTTCTACTTAAACCGACTTCTGGACATTCTGTCCATGGTGGGCGGGATGTTTGATCGCGAGTTTTCCCATGTGCTCGATAGATGGCGTTGTACTATTTGGGGTAATTTCTGTATCGCGATGTTAAGATTCTCCGCATATGTGATATACGGTTTGGAACAAAATAAATTTTCGTACTCGCTTAGCAAAGAAGTTGTTTTATTTTAACTATAGTCTTCGGGCAGTTGTCGAGTCGAGTGCCGAACACTAATCATATTCTTTCCAATGAATTTATTTCTAAAGAAATGGAGAAACGTGCACAAGTTGATGTAATTTACACAGATAACAGTAAATCTTTTGACCGCATTGAACACAGGGTACTTTTACGCAAACTGCTTAAAGCCGGAATACACGTACATAGAAAACAGATCAAAAGCTTTTGTGCTACAGGGTTTCACCTCCAGTTGGAAACTGATACCATCCGGTGTTCCTCAAGGATCTATCTTAGGGCCTTTGTTATTTAATTTATTTATAGCAGATATTAATAAATGGTTCATAAATTCCTACATTTTGTTATATACCGATGACATAAAAATACTTAAAGCAGTACGTAGTTTATCCGTCACATCACTACTTCAAGATGATCTTAATAGGTTTTTTGATTATTGTAGATTAAACAAACTTCAATTAAATGTATCAAAATGCTTCCATATGACGTACTTATACACGCCAAAAAAACACCATTGGTATGGGGTATTGTTTAAACAACCAAATTATCACTTAAAGTGGACAGTATTAGGGATTTGGGTGTTATTCTGGATAGGAAACTTATATTTGACGACACGGTTGGCGCAGTGGCTGAGCGATCGACTGCTGCGCAGCGTGTTGCGGGTTCGATTCCCGCCCAGGGTAAACATTGTGTGATGAGCACTTGTGTTTGCCTTGTGTCTGGGTGTTGTTTAAAAATGTATTTGTGTATGTATATCAGTTGTCTGACACCCATAGTACAGGGTCTCCCTAGTTTGGGGTCAGATGGCCGTGTGTGAAAATGTCCCCAAATATTATTATTATTATTTGAACTGCATATTAGTGAAATTGTAAACAAAGCCTCCAAATCCCTAGGTTTCATAATAAGATCTTCAACATTTTTCAGCTCACTAAAACCACTTAAAGTGATATACTATTCATATGTACACAGCCCCTTTTACGACGTATACAAATGTAGAATAGAATGTGTTCAGAAAAAGTTTATAAGATATTTAGACTATAAGACAAAGCAATGCTCAACTGATTATATTCATCGATGTAAAAGATACCATTTCCTGCCGCTGGAAATCAGACGCCATGTAAATGATACAACTTTTCTCCACATCGCAGCTCCATAGATTGTTCCCAGCTTCTCTCAAACATAATAATATATCACTCCAAACTCACCACGTAGGCTTTAGACAGCGGTCGCTACTCCATGTTCCATTTGCGTGAACTAACTACATACGTAATGCCTTTTTCCTACGTAGCTCAGCAAATTTCAATAACATTCCTACTCATTTAAATGTTGATTTATTTAGAACCAACCCTAGCACATATAGACAAGCTATAAATCAAAAATTGTTCGGTAAAGATTAGCATAATTAGTAATTAAGTACTAATTTTAATTAAAAATCTCACGTTTATTTTCTGTATTTTACTAAGATATTCTGGTCTTGCTTAGTTTAAGAAGAGAAGAATTTGTTTTGATTTATTTTATTCTATTTTATTTTATTCTTATCTTTTTTACTGAAAGAAAATACCTATTTGTTTTGTTTGTTCATTGAAGAAGAGTTTTTGTTTTTAATGTTTGTTAATTTTAATTAATTTTAGGTATAATTTATAATTGCTAAATTGTGAAAGCTTTTAAATGGCTATTAGTGCCTATTGTAAATTATTGAATATAGATATTAGACTGTAAACTTTCCGAATTATAAATAAATTAAAGTGTAATTACCTATATACAGTTATTTTGTTTTAGCAACGTTGCCCCCCCCCAAGCATATTCCTGTGTCGTGGGTACATTTACAAACATTAAAACTCACATGCACAAACAGCCAGACCCGGAAGACCTATCTGTGGGCCATACAAATATTTGTTCCGTACGGGAATCTAAACCGCGACACGCAGCGCAGTAGTCAATCGCTCAACCACTGCGCCAACCCTTAGAAAAGTTACGTCTTGTGTACTTATGTAGTAAGTACTTATGTAGATATTCACAGGGGCATTTACTAACCACTCTGCATTGCTGAAAGAGTCCGTGCACAAAGTGTTGTTTCTACAGCTACACGAATTTTGTCAACATATTTGGAAGTCAAGAGTTTCAAAAATATCTACAACCCTATTATGTGCAATAAACGATTTTTATTTTTATTTATTTGCCACAACATATCTGCAGTGTATTTCGATAAGTGGTAAGACTAGGACCTCCAATTATCCGGATAGTTGCAGAAGCCACTCTGGGGTATTCCTCGAAGCGCACCCATTTTAAACGCACCCAACGAAGCGCACCTAAAGTATTCCTCGAAACCGGGTGCGTTTCGAGGAATACTTTAAGTGATCGATATTTTCCGTAAGCTAATACCCATCCCTATCCACACCTTGACTATTAGGTACGTTTCGAGGAGTAAGATTATAATATTTTACGTACGGAGTATTTTCCGGATAATTTCATACCCAAGAACTAACCTAACTGACCTAAAAGTTAACTAACTATTAGGTTTAAAATATTGAGCGGAATTTAATTAATTTTAAAAGCTTCCTCTTTCATGGAAAATTAAACAAAACAATGTTCAACATATCTCTTACTTATTTTCACAAAAAATCAGACAACGTTGTTCGTCACACACAATTATAATAAAATAATATCATACCTACACATACCAGACATAAATAAAACAAAAAGAAAAGGGAAATACCAGCAAGTTTAGGATGGAAAACATGCACTATTGGCATCATGAGAATCTGTTCCATATACTTCAGTCTGGCCATAAATACTGTTACAATTAAAAATAAGAAAGATATTACATTTGAATTTGGAATCTGTCATTTTTAAACGATTGTTCATAGAGTTTTCTAATTTTGGCGCCAATACATTGTACAATATTTTGCGATATTAAAATGGAGTGGGGTGAGAAAGAGAACCGAATTGCTGTGATTGCATTACACAAAGTTGATATGGAGTCAAATGCAATTTTTAAAACTCTCCATACGCTTGGTATTAGTCAAATGTTTGTGTACCGGGCGATTAATTGGTACAATGAGACCTCCTCTGTTTGTGACAGAAAAAGATCTGGCTGTCCATGTAGTGTTCGTACGAAAAAGGTGGTCAAAGCAGTAAGGGAATGAATTCGAAGAAATCTTGTCAGAAAGCAAAAGATTTTATCTCGGGAGATGAAGATAGCACCCAGAACCATGTCGCGTATTTTAAAAGATGACTTAGGACTTTCAGTCTATAAGAGCACTGGTAATTTTTTAAATGATAATTTAAAAAAGAATAGGGTGGTAAAATCGAAACAACTACTGAAGCGGTACGCAAAGGGAGGTCACAGAAAAATTTTGTTTACGGATGAGAAAATCTTTACAACAATAATTGAGCAACATTTTAACAAAGAAAATGACCGTATTTATGCTCAAAGCTCTAAGGAAGCTTCCCAATTAGTTAACAGAGTGCAACGTGGGCATATCCGACTTCAGTGATGGTTTGATGGGGTGTTAGCTATGAAGGAGTGACTGAACCATATTTTTGCGAAAAAGGTATCAAAACATCGGCTCAAGGGTATCAAGATACCATTCTTGAGAAGGTAGTTAAGACACCATGTTCAATAACCAAGTATGGTTCTTCCAACAAGACTCGGCGCCGGGTCATAAAGCTCGGACCACGCAGTCTTGGTTGGAAGTGAACGTTTCGGACTTCATCAGAGCCGTCGTCTAGTCCCGATCTTAATCCACTGGATTATGATTTATGGTCAGTTTTAGAGAGTACGGCTTACTCTAAACGCCATGATAATTTGGAGTCCCTAAAACAATCCATACGAGTGGCAGTGAAGAATTTTCCCATGGAAAGAGTGCGTGCTTCTATTGATAACTGGCCTCAACGTTTAAAGGACTGTATTGCAGCCAATGGAGACCACTTCGAATAAGCTTTTTATATTTTAAATTGTTTTATATTTATGTATTAAACTAACACACTGTAAAAATAATAAATATTATTTACAATAAAAAAAAATGTTTTTCTTCGTGACAATATTTATGGCGATTTGTAAATAATCAGTAACACTTTTTCCCCGATCTGGGAATCGAACCCAGGATACCATACCAGCTGTTGCGCCTGCGACTACGAGATCAACGCTCTGGTATTGATAAAACAAGATTGAATTTAAAATATAAGACATACCAATTTATTTAGTTACAGTTGAACTGTTGAACTGTAATCGCTTACTTACAAATGTATTGATGTCTAGTTTAATTTGTGACTTGGTAGGTGTTTAAATGTATGAACATACAATTATGTATCTATTTTCTGAAATATATAAAGTAACCACTATATATATTTATATAGTATATTCTTCTATAAAGTAACCACTTTATAGAGGAATATACAGTCTACGTGGGCTGTTCCAAAAAAAGAAAGTGAAATGAAAAATAGTTAGAATTTGATAAAAATTTATTTATAGCTTTTCAAAATACGCCCCTCCAACCCCAATGCACTTGTGCATTCGGGTGAACCAGCTTTCGAAATATTTAAAAAATGAAAATCTTCCCGTGGAACATTAACCGCCGAAATGTTTCGATGGCATCGTCTGCATTGTAAGAGAATCATGGCGAAGTCCATACATTTATTTGTATAAAAAATAAAAATCAATTAGAGAGTTCAAAATATTTTCCAATGTGGATAATACATTACCAGGAGTAGGTAGATTGATATGCTTAAGTACCTACCATATTTTTAAACCCCCGCATAATTATTATATTTTGAAATGAAAATATCACTTTTCGTTTCTTTTCATTGCCCATTTTGTGTTTATAAGTGACATTAACGGATCTATCAAATTGACAGATAAGTGATGTCACAAGTGTGTGGAAAAAAATAATCATTATTTGTGACTTTATGTCCTATAAAACGATGCAATTTCAGAGCAAGAACTGCAAAACAGCGCTGTTAGTGTCACAGTTACTGCCAGCCGCCATTTCGTTCTGAAATAATAACCTTTAAAATTCATTTTTATTGTTGGGGTTTAAAAATATTGTAAATGCCTGAAGATACTTTTGTATAAGAATTAGAATTTCAACTTCTGTAAACATCTTTATTTTGTTGTACAAATCCTGCTATGATTCTTTTCGTCCCTGAAGCATTTTTTTTTACTGCGGGAATTTATAAAAATCACATGTAGGGCTGTACGGAGGATGTCGTTCGACGCGGGGAGAGGTGAGGAACGGTTTCAGAGGGAGGCGAGGCGTGTCGCTACTGTACGGTAGTACTAATATTTATACTGTAGAGGTAAGGAGCAGTAATCTGTGTATGAAAAAGTGTCCGTTAAAATGTGCTATCTAACACAATCCCGAACGGGTAAAAATGTTCACTCATTTCAATTCGGCATATTTCAATTAGTCAACAACCGCTACATTCACTGATCTATGTCTACATTCATATCATTACCTGTGCCTACGCTAGAGCCATTTTGCCAGGTTTTGAAACTGTTACTTGCTGCTTAGAGCTGGACACTTTTTCAACTTTCCTCCCATATGAAATACTTTTTACCTCTACCTGCATAGGAACAACCTAGGTCATCATCATTTCAGCCGAAAGACGTCTACATAGGCCTCCCCAAGGGGGGGTTTTGCCATAATCGCCACGCTTGGCAGGCGGATTGGCGATCTCAGTATGGTTGTTAGAAAGGCACAGAGAACTCTGCTGCCCATTCTCTGGTAAGTCCCTTAGTCGCCTCTTACGACACCCACGGGAAGATATGGGATGGTGCTATTCTTTACGTCCGACACCACACGGACGAGCGAGCGAGCTGTGATTTTGACAACCTAGGTATTTTGTCAAAATCACAGCTCGCTTAACTCTTTAACCGCTTACGTCGGATTACGCGCGTCGCTGCTAGTATAAAGCATGTGCCGGAAAAGGCCGATAATGGGGATGGTTTCGTGACGGTGCAGAGGAGGAAGCACCGATTACGGAAGATCGAAAACCGCTGCGGCAAAGCACCAACGGAGCCGTCGTAAGTCTGCGTGCCGCTAAGCCGAACACTCCGGTGTATATCTCCAGCCTGCACTACACCACTAAGTCAGAGGACATCGTAGAGTACTGTGCACCGAAAGACAAAGTACACGCCTACAAACGCTGCGTCTTCCAGTTCGACAACTCACCTGTAGCTAACTTTATCTAAATCACCGGCGGTGATTTTTACAGCAGTACCTATAGCACCGCAGTTGTAGTTTTACAAAATCTTGCATACGGTGTATTTTCCAAAATTTTCTACAAGAATTCAGCGTTATCACTGCATCAGTGGCATCGGTGTTACCAGATTGTTCCCTATTATCTACTACATTTCGTTCCTTACAATATTCAATATGTCGGCTTCGGGACAAAGAAACTAGGGTTGACAAAAAGATAATTAAAAAACAAATTACAAAACGTAAATTCATTAATGTACTTCTTTAATTTAACATTTCCTGTGAAAACCGTTATACATATGTCTGACCTGTGCAAGGCTGGCCGTAATTACAAAAATGACAGACTTTACATTTCCGCCCGTGTGATCCTCAATCATGTATTCAGTTCCGTTAATTTCGCAAATAATAAGTACATTGAATGTACACGAAACGAAACTGCGAATGTGTAATTTATGAAATTGCACATTATTTATGTTGGTTTTCGTTTCTATTACCTGTTTGTTAATTTGTTATATAAACTGATGAATTTGTTATCCCTGAATTCAATTGGCTATATTTTATTTTCAAACAAATTTGGAATGCGTAAGAGAACTCATGCAGTCGAAGTCACGGGCAAAAGCTAGTTATAATGTAAGTTTAACATAACATGTGCATGTAACATGCACTGTAAGATATTTGCATGTCTGTTTGTTTTGCTCTGAATACCGGGATGCGTTTAGTTTAGGGCAATGCGTGAATTTACACTAATGGGTTTACGAAGGAGATTTTACTATAAACATGACGTCCAGCCGACAGAATCTCGTCTGTTTCATCATACAATTGTTTGATGTTTATAAGAGATAAATATCTACTTAGTAGGTACATATATCTATTAAGATTTGTGCATTCCGTACTGTTAAAAGACCAATTATATCTTTGCGATCACTGAAATATTTTTTCAAATGCAATATAAGCATTGCCATAGAACGTGGTAATGCTAATATTACCACGACGCGACGTGTAGGACAAGTTCTTTGATGCCTTACGAGCTCTCCATTAATTGCACATAATATTTTTAAGTTCTTATATTTAATCAGTGTGAAAATATTATAACAAAAAGTAGGTATATACTCATTGTTACAAAAAGGAACGTTGACAAGAAAAAAATATACTAGATCCAAAAAAAAAAAAATTGTTCTTCGAGAATTGGCTTTAGTCTTCGTAAGAAGATTTTTTCGAATAGCTTGGATAGCAATGGTAACAAACTAATTAGCCTGTACGAGCTTGGATCTGTAGGTGCTTTTCCAGGTTTCAGTAACATGCATATTTGAGCGATACCCCACAATTTGGGAAATTAATGTAATCTCATTATTGCATTGAACAGCATAGTCAGAAAGACAACAGGCTTCCTGGGAAGACGTTTTAGGACTTCACCAGTGAATAAGTCAAAGCCTGGAGATTTTTTATTGCTTAACATTTTTATTGATTTTTGTACTTCCCTTGGTGTTACAGATTTTATAGGTGGTGAAAGCTGCTCGTCACTGTCGAGGTAAGCATTTACCTCCTGTTCAAAATCTCTCATTGTAGAAGTATTTGGCACAAAGACTTGGCTAAGATGTTAAGCAAAGAGATCGGCTTTCTCTTTAGGGCTTTTGGCCCATTTTCCTGACTGTGCTTTCAGTGGTGGTAATGCCTGTTGCGGTCTCTTAAACTGCTTCGTGAGTTTCCACAGAGAGTAATCATCACACTTTTTTGCAGATAGAGATGATAGTTTCTGTTGGAATGTGTAATTCTCATTCTCTGCTATCATTTCCTTCAGTTCTCTAGCTGGTTTTTCATACAGTTTTTATCGTCGGTATGCCCGCTCAGCTGCCAGGCTCTTCTGAGTATTCTTTTCGTGGCAAGTTTATCTCGTATTTGCAGAGGAATGTTTGTGGTCTTGCTTATAGCTTTCAAATATGGTGTACACCGCCAAGCCGCTTCCTATTTGGTTGGTGGTATAAAACGTTGCATTATCGATGTCGGTTTCAGTTTTCAGTTTTACTAGCAGATCTGTTTTCGTTTCCAACCACTCAGTCAATAGCGTCCAGTCGGTTTTGTGATTATAAAGGGTTGTCTGTGGTTCTTTATAGATTACAGTTCTACTGAGTGTGCATACTATAGGCCTGGTACCTGTCATGGAGGTGCAGCCATATTAATTCAAAATAACATCAAACATCATATTTATAGTGAGGTCAAGGAAGAGAGTAGTGGCTTGTAGGCAAAAAGCCACTACAATCACATTAGAAGATAAAATTGGTCCTATAAATATAAGTGCTGTACCTATATTGTCCACCACGATACAACATCAAAGAAGAGATGTTATGAGACTGGAATAGTAAGCACATACACTGGGGATCAAGACTGACGACCACCCGAGGCAGAGAGCTCAAGAAGTGTATGGACAGTCTAAGAATAGCATCACTCTCTACTGGTGAACCTATTTACTGGCCAACACACTCGAATAAGCTCCCTGATCTAATAGATTTATTCATCATCAAAGGCCTATCAGATAATTACTTAGACATTGAAAGCTGTTTAGATTCAACCTCTGATCATCCACAAAAGGTAAAGACAGTTTATGTAAAACATTTCAAGAATATAGATTAGGGATCTGTAATAAAATTCAAGCTGAGAAACTCACGAAAATTATATCTAAGTATGACCATAATATGAAGATGTACTCGTATGTACTACGTAGGTACAAATCTAAATCTAAATGCACATTAGTGCTCTAATTTGTCTTAAACAAGCTTTCTAAACACATCCTGCTCCATGCTAACCGTCTGTAAATAAACAAGACTATCGCACATTATATGGCCCAGGTACTTACGAGTACGGTCAACCGAACGACAGTATAACTCGAACTCGAACTACGATAACACCCTTACTGGAAAGAAATAGAAGAGCCTCTATTAAAATGAAACTGTTACTTAACGAATCATTTTTTATGTTCGGGACTCATACTTGGAAACTAAAGTTAATGGAGATCTAAGTTCTAACTTGATTTAAAACTAGCGTTAACTAACTTTCCCCGCGAACTTCGTGCGCCTGATTTTTCTTACGGATTCCTAATTTTAGAGCCGGACCAGTAGTTCTGGAGTTTAGTGCGTTCAAACAAACAAACCAACTTTATTATATTAGTATAGACTTTTTGTACGAAAATAAGGTCCCCCACCGCCACGCTCTTGCTCGTACCCGTAAGCACAATGTTTGTAAGCACAACTGTGACTTCGCACTCGTAAAAAAAAGTAATTTCGAAGCAATATCTTTTGCTCAATGCTATTAGTTTGATAAGTAGTAGACGTAGTGAACGTCTACTTATATAGTCTATATTATATCGTGTGTCTTTTAACACCCCGTAAAAAGGGTCAATTCACACCGGGATGGCAGCGGTCGGACCGTAGCGGTCGGCAGTTTTGCTGACAAACCATTATCAACTTTATCAGTAGAACCAAATGCATAGTATCGCTTAACCCTTTGAACGCCAGAACATAAATGCACGCACCTACAATTTACCCCAAAACCTACAAATAAAAATATGGAAATAATAATTAACTAATGGATATAGTATAGCTTTTTTACAATATTTCATTAATGTTAGTTTTAAATAATAGGAAAAACAAACACAGACAGCATTATTCATACTTAAAAATTACATATATATATATTTGTACTTGAAAATGTTCCGTGTAACATTTTCTTGACGTCCATCCATCGGTGGTGTGTTGGGCACGTTTTAATGTGACGTCCGTAGTCGTCCGTCGCGGGTCGAGCATCAGCTCGCGGCGCCGCGTGGCTCCGCGAGCAGATGATCGCCGTATCTAAGCAACGGCGCGCGCCCCCGGTGTGAATTGACCCTTAATTTGCGGTTGATGGTGTACTTAAACCCGGTACGCACAACCCTAATCCTCGGTGCTTAGTACTTACACTTGTTGAGCAATCCGTATGTTTATAATCAGAGTCGTGTCTGTCTGTCGGTCGCTCTATTTAGCATCATGTGTAATTAGAGCTTTTATTCAACGTCCGGATCTCCGTTCAAATCCGGAAAATTTGAAATAATGTTGATTTGAATGGGGTAAAATGTTGAGTCGTGGTGATCAAATGAGTCACTGCATTCCAAGTGACTGATACAAGCCTTTAATATATTTTTATCATTTTCAGCTGATGTATGATCAGGACTGATGTTAGTTTTAGGATAAAGTGGTCTAAGGTAACGTTGTTTACATTAGCACCATCCTATATGCATTATGATTTAACAATTAATATGTTAGGATTATAAAGAAATTTTATTAATTTATTATTTACTAGCACTTTGCCCGCGACTTCGTCCCTGTGATTTTTTTAACAAATAGCCTATAGCACTCAGGGATAACGTACTTTTTATTGGGGAAAAAATTGTTGAAATCGGATGAGTAGTTTCGGAGATTACCCCCCACATACAAACTAACAAGCATATTTTAGCTTTTTATTATAATATTAGTATAGACTAGCGACCCGCCCCGGCTTCGCACGTGTGTAATGTAGATCAAACTATACGTATAAAGTATAAACCTTGCTCTTGAATCACTCTATCTATTGATGAAAACTGCATTAAAATATAGTAGTAAAATATAGTAGCGTAGTTTAAAAGATCTAAGAGTACAAACGGCGGGAGGGACTTTGTTTTATACGAGTACTAAGTAAAGACAAATAAGATAAAGATTAGATCATTTAAAAGGACAAGGACGGAGAAATGTACAGACGTCAGCACATTAAGCCATACCTAACTGTAAAATTTTCCCAATTGAATATGAACCTTATGCTTTTGTAGTTTCTTGATTGGCATTCTAAAAACTCGGTTGATAATTCGAATTTACACTAGCGCCACCCTTGCGAGCGTGTCAGCGAGTTGAACAAAATTGACAGGGAGATTTTGACAGATAAAGTATGAGATGCCGTAAGAAGTTGCATTCTGTAAGGTAATTTCCCCGTCATTTTGACTCACTTCGCACTCGAACCCGATTCAAAGTGTCAAATATATCAAGGTAGTTTTGAACCTTATACGAAGTGAGAGTGAATAGCGATGTGAGATGCGAGTTCTTGTTTGAATTTTACAGAATCGACCTACTGATTTCTGTACCTACATTCTTGGTAAATAAAGATTCTATTCTATTCTAAAAGATTCCATGAAAGATCTAGATATAGTATACTAGATGAACTCTTGTAGTTAATATAATTATGTAATAGTAGCATGACCTACTAATTGTAAGAAGTACTACAAAGTACCTTAGAAGGTTTTAGTTATTAATATATTATACCGATTACTTACATTATTATCTTCCTAACTTGTCATTAATGCAGCACTTAATACTAAAATACTTTAGATTATATTATGATTATTTGTTACAACTATCTGCATTAAGCTATTCAAATGAGCCTGTATAAATAAATATTTAGTACTTTATAATTATTTTGATTGTGAACTGTGAACCACAGCTCCAAAGATTTCATTGGAATATAAAAGCGTAGGACAGCGGTGTCTGAAAAAAAAAACCGCAAATGCAATACAACACATAGGTTGTATAGCTTTTACAGTTTTTTTTTTTCATTCATATTTTCCTAATATCTGACAGCGAATAACACGTAAACTATAGACAGTGCATTTTATGTATCTATGCATATTGTATTTATTACTAAACTATCTATATTTAGACTGAGACGTGACATTCACAGCGATGCATCGCCAAAATCAACACAGTCTTGCCCCTCTTTAATTGCGCTGACATTTGGCAGCCAATCAGCATTCAGGCATCAGACATTTGACCGGAACGTACCCGTAGGTACGCTACGAAGTACGAAAGTGAACATAAGTTCCGTACCTACGTATAGGGCCGGATTTAGGGCGGGGAATCAGGGGTTCTGGCCCCTGGGCCTCCACAATTTATTTATGAAAAAAAAGATAAGTTTTCGTGTCCGTCAAATAGAGAATAGAAAAAATTTGGGGCCTCCATTTCTTGCTTGGCCCAGGGCTTCTACAATTTTAAATCCGGCCCTGCCTACGTAAGGTCGGTCCCCGTTCACCATCAACTAATGACCATTAACAAATACCGCGGGGCTTAAGCCGAACAAATATGCGGCCAGGCGTGCGATGCCAAGAATTTGGTCGAATCGGCAACTTTACATAGTACTTGTTTACCTCGATGTGGCAACGGCTATTTCTGAATGTACACTATATTTACGGACACAATACCGGTATAGTACCGTTAATTCGTGTTCACACGACAACTTTGTATCGCTATACAATCTCGATGCAGCGAGATGCTATCGAGTTCCGAGTGGTGTGAACATCTAAGTCATCGGTAAAGGTCAGGGAGGTCTTTTACTACGTATTTTGAAAACTCTTTATAGTAAAAATATGTGCAGCTTTCAAAAAAAAAAAGTCCAACTTTATTACAAAACAATAAGGTTCATGTTCAATTGGGAAATTGTGACAGTTTAGGATAGCTTGATGTGATGTACGCGTGTACATGGCTGGAATTAGACATCGCAATGGAAATAACACATGAAAGTTGAAACCGACTAGCCCGAAACCGCGACACATCCTTATAAAAGAAGTAAGGAGACATTTGTTTCACATTCCAGACGTTCCCAGATGATTCAACGTTCCATTCCAAAACCAGCAGTAGCTTATAGCATAGACACCAAAATTCTAGATTTTGCCAAACTTTTTTGGCAAACTCCATGCCGATGTGCGCCCGCGCAACGGCTTGTTAAATGAGTTGTCAACGTTACCTGTCAATCATAAGCAATCATGTGTGCTTACGAATCTATGTTTATAAAATGAAGAGACACAATACGGTAAGACAAATTAATGACAGCTATTTCCTGCGTAGATCAAAGCATTTTCATTGTTGGTTTTTCTTCAACGTTGAGTTTTTAGAAAAACAAAATTACTCACCTCGTATAAAAAAGTTTAATCACATCCACTGAGTATTTTAATATACATATTAATACAGCCGTTAAATAACAATGTGTCAAAATTACCTTACCCAAAAAATATTAGAAAAAGAAAACAGTATGAGAGTATGAAGAAAGAAGAGAGTGTTGTGTTGTGTGTGTGTGTGTGGTGGGTGTAAAATATGTTGAAACCTTTTTACTTTATAAGACCACATTATCAATGTATATATTCTGACAAATAAATGATTATTATTATTATTATTTATTATAAAAGAAAAAAAAAACATATAGGTACCTAACAGTCCTATCTTAAAATTAGATTTTATTAGTTATATATACAATTTCCTAGGATACAATTTCCTGATATTACTATACCATAAAAAATAGCTGCATATCAGATAACTAAGCTATACTTAACTAATAAAGTTAACTTACAGTTCAACAAAACGGTAGACTCATCTCAACGTTATAAAGAGAAGCCATCATCGTAATGGCACCAGAAATTATATCGTAATACCAACTCGTTGTTCCACAAAACACTATATAATTATGTTATCATTTCTTTATAACTAGGTACAAATTATAGGTAATTTGATATCAGTTTTAAGGCTTTATAATTAATCAATTAAAGTTTAATGTGTAGATTATAAGTGGATTGTTATCTGATGATTGATATATTGGCTTCGTTCAGACTATGAATATGATAAATCATTTATATGTTCATTTCGGTTGGCGTATTAATTTCTGTAAATATAACTGCTACCCATTTACGTGATGCAGCTTTTTAATTTAATTATTAGGCTCACACGTACCAAAACCACACCACATCGCAGTGTCAAAAGGTGGTCAAGCAGTAAGAGTAGTGGCGCTGAATAGTGTTTTTTTGTAGAGCTGCGTTGTCGTACCGACAAAGTGGTCAGTGTGAATTAAACTATTCATTTTTATAAACAATAGTGTTTTAGTTTCTACGTGTTTTTTTTATAGTTGTGGTGTGGTTTTTGTAGCTTTGTTGTCGACTTGTACCGACAGTGGTCAATGTGAATTAAACTATTCATTTTTATAAACAATAGTGTTTTAGTTTCTAGTTTTAGTTTCTACGTGTTTTTGTTGTGGTTATGGTGTGGTTGTGGTATGTTGTGGTCTGTGGTACGTCTGAATAGACCCTTAAACGTTTATACCTACATGGTTTTCAGGTTCCTGGAAATTTAAGAATATAAATTATAGACTTTTAGAGGTGACTTATTGCAATCCCATGGCAAATAGTTTGGATAGTTTCTCAGATACTGTCGTAAATTATAAAAATATTTCTATAAAATCATGGGAACTGAGTTATAGCGGAACTGCTTCAAATTCTCCACCCATTAGGTAAAAGTGGATCGGTCGATACGAAACATTATTTTTCTATATATTTTGGATCGCTACCGATGCCTATTTATTTTATTTTGATAATCTTGGTTTATTTATTTTTAACTTTGTTCTAATGCGAATTTCGTTTTCTTATCTGTTTTTCTCTTGTCCAAAAAACAGCATCGAAAAGTAAAGTAACTTTATTTTTGTCCAAACATTTAATTTTTTTTTAAATATTCATTCATCTAGAACTTCAAAATCAGAATAGACTTAGGTATGTAATATCTTATACGAACGATTGCACTCCTTCCATTGTCCCACAACAGATAGTATTTCATAAGACAATAAAAATGCTAAATCATTTAACAATATAATGATACTGGCAACAGCCTCAAGCGCTATTTAAATCAATTAAAGTATCGATATAAACGTCATTTAACGTTGTAAAGCCTCTGGTTTATTTTAAATCCTTACTATAATTGCTATGCGTAACTTTTCCTTTGAAAGTTGTGTCTGACGACTTTCTTCAACTAATTTACAACAGATTTGGTAAATTGCCTTGCGTGGTTCAGCTTTCCATCTTAAGTACTAAGTACTCGTTATGATCTATATTCAAGGAATTTTCCTTAGCGACTAACTTAGTACTTACCTATTCAAGTTTGATTGATTATGTGATAACTTTGTAAGTCAATCTAGTTGTTGACTAGCATAACTTGGCGACACGATGTGTTGTTAAAATAATTAGGAATGTTGACAATTCCTGTAAAGTTTCTAAGTTTCCAGACAGTTGTAATAAGTTATTCAATTACCTAAGTATATAAAGTTTCTTGATTGTATTACCTACTAGGTTATTATCCTTTGAGAAAACTATAGTATAAGTTAAATCAACTTCGATTGTTGTGTTGTCGTTTTCCGATAAATTATTAAGTAAGTATTACAGTTTGATACATTTTCATTTTTGACTTCTTAACCATGAAAACTGTTCGCAAATTGATTTCCGCTACATCTAATTTCACGATATGATTAATTTACGATAGACGTATATTAAAAAAACAAAATTCTAGGTTTCGAAATTTTCGATTTGCAAAACTTTTAAAATAAATTAAACAAACAGTTCAGGAAACTTTTGAAGTAAATACAAGTTCGGAAAGTCGTGGTTGCAATTGAATAGTAAAATAAATATACATTAAAATTAGTCTGATACAAATTATCACTTTATTACACACGCTTAAAAGTTAAGTACGCTTATAACTTAGTATCCTTCAAAAAGAATGAAAAGCCATTTTACGCCAATTCTTATTTTATGCTATGATTAGTATATAATAAACATGATCTAGTAGAGCAAACTGCTGCAGTTTGGAAGTTTTGAGATGCAAAACGTTAAAAGTTATCATTAGAAAACTAACAGTAACCTACCTTACTTTTCAAATTATATTATTAACGTTTCGCAACTCAAAACTCATAGCAATCACGTTTTGAGCACGTTTAGAGAAGCGTGGTGGTAACATTACACCTTGATAAAAATAAACATCGATACTAATATTATAAAAGCGAAAGTAATTATGCTTTCATGGCCAAACTAATGAACTGATTTTGATAAAAAAATTGTACTGACTAAGCATAAACCCCAAAAACGGACTTAGGCATATTGTATAACCCCCGACTTTGCCTGCATCCGCGATAACCACAGATATAGATAGACCTAGATAACGCAAGTATCACGATCTGTATGAAAACCAAGCGTGCCATTTTTTGGACGTCACAATGTAATACGAATGTTTTTTTTTTCCTTATTATTCCTTATTACTAGGTATTAATGAGGGTATTAGATTAAAGATAATTGTTTTTTAAATTAATTACGCATAATATTAATCACAAAATGACTTGCCGATGGAAGGAAATGTTTACTTTCTTATGATTTTTTATCGTAAGTTAGACACGAAAATAGGCACGCGAAGTATTTGCTCTTGCGTTATCTAGTCTATCTATATCTGTGGCGATAACTGATATTCACGCGAGCAAATTTAATAAATCTTTTTTATTAAAAAACGAGTAGTAGTAGCGGGCATGCACCGGTGACCGATGCAGACGAGCATTATGTCATCGCGTCTAGACACGAGACGACAAACAAGCATCACCATGTTTACTCTAAAACCAGTCAGCTAAATTTAATTTTACTTATTTGGAATTAACAACGGACATTGAAAAATATAATGATGCAGTTATTTCCACGAATTGAAGCGGCTACTTAATCGGTTATTTTCTGTTTAGCTTCATTTATCTGAGAACTCTGTAAGTTCTTTGTAAACTGTCTACTGGAAGGGAACAGGGAAGAAGGGATCTTCTGAGATACAGGCTTTAACAAGCTAGTTCAGGAGGCAGTGCTTTTATGTAACTGTGTAACTTACGTTGTCTCCTAAAGATTATTATGTATTAGGTAGGAGGAGGTTACCTATAGACTACCTAAGATTCAGAGTTTTTCCCCGATGAAAAATTACAAGTTACCATGAGGAAAAGAGGTAACTTTGCAACTTTTCCTCCTTCTTATTTTATTTTTAAGTGACTGTTTTGAGAATTTTTCCTGTACTTTTAAAGACAGGAAAGATAACTCTAAACTTCCCTGATGCATTCTCAAAATCAATATATATCTATCAATTGTCTCACTCGCATAACAAAAGGTAAGGCCTCGTATTAACTGAAGATATATGTTCCGCGACACGCGTCGCTTGGAGATGTCGGTCGCGAGCCGTCAATCCGACAATTTTGGCAACATTGTTGCTTTCTTGAAAAAGGTAGTCATACAAGATGTCTGACGACATCCTTCAACGTCGCCTGACTTTGCCAATATCTCTAGCGACACGTATCACGGGACATTTGTGTCCTAGTGAATACGAGGCTTTTCTACGAGCCCCAACAATCGTTAACACGATATCAAAAGACAATCGTCATAACAATATGTGTAAATTAAGAATACCCGCCAAAACAAATGACGAAAATTTATAAATAAAGAGCTGAATACAGCGTTTCCACGATGCTGGGTTTCAACGAAACGTGGTGCAAACTGCAAACATAATATCGCGTGTCGGTCTCAATAGCTCCATTGATCACATGTGTTTGTGATAACGAATTATAACATCATTATTAAGCGGGCCTTAATTGTTACTTGTACCTATGTAAGTACTAAGTAATTGGAGTAGAGAATATAATAATGTGTTTGATGCCGCTTAGGGTCGATTCATTGAAGTAATGGATCTTGTTCACACTCTGGTTACACCTCGGAGAGTGGGGTGTTAAGAGTGGTAATTAAATTGTCAATTAGGTTTTATGCCAGTCTTGTGCTAATGAGCTGTTCTTGCAAAGGGCTTTCACCTATAATGCGTTTAGTTTTTTGTCTTCTGGTACCTAATTGTTGAAGTTATTTAATAGGAAATCTATGACAAGCAACCGTAGTATGTTTTTGGGACATCGATTCTTCCGTCATTAAGTCTTTGACAAGAATGATAACTTACTTTGGATACCTACCTACCTACCCGTAAATAGGAGATATTTCTAACCGTTTTTTTATGTTACTATATAGGAGGTTGTATGAAGACCTTGACCGAGCTGATGCCAATTAACCTTGAACGTTAAAGTTTAAAAGATTTTGCACGGAATAAGTACGCGTAACGTGGCGATATCAAATATATTTTTAGGTAAGTTGATACATCCTTCATGTCTTGTTATATTTTTTGTGACCTTAACACTAAACAAAAAAAAAATCAAGGTTAGAAAAAGTGAATCACTATGTTAATCATTATCAATCTTTGGTGTACCTAGGTACCTACTTACGTCGAAAGTATTCAGAGTACCAGAATGATCTAAAAAAACAAAGTTATGAGCTCAGATCAGGCTCAGTCTGATTCTGGTTATGAGCTGCCTTATAAGGACTGTGTAGTTTTTAACCTACTTCAAAAAGGAGGAGGTTCTCAATTCGATTGGTATTTTTTTTTGTATGTACTATCGCGGACTTTTCAGTTAAAAAAAATTTCCCTTGGCGCCTGCGAAGTCAACGGGGCGGGGTAGAGAGCGCTTCCATCTTTTGAGTGCAAGCAAAAATGAACTTAGTGGTGGTCAGGCGCGTGTGTCCACAATAGCAATACATATACCAATACATATACAATTACGCTGAGATTTATGATCCGATTATGTGATTCTTTTAGTTTGACGCGGAATAGTTGCCATTTGGTCCCATAAAAATTTAACATGGTTTGGCCCAGTAGTTTTCATTTTATGAACATTTTTTTATTTATTTATTTTATGTTTGACCACGCATATCTTTTTTCAGTGTAGTCCGATTTCGATGATTATTTTTTTAGTTTATAGTGTATAAATTAATAAAAAAATATTCCACGCCTAATGGTAGAAAATTAAGGGATGACTAAATTTTTTTGGTGTCACTGTTTCGTAATTAACTTCTAGGCACGAAAAAGTGAAAAAAAAATTAACAAAAAAGACAACCGCCTTCATAAAGTAATAAATAACTTTCAATTCGCAAGTCGGTGGCAATACAAAACAACAAGCAAAACCAAAGCCGCCGACTTGCGAATTGAAAGTTATTTATTACTTTATGAAGGCGGTTGTTTTTATTTGTTGAATAACTTTTCATAAGTCTGTCTGTCTGGCTGGACCGTGGGAAAACAAGAGTGTATCAATAGCCTTCAGACAATTTATTAGATCGAAATTTGACTTTGAAGAGACTACATTTCTTTTTTACACGAAGGACTCTTTTTGTTTTAAACTGACTTCAAAAATTTTGAATGTTTTCAATTCGACAGTATTTTTTAATGTATGTATCTATTAAATAAAAATATTACCTAAATATTACCTATATTTCAGTCAAGAGATCATCTAATGAATGAAGAAGAGAAAATGACTCAGATAGTGAATAGGTACATATACATGGAAGGGAAAATCGACGTGCAAACTTTTTATATGAAGTCATTACGTAATTCTAGAACCTCCACTGTTTCATACAAACGTACGTTTTGAACAGTTGATTTTTTTGAAGTGATTGTCTCTGTCACCGCCATGGTAGGTACTGATTTTCGACAAATATTTTGATCGTATCGCTGTCTATGATTTATTAATTACGATTAAGGGGGATGCACTAGGGTAGCCCACACAATTCAAATATTCTTACGTTTTTTTGCAATTTTAAGCTTAGTTTCAGGTTGTGTTGTTGCTCCGACCAATAAAAAAGAAGGTATTAAAAAAAGTACTCAAAGTAAAGTATTAAAAAAGTGCTTTTTTATTGTTCTGAGGTTGTATGGTGATAATAAAAAATATTAATGACAGTAAACAAATACGCATTTTTAGAATTATAATAATTCAAATTATCAACATCAACAACTTTCAACGTTAACGTGAGAATATTTGAATTTTTGACGACACGGTTGGCGCAGTGGTTGAGCGATTGACTGCTGCGCAGCGTGTTGCGGGATCGCTTCCCTCACGGAACAAAATTGTGTATGGCGTATAGATAGTTGTTCCGGGTCTGACTGTTTGTGTATATGAGTTTTATTGTTTGTAAACACACCCACGAGACTATTTTTAAAAGAACGTTTTTTAAAATACAGAAAAAGAAGAAGAATTTCGCTGACTCTCCTCGCGCTTTTACATTAAAATTGTCGTCAATTCAATTGTTTTTAAGGAAGGAGGAGGTTTTGCTTGGTCTTATTAGATTGCCCCAATCGTTTTTCGAGCAACAAGCAGGATTCTGTCACGAGCGCGTAGCGTGGCAGTCCATTAAAGCACAAAGTACTTATGGCATCGGCGATCTTATATCTTATATTTTGTGACTAAAGTCAATCCAGCAATCACATACTGACCAATACAAATGAGCCAAAAAAATTGCACCTAAAAACAACCAAAAAACCAACGATGACGTATCCTCAACATCTTTTTAAATAGCGGATGTAGACAGTAGACATCTATTTATCTTGTTCTTATTGTAAAGAGTAACAGGATTTGTTTTTATTTGTGGCCGTCCCACATGTATTTGTGACCTACCTTAATTGTTACTGGTGCGTCCTGACTGACCTTGTGAGTTGTACGATGACTGATGCTGATCAGCATGTGACAATACCGGAACGTTCGCTTGTTTGTTTTTGGAAGACGTGATTAGTGGACGTTTTATGCAAATATATATATCTTTTTTATTTGTGGGGACATTTTCACACATGGCCATCTGACCCCAAACTAGGTTGACCCTGTACTATGGGTGTCAGACAGCTATATACATACACAAATACATTTAAAACTATACTAATATTATAAAGCTGAAGAGTTTGTTTGTTTGTTTGTTTGGTTGAACGCGCAAATCTCAGGATCTACTGGTTCGATTTGAAAAATTCTTTTTGTGTTGGATAGTCTATTTATCGAGGAAGGCTATAGGCCCATGCGAAGCCGGGTCGGGTTGCTAGTACATACATATATAGATAAATAACACGCAGACACAAGTGCTCATCACACAAATATTTACCCTGGGCGGGAATCGAAACCGCAACACGCTGCACAGCAGTCAATATATATAGGGTGACTGGTAATTAGTGTACGATACTTAAACACATGATTGTGTTCATGATAACAAACAACTTTCCCGAAGAAATTTTATTTTTTGTACTGGTTCATTTTAGGTCACAGGCGTGCGCGCGCGTGAATTTCATACGGCTGTTGTGTTATTGTGATAAAAGTGAACCAGTACAAAAAACATTTTTTCTTCGGGAAAGTTGTTTGTTATCATGAACACAATCACGTGTTTAAGTATCGTACACTAATTACCAGTCACCCTATATACACGATGGACAACAGGACAAGACATAGTGGCATTTATAAACTTTTACTATGAATTTAATTTATGGCTCTGAAGCCCACAGCTTTGAAATTTTTCGTCGGTTCTTTTTAATAAACATCATCATCTGCCTAGCCTTTTCCCAACTATGTTGTGGTCGGCTTCTTGTCTAACCATGCAGCTAAATAGTCTGTCTGACCTCCACAACCCAGTTACTGGGTAACACGATACCCCTTGGTAATACTGGTTGTCAGAATTTCTAGCTTCTGATTGCCCAATACGACTGTCAAAGATCTAAGAATGATCAGTCAAGGTCAACTTAGGCTTAACGTGCTTTTCAAGCACGGAGGGGTCTCATCACGAAATGTATGGTCACCCATCCACAGGCTGACTACGGCAAGCGTAGCTTAACCATGACCCATCGATCCGTACGGCTTTTCACTTAACCACGGACCCCACTATCTGGTTCTTTTTAACACTTAACCGTCGAAATATATTAAGTAATGCTTGGAGGGCATTAGCAAAGTATTTCCATGGCTTCAGTATTTGCCTATATGACTGGAAACGATTCGTCGCTTAAAAAAAAAATGCTGGGGTCTCTAAAATCGTGTACAGAACCCAATCCCGCACCCAGTATACGTTTGAAGAATTTTCTTTTAGTTTTTACTAGCTTTTGCTACTTCGTCTGCATGGACGAGTTTATAAATTATTACCTTCCCAGATTCCCTCTTGCTATTGCTGAAAACCAGAGTTTTGTAAATCCGTACAGTAGTTTCTGAGCATTTCGAAGGAACATTTCAAAGCATGACGGGGGATTTTTTTTGACCCACTACTTCCGTCTGCATGAATATTTTCTTTCGAATCCCATTTAAATAAATAATCAGATATAGCCTGTAGCACTCGCGGATACCGAAGCTATTAGCGTAAGACTTAACAGAATAGGACCAAAGATTGGAGCGTTCATAAAATCATCCATTTGATCAAATCTCTAAGCCTACTAAGGGATTTGATCAAATCATGGCAGTTGATACAATAACAACTCTGTGTTGGGTCATTTCTCTGAATAAAATTAGTGATTTGATTAAAATATGATAGAGTTATGCGAGTCCTGACTTGTTTATTTAATTATTTCACTAAAACAATCACAACTCTAATGGGTCATCCATTAGAGTTGTGATTGTATCATTTGCCGTGATCTGACCAAATCCCTAACTGTCCCATTTCCCTGCGACATATAGAAAAAACCATAGATATCCGAAAAACATACAAACTCTTCAGCTTTATAATAAGTATTCGTATAGAATCGGATATCTATGGTATAGAAGTATAGACAGAAAACCACTGACCTGGCCCTATCTGATAGGTATGTATATTTTATTAGTAATATATTTCAGTTTAACTAGATTACCTATTTTTTTGTTATATTTTTTATATGCACCTGCCATGTTATCTCTTCACCACCCTTGGTTGACTGGTAGTGAATGCCTAAGGCATTAAGTCCGCCTTTGTACCTTTGTGCATGAAGTATAAATAAATAAATAAATAATAACCCTGTGGACATACATAATCCGTATTCGCCTGTTGAGTAGCTTTTTCTTTGCCAGTAGTTACTTGATGCCAGGAACCACAGAACCGAAAATGGAGTAAGCTAAGCCGTCTTTGCTGAAAGGGACTATGTTGCTTTGTGAGCGTGTTCGTATGGAAAATCCAGCTTGATTTTGCAGTGGTTTTTGATTGTTCTATATTTATTGAGATGTGTGCCTGCAATCTGCCTGTGTAGATATGAATACAGATCAATGGTGGCTAATTCACTGTTGCACCATTTAGTACAGTCTATTACACAGTAATCATCAAGAGGATGTTCCTCACTCTCTAAATATTTTGACATCGCGATTTAACTACGAAGTAAGTATAGGTATTTTTAAATCCACGAAATAAAAAGAATACGCGTAAGTATATGGGTATTCCATAATATTATTGCTTAATGGAGCCATCTGTAAACGGCGGACATCAAATTAAATCTTACTTAAGAAGTAATTTATTTCTGATTATAATTTCTCTTTAATTATCATTGTCGTACATAAATGGATGGACTCGTATCCTTTATGGCGGACGAGAACGGCGATGTGAGTAAAAAATCGATTATAAACCCATTATCGATCCAGTGACTAAAAACTATAAGTTTTTGCTGCGTCTACGCAAGTGCTTGCGTAGCGATGTGTTGGTACCGCGTATATGAGGTAAGCTTATGTAGGATCTAAAAACCTTTTGAAATTGCTTAGTGATATGATATTTACTGGTTGTTTCAAGTTTATTTTCTGAATGATTCAGGATTTGAGGATCATGAGGATTTTATTACAGTCTTATCAGATTCGGTGTTTATCTGTACGTGTGCAAGAGTAGTTTTAAACCTTTCTTATTTTTCCATTAGCTTTAGTTTACCGACTCTTAGCATACAACATAGCCAGTGTAGAATTCAATTCAGACGTGTAATGTGATGATGTGTGCGTTATGTACAGATGTAGTTATGGCGTCGTCAAAAATATTCCTTATTTGCTCCCAAAATTGAACTGTATTTAAAATGTTTACTTAAGTTTTTGCACATCGTAAAACCCGTGTGCCGGATATTCAAACATTTAAAAGGGCCTGTTAAACGTTTACTTATCAGCATTCTTTATGACCCTTAGGCAATAATAAAGGGTAAAGTACACTTTCCTGTGCCGTTTAGTTAAACTAAAGCACACGAAACGATACAAAATTTGCAATTAAATAGCTGCAACACCTGGATCAGCTGCTGATAGAGTAGCTACTCGGTATCGCATAACTTATAGCTCGTGATAACACTACGTATACCGCACACCGCCGTATAAGGGTGGCGTGATTATGAAACTGGTCATAATTTAATTTCGACTTTATCAAGTAGACAACCCGCTCTAATAAACTATTTATCTACAGCAGCAATTATCAAGTCGCCGGTTGCTCGGTCAACCATTACCTACTATTTATTGTATGATAGTAGATAACGTGTATGAGCCGATTTCAGTTAACAATACTTTGCAATTCTGTGTGAGTGTTATCTACTTACACGGAATCTTAAGTGACCGAAAGGTGTAAGTTATGAATCTGATTTTTGAATTTCATTTCGAATGCATTTATTCAGCATTCGAAATGTGCATGTGATATTGCTGTTGCAGATTTTTGCAACTTAGCAATTCTTAGTAGTTCAACGGTCGTACAGAAGACGAGTTCTAAGCGTGATGGTGTGGTGGAAAGTTCACGTTTCATTGAGCATGGTGAATTATTGTTGTTTTTGCTGGCCACCAGTCGCCGGTGGCGGTGCAACTCTCAGTGCGCGCGAGTCACTCGATGCAACTACTTTTTTGCCCGCTCGCACATCCGCGTCTGCGCCACTTTTTACCCCACCTCCGCATTGGCTGTTTTTCTGTCCGATCTCGATTGATGACCGTCTGGTCTCCCGTCTGTGTTTATACGACGCGCTCTATCCAATGTATTAGGATTACTGTGCGTATCACGGTAGCCGTAACAAATGATCATATTACTTTGTAAATAAATGACTTCGGAAAATGCGGATGGTCGCTTCACAAAAAGTACTGATCATACCTACACGTGTTCATAATCATTATTACAGCGTGAGGATGATGCGTTGTATTATTTTCTTCAGGTATATTATAATTATTGCCTTATACTTACATAGTTAATTTCGTGGCTAAGTTAAAGCCGTACAGATCGATCGGTCAAAGGTTAAGCTACGCTAGCCGCGGTCGGTCTGTGGATGGGTGAACATCCCTTTCATACCGAATTTCCTCCGTGCCTCGGAAAGCACGTAAAGCCGTTGGCCCCTGCTGTCATTTGTAGATCTTTGGCAGTCGTTATGGGTAGTCAGAAGCCAGAAAGTCTGACAACCAGTCTTACCAAGGGGTATCTTGTTACCCAAAAACTGGGTTGTGGAGGTCCGATAGGCAGTCGTTCCATGTAAAACACTGGTATTCAGCTGCTTTCGGTTAGACTGGAAGCCAACCCCAATATAGTTGGGAAAAGGCTAGGCAGATGATGAGACATCATCATCTGCCTAGCCTTTTCCCAACTATATTAACATCACATTCATAGTCATTACATAGTTAATTAGTTATAGTGTCACATTTTAATAATATGATGTACCTACCTGTTTACTTAGGCACTAGGTATGTCGATAGTTAGTAACAAAGACTTTATTCTCTTTGGTTAGTAATAATAAGGCTCCAACTTTTAAATCAACACTTTTTTTTATATTTGGTACCTACCTCATTTTACTTAGAGTAAATTAAATTGGAAGTAAAGAAATTAATGTGAATTGGCCCTACCGATCAAGTTACTACCTACAGAGCAAAATAAAATCGACCGACAACGGTACCTTTTGAACCACCTGCTTACTAAATTAAAGTCCATACGTCCCTAAGAGTGAGTTAAGAAAAAGTCATTTCCTAATAATGCAAATGTGTCATCTCAAACTATGAGAAAGGTGTTTTTACCCACAAATAGAATTGAAACCTTTATCATTCGATAGTTCATTGACCGCATGAAAAACTCGGAGCATATTAATTAACATCTGTACTCTTAACGTAACAGACGCGTGGCGTACATTGAAATATGAACAATACGGGTATAGCCATTAGCGTCGGCCAGTGGATTGGTAATTGGTGGCTTTGTATGGGCTATCAGACTACGGCTAGGCCAGACAGACGGCCTCCGGCGTCTAGACAGACCATTGCGATTTGCGAGATCACGTTTCGGCCGGCCGAACATGCTAAGTGCACGTCTGGCAACGTACATGAGACCCGTCGATGTACAAACACCCTGGATGTGACTTGAATGTGTTACCGGTTACGAGTAGTTGTATAATGATCGTTAAATTTTACCATACATGTGTGTCTTTGTAGGCATGTGTCGTAGCTCCCGCGCTCATAAATCGATCTGCGAGGTTAACACCCGGTTCCTGAATCCTGATAGCATTTTTTTTCTGCTAGCAAGACGCAACTGTTGGCGTTTTGCTATTTTGATCACACAATCACAACAGGTCAACAGCTAACACTAAAATTGTCGTTCAACTTTTAGGAACTTGGGTTTCGATTTAAAACTTGACACTTTATATATACCGGAGCTCAGATTATCAAACAAAAGGCAGATAGACCGTGCAGAAACACTGCGAGTGAAGCCACAAAAGCAAATACAAAATCGAATAAGTACTTACCTACAATTTCGTGATTGTATTCGCTTTTGAATTTTTATTTGTGTTTGTTTTTTTTTTATTACGCTTCGCTTTGTGCTGTACTGATTCATGTCAGTATGTAAAGCGCGAAGCGAATTGTAGGTATTCGATTTTTATTTGTATTTGCTTTTGTGGCTTCACTCGCAGTGTTCCGCGCGGTCTATCTGCCTTTTGTTTGATAATCTGAGCACCGGAGAGCATTATTAGGTCTCTATTGATTGTTCAAAATAATGTGGAAGTGAGTTTTTGGTTTAACTTTATCGAAATCTACGTTTTGGTAATTTTGACGGCTGAACTATGTAATATTCGTGTCGGGAAATACAGTCGGTGTTGGACTACGTTCGATGGCGATAGTTACCTGGAGTATGCATCATACAAGATTTTTTCAGTCATCTTATTGGTTTCTGCGTTGACTGTAGGTAGTTCCCTTGTTATCAGAATTGTGCCAAAACCTAAATGTAATATTAAAACAAGACTGTAAACAGTGACACATGGCCTGATGGTGCTGATGTTGAAACCTCCAGGGGTTGTCAGTTGTCACGTGGTGGCTCTAATTCTGGCAAATCTGCATCCTCAGCAACCTTCGTGATTATCTCTTCATTATCTTCGTTTTTTTTTAGTTTTCTGATATATATTTAGCCAAAGTACCAGTTAAAATTCTGATATTATTATTTACTAGCTTATGCCCGCGACTTCGTCCATGTCGAAGCTTTCTATTATGGAAAGAATTATTGAAATCGTTTGAGTAGTTTCAGAGATATTACCTCTTACCTACATCCAAATTATTATTATTATCATTAATTTAACATTTAAACTTTGTTTGTTTTGCGCTTTGTACCATAATAATATTGTATTTGTACGCCTTTCCAGGCAAAACATGTTGAAACTTTTTTTTTTTTGTTATCGTACCAGCTGATTTAAATCTACACGTGTTTTTGACAAATAAATTTATCTTTATCAAACTTACATAGGTAACATATAGGTACTTTACCTTTTTATAAAATTAGTATAAAACCAAGTAGCCAATAATCCTAGCAGGCTTGAAGTTGAAAGCGTGTCTAGAAAAAAAAAGCTAAGCATATAATTATGTTTGGTATAGTTAACTCGGGACTTTTCCTAGTTTTCATGTCGAAAAGCATGCAATTTGACAGATAGACAGACAGACGGATAACTAAGTGATCCTATAAAGGTTTAGTTTTTTCCTTTTGAGGTACGGAACCCTAAAAAACGTGATTATTATTTCGGGCAGTGTGAATATTGCTCCAAACTGACGAACTCGACTCATTTCGATTGTAGTTTCGCCTACCCAATGGCGCTGCGTTAGTAAACCTCCGGCAGCTGGTGGCACTTGGCAGCTCCTCGCCGATTAGTTCAAAAGGAGGTTTAATTGTCTGCCTTTTCTCATACAGAAAAGACACGAGTATTGATCACCAGTTCCTCACACTTGATCTAGGCAGATTGGCGATTTCGGAATTATATTAATTATAAGTTCAGTTTTCCTAACGATGTTTTCTTTTAACTATGTCAGTGACATCCAAGATAAACTTAGAAAGTAAGTACTTACATGTGCACTCAGATCAAGTAAAAAAGGCATGTGCATTGAAAAAGTCACTTGGAAATGTAGTAAATATGAGTACAAGGTTGTGATACATTATACTCTATATCTCAGAATATGAAACAAAAGGCAGATAGACCGCGCGGAACACTGAAAGTGAAGCCAAAAAAGCAAATACAAATTCAAAAGCGCATAGGTAGGTATCTACAACGCGCTTCGTGCTGTGACAAGGCAGAATAGCACGAAACGCTGCATCGTTAAAAAAAAACAAATAAAAATTCAAAAGCGAATACAATCACGAGATTGTATGCCAGTATCATGTGCTTTTGAATTTGTATTTGCTTTTTTGGCTTCACTCTTAGTGTTCCGCACAGTCTATCTGCCTTTTGTTTCATAATCTGAGCTCTATATTTAGGTACTATATTTCTATATCTATCTATATTACTACTACTTACTATATATATCTACCTAAAAATGTGATCACATATGATCTTAGCTGGACTTAAAACTTGTAAAAGCTAAACTACAACTGTAAAAGACTATTGGTCTCTAACCTCATAGAAATGAAACACGGTAACTGTCACATCTAGAAGACCGTGTGAACTAATCAAACATCTGCGTCCAGTTTGTAGTCTCCAATGACTATGTACATAGTTAGCACACAGTTACGGTAGGCCTAGGCCACTGTCCGACACACGAAGATTGCTCAATGCTCAGATACACACGGTAATGACAAATAACAAGCGTGACGAATTATCTTAATGTTTTCTTTGGGACCGTCTGCTTTAAGCCTGTGACGGTTTTTTTGGGATTGCCACCAATGTAAACAAATGACGAATCAAAAGGTTAAATTGACTGAAAATTTTAGAGTGATGATTTTATTCTTGTTTTTTTTTTAAACCTTTCGAGCTGACGCATTCTTGTGGAAATATTTTATTTTCTCATGTTGTACTTGTGTACATACGTGTGTGTATCTATACTGATACAGTACAGGTAGTACCTACATACTTAAATCATCTTAAAAACGCAATAAGCCTCAATCTTTTTAACAACTAAGTACTCTAAAGACACTGCTGTAATGTGCGTTCTATGGTTATACTATAAAGTCTAAGTAAGATTCTCCACGTAGGTATGTACTGTGAGGGCTGCATGTATTTCTGATGCAATAGCCATTAGATAATAAACTCTATGAGAGAACACTCAGCAAACTTCTAGAATAAGTTCAAATCGTAGATTTGTAGAGACTGTCAGACCGCCGTCAGGGCACGGTCATGTATTTCACCTATAACTAATATTTTATCATAATAATAATAAATCATTTATTCTCTCTTCACAAAAGTGGTCTTACAATAAAGGCTTACAACTTTAAAACTATTTCCACCTTTGTGAGAGACTGGTGCCTGAAGTAGGTTTTGAGAGTAAAACCTGTGTTACAGGTCACCAGGACGCTCACCTCGGCCAGATTGTTTACATAGAAATAGAAATGCCCAGTAGGTACAAGAGATAAACAGTAAAGGTACAATATACAAAATAAATGGTACTGAAATTAAAATATTTGAAAAATGTATTAATAATATTGGAGAACTAGCCAAGAGTAGTATGGTATGGGTACGTATGGTGAGTGTATGTGTATGTGTAAGAGGTGGAAGCGTGTGCAAATTGAGTGAGTGAGTGAGCGTGAGTGATTGAGTGTCAGTGAGGGTTGATATGTGACTGGTGAGTTTTCAGTTTTGTGTGCGTGTGTTGCGAGTCATGGATGGGGAACAGCTATGAAGGGGGATTAGGGATTAGGTGTTATTTGGGAACTGACAATAAGTCCTCGGTTTCTTGGTAGTCAAGGGATTTTAGGTATTTTTTTAGGATTTTATTGCAACTAGATTTGGTTTTAGGATAGAGATTTAGAGTTTTATTAAGTTTGTTGTATAGGAATTGTCCGAGGAAACAGAAGAATTTGTGGGATAGAGATAATCGTAACCGAAGGGTAGGACAAATTCTATCTCTGCGGCGTCTACCAACGAGTAGATTTGGATCATACTGTAGCTGGGAGTGTTTTTTAAGAACCGTGCGCAATATAAATGTTTGTCTGACCGTTGGAACGGCCCAATCTTTAAAAAGCTCAACGGTTGGGTAATGGTAGGGCAGGCCGGCACTTACCTTAAGAATAGCACGCTGAGCTCGTTCAAGTGGTAGAAGATGCGTTTTCGCTGCGCCACCCCATGTTGTAATACAGTATTCAATTTGCGAGTGGCACAATGCATAGTAGACTATCATAATGGTACTTCGGTCAGCAACATGCTTGAGGTTTTTGAAGACATAAATTAATTTTCGTAACCTGGTTACTAGAAGATCTATGTGTCTTTTGAAGGTGAGATGTTGATCAATGATTATACCAAGATATTTGATGTGGTCCGTTCTTTCGAGGGAGGGGCATGAGCAATCTGAAGCTGAGTTTGGAGAAACACATGAGTGGGATGTGATGGTGAAAGAGGGTGGTGGCAGGAGATTACTTCTGTGTGCGAAAGTTATGTATTTCGTTTTAGAAACATTAAGCGTCAAGACGTTATCTTGAAGCCAGTTACAAATAATGTTTAAACCCAATTGTGCAGCACCAAAAGCCTCTTCCCAGCTATCTCCAGTAAAAAACAAAGCGGTGTCGTCTGCAAATGTAATTATCTTACCGTTATGCAGTAAGAGTTGGCAGAGGTCATTGATATAGACAAGAAACAGGGTGGGACCAATAATGCTTCCCTGTGGTACGCCAAAATTAACAGGTAGCTTGTCACTTAGTCTATTATTTACTTTCACTTGCTGAATTCTGCCTGTCAGGTAGTCCTCCATCAATTTAAGTGGGATTCCTCTTATGCCAAGACGGTACAGCTTGTTTAAAAGGTGCGGAATTGACACTGTATCAAATGCCTTTGCAAGGTCGAGGAACACCGTAATGCATTTTCGACCTTCATCCAAATTGGCAACCGCAGATTGGAGCAGTTCGTGGACTGCATCATCTGTACTCCTACCGGCTCGGAAGCCAAATTGTGCATGAGATAAAAGTTTATTAGTCTCTAGGAATTTTATGAGGCGTTTATTTAAAAGGCGCTCCAGGACCTTGGAAAGTGCTGGTAAAATTGAAATAGGTCTGTAATTGTTTACAAAATCCTTTTTCCCGGCCTTATGTATCGGTTTAATGAGCGCTGTTTTGAATGATTTGGGAAAGACCCCTGTTGAGATAGCTAGGTTACATATATGTGTAATAGGAGGTGAAAGGAGATTAGCGTATCTTTTAACTATTTTACCGCTTATAAGGTCAGCTCCTACCGCACATTTATCTTTTAGGCCTTTAATAAGAAGGTGGATCTCATCCTCGTCTGTCGGAAGAAATACAAGCGAATTTAATGGATTGGTCGCGTTGTAGTCGTAACTCTGTCCGGAAGCCGTTCTATTTAGCGAAATCTTTTCAGCGAGATTTGCACCAACATTGACAAAGAAGCTATTGACGTTATTGATGTCCCTAGCAGGATCGACAGAAGATAGAAGAGACGATGAATAGTCAGGTCTTCTGCTCAAGCCACCAATACTCTTAATAACATTCCATAACAGTTTTTTATTGCCCTTCGCATTTTCAATTTCTTGCCTTTCATATCTACGTTTTGCTTTTTTTAATACACTGTTGCAGAAATTTCTGTAGCGTCTGTAAATAGTTTTAATAATTAAATTTTTAGGATTACGCTTTGTCTTTTTATAAAGATTGTCCCGGTTTCTAATGCAGCGAATAAGTCCTTTTGTTACCCATGGTTTAGAAACCAACTGCCTCTTGGTTGTTTTAACTGTACATGTATTATGCGTAATGGCTGTGGATACTTGGGATACCAGTAAATCCGTAGCCATATTTACATCTTGACACTTGCTGATAGGTTGAAAGTTAGCATTTTGCATGGCAATGTCAAGTTGTACAAAGTCTATGGAATTCGAAGTTTGGTTCACATAGTTTAATCGTGATTTTGGATTACAGCTAACGGCAACACTCTCGTGGTCAGTGATGGAAGTTTCAAAGACCAAGCACGTAATGTCCATTCTTGATTTTAGAATCATGTGGTCAAGGCATGCACGTCCATGCGTAGGCAAAGTGTGACCCGGCAGCAAACCATGGCTGGCTAACATGTTGAGGTAGTCAAGAGACCGCTTATCAGGGCTATCAGGAACAATATTAATATTAATATCCCCACAGAAAACAATGTTTTTAAACGTTTTCAGTTTAGTCAGCAGTATATCTATAGAGTCAATAAATGCTGTAGTATTTGTTTGACTAGGTGGGCGATATATTCCTATGATGCAGGTATCTTGACTTAGTTTTAGTAAAAGACAATTGGCATCAATAACATTAGGTTCTTCGCATGTTACATTAAGGTTTTTATTATAATATATAACCACTCCTTCATTTTGGGTTTTATGCGTGGACGTCGTTGAATAATTGTAGTTGTCTAGAGGAGGAATGAACTTGGCGGAAGGAAGCCAACATTCAGATAGTACCAGGATGTCCCAGGGTATCATAGAACGTTGCAGGAGGGTGGTGAAGTTAGGCATGTTACAGGTTAAGCTACGAATATTTTGAGACAGTATATTAATAGTACGATTGGTGTTACGAATATGATTTATTGCATTGTCTATGTCACAGGCGATAGTTTTGGCTACATTAATGGAATCCAGATCCAAGTTTATGGTTTCAGTGTCTTGCATTAGCGGTCAATGTATAATACACGAGCACTGTCACGTTTGGAACGTGACCTATGGAACTGGATTTTAATTGAAACTAAACCCTGATCTGGAGTGAATGCAGCCGTCATATCTGTTATTTGACATCGCACAAGGAGCAGACAATACCATTGAAAATACATTTGAAGATATTTTCCTCGCATAAATGTAGTGTAGTGTGGTGTCATGTGATGAATGTAGTGTAAAAGTTGGGTTATTCTGCAAGCTAGACATACTCTTTCAATAACAACATGGAACAAAAAACAAATATATGCAAACACTAGAAAAAATAAAAATAGTAAATAAAGGCATGCAAGGATAATAACAGTATATAAACAACAGCGGATGTAGTATAAGACTAGTAGTAGTCACATGATTAACTTGTGGAGTTCGGATTCTTCGTCGATGCGAACTGGTGTTGCATTCTCATCCTTTTTGACATAAATTTTCCCATATAGGGTCCAAGTCGCGAAGAGCTTTTTGTTCTTGACGTTAGACCGTGCTAAATAGAAGAGGTGTCTAGCTTTATGTGTTAAATATTCTGAGATGTATACTGGGCATGCCTCGCCTGTTAGCTTAATGAGTTGTGAGTTTAGCTGGGGCTCCTTATTTTCCCGTCTATTTTTATTAAAAAATTTGTACTTGGAAATTAGGGTTTCCTTTCTTAGAGTTGTAGTAAAATCAACAACCACTGCTTCTGTCTTACAACGAAATACATCCCTAATCTCAGACTGGGTTATAGATGAATCAAGGCCAATCGTTGACCCAATCTGTTGGATAGTGTCCATTAGCATTTTTTTGGTTTCATTCTCCTGCTTGGGTAGGTTACGAATTTCAATCGTTGTGGAACGAGCATTCAATTCCAGCAAATTTAGACTACGTTCTAAGGTAGACACTCGCATCTTGTACTCGATATTTTCTTGTTCTAAATTGTTAATTTTAATTAGAAGATCATCGTGTTTAGCTGATAAAGTTGAAACTGATTTGTGAATTTCCTGATTTTGGTTTTGGATAGTGGCGAGAGAGGCATTCAGTAATTTAAACTTAGATTCTTGCTGGACTCTAATTTGTTCGAGAATTTGTTTCAACTCGGAGGAGCACCCGGGGTTATTCCCTAGATCATCAAAGGTGCGTTTTTGACGCTTAGTTATGTTGAAATAATTGTCAACCGGCTCGGATGTATTTGCCATATTATTAATAGCCGAGTCAGAATTATAATGTGTTGTGCTGTTGGGAGGATTTAGTTGAGCCAGCGCGCTTGGGGGAGAACGTTGTACCGACATGGTGGCTCTAAGTAACTTGAAAACGTTTCCAAACTGCGAAGTAACAGGCGTCAGTATTCAATAGTGAAATAGTTGGGGTGGCGCCACCAGTAGCATGGAGTCGTAATGTTACCTTATCGCACTATTTTCGTCGCTGGAACGCAGGCGCCAACTTCGACGTTGGACGGATGGTACCACTCGCAGCACGGACACAATTGCGCGGGCGCGGGACTTTCGCCTGTAGTTAGATCGCACAACGGTGAGGATTCCGTGCACTCGCGGAATAAGCACTATGATACGGCACTTTTAACAAAATTTTCGTTAGTTTCTATTGTTTAATATACACTTCGTAGAAGTCTGCAAACAGTTATTGGATGAATCCACTACACGGGGCTTCCATTGAACTCTGAAGAAATCGTCTTGACTACGGAAAAACCGATTTGCGAAATTAAGTGAATATGAACATGACTTAGTGACTTCGCAGCGCGTTCCGTCCTCTCGGATGTATGATATAGACTATAGACTTCTAAATATAATATAGACTTCTAACAGTTCTCCTACGTATCATTTAACGTAGTTAGTAATCCCCAGTCCTTACAGTATCTATCCTAGATCAAGGATGTCTTATGAAAAGATTTTTAAAATAATAACTATAAAATCAGATCAACATCGTAAATCGTAACCATGTTTTAAAGTCGGCTCATTTACAATATAAACAAAAAACAAGTAGCAAAAACTGTCTTGTTTACCTAAATTGTTGGTAACAATGAATAATTTGCGGTAGCTACCTAACTATGATTTCGTAAGCACTATTTAATTGAACCATACAAAAAATTAACACTATGGAATCTTCTGTTTTTCAATGTTGTTTAGAGTTAGACGTAATCATACAAATTGGTCACAATATCATGTGTAGTTGGATATATTTCAAGTCAAGTTTTAATTTATAATGAGAGACACGACAGATAGGTACCTATATCAATTTATTTGTGCAAATCTGTTGGCAGGTGGTACGACTAATTGGTTCAGTAAATACTTAAATTGATTTCTACAAGTGTTCGGTACATAACATAAGTGCAAGTATTTACTGTCAACTTTGTTGTAATTATTTATGTCAGTGAAACATAATTATAGTGGTTTTTAATTTATGTTATCGCACCAATAAAATGATAAATACATAACTAGATACATTATTTTATTTATTTTACGTCTGTAACTTATTTGCTTTGAATAAGGCGTGTTTGAAATAACAAATCTCTGTCTTTAATTTAGCATGCATGACTGCGCAAAGGTAATTGGTAAGAGTATATTTAAGTACCCAAACTAGAGAATATTAAGAGCTACGACATTTACAAAATAATATAGTCCTATGTAACCAGCTCGTATATCCTGATATTTCTATTAATTCATTCTAATCTCTATTCCACGAATTAATGACGTCCACTAAGTACCGAAAATAGTAGTAATATTTAACAAGAAAATCAGTATTTCCGTAGGTGTTGTGATAACCCTGCGTAGTTCGTAGTTCGTCTCTTTGGATAGACTCGCTCGGCAATATCAATTTACACCCCTGCCTGGGCTATCCGATATTCCTTTTGATTTTAGCTGAAAAGCGGCTATAGACGTCTGAGGGTTACAAGCCCACTATTCTATGAAGGCGAAATGTATTGGTACTATTACCTATGTAGATATAATATGTACTCCTATAACTCCAATGTGTCTATTGTTTCGCCTTTGCAAGTTATATGAGTTGATTTCATGCTCACTTGAATGTCTCGCTGATGGTGGCGCAAGTGTTGGATCATTTGATTCCCTTCAAAATGGTTGACCTAAATGGTGCCGATCCATGCGTCATGTTGGTGAACGGGCGCCGTCAGTTGAGACTGGTCATCTCTTAGCTGCCTCGTTTATTTTAAATTTATTATATTGTGAATTGTCTAATTTGATTGTCACTAGGCCTCTTTTAACGTGCACAACTTGTTACATTGTTCTCACATTGTACACCTAGAGTCAACATGAATGATGTAACCTAAATTTGTAAAATTCTATTGATTTTAAAAGAGTGTTCATGGAGTTTCTTGCTCGTTCTTCTCCATAGAAACCTACTGCTTGGAACGAGCAACTGCTGCAACTTTTTGACTGACTGACTCCTTGACAATTCAAAAATGCCTGTAAATGGTTTATTTGAAATAAATGATTTGAGTTTGAGTTATTCTATGAGAAACCGTTTTAAACGATTGCTATAGGTATTCTTGTTTAGACATCCCCTTATTATGGAATTTCCATATATTTGAGTAATTCAGTTTAAGTACATTCAGGGCGCTGTTACGTCTGCCGCGCTTCTGCAGTGCGTCAGCAATTTTCGCTGAGTCGCGCACTGACGGCTTTGATGTCACCTGACGCAAAAAGACAGGCTCACTGCTGAGCAGATTGCGTGGGAGCAGTAACAGCATCCTGAATGTAATAGGCAACAAGTTGGACAGCCCTCTAATACTTATACTGTGCCACTCACTGGTGTGGAGCCTCACCCAGAGGACTAAGTCTCTCTTAGTTATTAGGTACTAACATAGTTTTTAAGTTCATAGTAACAATATAAATATAAATGCAATGGATCCGTGGTTGTTCGGATAAAGAATATTATTATTAAGTGTCCAGACAGACGGACTGCATTCGAGCTGCACGTCGAATGCACGCAGATTGCGCAGTTTGGAAGTTTTGATCAGTTATGTCAAATGCAATAAAACTGCATCCAAATGACAAATTTTCAGCTGGTGTGCAGTTAAATGATATACGTCTGTCAAGTTTTGACCCTAGGAAAACCAACTAGAGTCATGTATGCAAATGTACTTAAAGCAATATATATATATATATATATATATATATATATATATATATATATATATATTACATAGGTTACATTAAGAAATTATATTGACAAGACAATAGACGACTCAGAAGCAGAAGCTCTCCTTGAGGTACGTGCCAACGATGTGTAGGTGCAGACTGTGATACTTAGGTAGGTACTATGTAGGTATCAACGATATCTCAGTTGAACTCACTAGACAACAATGTTAATTGCCAAATACTCTATGCTTGTCAGACCAAAGACAATTTCAAATATTCTATTGTTTTTCTAATTTCAAATTCAGAATGCAGACATATTTTCGGTGAGTTTACAGAGTCAGTTTTTACAGTTCCATTTTTTGCCAAAAATTAAACCGAATAAACTTTGAAACACTTTTAAAAAAGTACTTATCTTTTAAAACGGAGAGAAGGTTTTGGGTAAGATTTTTGTTTTAATTATAATCTTGCAACGCGTCTGGCTACAAAAAGACTGAAACCTCTTAAACGTTGATTTTCGATTAGCGGCCGTATGTGGGACTAAGGCGGGTTATACACCCAAGGTCGTTTGGCAGACGGCCGCACCTCTGGGACTCGTTACGCCGTCTGCAACCTTGACACACACCTGTTCTGCCCACCTCCATTCACCAGTGTGCTCTTGTCCTTCGATAATGCACCTTTTTGCAGCGGCGCTTTTTTGCTTTTTCTTTTTAGGTGCATGACACATTGTCTACCTATTGTTGTAACATTGACGTGTGTTTATAAAATATGACTCGTCTCAATTTTTTTTAATTAGGTACCGATTGTCTGCCATTTAAACAAGATGGACGTGGTTTCGTAACTTTGTTTTCAAGAAGCGTAGTTTTCATTTTTAGAAACTTTTGCAAAGTTTGGTTGCTAAAGACGTTTAATATCATTATTACATCACATAAAAATCTTTAGCAAGGATAAAATTTCATTGCCCTATCTTACATATTAGGTAGGTACCTTACTTATGTGTTGAATACATTGAGAGACGAAATAAATACGGAACAGTTAAAAATGGTATATTATGCTCTTGTCAAATCCAGACTTCTATACAGTATACAGTTCTGGGGGAAAGCTATGGTTATAATACTCAGCGCGCCTTCATTCTTCATGTTCCAACTTAGGCCGCGTCATCACTTAAGATCAGGTGAAGTGCGGTCAAACGCAAGCCTATTAATTATTTAAAAAAAAGAAGAGCAATACGGACAGTTGTCAGAATTACACAAAGAGAAAACTGTCGATCTTATTTTGAGCTTATAGTTACATACTTACTTGACGTTAGTTAGTTAATTAAAAAAATATATATATCCATGAATACGAACTTGAGTTGCACCTCATTTAATCATTGTTATGTTATATTAAGTACCAAACACAATGTTAATTGTTCCTGTTAAAGAAGTCGGTTAATAAATAAATAGGTACACCTCATCTGAGCTAGACGATAGACAGTTGTCCATTTTAGCAGCTCGTTGCTAGGTGTTTGATATAGAACTATTAGTAAATCTGTGGCTATAGGTACCTCTGATTCATCCACATAGGTACGGCTTGGTGAATCATATCGTAGATCAACGTAAAATGCCACTGTGCGCACTGTACGTTTCCCGGTATCGAATCTGGATTTCGAAGGATATCTATCACGAGTTAATGTGAGCCGAGCTATTGTTAGCAGATAGACCACTAAATAAATATATCGGCGCTATGTTACAAGATAGTGAGTGAGGTAAGTAGCTGTAACGCTTCAGGAGTGAGTGCAAAAGATTCGTGTTCTGAAACACATACATCTGAAATACATACTAAAAAGTTATACTAGGTAGGTTAACTAGGTATATTTTTGACTGCAACGATTTAAGTTATATTTCACAGTAGATATACACCTCTAACATTGCATGCAAGCATAAAAGAGTTACAAACATCCATCTATCCTCATGGTTTTAATAGTAGGATAGGGGATCTCTAAGGTTTATCAACTAAAATAGCGTTTTATTTGCAGATAGTGTACCTACTTAGTTTTCCCAATAAATCGTACAGTTGCGTCTACCTCGGTCCCTCAGGGACGTGTCGCAGACAACTCGACCTCAATTGCACCTGTTGCATACGCACGATACGACTATTGTGACAGCCCACTACAATATTTTATAGATTCATATATTATATAGATAGTGCAATCCACGAAGACGCGCCCCACCAATTTTTGGTTTTCGGGATTTTCGGATTTTCGTGTCGCTCTGTCCTGATTAGTCTATTCATTGTAGTGTGCGCGTGCACTCATAGGTAATTAGTGTGTACCGATAACACTCAAACATTGACGGAAGCTTGCACACATATACTATAAACGGTTAGGAGGTACCTATAATGGGGCGCGTCTTCGTGAATTGCACTTACTATAATGTACAGACTGGCTGGTTTCGCCATAAACAACCTTATTTTATTAGTTCATAATCCAGAACGTCAAGTCGGTCTTACGAATTTAGAACATATTTAATCTCGAATTTCAAATCAGATAAACTCTGTTCTTAGTTTGAAAAAAGTCAGCAAAATTAAATAATCGGTGTCGAAATCACATCACAGTGGTTATCTATCTAGTAAATAAGTACAAGTATTGTCGTGGGGATGATAAACAGCGGTACTTAATAAGGTCTTTTTACTTAGTACTATCGTAGTCGTAACTCTATCTTACTTTCTGCGCTTTCTGCTAATCAGAAACCAATTTCTTTAATAACCCGATCTTTATTAATAGACTGTACAAATCATGAAACCTAATCCATCCACCATGTCCCGATTCTGAGAAAAACAGCTTTTCTGTAAAAGCTCTCACGGGACAACTGAAGAGAGTCTTGATTGTTCGAATAAAATTGTATGGCTGATAGGTTTATCGATTCTAGTTATAGCTAAATGTGTGTCACTGCACACCTGAAGCTATATTTAAAGCTAACTAATTGTGACTCCGCTGATTGAAGTATCGAAGAACTGTAACAATTCTCTGTGAAAAAGCTACGTGCCAACATAGGTGTATTTTATCTATAGTTTATTAATAGGTATCCTAATTAAATAACTCACTTATAATCTACTTCATTTCGAAGAGGATCCGTAATCCATTGCCCCATAATATGACTGAAAAATTCGTCTGCGAGATTATGTAAATATTTTTGTTTGAAGTGTTGAACCAAGAAAATGGTTCATTGAAATCTTTATTTAACGTTGCAACTGAAAGATTTTACAGGGGAACTATATTTTAAGACGATCATCCGATAAAACATGAGGGTAATTTCCCAAGAATTTTATGAACAGGCTGGCAGCCTGGAAGCCTCTGCATCTGGAATGTATCATCAGCGCTGTATCATAATCAAAAGTCTATTGAATGAGCTCAGGATAGGTCACGATTTATTTGAACAACATACATTTAACATTTAGAACATGCTTAAGAGACTATAACTCTTCATAAGTGCTTAGCTTATGTAAACAGCGTCGATTTTCTAATGTTTACTTGTCTGTCGGCATGGAAAACGTATTCGAGACGAAGGTAAACAGGCGATGAGGTCTCGTCCAGGACTGTTTAGTGTTTTTTATCGACTAATTTTAGAAATTGTTTAGGCGAATAAAGTTATTTTTGCGGTTGTAATGTTTTTGTAACGTTATATACTAGCACGTTGACGTGACTTCGCCCGCGTGAATTTTCTTGCGGATATTATTTTTTTATAATAAAATATAGCTTAGAAATGCATAGAACCTACTCTACCTACTATTGGTGGAAGAATTTAAAAAATCAGTTAAGTATTTTTTGAGTTT
The DNA here is from genome assembly GCA_947361185.1 of Charanyca ferruginea. Lineage (NCBI taxonomy): Eukaryota > Metazoa > Arthropoda > Insecta > Lepidoptera > Noctuidae > Charanyca > Charanyca ferruginea. The sequence continues at coordinate 12,207,811 of OX376069.1, forward strand.
ATTAATTACAAACAGACATACAAAAAAAAACATTTTTTCCCCTATTATATTACTAGCGTCTTGCCCCGGTTTCGCATGGGTTTTATCGTTAAGTATACTTAGGTATTTCAACTAATTTACACAAAACCTACCGCATGAAGTTTAGTTCAGTAGTTTTTGAGTTTATCGCGAAGAGACAGACAGGTAGACGCGGCGGGAGACTATTTTTTATAATTTATGTAGTGATTATATTTAAGATATATAGTTTAGATCCGTACGGCGGTTTGCAAAAAGTTTTAGCTGTTTACGCGGTAAAGTAAAAATAAAACGTGTATTTTACTCCGTCTAGACATATCTTTTTTTCTTCTTTTAATGTATGATAATACTGTGTGTAAACAACTCCACATCGTTATTTTTATAATCAAGTCCATGTTACATCTAAGTGGTACGTAAACAGAGGGCATAGTTATAAAGATTAAAGTTTTTAACATTTGGTTTAATTATGATTACGAATATCTATACTTAACGATATTATTTTAAGCTTGTACTAACTTTTGTAAGATTACGCAGGTAGACAGAAGCTGTTGAAATGAAGACTGCTAGGTAGGTAGGTAAGTATTGTAGAGAACCTAAATTTTATAAAAAAAATAATAGTGAAATTGATTTAAAATTAAATAAACCATTAAAATCTGCCTCAGATTATGAAACAAAAGGCAGATCGGAACACTGAGAGTGAAGCCAAAAGAGCAAATACAAATTAAAAAGCGAATACCTACAACGCGCTGCGTGCTATACTGACACGAGTCAGTGTAGCACGAAACGCCGCATTGTTAAGAGAAACAAATGAAAATACAAACACAAATTCAAAAGCGAATACCTACAATCTCGTGATTGTGTTCGCTTTTGAATTTGTATTTGCTTCTTCGGCTTCACTCTCAGTGTTCCGCGCGGTCTATCTGCATTTTTTATCATAATCTGAGACAGATTTTAATGGTTTATTTGATTTTAAATCAATTTCACTATTTACTTTTTTATAAAATTTTGGTTCTCTGACTAAAAAATAAATTGTTCAAAAATCGAAATGGCCACCAAGAATATATAAGAATAATATAAATACCTAAAAGAAAAATAGGACATAAATTAAAAAGAGGCGCGAATCTCAGATTATTAAACAAAAGGCAGAAAGACCGGTCGGAACACTGAGAGTGAAGCCAAAAAAGCAAATACAAATTCAAAAGCGAATACTTACCTACAATTTTTTGATTGTATTCGCTTTTGAATTTGTATTTGTATTTTTATTTGTTATTCTTAACTCCTTCGCTTTGCTCGGGAGTTAACTCTAAACTCCCTCGCTCCGCTCAGGAGTTAACGCTAGAATCCTTTGTTTTGCTCGGGATTCAATACGGCGCCCGCTACATAAGACACTACTTTATCCCCTTGATGCATAATCTACTATTATTTCCTGTTATTATAAAAAAAAAAACATGGAAAGTTATGATGGTTCTTGCATGCCTCCCAAAAAGAAGCAAAGAAAAGAAAAAAAGAGGTTCATAAATAGAAGAGCGAATGAGCAATTTTTTTCTTGAAATATCTAAAAGTAAGAACTACCCTACCTATTTTTGCATTTTTTTTTTATAACAAACAATTATTTTTCTTTAAAATGAAAAGGTGGCAGCCCTAGTAGGTACATCTCATTTACATTTTAGTCGTCGCAGAGCCAGTCTTAATCAAACAACTATCAACTATCAGTTGAAGACTAGACTACTAGGTTAGTTTAAAAGATAACTCCAAAGTAATTGCGATAGGACTATGAAATGAAATGTAATTGAAGACTACGAAGAAGTTATGTGCAGACCGTTGATTTCATGTGCCTTTAAATGCAGGATACAATTACATAATAAATATTCAGGAATAAGTTGGGTTCCTCCAGCCCAATATTATTGAAAACATTGTTTCAAAAATCCATATCCATACTTCCATACTAATATTATAAATTGCAAAAGTAACTCTGTCTATTACGCTTTGACGATGAAACGGAAACTTGCTATGAAAATAGCTTGAACCCTGAGGAAGCTCATAGGCTACTTTTTAATCCGGGACTCCGCCTGCATCCACGATAACCGACATTCACATGGACCAAACCACGGGCAAAAACTAGTTATAAATAAAGAATATATTTTTTATGTTTTAATTACAAATGTATAGTTTTCACTTTTCCCTGTACCTATAGTATAATGTGTTAACTTAGAAGTTTGGTTTTTTCACAGCTTCAAGGGACTGTAGACTAAGTATGGTTTTGTAATTTCAACTCGATACCGATACCTCCGTTTCCGAGATGAAGGTTCTTGACAGACAGACGGACAGACAGACGGACAGACAGACAAACAGACAGACGGACAACAAATTGATCCTATAAGGGTTCCAATTTTTCCTTTTTTTTTAAGATTTTCTCGAACAATAAATTAACTAAAACAATACAAAATGAGTGTCGCTATTTATACTGTGCCCGAACTGAGAACCCTATGTTCTCAGTTCGGGCACAGTATAAATAGCGACACGCTCTGCCTCCCTCTGAAACCGTTCCTCGCCTCTCCCCGCGTCAAACGACTGCTCTGGGAACTGCGTTTTTGTTCGAGCGGCGCGTAGACACGCACACACACGCGCGTATCTGTACAGTCTGTTATTTTAGTAGTAGTGTAGGCAACTATATTGTTTCGTTTCTATGGAGTGTCGCGGGTGTGGTTCGGGAAAAGTGTGGGAGTGGGGGAAGTGTGTGTTATCGAAAATCGATAAGAATTTATCGATAACATTGTGGTGTCTGGACCCGGACTTGCGCATGGTTGACAGGTTCGCCCCATATTACTTGAAACGATAGTACTAGAAGTCTTAAGAAGTCTTTTGACGTTCAAAAGTACCTTATAATGGTCTAATTGAAATAAATGATTTGACTTTGACTTACTACAGCCCAGTGTACACCTCTGCCTGTCCCACAACACAGGCGTGATCTGATGTCTGTTATTTTAATAATAATAATTTAGCCTTTATTCAGATAAATTACATCCTAGTTAACATGAAACTTAATCTAACAAAAACGACAACTGTTTATCTGTTTGTCTATCAACAAAGGCCTCTTCCAACTTCTTACATCTCTGTTTGTCTCTGGCTTTCCTTGACCATAATTCCTCCTCCTGCTTATAATTCATCTTCCCATTTTCTATATTGTCCTCCACGTCTCCATTTTAGGTTCGTCGGTTACCAGTTTGTGATAGATTTACTCCATTTGTCTACATGTGCCCAGTCCATCTCCATTTGTAATATTATTTTAATAACAAACAGATTCAATTGAAGATTTTCTTACGAATAATTAACTAAAACAATATACAAGATGAGTTTCGCCAACGGTCGTGAGGGGGGCGCGAGACGCGGGTGCCGGGACGGTGGGGGTGACAGGAAGCGCGGCAGACGGCGCACCCGCCGCATAACTAATGCCCGTGGCGCCACCTGGTGCCGAGGTCACCCTGACCTTACACATTCACCTGGAAAAGCTTTGGAAAGTGCTAATGAGAATGTAGACGAGGTAAGGCCATTTTGCCGGTCTGCTGCGCTACAATATGCGTGGTAATTATTATTATTTTTGGTTTGACGACACGGTTGGCGCAGTGGTTGAGCGATCGACTGCTGCGCAGCGTGTTGCGGGTTCGATTCCCGCCCAGGGTAAATATTTGTGTGATGAGCACTTGTGTTTGCCTTGTGTCTGGGTGTTGTTTATCTATATATGTATGTATTTAAAATATATTTGTGTATGTATATCAGCTGTCTGACACCCATAGTACAGGGTCTCCCTAGTTTGGGGTCAGGTGGCCGTGTGTGAAATGTCCCCACATATTATTATTATTATTATCTTGTAAAGTATCCCTACGGAGTACTTAATAGGTATACCAAACTATAAATACGTGTTATTCCCACACACCCCCAAATGGCCTGCGATGGTGGATGGGATTTTATATTGCGTTTGATTTGCCCTCCCCATTTCTTACATGAGTTTAAAAATGGTGGCAGGTAGGAATAAGTATTACCACCTGCCCCCGAAACTAAAAATATAATAAAATTGGTGTCCTAATTATTTATATTTTATATTAATACAGTAGTCATTTAGCTTAGTACATATTTTATTTCTTTTTGTTTCATTAGTAGGTAAATAACTAGGTAAGTACTTACGTGTATGTTAAATATCTGAACAGGCAGTTTCACTTAGAAGTTAAGGGTATATTTTAAATACTTACCGAAATAATTTATAGATCCTTTATTTATATTAATTTTGCTTATGTACCAAAATGGATAAAAGCTCACCAAATATTGTGAGCTTGGAATTTGGGGCACCCCGACTCGGATAGGTTCGGTAAGAAGGGGATGGATGGTCTATATAAGACCCCGACGTCCCTTTCATGTCGTCCGTTTGCTAAACAGCATTGCTGTGTTTCGTTTTGGCAGGTAGGTATGGGTGCAGGGGTGCTGATGTACATACAGGCATGAGACATTTCAGGTTCATCTCTGGGATGGTAGAGCATCACGACCGCGCCGCACGCCCAGCGCCATGCGTGGCAATCCCCGCGCCAAGCCAAGTTTACCAGCATGTTTAATGGATTTAACTCATGTAGTTATAGAAGCTCTATTACCATTCCAGATTTACTGTAAATATTCAGTGTCATTATAACTTTCCATGTGTTATCAAATAGCTAGATTTTTGTTTGAGTCTGTTTTCACTTCACGTTTGGTGAAAGATACGGTTAGCTATCATACGTAAGGGAAATATGTAATAAAAATAAAGCAAAAAAAAAACTGTTGGACACACCACAAACTCATCTAGAAAAACTATAGGTAGGCTAATGCTAACGAAAGTGTACAAGATAAATAGTGTTCTCCGAGATGCGTAATGATTATTGTTTCAAGCAGTGTTGCTTTTGAAATAGAGGTCGTGTGAGGAAGTATTTTAACCGAATTAAAAAAAAAGGAGGTTCTCTGTTCGACCCGTATGTATGTATGTATGTTTGTCCGCGATTATCTCCCGTTTGGCTGAACCGATTTTGATGCGGTTTTTAGAAAAGTGTTTATTGCATCGGAGAAGGTTTTAGTATACAACAAACAGAAATTTATTTGGCGCTTTTTGAAAAAAAAACAACAAAAACCGAGAAGACGTTTTTGTTTCTTCCATCTTTCCATCTTTGGAGGACTTTCAATCTCCGTTTTAACTGTGTTGCCGTTCCTAAATGAATTTCGGTGATAACGAGGCACTAAAAAGTGAAAAACAAAAACATTTTTGAAAAACCGCCTTCAAAAAAAAAACTAAAATAAGTGATAAATAACTTTAGCACAGAACACACATGACTTTAGTTTCGAAAGTCGGTGGCTTTGTTCTGTATTGCCACCGACTTCCGAAACTAAAGTTATGTGGGTAACCCAAATATGGATAATATATTGAATTTATTTTATCTGAAATAAAGAATTTGATTTCATTAGTATTTTTTTTGAACGCGGTTCTCTTTTTTCAAAAAAGTTTTCTATCATATCGTGACGTAAGAAGGATAATCTTGCTATATCTGTCGCTAAGCACGGCACAACGTGCGGGACGTTGCTGTGTTCTAAATTGAGGGTATGAGCACCGAAGCACAACTGTGCCACTGTGCTGTCCTACCCAGTAGATATTGTAGAGGTTGTATGCGTTTGGTTATGCAACTGGCACTTTTAAGTATAGGGAACACATCGATGGAACACTCTGTACAGTTCTAGAGATGTAAGTGTAATTCCAATACATTTGAATGAAGTAGAACATAGTTCGATATTATGAGATCTGAGACGGACAAGACCACAGAACAAATATACCCTGGACAAGACGGCCCGTCAAGATAATAGGCTGTAGTATTGTTAGTTTATCTGCAATATATCTAGTGAATAATCTAAATAAGTATTCCTTCTTTAACTCATAGTAGTTACTTACGGTCCCAATAGTATGGAATCCCTTTAGAATGAACCATTTAGCAGGTACTCACGTCTAACAAAAATTCACGTTAACTGTATCGTTTCTAAAAACCTGACCCCAATCCACATCAATGACGTAATCATCAGATTTTTTGTAACTATATAAAATTTGCCGGTCATTTGGAGTGACTAACACAAAAATCCTTCGGCGAAATCATTTGTCTCGTCTCGAGCAACCATTTGGCTTCTTTGCTCCTTTCCACCGGCATTTAAACCAACGAGCGATAATTAAATAAATGCTGCATATAATGTCGAATGCGAATCGAAATGATATAAAACACGTTGTTTACGAGCACCGGGACGCGGGGGTGATATTCGGCTTCATCCAGACTCCATTTATAGGTGGATGACCCATTGTTTTATAATTAAAATCGAATTAATTCGTTGAAGAAATTATCATTGGCGAAATAATTCAGTGCGTGGCATCGATTAGCGATCGATGGTGCGTGGGTAACCTACAGACTGGTGATTGTTGTGCTTTTGTGATTATTGTGCTAAACAGGCTTAATTCAACAACTTTGTTATTAGCCCTATTGGCTATTTCTGCACAAAACAGCAAGATAAAGGCCGCACCAATATCTACCTAATTCTAAATTTAAACAAGGTCGACCTATATAACTCCCATCTTTAAGAAAAGAATAAAAACAAAAAAAAAAAAAAATTAAATCTGTGATGCCTTTTAAAAATCGATTTTATTGCGGTTTTTATACGGCCAGTGGTAGGTATTCGCGTGCATCGAAAGCCGCCGAGAGTTTCCGTGCCATAATCACGGCTGTATGAAAGTGCATGTCGCCGTGTCGCGTTGCCTACACGCGAGCCACATCCCGCACACTGATTTCCCACATCAAGATAATCAAGTCTTGCCTATTAAGTACGCCATTACACTAAAGAATTGTCGGCTAATAAGAGGAACCTTAGAGAGTTGAGCACTAAAAATATCGACAAATTCAACGAAAAGAAATCGTAGAAAAAAAATCTAAGCAGTTTATAAACTATGTTGTTTTTTGTTGTTGTTTAAATTAAGACTTACGACATAGACTTCTTAGTATATTTTTATCAGTTTTATTGAAGCAGACATTAACAAAAAAGGTGTAAATTTTATGGGGTGGGAAGTATTTAATTAGTCGTAAAGTCTCGCCTCTAAGTAATTGTTATAAGTACGTAGAGTCTTTAATAAGAATAATCGTTTTATTACACTTATTAATAACTTGTAAATTAAGTTATTATATTCATAGTAGGTAACTACTATGAATATAATAACTTAATTTACAAGTAAAATTATACGAATGTAAGTTATGTAACTAAAGACTTTATTGTGTTGTGTGGTATGTTATTTTGTGCCTTGTGGTGCCCGCCGCGAATAGCACCACCCCATTTCTACCCGTGGGTGTCGCAGAAGGCGACAGAGAGATATTAACTAGAGGATGGGCGGCAGCGTCCTTCTGAGTACCATAGCACCTACTGCGATCGCCAGAATGCATCGGTCAAGCATGGCGATTACGGCTGAAGCCCTCCTTGGGGGAGACCTGTGCCCAGCAGTGGGCGTCTTTAGGTTCACATGATGATGATGATGATGTTAGACTTTTGTTAGTCTACACTAGAACAAGCATTAGGCTATCTATTTAATTGCCCAGTTCATCTACAAGAACTGGGCATTCTGTATGTGAATTTATTTATGTTTGTTAACGCACCCAGAATACTAGGAATTCATATTGTAGGCAGTTTATAAAAAAATAGACTCATTAGTAGGTATAGATTTTGTTACATTAAGGTAAAGGTACTGTAAGGGTCAAATCACACCGGGATGACAGCGGTCGGCAGCGACCCGGCGATCAGCCGCGAGCCGTTCTTTTACGCGGCGGTCAACGGCACACCTCGCGAAGCCGCGCGGCGCCGCGGGCTGCCGCGCGTCTCATACAAATCTCTAAGCGATACTATGCCTTAATGTTCAAAATATAAAGTTGAAAATAGTTTGTCAGCAAAACTGCCGGCCGCTGCCATCCCAGTGATCTAAGTAAAGTTTTATAAGATTTTACGCGACTACGTGGAAGCGAAAAGGAAAGTTATGATTTTGACCAGTACGTGTGTATGAGGGTATGTCGGTAGGACATCGGTTCCCTCATAATATCTTTCAATTTATCATAATTTAAAAAATGAGAAATTAGAAGGAAGGAAGCCTCTTGACCGTCCGCTGGTTAGTTCTAAGTTTCGTGACCAAATCAGTTGCAGCAGCCAGTGCATTGGATTTAGGTCTAAACCCATATTGACGTTCAAAAAGGAAACCGAAAGAATTTAGATAGGTAGTCTATAAGCCGAGAATGAATTAGTTTCGAGTCACGGACTAGAACAAAAAGAAGGACTCCGCGCCACGCATATCGAAAGTGAAGTAAGCCAAACCGAGTACAAACATGCCTCACGCACACATTGACATTACGTTTATAGGCAATCTCATGCAGTTTCAAGCAGACATCAGTCTCGACCAAAGAGTACAGTCGACTACAAAAAGATGTATACCGCCTAAAGTTACAAATACATGTACCTACACATGAAACATGACGCATATATGTATTCACTCAATGTGCCTAATTAATGTATACAGCAAGATGGACACTGCAATGTGTACGCTCTGAAACAAATTAAAGTATTCACACTTAATTACAAAAATATGTATACAAGATACGTTCTAATTTTAAATGTCTGAAATTCTGTCAAAACCATTGAAAACTCTTTAGATGGTATAATAGTTTTTTTTCTGTTAGGATGACACTTATAAATCAATATTCATATTATAACGAGGCAAAATATGTTTGTATGTAAGGGGTAATCTCTGGAACGAATTCCACTTTTGACAAAAAAAAACTTAGGTTAATTTAGGTCGACGTCAAACCCTGCAGACAGAAATAGGAGCCCCGCGCAAGATTTATAATTTCTTGCCAAAATGTTAAGTAGATCTACTATTGTTTAAGTAAAACAATAATATAGATAAGTTATATTATTAAAAGCAAGACATCGATTTAAGTTTCAATAAATTTGTTTTATGATTCAATAGTTTAAATTTTATCTAGGTCCAAATAATGTTACTTAAGTTTAGTTTCTTTATGGAAAAAAAAAACAGGTTGAATAGAAAACACCTTATTTTTATGAGTCGAGTGAGAGAAAAATAATGTGAATAAGTGGCGAAAATAATTTGTAACTTTGTAAGTCAACTTCGATTAACAAATGACAAGCCAATGACGTCATGCACGAAATGAAAGAGAAAACAAGTATTCCCGCACTATTCTAAAATTTAAAAATAGAATATTACACCTGTATACATATTATTGTAACCAAATATGAACACAGTAATTGGTTTCAGAGCGTACACATTACAGTGTAATTTTAGCTGTGTACATAAAATTGTCACATTTGATAGGAACATAAATCTGGCATACATCATGTCTACTAGTATTTGTAACAAACAATGACGACATCATGAACGGATACATATTTTTATAACTTTCAAATGTATACATATTTTTGTAGTCGACTGTACAGTATATATCAAAGAGTACAATATATATATGGTCTCGACTGTCACGTTTTGCCTAAATGAATAAATGAGAGACATTGACATTTCATGACGAACAGAAAAAATTGTTACAAAAAAAATGCAAAGAGTTCCAACCAGAGTTAATGAAATTTCGTAATGTCACAAATAAAACCTACAGAGCCAATACAGAAGCAGCCCTAGTGAGTCTGGCAAGTTTAGGTAATTACTTTTGAAGATGGCGGGAGCGGTCCTTCTGTACCCTTTATATTTTGTGGTACCGATCTATGTGTGCGTCTCGGTCTGGCGTACTTTAGGTGCTTCACTTTTGATATGCGTGGCGTGGACTCCTTATTTTTTTTCTAGTCCGTGTATAGAGTATGTGAAGTCACAGTAAATAGAATATGGCGGGCGCCATATTCTATTTACTGTGACTTCTAGGGTAATGAAAGTATTAAATAAAAATGAAATGATGGCGTGTTGGGTATCAAATGAAATAAGCACATTTCAAAAACTAAATATTGTTAACCCCAAATAATTTAAATAAAAAGTAAGTTCAAAAACAAAAAAAAAAAAACGAATCTGATCCAATCGATCTTAATTTCAGATGAGAATATTTTCTTGTTTCATAGTTTTTAAAGCGTGATTTTTCAGTAGGTTGTCAGGTTTTAGTTTTTAATACAAACAGCCTACCTAAACGGAATATCTCCAAATTGATCGAGTAATGGTTTCTAGTAGTTATAAATAAGTACCGTCCCTATTTCCGAAACAACTAATGACTTGGTCATGACTTTCAAAAAACAAAATAAAACTCAGGAGTAGGTTGTCAATGCATTTCATTTTTTTACTAGCCTTTAATATCCCAGTTCTGGCACAGTATAAGTATTAGTACTACCGTACAGTAGCGACACGCTCCGCCTCCCTCCAAAACTGTTCCTCACCTCTTCCCGCCTCCCACTACTGCTCTGGGAACTGCTTTTAAGTAGTTCGAGCGGCGCGTAGACACGCACACGCACGCACGTATTTGTACTGTCTGTTATTTTGGTAGTAGTGTAGGCAATTAAATCGTTTCGTTTCTATGGAGCGTCGTGGGTGTGCTTCTGGCCTCCCCTGAGTCATTCCAGGTCTCTTGTAGGTACTGCACCACCTCGAACCAGACTTCGCGGTGCGTCAATTAAACCAGTTTTTAAATATAATAATATTTTCCATCATTATTGAGTCAAAATGATGCAATCACCTGCATTTCCTTCGTCAGTGGTCAGTTTGCAGAGCGATATAATTATTTTCTAGAATGTATTACGACAAATGCGAATGATTACTGTCCATTGAAATATGCTAGGTAGATACTCTTTAGGGTTCGGGCCAAAAAAGTAATAAAATATAAAATGTTTAGCGGTGAAAAGTCAGTAGGTGTGAAAATCTGGATATGTCTAATAGGTATATCAAAATGTAAACTATGCAGTTTAGTTATTCGTACATTAATTTACCAGCTGGGGTAACAGTCGCTATCTGCAGTATTTTTCACAAGTTCATGGACATACGGTTTTTGCAAAAATACTGAAACAAAATTAAGAATGTCAGAATTTTAATTAGATTCACTGGAAACGATTTTAATTAATAATATCCTGTGCTGGTTAACATTGCCGTGATAACTGCAAGGTGATCAAATAATGTCATGCATAAGTATGTATATATGTAAGTAGGTACCTCGTTATTTATCTGCAAACATGTCATGTCATGTCTATGTGTGTGTGTCTGTTTTGTGTAGTTCTCGTGAAAGCTCTTCCTTCAAATTCCTTCAAAACTGTTGCTTAAATTTTCAAATTAGGTACTATAATTTGCAATAAATGTGCTTTATTGATGTTAATGAAGTTACCTATATCTATTTTCGGCGTCCTTCTGTGTACCACACCTACTGCAATCCCCAACATGCATCGGTAGGGTATTACACCTATTTTTGAAAAGTGTCTCAATGAAATTCTGTAGTGCTAATATGCCACCAAAAAAAACACGAAATTTGTATTCAATCGATAAGTGCCATAAAAATGCATCTAAATTTTAAATTTTCAAATTTCGCGCGTAGTTTGACGAAAACGCCTCTTACTGGACGCCATATTGCTCAGCGTAAATGACGTCAGTTCGTTTTGTATCAAATGCGCTCATATTAAATATGATAATCCATACTTAATATTATAAATGCAAAAGTAACTCTGTCTGTTACGCTTTCACGATGAAACGGCTGAACCGATTTTGATGAAATTTGGTATGAAGATAGCTTGAACCCCAGGGAAGGACATAGGCTACTTTTTAATCCGCGATTTCGTTTGCATCCACTATAACCGACATTCACGCGGACAAAGTCGCGGGCAAAAGCTAGTTGTATATAATTTAAAAATAATTAAAAGCATATTTTGTAATAGGCGTAATAATGAAAAAAATATGTTGTTACGAAAATAATAAAAGTACAAAGCCTATAATACGCCAATCGGTTGACAGTTGTCAATTTTTTGGTTTACACAGCCGTACGGCGTAATAACATGGCCGCTACTATTTCATGGTGTTTTATAACAGATTAAAAATACTGAAAACTTTGAATTGAATCTATAAATTGGTTTTGTTATATTATGAACTAAAACTTACATTTTCCGGCTGCTTTATGCCTAAACTGTCTCAATAACTTATTTATAGATTTTTTTCTCGTATAGAGTAAAATACCCTATCGCGGCTGAGTCCTTGGGGGAGACCTGTGGCCAGGTGAGCGTCTGAAGGTTGACATGATGATGATATCTATTTTATTTAAATACGTATTGTCATTTTAATGTTTGATAAAGATAAGATGGTGTATATAAATAGGTACTCAGAAAGAAACGGCGAAAGGTGTTGTTATTACGTGAAAGGCTTTCCCCGAGGGTTCTCCATAACATTTACAATTCTATCTGCTTTACCTACGGAACCTCGCCTCCACCAAGCATTGTCACTAATTTTTTATCGCTAACAAAATTGCGGAGCGGCGTGCTGACAGGACGCGGCTGAGCTCGCGCCGCACCTCGTCTTTTGCAGTTCTAGGAAACGCACTGCAAACATGTTGTCTGTCATTTAGTCCGATTCCTCGGGAACTTTTATTAATTGTTACCTTTCGCAGCTATTAGCCAGCCGGCTTTAATACGGAGTTTCCTCAATCGACTGCGGTTATTATTTCTCCTTCTATACGTCTAATGTAATACACAAATGACATGCTTGCTACCAACTGCCACTTGCTCGACTCTGCGAGCAATAAGTTAAATAGAGCCTTAGATATTGTAGATATTTATATAATTGCTTGCTTCCTTTACAAGTTAGGTATGACGGTTTAAATAGTAGTATGCGACAGTCAGCTTTACAAGTACCTACCTAATTATATTTTGCCGCTGGTCGTGCTCGGTTTAGTTAGCTATAATTAATTTTAAGTATTTTTATTTGCGAATTAAAATTCTTTGGCCATGATATATGCTGATGTAAGATGGGGCTGTGAACGAACTTCAATCTAGATGCCTTCACATATCTTTATAGTCTGTAGTTTTAATAGCTTCTAGTCAACCCATGTTACCACCCAAGCATATAAGTAGTAATGTATCTAATTCAATGCCAGCACTTATTGAGAATTCCTTCCCCAAGGCTAGCTGTCTGGACTCTCGTCAGGGTTCAATTGACTGACAAGTGACGACCATTTTGAAATGTCCCCACATATTATTATTATTTTCGACTAAATATTAAACCATTTTTGTCATCAATCAAAACAATTAGGTTTTTTTACACCAATAGGCTTGCAATCGATAGTTCAATTGCTCATAAAAATAATAAATAAAAATTAAAACAATACAAAATGCTGGATAGCAAATTTTATTCCTCTGTCATTCCTCTGACAATAAATATCTAAACTTTAATACATAGGTACTTACATATAAGAATAAAACCAGAAGCTAGAGTAGTTATATAGACAAAAATAGTTCACTGCTACTAAATTCGTTTATGGCTAGTGTGATTTCAACTTAAATAATATTTACAACATTATCAGTTTTAGTACACATTTTCGTAAAATAAGGCGTAAAAATACAATATATATAAAGTTCAATCTAGATCAGCCTTTGGGTCACGCCAAACGGCTCAAATCTATAGCTTTCAAGAAGGCTATATTTGCGCCGTTTGAGGTTTTCGGCACCTGGTCTATTCTTGGGTCAAAGAATCAGCATTGCCATACAGTGTGGCAATGCTGCCAGCCTGTTGGGCACGAGTCTCGTTGACAGCGATGTGGACGAGGTTTTTGATGCTCCCCTGCCTTTTTGTTGTATTTGTACATAATATTATTATTTAGGATTTGCATGTATACAATAGCTGGTTTAATTGATTTGTCACCATTTCTAGATACTGAACACACATCTTAAATCGGTGCCAGTGAAAAACCGAATATTTACACAATAAATTTCACAATGTCTCATCAACATTACTCTGATTCTTCTTCGTCATCTAAAGTATTTTGGAATGCTTTGGCTGGTGGTTTCAGCATTTTGGTTCTGGTTGCCAGACGCATGGTTGCTGGGCCCAGTGTATTTTTTGCAAGTGGAGCAGGTGGTGGGCGATGTCCCGTTCCTAAACCAGCTGTACCCTCGTTGGAGATCAGAGGGACCTGTAACAAGTAAATGGTAATAAGTAGACCGGAGAAGTACATAACGCAAATAGGTCCATCATGGCGGATAAGAAGGAGCTAATAGCTGTTTATCTATCTGTTTTCGCGAACATATCCTTAAGATATGCAAGAAGGCGTACAGAAACCTAGGTTTCGTACTGAGGCAGTCACAGGGCTTTACGAACATAACCACGCTCAAGGTGTTGTATGACGCACTAGTTAGGAGCCGTCTTGAACATAGTGCGGTCATTTGGGCACCACATGAAGCCAAATACAGTCTCATGTTGGAGCGGGTACAGAACAAGTTTACAAGGCACTTGTACTTTAAACTGTATGGGGTGTATCCGTACTACCCGTTGATGTACCCCACACTCTTTGTACTGGGAATGGTTGGGTATAACGAGCTCAGGGTTCGTCGGGACTTTAGTCTCGCACTGTATATAGTTAAGCTACTGCGCGGTGTAGCACATAATCCGGGAGTGCTGCGTCACCTACATCTTAGCGTGCCGGACCGATATGTGTGGAGGCGACGACGCCCGCAACTGTTAGACGTACCTGTGTCCAGAACCAATCTACTGGCGAAAGCACCCCTCACCCGAACAATCCGTGTGGTGAACGAAGTCCATGAGAGACTGGACATTTTTTCGTGCACTATGAGTGAATTCGCAAGAGTTCTATTAAATGTAGTTACTTATGGTTTGTAATTAGAGCATAACGTTATTTATTTTGTTGTTAGGTATATAAGGTTAAGTTATATTAAAGGAGTAATTTCTATGGTAGTAATTAGTATTTAGATTATTTTATTAATTAAAATTAAGTACATATTAGTTTATAGCTACACTGTCGCATTAGGTTAACGCCTGTAAAGATAGGTGTAAGAAGATAAATAAATAAATAAATAATAAATAATAAATAATGTATGTATTTAAAAATGTGTATGTATATCAGCTATTTGACACCCATAGTACATGGTCTCCCTAGTTTAGGGTCAGATGGTCATGTGTAAAATGTCCCCACATATTATTATAATAGTTTTATAAGACATTAGTATGGTATAGTGTGTCTGATAGTATACCTACTATGTCTGATAAAATTACTAGCTTAGTTGTATTTACCAATAACAACTGCGTCGTCATAAAGTAGCTACCAATATAGGTATTTTTACACTAATTTAATTGCTAGGACATAGATAGAGCTCTACTAAAATGTATGCATAAGACCTTTATTGTAATACCTGTGTTCACGAATAAAGATTGATTCGATTGATTGACCACATCAAACTGTGAAGTTGAATTGTGTTTGAATTTTAAACTAAAAAAAAACTAAAAAAAAAGAGAATTGCCTTCAAAAAAATCTAAAAAGTGATAAATAAATGTTTTCTCCACCAAGAAAACAGTACATGCTGATTTTTAATTTACTGCGCATCATTCAGGGATCAAAGTACCTACTCATGAATACGAAGCAAAAATATGAAGAAAAAAAAATATCTGTAAACCACGAACATGCATTACAAAACAATTAAAATGTATGAAACACGGCTGTTTTTTTTATATTTCTGGGTGGTTTCGATTTGTTCGTATTCATAAACAGAGAACGTTTAATTAGAATTAGGCAAGATAATCCAAACAATATTACAGTCTAATCCTTTATATCGGTCTGTAACTCGGATTATCAGTCTAGCTACCAACAACAGGATTCTTGAACCTGTTACAGAAAAACCTGGGATTTTATCTAGCTCGTAATGTATGGGAATTAATCCTTACCATGGAATTAAACTTTAAATACTTAAAACGAATTCAAAATTAAGAAATGTTGAAGTATATTTTCCATTAAGTTATCTTTGAACGTCATATAAAATTAAAAGCGAGATAGCGGCGAGCACAAGGCGGCTAATGTTTTATTTTTTATAAGTAAATCCATTACGTGTTTGGTGTTTTAATGTTGCTCCGTCAACCCTTTATTTACCTTTGAATGCACTCAAATTGTGTGAAAAGCTTGCTCGTGATCTTCAAGTTAGAATGATGCTACTGACGCACAACCACAGTGCCCTAACGACCCTATTCTGTCTCTAGCCTTGAATGTCCATTCAAGCCTACCTGAAGTAAAATAACGCACTAAATCACTAGACCATAAATGACGGGTAACTACGCATACATTAGGTTTAACGAGAGACAGACCCAAGACAATGTGTTATTAGCGATTCATTGTCTAGCCAGGTGAATATCCTAGGCGGACGGAAGTCCAGGTTTCCTGTGCCATACATACGAGTGCGGTGTTCCACGGGGCAACGGCTTGGAGCCAAACAATACCATGTATAGGGGGCTCAATGCCGTTTAGTACATGGCTAGACGGTTTTTTGTACGCAGGAAAAAATACCAATCACAATTGCGAAGTGATGGATAAATTTTCTTTATTAGGACCGTGCAAGTAAGTTGCATGCATGTGGGCATTCTGAGTGAGAAACAACAACGTTGTCACGAAACTACGTAAATGTGTTATTCGTATTTATTTTTCAGAACCAGTCGACATTATTTTGCGTTTAAACGTGCCCGAGAATCAATTTAGGCCAGTTGAATATTTTAGGTTAAAAAGCTTTTTAGAAAATTGAAAACCGCCTTCAAAAACTAAAAAGTGATAAATAACTTTAGCACAGAATACACATTACTTTACTTTCGGAAGTCGGTGGCGGTGGCTTTGTGTTTGTTGTTTTGTATTGCCACCGACTTCCGAAAGTAAAGTAATGTGTATTCTGTGCTAAAGTTATTTATCACTTATTAGTTTTTGAAGGCGGTCTTCTTTTTTTTTGAAAAAGCTTTTTATTTTTCGCTTTTTAGTGTTGCCTTAACATTCAAATCCATTAAGAAACGGCGACACACTTAAAAGAGATTGTAAGTCCTCCAAAGATTGAAGAAACTAAAACGTCGTCTAAGTATTTTTTTTGGGAATTTGTTGATTTTCTCCAAAAGGACTGGATCAATTTTGATAAAATTTATATGAGACCATTTCGGAATAAACCCCTTTCGAACAAAAAGAATTTTGCAAATCAGTCCATATATGACAGAGTTATGCCCGAACATACTAAAAAAAAAATAAACATTCGAATTGATAACTTCCTCCTTTTTGAATTCGGTTAAAAATTGATTTTGTTTTTGTGAATTGATTCGGTTTTGACAAAGTTTCTTTTTATTTCTTACATTTTGGAGTAAGTTTTCCTGAATTCACTGGCCGATATTTAGAGCTCAACTTATTCACGTATCTCTTAGAGGTTTCTCAAACAAGGATTAAATAGGTACAAGTTGATAGATTCCAAATTCGAAACGGAGAAAAGCCGTCAAGAAAGTCAACCTTGATATTCCATACCAACTATTAATCTATTGCCCCCAAAGCCTTTCTAAGCCATTGGAGAGAGTACACATAACACATTAAGTGCATACCAAGATGCAAGAAAGTGACCACAGTAACCCGATCACCGGTATCGTCTGCGGCGGGCCTAGCCGGGGCAATCCCACGCAACAATGTTGCGCTTGCAAACCACCACTAATGTACCTGATGATATCGCACCCACAATCTCATTCACCGATGACAATTTATGCTGACGTAATTACGTATATATTGTGGTGAGTGTAGTGTGGTGTGGAGAAGTGGGCAGATACCAGTAATCGTGATTGCGGTGGACTTTTTTTTACCATCTGTTTCTGAATACTTAATCTGAAAGGTTTTCTGGTAGATTCTGGATTTCCATTTATTAGTTACTAGCTTTTGCCCGTGACTTCGTCCGCGTGAATGCCTGTGTCCTTGAAGGGAAGATAGCTTAAACCCTGGGGAAGGACAGTCCTTCCCCAGGGTTTAGGGTTTAAGGAAGGTTTTGGAATGAGTTGGCGTGCAGATGTTTTATTGTTAAACATAATATTTTAATCATGTATATTGCGATCGATCAACAAATAGACTAGGTAAACGATCAACCTATATACTGTAAATGCAAAGAAAATAAGAATTACACGTGAATTTGAATGTTCTTGGCTAAATATAGAACAAAATAGCACCAGTAAGTATGGCATTTTCACAAAAACCGGAAATTTCGCCAAAGAAACACGCTTAAAAATTCTACGAAAGTGGAATAATGGACGGGACACGTTTATGATTCAGATGTCAGACCCACCGCATATCATAATGCGACGGACAATAAAATAAAGATCTTCATAATATTGTGAATGTGCATAATTCAGAATTGTCGGTTGTCTTAATATGGGCATTAAAGACAATTACGTTGGCTGCGTGCGGCGAGCGCGGGCGCAGCGGTTCGATGCAGTTTAGATAGCCGCCGACGACGGCTGACGCACTGACGGCTCCACGACCGACAGATTTGTTGCTGCTCTCTCAGAAAACTTTTATTGTAGCACTAACTTTCGCCCGCGAATTCGTCCGCGTGAATGTCGGTTATTGCGGATGCAGACGAAGTCGCGGATTAAAAAGTAGCCAATGTCGTTCTCCAGGGTTTAAGCACTCTTCATGCCAAATTTCTTCAAAATCGGTTCAGCCGTTTCATCGTGAAAGCGTAACAGACAGAGTTACTTTCGCATTTATAATATAAATAATAAAAAATAATAATAAAGTAAAGTACAAAGTATTAAGTATGGAAGTTTGGAAGTATGGATTGTTACTAACTAGTAAGTACCTATGTCGTGTAGCCCACTTTGAGAGAACCAAATATAGTACTCTGCTGGACTATGAGACGACTGAACGAGTATGAGGAATATCTGAAAAGAACTCATTGGCAGCAAAACGGTGCATCAAACTTGTTCAAGACATTCAGTAATATTTCTGTTCATTTTTGGCTTAGGTGCCAGATTCAAGATAAGATCCAATGCTGTAGCCTAATTGGATAGTAAATGAGGTAGGAACTGAGGAGATTGTCACAGAATAGCACAGTAGTACCGTAGTGCCAGTAGGTCAACGTAGCAGGAAAGAGTTGAATGCAGGACATCCAAGACGGGTAAAAATGGCGTGCAATCCAGGGAGACGTACACTACACATCTAGTGAACGTATTGAAGGAAAACAGAAAGAAGACAGCTTAATACATACTACTTTACACTAAGTATGTATTAAAAGAAACTCTATTTAAATACAACGAATACAACTAAAATATTATTTGACCTGCTTGAGCAGAACTGCAATGGACATCAGAATATGCAGATGAGGACAAGTATAATGTACCTATATTAAAGTCTTGATGAAGTGTATGTCGTATCTACACAGTTACATTACTCTAGGATTGTATGACGATCTTGACAGAAAGATATGTACTCTCTGGAACATTCGATCTTGTACAAAAGGTAGTACAGACTTTTTACCACATGACTTATTTTAACAACAAAATAAAATTGATACACGCTTCAGATATGCACTGATGTACACAGAACTATTTAAATTAGATACCGCGGCTCTGTGGGAATACTTATTTCACTGAACGATGATATCTTGGGAGTTATCGTGCGAAGCATCCGAGTGTCTGGATAACTCTATTTTGCATACTCGGTGTGTCAAGGCTGGGTACCGTGCCAACAGTATGTCATTACCTTTGCAGACTTATTGCAATTTCATTTGTGCTAAGAATTTTTATGCGCCGTGAATCAGAATCTCCTTGCATATAAAATCATCGGGCCGAGTAAACTCTGTCTGAAAGATTCGATGAGCAGCCCGCGGTAGCGAGAAAGATTTTGGAGCAGGATACCGAGATAACAGTTTTAGGTTTTGATAAGTGTGATGATAAGAAAGAACCTGGCCTGAGAGAAAATACAATTTTATATGGAAGTAAAAGTAAAATTAAAGTCGTAATTTTGGGTAAAGGATCGAGGTTTTAAATTCAAGACCGTTAACGCATATGAAAGCACATCCTCAAAAGTAAGTAATTTCAGTTTTTATTTTTATATTTTCTCAGTTATGAAGATTTTTTTCTTTATATTTTTTACTGTATCAATTTAGTTTAAAGGCTTAAAGGCGTATTACACTATACAATTTGTAGAAAATCTGTTTAGGAACCAGAGTTGTTAGCTAGTGAACACACTACACTAAGTAAATTGAATTCTAAATTAGATCAATTTAGACTTCAATTTAGTTAACCACCAATTTACACTAAATCGGATCCAATCTGTTCTATCTGCGATTACACCTGCCGATTTCCTAAATAGATTTTCTACAAATTGTATAGTGTAATAAGCCTATTAGTTGCAAAGCCGATTCCTAATCCCTTAAACCTCAAGTTTTAAAGTAGTATTAATAGTTGTTATTATGTCTAGTTATGTTATTTATGCAGACGATGCTAAATATTCATTAGACTTGTTGTCCAGGATAATTACTTTTCTATGCATAATCTTAGAAAATACTCTGAAACGAAGGTAAAATATACAATATTTTACTGACATCATTTCTAAAGTAATAATCCATACTATCCATACTTCTATGTCCATACTAATATTATAAATGCGAAAGTAACTCTGTCTGTTACGCTTCCACGATGAAACGATTGAACCGATTTTGATCAAATTTGGTATGAAAAAAATAGCTTGAACCTTGGGGAAGCAGCAAAAATCATGTAACCAGTACTTTGTGAAAAAACTTGATTTAAAAGAGTGTCCGTGGAGTTTCTTGCTCGTTCTTCTCCATAGAGACCTACCTACGTTTTGGAACGAGCAACTAGCTTCAACTCTCTGACTAACTGACCGACTCCTGGACAATTCAAAAGTGCCTGTAAATGGTTTCATTGAAATAAATGCTTTGACTTTTGACTTTGAAGGACATTACGCTACTTTTTAATCCGCGACTTCGTCTGCATCCGCGATAATCGACATTCACGCGGACGAAGTCACGAGCAAAAGCTGGTAATATGATGCTAGCACTTCACATGGCATATTTGTACAAATATTCGCCTTATTTAGATAATGCAATTTCTAAAATAATTGAAATAAAGTCCATTTTGTATTATCCAAATAAGGCAAATATTTGGACAAATACGCCATGTGAAGTGCCGGCATTATACAGAGGAAAGGTTTGTTTGTTTGTTACGATTTAAATAAAAAACTACTGGTCCGATTTAAAAAATTCTTTCACCAATTGAAAACTACATTATCCCTGAGTAACATAGGCTTTATTGCATTATTAAAAAATTAGGGGTTCTTAAGAAAATTCCCGCGGACGAAGTCGCGGGCAAAGTGCTAGTCTTAGAATAAGTATATTTATGTTTTACATCAATCAGTAGTCATGGGCACCTACTATGTGAACTAGTGATGTTCTCACGGCGCACAGATCCCCTACCAAGATACCCAGCACAGCTGTCATATAACTTATCTACCTTAATCATGACGACACACATGAAGAGCTATCTGCTCAGCTTAGAAAATAGTATTTTAATAAAATTGCCATAACCATAAAACCAAACGATCCTGTAACGTATAATACGATGGATTTTGAAATGAAATACCTAATTGATTAGTTAATACGCTTAAACTGATATTTTAGTAGCTATTTCTGTCTGTGCAGCACATTTTCATGGATTATAATCTACACTAATAATAAAAAGAGGATCGATTTGTATTTTTGTATGTTTGTAACAAATAAACTCAAAAACTACTGGTTCAATTTTAAAAATTCTTTCACCATTAGTTTGTTACATTATCCTTGAGTAACATATGCTATATTTATCTATTGAAAAAATTTGGGATCCTTGAGAAAATTCACGCGGACGAAGTATCAAATATACGTGCATGTACAGTCACCAATAGAGATAATTATCCATGTCGTCGGGAATAGTTGAAGTTTATTTAGAAACCGATGGGTGTCTATGAATAAAATAAAACACAATTAAAAAAGAATAAACAGTTCAACGATTTAATTCAATTTCATTTGAAAGCCACCATTGGTTTCTAAGTAAACTTCAACTATTTCCGACGACATGGATACTTATTTCTTTTGATGACTGTACAAAGATCAAATCTAGATCATGTTTAGATTTCTCGTTACTTGAAAGGTATTTCTTGGTAATCTACGCGCTAAAAGCGAAAGGTCACTGATTCAGTCACCGACAAAACACGAAATCGCGAAAAAATCATCTTCCTAGCCTTTTCCCACCTATATTGGAGTCGGCATCCAGTCTTACCGGTTGCAGCTGAATACCAGTGTTTTACATGGAGCGCCTGCCTGTCTGACCTCCACAACCCAGTTACTGGGTAACACGATACCCCTTGGTAGCAAGGGGTATCGTGTTAAGTTACCCGCTGGTTTCCAGGCCTTCTAGCTTCTGACTACCCATAACAACTGTCAAAGATCTACGAATGACAGCCGAGACCAACAGCTTTCGAGGTTTACGAGGCACGGAAGGGTCTCGTATGAAATAAATCACCCATCCACGAACTGAGCGTAGTTTAATCAACCATGACAGTTCGGTCCGTAGGGCTTTTAGTTAGCCACGAGCCCTCCCATAGCCCCACTACGAGCGAATTTATCGAAAACAACTTAACTCCTGAAAGGTAGGAGACATCACTAAGTTTTTGCGACGGGTCTGAACGAAGGATGCTTTGACTTCAAAAGCTAGCAAAATATTAATGAATGCTTTAAAATCTATCAAAATATCAAAAAGTGATGATGATGATGAGGTACCATCATCATCATTATGTCAACTTTTAGACGCCCACGGCTGAGCATAGGTCTCCCCCAAGGGGGGGTTGAGCCGTAATCGCCATGCTTGGCCGATGCATGTTGGCGATCGCAGTAGGTGTTATGGTACTCAGAAGGACGCCGCTGCCTATCCTCTCGTCAATACTTATCCCTCTGTCGCCTTCTACGACACCCACGGGTAGAAAAGGGTTGGTGCTATTCGCGGAAGGCACCACACGGCAATCTAAGTAGGTACTTATTGCTCTATAATCGGGCTCTTACCACAAAAAGTGCATTCGCAAAAACATTAAGAAAAATGTATGGTGATTTTTTTTATAATTAGACTGCGGTAACAAACATCGTTTCAAAGTTAATAGTCCGCTTTTCTGCCTTATATTAAAAAAGAAAATAACATTCATTTTTCTCTGGCGTCAACGCCGCAGAGGCATACGTGTTGCAAGCTTTATTGCAGTTCATAAAAATGTAATAAATCTTTCCCTAAGTATATTACGTGCTGTCGCTAATAATACAGCGTGCGCATAATAATATATTAAACGGATTATTAGTTTCAATGTCAAATAAATAAGTGTTCCATGATTGGCGTTCGTGTAGTGTTTCCACATCTGCATAGGAATTGCGCGAGCTCTGCTTATACCGCTTTATGAGCGACTTGCACACGAATGCACCGCCGGTGACGGACATGTAAATACTGCACACCCACTGATTACACCCGCGCCCCCATATTATATGCATACTTTTTAACCAGACGGACACCTTCACCGCATGAAATTTGATGACGCGCAATAAACCTTCACAGCAGCGTATCGAAACGCACTTAAACTTAATGCCACACACAAATTATGCACTTTGTGTCAATAGGAATTGACGCAAAGTGCGCAATTTTAAAATACCATTACTTGCTACGTAAAGACACCTCAAAATGCAAGGACATGCTCGTAAAAAAATCTGTTGGAAAATAAAAAAGCTAGATAAGTTCTAAACGATGCGTGTCCGTCCATTTGTGGCGTGTATCGTTATGTTTTCACATCGAAGCATACAGTCGCATCGATAAAGACAACCGTAAAGTTTCGATTTAAGTGTCTTGAGCCTACATTCAGCTCGTTTCAGACGCCCGGCCTTCGTCCGCTTACGAGTGGCGAACGTGCTAAAAGGCGTACTAAATAGGTCCCTACCGAGTAGTCACACATTTAAAAATGTAAAATACATTCGTACTAAAACGATAATGGTGTCTGATCTGATAATGTTTCGGTTTTACGCCTCGCATAAGAAACGCGAAGGCGACATAATAGACTGTACGCATATGAGTATCCGCTATGCATGGTCCTTATTTACCTCGGTTATGTACGCGCTGCTGTCATTGTTAATTCTAACTTAAAAGAGCCCACGAGGCACGGCAACGCGACTCCTTGCCCGCTACGGCTAGAATAGCATAAACAGCTTATTGCTTATGGCTTGTTTACGACCGACTTATTGAGTCGCTGTACTTATTTCCTTGGACTCCAAATCGTGTACATAATTTAGAGATGATAATATTAAACCGAGGTGCAGGACTTAAGTTAACCTGTGGAGCAAGAAGGGGTGCAGTGACCTGTGGTAATGAAATAAAATTCGTTTGTAAACGGTACGAAATAATTAAACAGTGCAAAGTGCAGTGGTTGTGGTGTGTGCAAGCGGGCAGCGGGTGTGGTCAGCGAACGCGGCCAATTTACATTGTGTCTGGAGTGTGGCGAGCTGCCGGACCTTCCCCTCACCGCACCAACATAATGATCCTTGTATTTTAATTAATTTTGATATAAAATTTCAACGAACGCGAAAGGTCAATTAATCTTCAATTAAATTTAAGTTAACCATGTATAATGACGCGTCAGTTTTTGAAAATTATATTTTTTGTACAATCCCAAAGCAATTTAAATTGATTTTTAAATGTAAGGACAACAAGTTACACAGTGATTGTGGTAAATAATTTGGGTGTTTTCGAGAACTGTTTAAGTAAATAAATACGACGGTTGGGATTGTATTGTGAAGTTATTTCAAGCCTTTAAACGTGGTCAATTTTAGTTGTGTTCGTTATTAAAGCATGTTTGACAGGAGAATTATGGTATCCTATTAAAGTGTACAAACAATGTGCAGCACGAGGTAGATAGTACTGAGCGTGTAAAAGATTGTGCGCGTCGAGCGGGGCCGGGGCGATTTGTAATACGCCATGGAGCGGCTACGAGCTACATTGTTGCAAGTTTGCGAGAGCACGCTATTAGTGCAGCGCATTATCCGAGCTAAATTCCGGCCCGGCCGCTAATTCTACACTTTGCACGTTTTTGTGTACTTAGTTTTATTGACGTTTAATGTAAACCATCGCGTGTCAGATTGACATTGAAGGCAGAAATTCCAAAGAACGTTACTCTGATATTCTTTTAATGGTCCTAACCAAGTAGACTAACGTCTTCCTAATGTGGTTTGTTTCTATTGACAGATTTATTGATGTTCATCAAAATCATAGCATTTATTTCAATTCAACCATTGCCAATAATTTTGAACTGACGAAGTTTGTCAGAAAGTTAAATCTAGTTGGCCGGCCCAAAACGTATAGGCACAGAATAACCAATAGTTCCTTTGGAAGTATAGGGCTATATCATCATCAAATCAAGAAATGGTATCCTAGTCATTAGATGCCGTGTCATTTCACAAAGGCAGTTAAGACTTTGTTGTTAGCAGTAATTGTGCATTATGAATTGTGATACTCAAGCTTATATCTACTCAACTCTTATTTCTACTAGTAACAGTGCTAAAACTAATACAGCGTAGGTATGTGTAGAAATATTAATCGCAGTGCGAGCCAGGGCACACTTTATTTGCGTTGACAGGATTATAGAACAGATAATTAAGATAACAGTTAAATAAATATTTCAGTTTAGAATATAACGCTATCGTGACTCTGCTTTTCAGATTTATCAACGCATATCTTGATGTGGGTTTTCATATTTAGGAGGTATTGAGGGTATTCTTTAAGGTAGACGCATGTCTAACGGATGCTATCGGTTGCGTATAGAGATTGCAAAAATTCGATAGTTTTTATTTTCGAATATTTTTTCAGTGCTGTTCGAATATTATTCAAATATTCGAATGTTTTCAAAATATAAAAAAGCACTTAAAATATCAGCTTTTTATTTATTTATTTATGATATCCAACAAAGGATATATACACAAACACATGAAATAAATAATCAATGACAAACGTACCGCGTAGGTGTACTCCTTCACTAAAAGGAGACCACAGCATGCATAATAAAATGAAAAACGCTAAAGCTAACAAAAATAAAAATTCTAATCAGAACACATTTGATAATAAAATTAGAAAAATAAACTAAAAAAAAAAGGCAAATTAACAATGTTTTTGCGGCAATTGGAAATTTAAATTCAAAACATTATAAAATTGGACACATAAAATTAAGATAGGAAAATTTAAAAATTAAACAAAATTTAAAAAATAAAATAAAATCAACAATTTCATAGCAGCAATTAGAAAAATAAAATCAAAACATGATAAAATTGGACACATAAAATTAAAACAATATTAAAATAATTAACAAATAGGTAAGTTTTAGAGGCATTTTTTTAATTTAAATCACCGCTGCGCATTATAATTATTAATGCTGCCGACATGAAACAATCTTTGAGGGAGCGCTTTTTTGGCCGCCTGAATAAAGTGTTGAATAGTCTTTTATCAGACGGAAACAAGGTGCGCGCCTTCAACGGATGGGTCATGCCGGTTCTGATGTACTGTTTCGACGTACTCAAATAGACTCAGACGGAACTTGACGCCCTGGATAGGAGGATCCGTTCATTACTGACTGCAAATCGGATGCATCACCCACGGTCATCGGTAATGAGACTGTTTATCCCAGGGAAGTGCGGAGGCCGAGGCTTTCTTAATGCTAAGTCCCTACACAACCGTAGGGTATGCAGTCTCAGGGAATACTTCCTTAAAGCCGACGTGGGGATGCACCGAGATGTGGTCTCAGTGGACAAGGGCCTCACTCCGCTCTCCTTGGCGAACGAGAACTGGCCAAACCTGTAGTACTACCTACTAATGACCGCAGGGAGGTATAACAGAGTAAGCTTCACCGGCGCTTATACCCGGCCCTACATGAGCCTGATGTAGACTTCTTGGCGTCCGTATCCTGGCTGCGATTCGGTGACCTTTTTGGGGAAACCGAAGTTTTTGTCTTATGCGATTATGGACGAAGTTATGATGACGAACAACTACCGGTGGTATATTGTGAAGGACGGCACGGTTGACATTTGTCGGGCATGCCACCGACCGGGAGAATCAACCCGGCTAACGGAGACTACTTGCATAGACACAACCTTGTAGCTAGGATTATCCACCAGCAACTTGCTCTAAAATACAGGCTTGTGGAGTCACAAGTACCGTACTACAGGTATGTGCCCGACCCAGTTCTCGAAAATGGCAATATCACGTTGTATTGGGATCGGTCTATCATCACTAACAGGACTATTGTTGCCAATAAGACTGACATAATGGTGATATATCGATTAGAGCGTCGCGGAATGATTGTTGATATGGCGGACACCAGGTCCAAGCGCGGATACCGGTGGGCTACTATTTTTCATATTTTTAAATGTTTTGGTTTTTTAACAATATTTAAAAATATTATGTGATATGTAAATAAAATAAATAAATGAGAATTATAAGTACTTTATTTATTTCATTTTCAAAGAATACGTAAATAATAATTATTCTTTGAAAGTGGTTTAATTTACATCTGAGATGATTACAGATATACTTCGTAGAAGAAAATATCCTTTCTGGTAGTATTCGAATATTCGAAAAAGTATTTACTTACTTTTCGAATATAAATTTGGAAAGCAAATTCGAATAATCCGAATACCTATTCGAATATTCGATTGCAATCTCTAGTTGCGTAACGCCAGTACTGTCAAATAGATGTTAAAACATCCAACTTTACACACATTATAACCCGTGATGAGCTAGTGTTTTAAGGCGACGATATACGACTTTTACAGATTTTAAACTGACAATCACGTCAAAATGTGCAGTGTAAATGATTTGAAAAAAATTTATGTTAAACTAGAACATTCTCTTAATCATATAGAAAGTGAATATTTTTGATTAAGTTCATATTAAATAGTTTAATTAACTCGTGAAGTTGTGTCTGACGCGGACAAAACATTGACAATCACACAAAATCTACCAGGTATAATTATCCGAAACTTACACTATCTTACAGACAATTTTATTATCTATCTTTTAGTATACGCCTTTTTTTTAATTTTGAAAGAATACTACTTTTATTTAATTTTTTCGACTAAATTTTGAACGTTTTGGACGCAGACTGCGTCCGTTCTGCATCAGTTTTGCGTCCAAAACTCTCAAAGTTTAGTCGAAAAAATTAAATAAAAGTAGTATTCTTTCAAAATTAAAAAAAAAGGCGTATACTAAAAGATAGATAATAATTTTTTTTTTTTAATAATAATAATTGTCAATGTTTTGTCCGCGTCAGACACAACTTCACGTATTAATTAAACTATATAATATGAATATAATTAAAAATATTCACTTACTAAGTGATTAAGAGAATGTTCTAGTTTAACATATATTTTTTTCAAATCATTTACACTGCACATTTTGACGTGATTGTCAGTTTAAAATCTGTAAAAGTCGTTTAATAGCCCCTTAAGCGTATTTCTTCTACCGTGTCGATGGCAAACACGGATATGTATGTGAGTGTGTATTATGTGTGGATGTGTGTGTTGTGTTTGTTCTTGTCAGATTCCTTGTTTGGCCCAGTATTCACCCACGGCAACGCTATCCGCTGATGCGGTCATAAGGGCCTGGGCAGACTAGCTACTTTTAGTATCGGAATCGCGCGTTGTAGCGATTGCGCCGATGCTGCATCGCGTTTTGGCGACTCTTTGCGTTCGGACGCTGGTCACCTGTAGTGTTGCTGACCGTTAGTCGACTATCGATAGCTTCCTGATTTGCAATGGTATTGATTACAAAAATGATAAATTTCAATATTAATTTAATTAATCAATCAATCAAATCAAAAATAAAAAAAAACGAAAAGGACTATGCAGAATGGCTTCAACAAAGTGCCAAGGGCGTTAACTACTGCATACGAGGCGATTCATTTCTAAAAACGAAGAGCCAAGTACAGAACATTAAAACTTTTCTATCTAATATATATAATTCTCGTGTCATAGTTTTCGTTCCCGTACTCCTCCGAAACGGCTTGACCGATTCTGATGAAATTTTTTGTGCATATTGGGTAGGTCTGAGAATCGGCCAACATCTATTTTTCATCCCCCTTTTCCCCCCCCTTTTCATCCCCCATCCAAATGTTCGGGACAGGACAACGTCTGTCGGGTCAGCTAGTAAGAATATATAAGCATCACAAATATAGTTAGTTAAATAGTTAGATGTGTATTATTTCGTCTTGGACTAGCTTCCAGATATATAACAAAAGTTCTTGAAATGAAGTGTTCAACATACCAGAATGTAAAAAAAAAAACCCTTCATCTCTTCGTATTAAGTATATGAAATAATGAATGCTCTCCAAAAGTAAAACGTGAACTGGTTAATGGATGTAACCAATACTGCCTTCGGAGCGATTGATTTAGAATCCATGGTAAAGGTATAGCTTCGTCAAAATCTAGTGCAACACTGACTTCGAGTCGTGTTGCGTAGATCATGCAGTGTTACCAGATTCAAATTATCAACTACCGTGCTGATAGATTAAAAATGTGTTTTAGACCAAAATTACCATGCATTCATTTAAAACAACCGTGCCATTACCGTGTAAAATGAAAGAAAAACGATTATGAATTTTTGTTGCTGTGCCAGGGCAGCCCGCGAAATTGTAATTTTCTTACTTTTTTGCAATTTGCAGCTAAGTATCAGGTTTGTTTATTTATTTATTTATTTATTTTATACTTCACGTACAAAGGCGGACTTAATGCCTGAGGCATTCTTTACCTGTTAACCAAGGTGAAGACATAACATGGCAGGTGCATAGTTATTAATATAATATATACTACTCAAGCCAAAATAAGGGCCACAAGGTATTTTGTCTGTACCATGAAAATAATAAAACCAACATATATTTTTTGTCTCCATAACGAAAACTAATGTTGTTTTTACCATGTAGACCAATAAATTTATTCAAATAATAATGATTAAAAAGTTTATTTGCTTTTGAAAGAAAAAACACATTTTAGGTTAAAAATAAAAACAACGTAAAGTTACTGAAAACAAAAGAAAATACTCCATGCTCATCTTTTAGTAACGGGTATGCCCCCCTCGTTTAGCTACGGACTCCTGAAGCCTGGAGTGCATGCTCTCAATCAAATGCCTGACATTTTCCATTGGAATCTCTTCCCAGGTCCTTTTCACAGCGTTGATGAGTTGCTGTTGGTTGTGGATTTCCTGATCACCGTCTGTAACTCTTCGTTTCAACTGATCCCACATGTGCTCTATTGGATTTAAGTCCGGACTGTTCGCCAGCCACGGCATGACTTGAATTTGAGTCTTCCAGTACAAACCGAGTCGCTTGAGCCGTGTGTGCACGAGCATTGTCTTGCATCAAGATGAATCCAGGACCCGCTCGCTGTGCAAATGGGATCACATGTGGTCTGACAACTTCCTCAATATACCGCTGAGCAGTAACAGTACCCTCATTTAAAATAGCGAGCTCAGTTTTGCCGTGTAAGCTTATCCCGCCCCAAATCATTACATTTGGACCACCAAAACGATCGACTTCATGGATGCAGGCTTCTGAAAATCTCTCGCCGCGTCTTCTCCATACTCTAATACGCCGATCGTCGTTAAAAAATTTAACTTTGCATTCGTCTGTGAAGAGCACCATGCCCCATTGGTTTATGTCCCAGTCCAAATGTTGACGGGAAAATCTTAAACGATTTGCACGATGATTTCTGGTTAATGGAACACGGACAACTCGCCTTCTTGATGCCTGCTGGTCTTCATGCAATCGATTACGAATAGTTTGGTCACTGACACGAGTACCCGTTGTCAGCCGTAAACGATTTTGCAGCTTGCGGGCCGTCGTTGTGCGATCTCGGCGCGCACTTAATCGATTGTAACGATCCTCTTGAGCTGTTGTAATGCGAACTCTGCCTGAACCAGGTTTTCTTCTAACACTGCCGGTCTCTTGGAAACGATTCCATAGATTTTGAATAGCTCTTCGAGAAAATCCCAATTGCAAACCCACAGATCGCTGCGAATGACCTTCTTCAATCATCGTAACGGCTCTGGTTGCTGTCAGCGAGTCCATATGACGCCTGCGTGCTTGTGGCATATTGCAAATGATGTTTCTGACTCGAGATATCAATGAACTCTGATAATTTCTAATAAACCAAGAAGCTAAGGAAAGCAAAACGTCAAAGAAAATGGAATCAAAATTTTCAAAAAGGATTTTAAATCAAATTTTATTTAAAATTGTTGCCAGCATTAGATGAATACTACAATATTAAAAAGTTTAGGTATCAAAGAGTTTGTATACTCAATATTTTACTACTTTCAATATGTAAATGTTTAATAAATTACACCAAAATGAAAAAATACCTCGTGGCCCTTATTTTGTTTTGAGTAGTATATATCCATATAAGTATATATACATAAGAAAAGGCGCGATGACACTGCTTACTTATGTAGAAAGTATATACGCAATTACCGCTTAAATGCATACCGACTAGTGGCCGGCCTGATATCGAGAGGAAACTCGTGGCAGGTTGTATTGTAATAAAAATATTATTCGCGGGAGTAATAAATATGCATTTGCAGAATTATAATAATTAAAATCAGCAATCATCTCCAAGTTAGAAAAGCTGGTAAATGTGCCTATTTAATAAAAATATACCGTTTATGATTAAATCATGTCTATATGGTTGCGAAATGATGTTATAATTGCTATTTGTATCACGTATATTTTAATGTTTTAGCAAAAAATAACGTGTTTCTACTGTTATTACCTGGTGTATCTGGTAACACTGCGGCCGGCAAATGCCAATCGCTGCGACTGGCATCCGCAGAGTACGCGGTGTAGCGATCAGTCGCTGCGTCTAGCTTCTAAATGCGACTAAATCGCCGATCGCCGATGCTAAAAGTAGCGTGTGTGGTTTGGCCCTAAGGTTTGCACATAAGCGTACCGAAGACGCATCATCCGTCAGATTTGTGTCCACTAAAAGAGCTCAGCTTAGTTCTGAAGTCTATCCATAACGAAAATCTATTTAGAAACAGCTAACATTTAATGCTTAATATTAGATACTTAATCTGCTATTCATACTTCCAATCGTCTCCAAGAGCCCAGGTGACGGAAGTTTAACAGTTATTGACATTGTATAGATTGAGGGCAGGTTCTATTACGCAAGCTGCTTGTAAAGGCTGTAATGCTCTTATTACCTTCGGTATGACAGCTGTGCTGATTATACCACAGAATTGTCATTTAAATGTCTACCGGATAAATGGCGTCTGGGCGAGACATTCTTGCAGTCAGCGAAATATTTCGCTTGATTTATGGACACTTGGGCCGTAATGAGGAACTTGTCTGTAGTACACTTTCGCTACTTTTGAACTGAACAAAACATTTGTCTGCGCAGCAAATTCCAATAAT
This sequence comes from Charanyca ferruginea, assembly GCA_947361185.1. Taxonomy (NCBI): domain Eukaryota; kingdom Metazoa; phylum Arthropoda; class Insecta; order Lepidoptera; family Noctuidae; genus Charanyca; species Charanyca ferruginea. Next base: position 12,240,357 of record OX376069.1, read on the forward strand.
GTATTTAAAGCTTCTGTTGGTTGTTGAATAAATCAAGATACAATAAATTACCGATAACCTGGAACAGGCAGATATCAATCAGTACAAATCACGTCAAATTCATCAAAGTATTAAAGTCAAATCATTTATTTCAATTAGACCATTAGAAGGCACATTTGAACGCCATATAAGAAAAAAAAACTCTAAGTAGTTACCCCTCCCAAAAGGTAGCTCGTATGGTCAAGAAAGGCCAAGGAACTCTGTATTTACTCTTTTAAAATAATTGTTTACAATATTATGCATTTACAGGAATTATAAATATGATACGTGATTACCTACGATGTACAGAGGCCAGCACATCTAGCTACTTCACTCATTTCTTTGATAGTTGTTCAACTTTATTCCAAAAGACTAAGGTTCATATTCAATTGGGAAAATTTGACAGTTTGGTATGACTTGATATGCTATACCTTGTATTAAAGAAATACCCTAGAAAAAAACAACGGACACAAAAGTTCCTAAAGATTTTACTTCACGGATGTCTTATCGAAAGTTGCATAATTTATAATACAACAATCTGATGACCTCTTTTGACTTCCAAATCAAGAATAATCCCCCTGTAAGTAAATACGAATGCAACAATGTTGCAGTAAGATCCACAAATAAAGCAACATTCAGCCGTACTGTACCACTTAATGGGCAGGTAGGGATATAACTAACACAATTACGGGTAACAGCTGACATGTACCTGACGTATGAGGATAATTTGTATGTATTGTAGAGATACTTCCTCCAGCAAAGTTTCAGTACAAGAAAATTATGTAGACGGTGAAATTCTGTAGAAATTAAATAAGTACAGTGAAGACGATGAGGAGTTAAATCTTACTGCTATTATAAACGCGAAATAGTACTTCTTGCTGTGCGATCTTCTTATAAATGCGAAAGTTTGTGAGGATAGATGAATGTTTGTCTTTCACCTCAGATTATGAAACAAAAGGTAGATAGACTGCGCGGAACACTGAGAGTAAAGCCAAAAAAGCAAATACAAATTCGGCTGAACGGCTTTTTTTGTTGTTTGTTATTTTAAGGAGAAAGAAAAAACTAAGAAGTTTGCGCGGAACATTAAAAAATCAACAAAAACAAAAAAAAAAATACATAGATGACGTATTAATTTCTAGTAGATATACCTATAGGCAAGTAAGTAGGGAGATTGGGACAGGACAACGTCTGTCGGGTCAACTAGTTGTTAATATTTGTCAATTTGCCAGATATATTTATTTATTCAAATGTACTACAGTGATTTCTCAAGTTTCTAACTGAGGAAATAGCAGTTAAGACATGGTACAACTGGCAAATTATCATAGATAAACTGCGTATCTGACAGCGCACCTGCGCGGATTCCATCCTGTGTGTTGCACACGCATGGATGGCATCTAAGGGCCTAAGCACACCGCATTTTTTAAACGCGCCGTCGACGCACGTTTTAGGAATAACCTTCGTTAATTTATTAAAATAATAGAGATATACCTACTTAATAATAATATTAACATTAGTGGGACAATTATAATAGACTGTTATTATTGTTGTTAAGTAGGTAGTATATCACTTTTATTTTAATAAATTAACGAAGCTTATTCCTGAAACGCGCGTCGCCGGTGCGTTTAATAAACGAGGTGTACTTAGTCCCTAACATAGACAGCACAGGAAGATATACCCATGATCTACAACTTCACAATAAAACATTACCTATACTCGAACCACAATAAAATTATCACTTGGACCCAACATCCGCCGTGCCAGATTGATGTTAACATTTACTCAAACTTTATCTTTTCATTTTTGTGCCTTTCCGACCGGTTAAAAGGCGGTTTCAGTAAAAGTAAAAAAGAGTAGATTTTTAAGACATCGCATTTTGTGGAGTCCCAAAATAAAGTTTATTGTCAGCGTGCGTGGGTTGCGGCCCTTTATTTTGGAAAAAAAACTTATCTTTCCGATTTGCACGTCCACTTTTCATATGAAGCACAGAATATTGGACAGCACTGGCTTGCAACATTGTAGTTATTCGTACAGCGTATATTAATGACACGCGATTTAAACAATTTGAATATTTTTTTATTCAAGCGTAACGTATTGGATTTAAAACATTAATTTGGGTTACTGTTTGTTGTCAATTCGTATTTTTAATTTGTGATTATAAATGCTTAATGAATTTGGATTAGGTACCTTTTCAGAATTTTATTCTGTCGGAGCAAAGTATAATGTATGCCATTCGTTGCAGTTCTTTTTACATTGATGCTCTTGTTTCATGGCGGTGGAGTTGCGTTTTAACTTTTTAAGTAAATTTAATGTTATATAGGCTGATGAGAAAATAAAAGATACCAGAAGCTTATATAATACTTACTTATAATAAATTAATTCCACTTTGGTGAAAGAAAAAGTCACTCTTTCCATTAATATCAGTAATCTAAAATTAGATCGTACATAAGTTTGCCATGTCAGATCTGTTGTAACCTTTCCTCGACTACAAATAAACACAACCTACTTAAAATGGCTAAAGTTAAGAGCTTAAAATACATTTATATGTTAAACCTTCATTTATTACCAACTTTGTTCCAACTGATGTAGTAAACAGTAATATTTTCCATAATTTTACTGTTTCCAATTTTACTATAACATTGCCACCAACATTTCTTATTGAATAATGTCGTAACTTCGCTACCTTATGTTTAGAGCTTTTGGTTTGCCGTCAACCACAATGCCGCTATGGCATCGACAGAAGCTACAAATTGTTATTATTAAAAAACAGTTTTGGATTCATCGTAACTCCTCGAATTCATGGCAAAGAAAAGGTGTGCATCATTGTTGCAGCAACAAATATTTATGATGCTGCAAACACGTTGCTGCAACACAACACAAGTGCTGTAACTATAGGCCAGGAACACATAAACGCCTTGGCTTTATGAATGGGGACATCTTGGTCTTTACGATACCTTCTGTTTAGGTATTCATACGACGACCAATGTTATTGAATCTAATAAAACTATAAGAATATTAAGTTATGTGAAGTTTATTTTCTCCAAGATCTCTTGCGCAGATAAGTGGTTCAATCAATTGGCTATTCGCCAGTAATGTGCGAGGGACTCCATGTTTCTAAACTAGCACATTATGTTTGAATTCCGTATTGTGAGTGTGAATATACAAATTTCCAAAGAGACTCTTGACTTTAGTAGAACTAAGTGCTAAGTGAACTAACAGCATTTTAAAGGTTATCACCTTTGTGAATAAGCCTGATTGCCCGTTCCTGGAGCACTGGACCCGCACGCCTACGGGTCTGGTGCGGCGGGAAGCGGACATAGTTATAGGTTTTTAAATTAGTCGTATTTTGTTTTAGTTGTAGGAAATGTTACTAACATAGTTTGATAAGTGTTACTAACAACAATATGAATCTTGTGTTCGAATTAAATAAATAATAAAATTAACTTCCACACATATTTCAAGCATACAGTTTATCTTGGACATCAATGACATTGGTGAAGGAAAATATCGTGAGCAAACCGTGACCTATGATTATTATAAGTCTGAAATCGCTAATACACCTTCAGCAAGCATGGTGATCAATGCTCGTGCTCTCTCTGTATGAGTATTAGTTTATATCAGTAATGCAAACCTAATTTTGTATAAGGGGTCCATTTTTAAATCGGACGTACGGAACTCTTTTTAAATGACTTAAACCCTTCTTTTTTAAAGTGTGTTGAAAATAGGTACTCTTATGGCCAAATACTCAAACGCTACTAAATTTTAAGATGCCGTTAAGTCTCGTACTGTCTCCCCCACTTTAGGTCAAAGTGACTGTTTTTTAGATTAGAATGCAATAATAGGCGGGTCGCCTAATATTGCTAATCCACTTCAATTCCACTAAACACTATGCGGAAATGTTAACATCTGTTAAAGAAGCTAATTTCGAAACCTCTCATAAAGAGTAAGAGTAGGTTTAACAGCAATTGGCTGTAAGAGTATATGAACAAAAGTCATCGTGAAAGCAACTTGACAATATTGAAGGCACCTACTACCTACTCCAACTTTTTAAACACATTAGGCCAGAGTGCGAAGACACGAAGGCACTCGTCATATTGACACACCACTTGGTGCATTCACCGCAAGGCGACGAAGCGTCCGCGGACAGATGTGCAAACTCATCAAGGGCATGCCAATATGCATGAGTGCAGCGATGCAGCGCTGACGCGAACGGACATAAATCTCAATATTACCTGAGTAAATGTACTAAACTTTGGTTTGGAAGTTATTTTAGAATGGAGCTTTGTCACTGGACGATGTGGGTGAATCCATCATCATCTTTACAAATAAATAAAATTGAAAAAAGTCTGTTTGCAATGTCAAAATATAATTTACCAAATGCTTATGAAAGTATAATGCGTGCCACGAAAGATGAGAAAGAAATTTTCTTTAAATCGAGTACCTACTGCGCAAGTCAAATCAAGTCTGTGTCAAGTCTCTTCTTTCGTGGCACGCACTATACCTATATAGGTACTTACGATAAGTTTATATAAAAAAAACATTTTTTTTTGTCTGTCTGTCTGTTCCGGCTAATCAGTGAAACGGCTGAACCGATTTCGATGGGACTTTCACTGACAGGTAGCTGATGTTATAAGAACTTAGGCTACATTTATTTTAGAAAAAAAATAAGTTTCCGCGGAAAATATTAAAATCCCGCTGATAACCGACTATCACGCGGACGTAGTCGCGGGCATCAGCTAGTTTAGATATATGAGAATTGCATGACCGCAGTTTTTATAAAATACCTACCTAAGTACGTACTTAAACGAAATATGGCTAGTGGAGTATGAATGACGAACCAGTTAACGCTACGTTAAAAAAACAACTACGGGCCATAACATTTACTCTAAGTAATTTATTAGGATGTTTATGATGTTATACTAAATACTGTTCCTACACTACCATAGATCACGTTGCAAAACCAGCTATAAATCAGACAACAAACTTATTTACTTAATTAAACTTGCATAAATCGCAAACCTACACTTACGGTTAAATTGAAAAAGACTGCCATTTAATTTCACATCAACGTCCACAACTTATAATCATCGGCGGTGAAATCTATAATCTAGGTAATTGTGATATTCTATTTAAATTGCTTGTATGCACTATTATCCGTTAATAGCCAGGCAAATTACCGCCGGGCTCCTTGAGTACATAAAATACGACGTGTTATCACTAAATAGATAGGTACAGAAAGTCGGCTACATCCAAAAAGCGACAACTAGTACGCTCACAAATAGACGCGTCCGTACGTACACGGTGATCTGAAACGAACGCCAGTCGTTGTACGTAGACGTGTCTATGTGCGAGTGCGTTTTCGCTCGTTATGTGAAACTGGCCTTCTGTATCTATTTATTTTGTGGTGTGGTTGCAACAATGTAAGGCTCAGGTAGCAGACGGTGAGACGGCCCACGGCAGACATCCGACAAATGACTAAATTGCCTCGGAACCAATAACGGTAAGATACTTAATGTGAGATAGTGTTACCTGTCGGGTGACCATGACTTTGAAATAAATCTTAAATAAAAACATCCTGTGGGAAATTCAGATACAAAAACTTTGACGAATAAGACATAAACATAACCACACCAACACACATAATCCAAATGTCTTTTTAAAACAGAAAAACGTCATCGGCATTGAACGTCACTACTGGCAAAGTTCGCTTTGGAAAGACCTGCCCGTGTCCATGTCCAATTTTTGTCCCAAATTTGAATCTGCGAATATCACTCCAATGGAAACCATTAATAAAAAGGTGGCGAGGACAGACTGGATGCGGAAGGCGTAGAACCAGGTGTCGTGGCGCAACCTGGAGGAGTTTATGTCCAGCAATGGATTGAAATAAGCTGAATTGGTTAATTTAATGGGGAAGAAGCTTTCATCGTATTGCCTGCAAACAACTTAACAATCATGGCGTCTACTGAGCAGGATCCCCACTTCCTCGGCACCCCGTATTATCATTTTTCGCGACGCTCAAGATGTTTACGAGCAATCAGGGCCGGATTATCCTAGATAATCCCTAATACGCCAGTGGCACCGAGAAAAACAAATTGAAAATGTTAAGAACTAAAACGTAATAAATAGTAAAAATAGCGTAATTAAAATAGCGTAAATATTGTGATAGAAAATATGCATTTTAGGAAGGTACAATAGGGTAAAGGGGCCCTGAGAATTGTATTGCCAAGGGGTCCCGACATGGTTAATCCGGCCCTGCGAGCAATTTGTACTTAGCTTGTTTTCCAGATACAAAATAAATTAAGGACTTCTAAGGATTTCTCACAAAACTGGTGATCATAGCGACAGTAGCTGTGAAGCAACGCGATTGTCAGCGATTTCATCACGTAGGCGGTTTCTATTTACAATTAACTGTGATATCCTCTTTACATAAGTCCCTTGAGTAATTATATTCAAGGTATATAATTACTGTTGTATTGATATAGCTAGTATATAAATAAGAAACAACATGAGTTTCACTTAGGTACTGCTGTAGTGCCATTATTTAGTAGAATACCTTTCAGGGGTGATTTCTGGGGTGTGCATCAGCTATCGATTTTCATAACTAAATGTTTTTAATATCCCGCCCAGTGCAAATATTTGTATGGTGAGCACTTGTGTTTACCTTCTGTCTGGTTGTTGTTTATCTATATACGTATCTATTTATATATTTGTGTATGTATATCAGTTGTCTGATACCCATAGTACAGGATCTGCCTAGTTTAGGGTCAGATTACCTAGTTTGGGGTCAGATAGCCTTGTGCGAAATGTCCCCACATATTTATGATTATTCTTATATTAAAAAAAAAAAGTTACGGACCACGGCAATAAGTGATTTTATTTCTTTAATATTCAATTATTTTTTTACCTCTTTATTGCTTTCTAGTCACAAAAATATCGGTGTAGGTATACCTTGTTTTCAGGTAAGACTGTTTTTCATTAATTATGTAATGAAAATGGCATGCTAACTACTGAGTAGCCCTTACTGGTACCGGGACTTGGTATATTATGGGAGGATGTCAGAGGGTAACTTCAAACAAAGAGGGAATTTTCTTAATCAACGCTCTATTACAGAATAATACGTGTGCCTGTGACGGCTGCTGGCTAGACAAACTGCCTGACATATAAAAATAAGACTAACGTTCAATTTATAAATTAATTCTAGAATGAAGGCAGAGTGTTTAAACGAATCCATATAATCAATGGGTTCGACCAGCATGCTAAAAGAATACGTCATCCTCTACAGTGCCTACCTACCATATGCGAAAAAGAAGCTTCGCAAGTTCTTCGCACTTCGATGACCAGACACCTCATTATTTATTATTCTGCTTATAAAAAGCCTTATTACAGCAACAACAAAAAACAAAATTACATGTATTAAAAAAAATATTTAAAAGTTTTGAAAAATATAAAGGGTTGCATATTATATTTAAAGTTAGTGTGACCATCGACGAATGCAAAGGGCCTTATTATGGAGGTCCTTGTATTAATGATTGATGACATACGTCTCCGTCGTATATAAAGGTAGATAGGTATTAAAGAAACTCAAATATTGAGTCATACAGACGTCTGGGACCTTCAAAAACAGATCAGTCACAAATACCTGCGATTTTTTTATGTTTAAGTAATGAATAACGATGAACATAGTGATGGAGCTGCTGAAGATGGAGATCTAAATTATGGGTTCCCTCTATCTGGCAGAATCTTGATGCTCCGAAATTTATTTGGCATAACATACTTGGCATAATCTTCTTTAAACGAATATTCTTAAGGCATAAAAATTGTTTAATATAATTATTGTTTGGCAGAATGTTTATATGTCCGAATTTACAATGGCATACTTTTAAGATGGCAGAATGTTTATATGTCCGAATTTACAATGGCATACTTTTAAGATGGCAGAATATTATTTCGCATAATTTCGTTTAGGATAACGTTTATTTGGCAGAATTTCATTTGGAATAATTTTATTCGGCATATTGCCATTTCTGTAAAAAAAATGCATTTTTAACCTTAAATTAAAATAGGTACCTATTGTCTTAAAAAGTCTATGTTAAACTACATAAGTTAGTGACAGAAACGAATCGCTGCAAAACCGACTCCACTTAGTCTTGTCTGCCCTAGAGTGTAATTTAAGCCCGCGTAGACGCGGACGGGCGAGGCGGCCCGCGAGCTGAGGAGCAAGCGGTTGTAACGCTCGCCGCCGCGGCTGAGGCTGCAAGCCGAAGCTGTGGTGGTGGGCGTTTAAACCCTCTGCGACGGCAAGGTCGCGTGGGACCGCCGGAGACCCGCAGCGCCGAAGCCGTGACAGAAACCATGCCTGCTGTATGCTTGTTTGCATGTTTGAATGCTTCTTACAGGGAAATAAAAAAAACATAAATGTTCACAATCAGCTATTTGATTCAGTGATAATACATGCAACAATAAATTTATACAAATAATTAATTAATTATTATGGTAAAACTACAAAATGATTCTAACTATGAATTTTCTGCAATGTGAAATATGAGTTTTTCAATTATTATGGATATGAAACGTACGCCAAAAGATGATTCTAACTGTAAGATTTCTAAGATATGATGGTTCTACTTTTCGATTATTATGCATATGAAATTTATGCCTAGAGATGACTCTGGCTTACAAAATTATGAGTTTTGAATGTATGATAAATGAGTGCCTGCCAAACAATTTTCTGCGAAATGAAGTTTATGCTATCCGCTGTTATGAAAAATAATATTATGACATAAAAAGTTCTGCTATAAAAGGTAGACCCCTAAATTATATTTTCATTGTATAAACTCAATGTGTTAGTATTATATAATTTTGCAAAGCACATACTGTGAGCACTATATACTATAAAGCTACCGTTTGCTGGGTATGTCTTTCATAGACATAAATATGCCCTGGCTGTTGGGAGTATGTCATGCTTACTTTAATGTCTTGCTGATGGTGGCGCATGTGTCGGATCATTCGGTTCCCTTCAAAATGGTTGAGCTAAGTGGTGCCGATCCATGCGTCATGTTCGTGAACGGGCGCCGTCAACTGGTCAACTGGGACTGGTCATCTCGTAGCTGCCCCGGTTAATTTAAATTAATTTTGAATTGTTTATGATTGTCTCTAGACCTCTTTTAACGTGCACAACTTGTTACATTTTTCTCACATTTGTGTCCCGTAAATTCAACATCAGTGATGTAACCTAAATTTCTAATACTCTATTATTTTAAAAGAGTGTTTATGGAGTTTCTTGCTCGTTCTTCTCCATAGAAACCTACTGTTTGGAACGAGCAACTAGCCTCAACTTTATGACTGACCGACTCCTTGACAATTTAAAAGTGCCTGTAAATGGTTTATTTGAAATCAATGGTTTGAGTTTGAGTTTGATAACCAATTTAAAGAAGAATCTTTTACAAGCGTAGGCGTCGGCGTAGCTTAGATGTGAAGCTTGGGGGAGTTTCACGGTACCAGTCGTATACCTTTACAAAATATACCCTATGCCAATTCGTCTGTATTTTATTTTAATTTAATTTTTTTTTATGTTTGTTACCTGATTTCTTTGGACTGTGTTCAGTGTGGACTGTATATATTTTGAAAATAAAACAATTCTTCAGGCTTGATTATTTTCCCATTTATTCTTCTTAGCTCAGTATTAGTCAGTTGCTATTTTCGATCTGAATTCAAGCGGGCCTAGTGCCCTTTTATATAGACGGCTACCTGGGTGCAAGTAGTGGCGGGGGTAAACAATGAAAATCTCGACCGACCACTCGATCGCTTATTTTGCGCCCAAATGGCCTTGAAACTATGTACAATTCGTAATTATTATTATTACCTATTTATCTATCCTACTTAATTATATAATACAACATGGTTTGTACCTATAATGCTTACACTAAACCTATCAAACTTAACGCTACATCTTATTCTTATTCAAATATGTTTATAATATGATTTTATTATTTACAGTTAGCGTCTATTACAGTTTAGGTCGGCGTCCGTAACAGTTCTCCCCCCGGCGAAGCCTGCGCAGCCTCTTCTTTCTTCGTCAGGACGACGAGCTTGCTCACTGGGCGTCGGAAGATGCCGGTTCTGGTCCGCACCTCGACGACTCGAATGCTGCCGTCGGTTCCCGGATGCGTGCGCTCGACAACCCCCATAGGCCAGGTGTTCCGGGGCAGTGAGCTGTCGACCACGACGACCACGTCGCCTACTTGCAGCGGCCGCGCGTCGTTCTTCGGCTCGCCGCGGGGTACCAGTGTGGGCAGGTATTCTCGTAGCCAGCGCTGCCAGAAGCAGTCGGCAAGCGCTTGGCTAGCTCGCCATGTTCGTCGATCGGCTTCGTCGCATGGTCCCGTTGCTGGTAGGCCGTTCGAAGACCCCAATAAGAAGTGGTTGGGAGTTAGGGCCTCAGGGTCGTTGGGGTCCACGCTGACGTGGGTCAAGGGTCGTGCATTGATGCAGAACTCAGCTTCGGCGAGGAGCGTGCTGAGTACTTCTTCTGAAGGCGCCTTCTCTTGTAGGGTTACTTTAAGGGCGGCTTTTACGGAGCGCACCATTCTCTCCCACGCGCCGCCTTGATTGGGCGCGCCAGGAGGTATAAAGCGCCATTCCACTCTGTGTTGTAGCCCCACATCCTTCAGGGCAGGCAGCCATTCAGTGTAGGCGGTGCGGAGCTCTTGATCAGCCCCGCGGAAGTTGGTCGCATTATCAGAATAAATTAATCGCGGCCATCCCCTTCGTGCAGCCATTCTTCTTAGTGCCATGATCGCAGAGTCTGTCGATAAGGATGCGACGAGCTCTATGTGCACAGCGCGGGAGGTGAGGCACGTAAATAGCGCTCCCCACCTTTTCTCTCGGCGACGGCCCACCTTAACGGTCATGGGGCCGAAATAATCCACCCCACAGTTGGTGAACGGGCGGTGGAAAGGGTCGAGGCGGGCGTGCGGCAGGTCCCCCGTGGCTGGCGTCCGTGGTGTCCCCTTCAACTTCTTGCAGAAGGCGCAGTCTCTCTCGATCGTGCGCACAGTGGGTCGTAGATGTATGATCCAATAGCGCTGCCGTAGATCATTTGTCACGCGCTCCCTGTTGGCGTGGCCCGCAGCGCAGTGTTCACGTAGCACTATCAGTCTAGTTAGCGCATGTCGACCGTCCATGATGATGGGTCGCTTTGTCTCTGTCGGTGCCGAGGAAGCCTCGATCCGTCCTCGTACTTTGAGGAGCCCGTTTTCTATTACAGGGTCCAGTCTGTATAGCCTGCTCGTCTTAGTTAGGGGGCGAGCTGACTTGATCTTCTCTATTTCTTCTTTGAAACTTTCTTCTTGCGCGCGTCGGATAAGTTCTGTCTCGGCGCGCTGGATGTGTCGATGCTCCATGCTCACGGCCTTACGTCGGCAGATGTCTATGAAGGCGAGCGCTCGTGCAGTGGCCCTCACCAGGACTTCATATCTCGAGAAGCGGGCCGGGTCTGGTAGCCAGCTATCTCGTCCTGGTTCTTGCGTCACGTGTAGGACCTCCTCCTCGTCTTCTTCTTCCGTTGTCGACATCATGGGCCATTGTTCTTCTGGCAGATGTAAGAAGCTAGGCCCCTGGAACCATCGGTCCGCTGTGCTCAGTGGAGTGTCGGTGAGCCTCGTCGCGTCGTCGGCCACATTCACTTCCGTGGGCAGCCATCGCCATTCTTCCTTCTGGGTTAGCTCGGCGATCTCACCCAGCCTGTGTGCGACGAACGGTGTGAAGCGTCGCATGTCGTGACGTATCCAATGTATTACAGTGGATGAGTCGGTCCAGTAGGTCGTTTGGTTGATCTTGACTCGATGTTCCCTTTTTATAGTGTCGGCGAGTCTTGCTCCGATGACGGCCGCCTGGAGTTCTAGTCGCGGTATTGTCTGTGCTCGTCTCGGTGCTACCTTGGCCTTGGCGGCCACCAACACCACGCCGATACTTCCGTCGTTGTTTATGATTCGCCAGTAGGCCACGGTCGCATAGGCTTGTTCGCTGGCGTCGCATAATATGTGTAGATCGACACGTTCATACTTCTGTGTTAGGTAACATCGCGGCAATCGTAGCTGAGCCAGTCCGGTCAGGTGCGCGAGCCAGGACGCAAAGAGCTCGTTTTCTTCTGCTGGAATCTGTTCGTCCCATGCGGTCTGGAGGCGCCATAAACTTTGTAGTATTATCTTGGATCGTATCGTGTAGTGGCTCAGCAGTCCTAACGGGTCATAGATGGACATGACTGCACTAAGGGCTTCTCGTTTGGTCGGTGCGCGGGCTCTGGTTCGCACTTCGGTTGGCACTCTGTTCATGGACATGTTGAACCCCAACTCATCTCGTTCTGCGTTCCAATATAGCCCGAGTATTTTACTCTCGGGCTGTTCTCCCCCCAGTTGCGTGGGAGAGGTGGCATGTAGTTCGGTGGGTACGTCTCGTAGCACTGTTCGTTCGTTCGAGCTCCATCCTCGTAGCGTGAACCCCGCGTGCGCGTGCACCACTCTTGTTTCTTCTATCACCTTTCGTGCTTCTTCTGGGTTATCGTAGCTGGCTACTAGGTCATCCATGTAATGGTTTTCCTTGATCGCTTCTAGGGCTCGCGGGAACTCTTGCCCATGTACGTCCGCGTTGAGGTTCCGGACGTAGTGGGCCATAAACGGAGAGCTTGCTGCGCCGAAAATCATGCTCGTCATTTTATATTTTGCAGGAGGCGCTTCTCTTTCGTTGCCTCGCCATAGAAACTGCTGGGCTGGTTGATCTTCTGGTCTTATTTTTATGCGGAGAAACATCTCTTGTATGTCGGCCGTTATCGCGATCGCTCTTTCCCGGAATCTGAAGAGTATTCCAGGTAGCGCCAGCAGCATGTCCGGGCCTTCCAGCAGCGCGTCGTTGAGGCACACCCCGTTGCTTCGTGCGGCTGCGTCGAATACTAGCCTACACTTGCCGGGTTTGTTAGGATTCTTCACGGCAAAGTGTGGCAAGTACCAGCAGACCGGACTTGTTTGTTCCGAGCCGCCGCACAGTGTCGCGTACCCTTTCTCAAGCAGGTTGTTGATCTGCCTGGAGTATTCCTCAGCGAACTCTGGATCGGCGTCCATCTTCTGTTCTATCTTCTTGAGACGGCGGAGTGCTTGGCTGTAGCTTGGTGGCATGATAATGTTATCTTGTCGCCACGGTAGGCCCACCTCGTAGCCTGCATTGATTCTCTTCGCTGTTGTCTCGACGATCTTGATGGCGCGTTGGTCCGCTTCGTTCACTCGCGGCTTGCCGTGGATGCTGAGTGCTTCTATTTTGAAGTGAGCCTCGACCAAGTTGTGGAGCTCCTGGTTGCTCACGTTCGATGATCGGTCGGGCTCGTAGAGATGTAGCACCTTGCCTTCTTGCATGATGGTGCTGCGCGGTGCGGTTCCATGCACCACCCATCCTAATTGAGTTCTTGAAGCGGCCGGCTCGTTCGGGCCGCCGATTCGTAGTTCACGGGAGACGATGCACTCCCAATGATCGGTTCCTACTAGGAGCCCGGGGCGCGCGCGTTCGTAGCACACCTCGTTCCTAGGTAGGTCTTTCAGGTGCTCATATTCTAGCAGGTTTTCAGGGATGGCTTGCTGGTAAAGTTGAAGGTTCTTCATGGTCCTCGCTCTGACCTTGTAAGCTTCCTTTTCTTTGGCCCCCCTGACCTTGATTGTCACAAGCTGGCTCTCTGTTTCATCTTGCGACATGTTGACACCGTTTAAGCGCAGTGTCTGTGATGGTCCCTCCGCCCCGATGCTGGATGCTAACTCCTGGTCCACGAGTGTAATGGTTGCACCCTCGTCTAGGAGTGCGTAGGTCGACACCTCCCCCCGTGGTCCGGACACGATGACAGGACACATCTTCAACATGACTGTTCGCGGGCCGGCGGCTGGACGGGCAGCCACGGACAGGACTGCTTCCTCTTTAGGTTGTTCGGCTTCCTTTGCGACTTCAGTCTTCTCGTCGTGTTCTTGATATAAAGTCTCGTGATGCGGGCGGCGGCATTGATTCACGCCGCACGGCTTTGCTTTACAGTTCATGCGCCTATGTTGTTTATGAGCGCATTTGAAGCAAATCTTCTTTTCTTTCAGGAAACTCCATCGTTCATTCACGGCGAGTGCCTTGTATTTTGGGCACTGTGTTAGTGCGTGGGCTTGTCCACACTTGGGGCATTTTTCAATTTCTTCCTCCGCTCCCCCGGTCGTAGTGAAAACGCTCGCCTTTTTCTTTAGTATCACGGCGGGTCGGGTTTCTTTCTTCGTAGTTGCAGCGCCTGTGGCCGGGGCGTATGTGTATCTCAGCGCCCGGTCAGCTTCTCTCATCAGGAACCGTGACATCACGACGATTTCTGGGTCCGCCGTCCCTTCGTGTTCATATGCGTAGTCACACCAGCGGGATCGTAGATGCGGGCTGAGCTTGTCTAGTACTTCTCGTGTCATCAATGGATTGAATAGGTATCCCCTTCGATCGATGGTTTTCAGGACACAGATGATGTTCTGTAGTTTGATAGCGAAGCTATTAAGCTCTGTTGCTGACGTACCCGGCTTCGGCAGCTTCTTTAGATCTTCCAGCGCCCGATCAATGATGACTTCTGGTCTTCCAAAACATTGCTCCAGAGTCTTCATAATCACATCAGGTTCGGTGGCTGTGTGCAGAAGAGCGGCCACGGCGTCCCTTGCTTCCCCTTTGAGGCAGCTTCTCAGTCTTTGTATGTTCTCGGCCGCTGAGATCTGGTACATGCTTGTTGTGTCTCGTACCGCTGCCTTGAATGGCAGCCACTCGTTGGCTGCGCCGGAAAACGTAGGTAAGTCGATATGCCTGGGTCTGGGTCTGGCCATCTTCTCGAGGGTTGCCGCCAAATGTTCGATGCTGTTTCTTGCTCGTGTCGGGGTTGGCGATCTCGCCCCCGATGCTTCGAATCGTATTTGCTTCGGTTCTTCCCTGGGCCCCTCCTCCCCCCGTGGGTTGAGGGGGTTGGTTCTCAACCACTCGTCCACCTTTCGATGGGGTTCTTCACGGGGAGGGCCAGGTTCTTGATCATCGTGTACGCTTTCTTCGTCGTTAATCACTGACACTTCAACTGCCAGCCTCTTCTTGATCAACTCTTGTTCCAGTTCCAACTCTTTTCTTTGAATGGCTGCCAACTTCTCGGCTGCTTCCAGTTCCGCCATCCGTAGTCTAGTTGTGACGCTCGTTGTCGATCGCATTGACCTGGCCGGTGATCCCATTCTTCGTCGGGTCACATTGGTCGTCGTTGCTTGAAGTCCAGAAGGCCCCGCCGCCGTACTGGTGTCCGCTATCTTTGAAAATGGCGACGCCGGTGGGTCGAGTGAGAATCTTCGTGTTCTTTCGCGTTCGATTTGTTCAGTTTCCCTGCGGCGCATCTCTTGTTCCTGGGCACGCCGCGCCTCTTGTTCTTGGATGCGTCGCTGTTCCTCAATCTCCGCTACGTCCCCTTGGCTTCGAGTGACAACCATTTTCTTATGCGTGTTCGTGTCGTCGCGTACCAGGCCGCACGTTCAGTTTGCAGCGTTCAACGCGCACCGGACAGCACGTTCAGTTTGCTGTGTTCGACCACGCGTTCAGGTTGGTACCTCTTCTGATCGGTATTTCTTCGGCACGGTGAATAATCCTCTTGGCTTGATATCCCTGTTGAAACCCGTCGGCTTGGTTCGGTGAGTCGTTCAGGTCGAAACAGGTCTTGCTTGATGGCCGTGTTCGTTCTTCAGAGCTTCGTACTTCGTCTGGAGTTCAGTAGGCCAGGTTGCCGCAGGATCTTCGTTCTTCTATCCGGCTTCGGAAGGACCAAACTGTTCAGTGTGGACTGTATATATTTTGAAAATAAAACAATTCTTCAGGCTTGATTATTTTCCCATTTATTCTTCTTAGCTCAGTATTAGTCAGTTGCTATTTTCGATCTGAATTCAAGCGGGCCTAGTGCCCTTTTATATAGACGGCTACCTGGGTGCAAGTAGTGGCGGGGGTAAACAATGAAAATCTCGACCGACCACTCGATCGCTTATTTTGCGCCCAAATGGCCTTGAAACTATGTACAATTCGTAATTATTATTATTACCTATTTATCTATCCTACTTAATTATATAATACAACATGGTTTGTACCTATAATGCTTACACTAAACCTATCAAACTTAACGCTACATCTTATTCTTATTCAAATATGTTTATAATATGATTTTATTATTTACAGTTAGCGTCTATTACAGTTTAGGTCGGCGTCCGTAACAGACTGGGTGAACCGATTTTGATGATTCTTTTTTTATTTGAAAGCTAGTGCTTCCCGTGTGGTCCCATTTTAATTTGGTCCAGTTCTGACAGTGGCATCCATGAGAAAACGGTATAAGTCTTAAATTTGCATTAAGTATGTGCGCGATTTGTTACGCGATTTCTCCGGCAAACGTAAACCGATTTTGAAAATTCTCTTTTTTTATGGATAGGGTATGCTTCAGGGGTGGTCCCATATAAATTTTATCGAAATTGATTTAGCACTTTTTGAAAAATCAACAAATACCCAAAAATTTACATAGACGACGTTTTAGTTTCGTCAATCTTTGTAGTAGTTAACTTTCAATCTCTCCTTAATAGATTTGGATGAGAAGGAGGTGCTAAAAAGCGGAAAATAAAAAGCTTTTTACAAAAAAGACAACCGCCATCAAAAACTAAAAAGTGAAAAATAACTTTAGCACAGAACACACATTGACTTTAGTTTCGGAAGTCGGTGGCAATACAAAACAACAAACAGAACAATGCCACTGAATTTCGAAACTAAAGTCAATGTGTGTTCTGTGCTAAAGTTATTTTTCACTTTTTAGTTTTTGAAGGCGGTTGTCTTTGTTGTAAAAAGCTTTTTTTATTATCCAAATAAGGCGAACATTTGCACTAATTAATAGGCCAAATGAAGTACCAGCATTATGTGTACTGGTGTGTGAGAAGTCGGAAGGTTTGTCATAAATAATAGAGGGAAACCGAAGGATATCTCTTGTATTACATAGCACGTCACAGCTAATCGA
This sequence comes from Charanyca ferruginea, assembly GCA_947361185.1. NCBI lineage: Eukaryota > Metazoa > Arthropoda > Insecta > Lepidoptera > Noctuidae > Charanyca > Charanyca ferruginea. Next base: position 12,257,431 of record OX376069.1, read on the forward strand.
GCTCAAGGTAAACAATCGCCTTCATATAAAAATAAGCATAAGGCTTCTATTTTCAAACTACTTCTAGAATTATTATTCAGTAAAATGTTTTCGACCAGTTTGCATTTCGCATAAAACCTTTAAAGTACCCAATGATATTATTAAGTAAAAAGGTATGGATAAGTTTTCTACATAAGATTCGAACTTCAAGAATAGTACACAAACGCAATAACGTAACACAGTAACGTAATATTGTAATCTATAAAAATAAATAAAATTGAACTGTCTGTTCGTAAAGTCAAAATAACAGCTTTTTACTATACTCCATTTACCATAGCATTATACAGAAGTTAAAAAAGGTTCTTTTTAATGCACACTTTGTAACAAAAGTACAATAAATATGTTAAAGTTACGATAGACACCGAATTTATTATAATCTATTTTTACAGTACCTGTCGCGCGTATTTGTAACCATTTTCATAATTTATTTTCTAAAATTATGTGGCTTTCATTTAGTTGTACATTTAATTACAGTGTCAATGCCAAAAAGCTAACAGAAGCAGGGATGAACAATACCCGGAACGTATTTAGTTTCACTGTAATTCTACCAAATTTAAAATGTTACCTAATCTTTAAAAGACTTTTATTCTGTTTATATTATTTTACGTCCATATTTAGTACTATCTTAGATTTATTTATCAAAATTATGTTGAAATAAGTTTAATTCAAATTTTTTAAACTTATCTTTGAAATAAAATGTTTTGAATTCCTGCTTCTATGGGCCTCTTTTTTCTAATGCTGTTATAAATGGAGTATAAATGCATATGAAAGTATATACGGTATGTACTTATAATAAAAAAAAAATAGAATTTTCGTCTGTCTGTCAGTTTGTTCCGGCTAATCTCTGAAACGGCTAGCCAGATTTTGACATTACTTATTTACTTAAGATGTTTTTATTTTTGAAAAAGTTAGGGTTTCGCGAAAAAAAAATTTACCGCTGATAACCCACTAACTACTTAACACGCAGACGAAGTCGCAGGCATCAGCTAGTACACTATATTAGATGACATGAGAAACGTCATGGTGTTGGAGTATTCATGATACTCGGGAGACAACATACTTCCATATCAGATCATACTTCCATGTCTGACACCCATAGTACAGGGTCTCCCTAGTTTGGGGTCAGATGGCCATGTGTGAAATGTCCACATCATTATTATTGACGCCGGTGCGACCCTGAGCTGAAGAGGGTTAATAAGCAAAGTCTGAACGTGCCACTCGCGGACAGCTTGTAACTTATCTACATCTTTTTACTTGTAGGGCATCATCATCTGTCTAACCATTTCCCAACTATGTTGAGGTCGACTTCCAGTTTAACCGGATGCAGATGAATACCAGTATTTTACATGGAGCGACTGCTTATCGGACCTACACAACCCAGTTACTGGGTAACACGATACCCCTTGGTAAGACTGGTTGTCAGACTTTCTGCCTTCTGTCTACCCTTAACAACGGCCAAAGATCTACGAATGACAGCCGAGAGCAATGACTTTACGTGCTTTTCGAAGGAACTTGGTAGGAAGTGGACGGTCACCCATCCACAGACCGACCGCGGCAAGAGAAGCTTAACTTTTGGCCGATCGATCTGTATGGCTTTTACTTAGCCACGAGCTCCTCTTCTTACTTGTACCTTTTTACTTCATCATCATCAGACGAAATACGTCCACTGTTGAACATAGGCCTCCCCCATAGAACGCCACAACTCGCGGCAACCTGGCCGCTTGCATCTACCGGTTACCCGCGACCTTCACGATGTCGTCGGTCCATCTGGCCCCTTATTCACAATCATTCGATTCGATTTCGTACCGAATCGAAAGTCAAAAGATATCGAAGATGTCCTTCAAACGCAATTCACAAATCCGAAACCGAATAATTTTGACAGTTCAAATTCGATACGAAGACTGAAGTCGGAAATGAGATTGTCGAATACGGTTCCTTACCGACACGGAAACGTATCGAATGGTTGTGAATAAGGGACCTGGTCTGCCAACGCTGCGTCTTCCAGTTCGTGGTCGCCACTCAAGCACCTTTCTTTCCCATCAGTTATCGCCGTTATCGGTTCTTCGAGCGATATGGCCTGCAAATTGCCACTTCAACTTGCATTATTCTGGAATCTGACCTTAGCTGTTCTTCGGCGAATTTCCTCGTTCCAGATTCTATCGCGCAAAGAAACTTCTATACTTCATTTATAATAGCATCAGAAAAAAGAGGCTCGTAGAAGTAGGAACGCAAAACGTTTTAGTTCGGATAAGTAAAAAACAATAAAATTAGTATAATTAAAATTGTTTTAAAATAACTTTGCTAAATAGATACTCAATACTCAATTCTTTATTCTTCATAATTATATAAGTTAGTACGGTCGAACAAGCTAATTGGTTTACAGGCAAAAATATTCATCTTTGTACTACACCAATACTTTATTTATTTTATTTTTTTATCTTTAGTACGTAGGTACCAGGGATACCTACGTGCTCGAGACAAGAAAATTGAATAAAATAAAATATTGTGAGTGTAGTAGAAACATGAATATTTTTGCTGAATATTTAACTTGTTCAACTGTACTAAATATGGATGTATAATAATATAAACAAAAAAAAGTCTTTTAAAGATACGTCGTGAACCGTGAAACTAATAACGTTCCCGGTATTGTTCATCCCTGCTTCTTTTAGGTTTTTAGCATTGACAATATAATTTTAAATTGGAATGAAATAATACAACTAAATGGAATCCACATCATTTCATAAAGTAAATTATTAAAATACTTACAATTAAGTGCGACAGTTGCTGTAAAAATAGATTGTAATAAATTCGGCGTCTATCGTAGCTGTAACATGTTTAATGTATGTACTTTTGTTACAAAAGTGTGCATTAAAAATACCCTTTTTCAACTTCTGTCTAATGCTATTGTAAATGGAGTATAGGTGCCTAAAACAAATTCGTACGAGTTCGTATGAATCGTGGTTACCCGCACATCTATCACACACATCGGCATCTGGAGTGATCCGTGACACGCGGTACTTACGCCGGTCGTTTATTTGCGTTAAATAGCCCTGCCCTTGTGACGTCTAAATGCACCAATAATTGCATTGCGACTACACGCGGTGATGTGTGAGACGCCCTAATAAGGTACCGCATACATTAGTAATGTTTGCATCGGAATACGCGTAAATTAGCTTTGGGATAAGATATGCTAAACTTATTTCTTGCATTTTAAATTCGCAATTCAATTGTGGTTGGGAAAAAAATCTGCAGGTGCGCCTTGCGGCAGGTATTAGTTCCCAAGACTGGAGACATAATAGATCTTGTTCCCATAGGTCTTGTCTTGGCCTTGGTCGAGGCAGTTGTGTGATCTTAAGTGCCAAATAAGGCATCTAGGATCACCTAACTGCCTCGACTGGGTCGGTGGCGGTGGTCTGGCGATCAATGTCAATCATAATCCGTGGTGCTTGGCAACTGGGCTTCTCCCAGTTATAAACATCCCTTTGCGCCTATTGGCCTAGTTCTGTTCTGTCTCCTGCTTGATTTGGAGGGGCTCGTTGCGGGTTCCAAAATAGTAGAATCGTTTGTCTGGGACTCGTCCAGCTTCATTGCTTTGGCGCTTTTCTGGTGGTCACCACTGTTGATTCTGGCTTACAGGAGTTGTTTAACTGTCGTGTTTTTTTCGCGAGCGTAATCGCGCTTGTAGGCTTATCGAGAAAATTGTAGGTATGACACCCCCGTACATTGGAAGGTACGTAAAGCTGTTGGTCCTGCATCTAATCTCTCCCCAGTCGTGTCGGATGGTCGTCCCATCGGACTATGAGAGTGAGGGAGTACACCTGTGTTTGCGCACTCACTTGTGCATTATAATAGCTCCTGCGTACTTGGATAATCTCCATTCCTAGGCTAGAGTCAATTGTGTCACCTTAGTACACTACAACAATCTGTCAAACTTCTTTGATAGATTTTCAATTTTATTACAGAAGCATAAAGTTCATATTCAATTGGTTAAAATTGCCAGTTTGGTATGGCTTCATGTGCTGGCGTCTGTACAACAAAGTGTTTGCTCGCAAATTGGCGATTGAGATACTGGTACGTGAAACGTTCAGCTACACACGCTTACAAATTGGTGACCAGAAAATAAACCATAATAGGGCAAGTTCAAGCACATTCGGCTGCTAAAACTTATTATGTTACAGTTAAAACTCTTAACCGGTCAAAACTACTTTTGACTGCCTTCTGTCAAAACCCTTATTAAGAAAAAACGCGTAGAAAATTAATAGTACGGATGCCCTAGTGATATGAATCACTATAAAAAGAAGTTTTTAAAAGGGTGTCATAAAAAATCCTAACAACCTAATAGGTTTCTCAATAGTACCTAAGGATAAATTTAAACTGGTCATAAGGACTATTGACTGACGTTTGTAGTCAAAAGTAGTTTTGACTGGTCAAGAGTTTTGACTGTGACATATATACCTACATATAAGTGCATATTAATATTCAACAGAATGTAAACGTCATATTATAGTACGCTTTAGTTAATGGCCCGGCCATCACTCCGACTCTAATGCGTTGCGCTTGCGACGCAAAATAAAACAAGTGCGCAAATTGTTTTAAATGGGCAGGTAGGCCCACGCCCGCTTGACCTACAGACGGGGCTTATTGCCAAAAACGAGAAAATATGCGCTTTTAGAGTACCGTGTGGAACATTGAAAAATATTTTGAAATGGGAACATTTTTGGAGAAATAAATTGGATAAGAAAATAATAATTCTGGCAAGAGTGGCTTTGAGGAGAATGAAGGATAAAGAAGTTTTGATCACGTTTTTATGAACATAGTTACTGGCTGGTCAATCCATACTTCCATACTTACTAAAAAAAGGGAAAGTAACTCTGTCTGTTACGTTTTCACGACGAAACGGCTAAATCAAATTTGATGAAAGGTATCAAGATAGCTTAAATCCTGAGTAAGGACATAGGCTTCCTTTTCCCGGAGTTTGTCTGCATCCACAATAACCGACATTCACGCGAACGATGCGGGTAAAAGTTAGTACAGTACTTATAGTAAATCAAGTTAATAATAGATATAATCATCATCATCATCATTTCAGCCCAAAGACGTCCACTGTTGGACATAGGCCTCCCCAAGGGGGGGTTTTGCCATAATCGCCACGCTTGGCAGCCGGATTGGCGATCGCAGTATGGTTGTTACAAAGGCACAGAGAACGCTGCTGCCCATTCTCTGATAACTCCCTTAGTCGCCTTTTACGACACCCACGGGAAGATATGGGATGGTGCTATATATTCTTTATAACGTCCGACACCACACGAGAAAATAGATATAATATAATAATATAATTTAGAACGGAAGTTTACATTTGTGTCAAAATTGAGAAATGAATATGTTTTGGATATCCTTACCCTACCTGTACTTAAAAAGAAATTCGTTTGGTCGAAATTGTTGGTATTACTTTAATACATACTTTAAAAATAAATTGGATATATTTTAGACTCGTATATTATATTGTTATTATTTCCAAGCAAAGCTGAGCACCTGATAAATATTATTCAAAACTGCATTTTATAAAACAAGGTACTAAATTTTTATGACCGCAATGTCTGTGCTTAGGATGTAATAAAACAGAAATAAGATCCAATGTAACCTTTCTTGACACTTTAAATTGCCAACGGCCTAAAAAAAAAATAAAAAAAAAATGTTAATAAAAGTCATCAATGAATAATTACAGTACGCAGCCGTTATTGTTATGGCACAAGGTTAAAAAAAAAGGTTGTGATTTACAAAGTGTTTTCTCTATCACTCATACCTGTACCTATCACCCTTGATATGAAAAATAAAAAGGTGTAGACAAGTTACACAAGTTCAAAATTTCGAAAATGACACACTAACGCACACATGTTGTGTAGATAACGTACTATTGCAATGTAAATATGACACTGACATTCGTATGAATGACACTGATACGGAAAACGTCATAGATTTCGGGATTGCCGGGTTACGGCAATTTCGGTTGCTATGGAGCATTTATTCTGACACTAGTGACACAACGTACTCCCATTGACGCCCACGCGACTCTGCGCTAAAGTGAGCTAATTAGCAAAGTTCCGACGTTAAGCGCTTATGACTTATCTATAACTTTTTAGTTGTACTATCATTGTCATTACTTACCATCTCGTTCTAAAACTCGATATGTTAGACAGTTATCATTATTTTGTTAAATCGAACTCGCACTTGACCGCAGACTAAAGGTTTTACGATGCTGTAGCAAGAGCAAGGTCAAAGATATTGGTCTGCACTAATTAGTCACTTCAAAACGAAATGGAGTTATAATTCATTTTGTAGTCTTACTCGACGGCAGATAATGGATCGTTAATTTTTTTTCACAAAACCATTATGGCCGACATTCTTTTATAATATTAGTTTTGACCTACACGCATTCTTTGCGATATTTGCATTTTGAATTTTCTTATTGGTTACAGCGAATATTGTATTGCGAATAGTTTGGTCAATTGTGGCGCAAGCGCATGTCTGACGCCACTGAAGATTAATCAATCAATCATTTGGTTTATCAAAAGACGATAACAAGTACAATTGTCACTTGTATTAGTTAATCACAATATACAATAATACAATGTGTCTGATCAGCACGCGTAGCATGACCACCCTATGTCTACGGAAGAATAGACATACCGACAGGAAGAATAGACAAACTGTACTGACTTGTCTATTCTTGCTGTCAGTATGTCTATTCTTCCGTAGACATAGCGTGGTCATGCTACGCGTGCTGATGATATTCTTGGAAGTATCTATAATATGGCTAGTCCATAACCAATGATATAAAAACTTTTTTAATACACAAATCTATATACTAATATAATATGTACAGCTGAAGAGTTTGTTTGTTTGAGCGTGCTGATCTTCGGAACTACTGGTTACATTCTGAAAATTCTGTAGCCAGTGGGAAGCAGTAATATCCAGGGGCAGTAATAAACAATAATAATGTTGATTTGTTTTTTAATGTTACGAAAATGTGAACCCCATTGCTTTGTAATGTGGACGATAGATAATATTCTAGCCCTTCGATTAAGGAACACGCTGTATAAGGTCGGTAACTGACTTACCGGCTCCGTTTCTCCCTGACTCTCCTTGCCTAGTCCCTCGCCTTTGTTCCAGCCCATCTTCTCTAATATCTTGAAGCCTTTGTTCTCTGGCGTTATCGATCTGTCAAATAATATGATTGAATTTAATGACGTAATGAGGCATACATATTTATATAGATTCAATAGATTTGGTAAGTGAAACACTGGTTCATGATTTTGATGTATGTTGGATGGCAAACTTCCACGGAACAGATAAATAGAGTTGGAAAGGCCCTCGCTTCAATTTTGTTTTAAAACCAGTGTCTCCGTTAAACTCCCACTATTTTAATTTGTAATACATACACAATACTATGTATTTACATATTTCGCACACTACCAAATCACACGCACATAAATCGTAGGGCAGCTATTCGTTTGCACACTAGCACAAGTTCCCGTAGGCAATGGACACTCGAACACGAAAAAAAAAACAATAAAATTTGTCATTTACGCAAGCCGGTATTTTTTTCGATATATTCTCAGTTCGTTTAACTGCTATGTATTTTAAAAAAATGGAGTTTAATGAATTTATGGGGAAATATGAAACATGAAATAAAAATCTATACATGATTTTATTTTACGTTTATAACTACCAAATAATCACCCAAAAAATCAACCAAGTTTCAGGCTGGCTAAAGTAGATAAATCTTTCAGGGGGTTCTATTTAAAATGTTACAATAAAATACCTCCCCACATTGTTCAACTAAATGAGACAAAATTGAAGTTTTATAAAAAATGCAGACTATGCAGCCGAGTATATACCTACCTACATACATATATGTACCTATAGCCTAATGTTTAAATGATGAAATCATTTTCAGCAAAATGTTTAGAGCAAATAGTACTTGTATTTGTAGGCATCTAGTTTCGTCTACCTGTCACGTCTATCCATTGTTCCCTGATGTTTGGTACTTTAGGAAACCTAAAATTTATAATTTATTACGTAAGTTTTTTTTTCCTCTTCCCCTCGGACCACCGTATGGTGCAGACGTTTAGAAGACTGTATTTGTTTTAAATTCTAAATTAATAACTAAATAAAAGTCATTAAATACCATTGAAAAAAATAGGATAGCATAAGAACAGAGGAGGTGTCTGCACTTAAACCAATACGTGAGTACAACTTTACTCATAATCTGTGCCACCAATATACTGGTGAAGCAAACTTACTCCTAATTAACGTGCTGCCCTGGTACCTGATGACGGCTCTCAACAAAAATTAGCGGACGCGCACAGCGATCTTTCACTTACACTATTTGTCAAATGACCAGAGACTACGCCCCCGGATTATCGACGGTGTGTCGTAGATCTACACCCACTTCGCTGCCATTGAACGAAATTGGTCGCATAATCCCTCCCACCTGCCTCGACGCATCTTTAGCTAATTAGCAATCAGTCTTTGAGACTCATCATATCCTGGTAACTTGGAACTACAATAACATAAATATGAACAAATCTATATCTGACGGAAATATTTGTGAAATGGGCTTGGATGTCACCCCTCCTAATTACGTTGCTCAACGCAACTACAAAAGAATGAGGGAAGAAGACCTACCCTCGGAATTTTGCAAATTTAAGGAGGAAATGAAAGAGTTGTTTCAGTCCTTCATTAAAACCCAACAATCTGAATTAAAAAACATCACTGCTAATCTGAAAGAGATTCAACTTACAAATACAAACATAGAATCATCAATCACGTTTTTGACTAAACAAAACGATGAGTTTCAAAATAAGATAACACAGTTAGAATTACAGGCAAAGAAAGACAAAGATTATATCATTTTGTTGGAGGATAGAATTGAGGACCTGCAACGATCCTCGCGCAAGAATAATATCGAAATAAAGAATGTGCCTAGGAAAAACCAGGAAACCAGAGATGATTTGGTAAATTTGGTACTCAGTTTGGCTAAGAATATAAATCTCGATATGAGTAAGCGGGATATCAAGGACATCTTTAGATCACAGGGGAAGAAGGAGGGGGTAAATAGCCCCACCATCATAGTAGAACTGGACTCTGCCTTTCTAAAACAGGATCTATTGAAACACACTAAGTCTTTCAATATAAAAAACAAAACGAAACTTCAAGCTAAGCATCTTGCTATCACTAGTAACGCGGACACTCCTGTATTTATCTCAGAACAACTCACTCCACGGAACGCCCGCCTATTTTTCTTGGCTCGGGATCTAGCTAAATCGAAACAGTTTAAATACTGCTGGACTACGTTTGGTCGAGTTTTTCTCAGAAAGGACGAGGATGCTAAGGTAGTTCTAGTGAAGAGTGAATCACAGGTGTATAGCTTACTTCAAAGTGCATGACTAATAATAGTTATATCATTTGTTTGTCTATTTTTATTGGCACTATTATTAGTCTTTATTATGTTTGAATTACGGTATATTTCCTCAGGCTTGTTAAAAAAGTTAGATTTAATTTTTTAAGTAACATTTTCACTAGAATGTGTTCTCATCAACTATCAACACACTGCACCTCATACAAACTTCCTTCCAAACACTCATCAAAGATCAATAATAAAACTATCTCTTGCTTACTTCACACATTCACACATGCACCCATGCTCTTTAAACCTAAACTTCTGCACATCTACGACTATGTAATAATTCTGATCAATAGTGATTTACCTCGGCATTTATTTTCAACAATACCCCGTGAGTTATGTTTATTAGACTTGTCATGTGAAAATGGATAGTAACTTAAATACACTTCAGGAATTAGACGAAATTGAAATTGCAAACTCTGCTATATTAAACATCGAAGACATGTCCACGTTGGTAAAACTCGAAAATACGTGCTTGTCAGTAGTAACTCAGAACATAAGGAGTATTTACAGTAATTTTGATGACTTGCAGCTCTCATGAAGTTTGACGTGGATGTTCTTATTCTTACCGAGTGTAGATTAAATAATAATAAACAGATACCACTTCTTAATAACTACACCTCTTATTTTACCTCAATTCAGCTAAATCAAAACGATGGCGTGGTTGCCTATGTTAGTAATAAACATATGCCTCTTGTTACAGAACTAACCCTAACACATGCATCTGCTCTCCAAATCATGGTGACTAATTTTACTATTATAGGTATATACCGTTCACCGTCTAATGCCTGTGCTGACAGTTTCATTTACTCATTAAACAGTCATCTTGACGCTTGTAGTACACACAAAAATATTATTGTCATGGGTGATATTTATATCAATATAATCGAAAAATCTACAGAAATAACACAACAAAGATCAAATAGGCTAAATTACCTCAATATGCTATCGACGCACGGCCTCCTTCCGGGACACTGCCTCCCTGCTAGAGAACAGAATTGCCTAGACCATACCGTCCTAAAGCTTGATAAAACTAAAACCTCAGCATTTGTGGCAGTCCTTAACACAACAATCACGGATCATGCTATGGTTCTCTTAAATGTAACCAGCTCAAGTAAAACACAAAGAACTTGTTCAAAAACCAAAACCATTATAGATTTTGAAAATGCATATAAATACCTTATAAATATAGATGTAGCAATTTTTAATACTTTTACGGTCCCAGATAGTTTTGCAACTAAACTGGTAGAGGTGATTCAATCGTCCCTCATAAACAATTCAAAAACTAATTCCGCTTCATGTGGCAAAAGAATACTGAAGCCCTGGATCACTGCGGGAGCTCTACGGTGCATAAGACTTAGAAATAAAATGCAGCACCAAACAAGATTAGACCCTTTCAACTTAATTTTAATAGTAACCTTTAAACGTTTTCGCAATTTTTGCTCCAATTTGATAAAAAAGAAAAAAAGACAATACTATAGAAAACAAATAGAAAATTCAGAAAAAAGTCCGAGACATCTTTGGTCTACAATAAATGAAATCACACAGTTTAAACTACCCAAAACTTCAAATACTCATCTCCTAAATATTACCACACATCCTCTAAACTCACTAAATAGAGTCAACTTGTTCTTTATTACTATAGGCAAATCCTTAGCAGAAAACATCATAGCTCAAACTGGCATGCCAGTTATGACAAGCTGCTGCAGTGATTCTAGGGCTTCCTCGTTTGTATTGTTGGAGACTGACCCGCAGGAAGTAGACTGTATTCTAATGAGTCTTGATTCTGAGAGTGCACCTGGTTGGGATGGCATTCCTACAAAATATTTAAAACAATCCAGAGACTTTTTGGTTCCACTTATAAGCCAGCTAGCTAACTTGTGTTTTAAAACTGGTGTTTTTCCGAAAGATTTGAAGCGATCAGTGGTCACTCCTGTGCAAAAGGGTGGGGACGTAAGCGATGTCAACAACTATCGTCCCATATCTGTGTTGCCAGCCATCTCAAAAATTTTAGAAAAATTAATAAACAAGAGACTAATCAGCTATTTACAGAAATATAATATTCTAGTTTGGGGTCAGATGGCCGTGTGTGAAAATGTCCCCACATATTATTATTATTATTATTATTATTCTATCAAACGCACAATATGGGTTTAGACGAGGACGAACAACTCAAGACGCTATATTGGCTTTGACATCTGAAATTGTTAATAAAGTGGATAGTGGTTATAAATGCTTAACAGTCTTCTTAGATATAAAAAAAGCTTTTGACACTGTTTCCGTCCCAATCCTTCTGCATAGGTTAGAAAACATAGGTATAAGGGGCACGGCTCTCTCCCTTTTCGAGAGCTATCTCAAAGGTAGACTGCAAACCGTAAAGATTAATAACTTGTGTAGTGTCGAGGGAGAGGTCTTTTACGGTGTGCCACAGGGGAGCGTTTTGGGTCCGACAATGTTTTTAATTTATATTAACAGCCTTTGCAATATGCAGATCACTGGAGGGAAAATATTCTCATACGCAGACGACACTGCGGTTGTTTTTTCGGGAAACTCATGGAACCTTGTAAAAACTGTTGCGGAACAGGGTCTGACTAAGATAGCTGGCTGGCTTAGAGCAAACCTTCTAACCCTTAATACCAATAAGACTAATTTTATCTGTTTTTCCCCAAACCAAAGATCACAACCTGGTACTGACTTTGGCATTACTATTCATATTTGTCCAAATTATTCCCTCTATGACCATACAAGTGACTGTGGCTGTCAGAATATACAACAAGTCAGATCCACGAAATACTTAGGTATAATTGTTGATCAAAGACTGTCATGGCACCCTCACATTGAGATTCTCATGAAAAGGATCAGGAAGCTCATTTGGGTCTTTAAAACTTTACGTCATGTTATGTCCGCCCAACTTATAAACAAGATCTATATAGCTCTGGCGCAATCCGTAATAACTTACTGCATTTCCATATGGGGTGGAGCTTCCAAAATGAAATTCCTTGACCTAGAAAGAGTTCAGCGATCACTTATCAAGGTGATGTATTTTAAACCGTTTCGATTTCCCACCACAGACCTCTATGAAGTCAGTAACTTGCTTTTAATTAGAAAACTTTATATTCTAAATGTGACTTCAACCATGCATAGATGTCTTCCTTTTGACCCAGCTACTCAGAGCAGAAGACGCAAAGATATTGTGGCCTACTCTCCAGGGGTTCGATCAGCTTTTGCTAGACGTCAATATGTTTCACAATCCACCTACATCTATAATAAACTAAATCTTAAGTGTAAAATATATCCCATGTTGTTATACGACTGTAAAAAAACAATAGGTGATTGGTTAAGATCTCTGACTTATGAACAAACAGAAGACATTCTGATCAGGATAGGCTAGCATGTCGGATACGCACATACATTACACTCGCACACACAAACACACGCACGCATAAACACACACACATACTCACACGCATGCAGAAAACACACACATACAAATTTAATTATAAATATTTTCTTTTTTTGAATATGTATCTTTTTTTGAATACTTTTTTTTTTTTTTTTCTGTCTCTTTGGCTTTATCATTCATTGTTTAGATACCACTTAAGGGAAGAGTGAGACAGCTCCGACACAAGTACTATTGTAACTTACTGGGGCTGTCTCAATTTATGTATGACACAATGTTTGTGATGAAATAAATATTTTTGTATTTTTTTTATTTTTTTTTTTTATGTCAAATTAAATTTTATTTAAATTGTAATTCTAAATACAATATAGTAAATACTCGTAGGTGACAGGTCTACATGTCCATACCAATCCAACTTTAATTATCTGTTCAGTGCAAACTTCATTCCTGTTATTCATCCATAATATCGCATGCCGATTTCGACTACCGTGACAGTGTGCTCTAAAACTTACGAGCGTGTGGTCTTGTGTTTTTTTTTGGTGTGTGTGTGTTGTGTGCACATTCTATACTGTAATGAATACCAGTGTTTTAAAAAAAAATGAATTGTATTTTGTCTTAACGGCATATTGTTTGTTGATGTTTAGGGCATATTTTTGAGAGCCTGGAATGGCACTAAAATGTATCCAGTTATTCAGGACTTCGTTCTCAGTATTAAAAACAATTTTTAAATACTCCACTTACGTGTTAACATCAGTGCTATCGATTCTAGGGCTTCCTCGTTTGTATTGTTGGAGACTGACCCGCAGGAAGTAGACTGTATTCTAATGAGTCTTGATTCTGAGAGTGCACCTGGTTGGGATGGCATTCCTACAAAATATTTAAAACAATCCAGAGACTTTTTGGTTCCACTTATAAGCCAGCTAGCTAACTTGTGTTTTAAAACTGGTGTTTTTCCGAAAGATTTGAAGCGATCAGTGGTCACTCCTGTGCAAAAGGGTGGGGACGTAAGCGATGTCAACAACTATCGTCCCATATCTGTGTTGCCAGCCATCTCAAAAATTTTAGAAAAATTAATAAACAAGAGACTAATCAGCTATTTACAGAAATATAATATTCTAGTTTGGGGTCAGATGGCCGTGTGTGAAAATGTCCCCACATATTATTATTATTATTATTATTATTCTATCAAACGCACAATATGGGTTTAGACGAGGACGAACAACTCAAGACGCTATATTGGCTTTGACATCTGAAATTGTTAATAAAGTGGATAGTGGTTATAAATGCTTAACAGTCTTCTTAGATATAAAAAAAGCTTTTGACACTGTTTCCGTCCCAATCCTTCTGCATAGGTTAGAAAACATAGGTATAAGGGGCACGGCTCTCTCCCTTTTCGAGAGCTATCTCAAAGGTAGACTGCAAACCGTAAAGATTAATAACTTGTGTAGTGTCGAGGGAGAGGTCTTTTACGGTGTGCCACAGGGGAGCGTTTTGGGTCCGACAATGTTTTTAATTTATATTAACAGCCTTTGCAATATGCAGATCACTGGAGGGAAAATATTCTCATACGCAGACGACACTGCGGTTGTTTTTTCGGGAAACTCATGGAACCTTGTAAAAACTGTTGCGGAACAGGGTCTGACTAAGATAGCTGGCTGGCTTAGAGCAAACCTTCTAACCCTTAATACCAATAAGACTAATTTTATCTGTTTTTCCCCAAACCAAAGATCACAACCTGGTACTGACTTTGGCATTACTATTCATATTTGTCCAAATTATTCCCTCTATGACCATACAAGTGACTGTGGCTGTCAGAATATACAACAAGTCAGATCCACGAAATACTTAGGTATAATTGTTGATCAAAGACTGTCATGGCACCCTCACATTGAGATTCTCATGAAAAGGATCAGGAAGCTCATTTGGGTCTTTAAAACTTTACGTCATGTTATGTCCGCCCAACTTATAAACAAGATCTATATAGCTCTGGCGCAATCCGTAATAACTTACTGCATTTCCATATGGGGTGGAGCTTCCAAAATGAAATTCCTTGACCTAGAAAGAGTTCAGCGATCACTTATCAAGGTGATGTATTTTAAACCGTTTCGATTTCCCACCACAGACCTCTATGAAGTCAGTAACTTGCTTTTAATTAGAAAACTTTATATTCTAAATGTGACTTCAACCATGCATAGATGTCTTCCTTTTGACCCAGCTACTCAGAGCAGAAGACGCAAAGATATTGTGGCCTACTCTCCAGGGGTTCGATCAGCTTTTGCTAGACGTCAATATGTTTCACAATCCACCTACATCTATAATAAACTAAATCTTAAGTGTAAAATATATCCCATGTTGTTATACGACTGTAAAAAAACAATAGGTGATTGGTTAAGATCTCTGACTTATGAACAAACAGAAGACATTCTGATCAGGATAGGCTAGCATGTCGGATACGCACATACATTACACTCGCACACACAAACACACGCACGCATAAACACACACACATACTCACACGCATGCAGAAAACACACACATACAAATTTAATTATAAATATTTTCTTTTTTTGAATATGTATCTTTTTTTGAATACTTTTTTTTTTTTTTTTTCTGTCTCTTTGGCTTTATCATTCATTGTTTAGATACCACTTAAGGGAAGAGTGAGACAGCTCCGACACAAGTACTATTGTAACTTACTGGGGCTGTCTCAATTTATGTATGACACAATGTTTGTGATGAAATAAATATTTTTGTATTTTTTTTATTTTTTTTTTTTATGTCAAATTAAATTTTATTTAAATTGTAATTCTAAATACAATATAGTAAATACTCGTAGGTGACAGGTCTACATGTCCCTTTTATATCATTCTTTCGCATAAATTTAATGATTAATTAATATAATATTCAACCGGTCAAGCGCCGATAGTGAGACACAATTTATTTTCCTACGGTTATAGTGCGATTACTATGTGAAAAATACGTCTACCTAAAAATATACTATCATTAATTAAATACATGATATTTCAAAAATATTTTTTGTCAAACGTGAATACTGTCGAGTTTTTTTATCGATGATTTTATTTCACCACATGGTCACCTCACTATCGATACACAAACCTTATAATCTTCATGGTTGAAGTGTAGAGAATGCAACGCAATGACAGAGTCCGCTTGCAATCTACTGCACATTGCAAGCGGACTCGGTTGCGTAGATTAAGCGAGTACACATCGGGCAATGTATGCTTTTTGTAACTTAATGCAATAAATAATGTTGTCTATATTTGATATATTTTAAGCTTATTTTTTTTTAGTTATTTTCGACTTACTGATGGAAAGATATACCTCCTCCCTCTATACTTGAGGTCTGACTTTTTGTCTTGCAAGTTATTTTGGCACAATATGGCATTTTAATGCAGAGATTTCTTCTCCGAAGTGGACCGAAGCACACTAAACGCGGGGTACGAATAAATCGGCCGAGTTATGATTGTCAAATCATAACTGTGGCGCGCTTACCACGCCCACATTACCAATCCAACTTTAATTATCTGTTCAGTGCAAACTTCATTCCTGTTATTCATCCATAATATCGCATGCCGATTTCGACTACCGTGACAGTGTGCTCTAAAACTTACGAGCGTGTGGTCTTGTGTTTTTTTTTGGTGTGTGTGTGTTGTGTGCACATTCTATACTGTAATGAATACCAGTGTTTTAAAAAAAAATGAATTGTATTTTGTCTTAACGGCATATTGTTTGTTGATGTTTAGGGCATATTTTTGAGAGCCTGGAATGGCACTAAAATGTATCCAGTTATTCAGGACTTCGTTCTCAGTATTAAAAACAATTTTTAAATACTCCACTTACGTGTTAACATCAGTGCTCTGCGTTTTTACAGAATGGTGCGACGATCCCACAGTTTCTCTCCGCGCCTGCGCCCTATCGTTGTACGCCGTCTCTTCAATAGCAAGTGGTTTCGGCGCGTATTTGTTCTTCAGACGGGCCAGTTCCAACTGATGTTGCTTCTGTACGTTGCAGGTACGTGTGTACGCGACTTTCTTCTCTTTTTCTATGGCTGTAGAGTTGAGTTTGGGTTAACAAACATTTTTATAGAGCAATTTTTGTACGAGACGATTATAATAACTGCCCTTAGATTCTTCCACTACAGGCAAAGGTATATTCTCCTGCAGAAAACGCACGAGCATTGATCACTACGATTGCTGAAGGCGGATTGGCGATTTCAGACTTATTTTTAGTTTTAGTTAGTTATAAGTCCAAGTTTCGTCACGATATTTTCTTTCACCGATGTCTGTGATGTCCAAGATAAACTTAGATATTACATATTGTTACGTAGGTCGTACGACCAAAAACGTCATGCTAACGCCACCTATTATGTGGCAAAACTACGCTAGATAGCGATATCCATTGTCGAATAGCGGAACTACGTCACAAGCTGGCGCCATCTATTGTCGACTAGCAGGACTACAGGGTCCAGTACTTTCTAGAACATTCTACATTATTCGAGATGGTTTCGTGTCGTATTGTAACCTTCTCAAGCAATATCGTGTTTGCTAGAATATTCGAGAGTATGACCTAAGCCACATATAAATAGCGGACTGTGAGGCGCGGCCCGCGGGGAGTTAGTTAGTTATTGGAAGCGAAAGTGAAAACTGCGAATATTGCGACTACTGCAATCGAAGTGATTAACAAATGATTTTGTAAGTGAATGATTACTGTGTTTGTGACTTTTTAAATAGCCTGGTGGCGGGGCCATCACCGGACACTGCTCATTGAACAAGCACTTTCACACACTAGGTATCACTGATAGTCCTCTGTGCAGGGCCTGCATGGAGGCGGAAGAAACGGTGGCACATGTACTCCTTGAGTGCACTAGCGTCACCCAAATCCGCAGGGAGACCCTTGGAACACCAAACTCCCTTGCGGACGCACTGAGAAGACTGGGAAGATTGATCTGCTTCTGGAGGGAGGTGGGCTGGTTGGAGTAATCGGCCGCCATGGCTCACGTACAATGATCCATTTTAAGGGCTAAGTGCGGAAACCAAACCCCCCTAACATAGAACATAGACTTTTTAAATAAAGTGTTTGTGTTTAGTTTGGTGTAAATTGGTGTTAATAGGGTATTACACCCATTTTTGAAAAGTGTCTCAATGAAATTCTGTAGTGCTAATATGCCACCAAAAAAAACACAATTTTTTTATTCAATCGATAAGTGCCATAAAAATGCATCTAAATTTTCAATTTTCAAATTTCGCGCGTAGTTTGACGAAAACGCCTCTTACTGGACGCCATATTGCTCAGCGTAAATGACGTCACTTCGTTTTGTATCAAATGAGCTCATATTTAATATGATAATTGTATATCATTTAAAAATAATTAAAAGCATATTTTGTAATAGGTGTAATAATGAAAAAATTACGTTGGTTACGAAAATAATAAAAGTACAAAGCCTATATTACGCCAATCGGTTGACTGACAGTTGACAATTTTTTGTTTACACAGCCGTATGGCGTAATAACATGGCCGCTACTATTTCACGGTGTTTTATAACAGATTAAAAATACTGAAAACATTGAATTTAAAAATTTGTTTTGTTATTTTATGAACTAAAACTTAGATTTTCCGACTGCTTAATGCGTAAACTGTCTCAATAACATATTTATAGATTTTTTCTCGTATAGAGTAAAATACCCTATTATTTATCCCGAACCCCAGCTCGTAACAATATGAACAATATGATTTGAAAGTCACACCGGTACTCGCCCGGTATCAGTCTCATAACATGGAAAAGATACAGTACCTTCCATTAGAAGTCCCGGTTCGCAGTGTCCACAGGTATCGTTCCCAGGATGGATATGACATAGCAATTTTGTCTCACCAAGCTGTAGGGTGCTCCCGTGCACTATCTATGAAAGAAAATATACTGTCAATGGCTTGACTTTAAAAGAAAATAAAAAGTATATTTGTAAGTATTTAATAGTTTTTTTTAATACACCTCTTTGACAAATGCCGTTCGTTATTAACCTCTAACATTCACTTTTATCAGTTTCAACAATAATAGACATAAATCAGCTGTTACCTACAAAAGTTCATTACAAAACAATCAAAATGTATAGTGGACAAATACTCAAACGCTACTCAATTTTAAGATGCCGTTAAATCTCATACCGTCACAGTCACTTCAACATAAACTGATAGAGCCAGCACGAGACTTAACGACATCTTAAAATTGAGTAGCGTTTGAGTATTTGGTCATAGAACAGCTATTTTTGTTTCATATTTCAGAGTACCATGATAAAAATTGTCTGCATTCATGAGTATTTTTACTCCCTAAAAAAAGCGCAGTGAATTGGGTACTTGACACCGCTAATCAATTGACATAATTTTTATGAGCTGTCAAAACACGATTCCTCCATAGTATGGTTAAGAGCGCCCATCCCGTCATATTTCCCATACAAACGCTCGTACGCAATTACGGCGTTATAACAAATTATTTCCTAAATATTTTTAACAAACAGGTATCTTGTGGTTAAAATCTAGGTTTGTATGAAGCCAAAAATAAACTTTTTTGAGAAACTAATTCAGTAAACACGTCCGGAAATCAGCTTTTTTGCACAATTGTAACTGAACTTTGGCCGTTCATAATGCACTCATACATTGAAAAGTAAAAAAACAGCTTCATACAAAACTTGCACATGTAATGGTGATTCTAAATTACAAACATTATTACCAAAAATCTGTAAGGCTTTTTCAAAAACACGTAGGTATGTCCTGGAACAAGTTTTGTGAAATTTCCGCGCGCCAATTTTCCTGTGATGTTATCGCGTTCTCACTCACTCGTTTGTTTTCGAGCTTTGCGTTGGTTGAAACAAAAAAAAATTCAATCACGCTCGCGTTGAAATTCGTTCGATGGGGAAGGGCGCTCTTAAGATAAGGAGCACTATCTCTGTGTATGTGTAAGTCTCCGTTAAAATGTACTACAGGGTGGCGCCACAATCGCGACCGGGTAAACATTTTCTAACTATGCATACTTCAATCCATCAACAACTGCTACATTAGCGGATCAATGGCTACATTAGCAGATCTATGGCTACATTCATACCATGCCCTGTGCCTACGCTAGCGCCATTTTGGCGGGTTTTGGAACTGTTACTTGCTGCTTAGAGCTGGTCTCTTTTTCAACTTTACCCCCCTATGAGATAGTGCTTACCTCTATTCTCCTCGATTTAGTATGGCAATAGTAAAATGTGACGTCACTTTTTTGCCCACTCAATTGACTGACTATTTATGCATTTCAAAGCAACTAATTTTACTGTTAATTAAAAAGTAGCCGGGTTCTCATGATTAGTATGAAGTTTTCCTTTTAAATGTAGGAAGGAATTATTGACTCAATTATTATCTTTTCACCGCCACGTCAAAAAAGGTAAAACTAGCCCGCGGCGCCAAGCTTATATTTCGACTTTTAATTCTATTCAGTAACTTGACACAGTTTGACGAAAACGACTCTTACTGAACGCCATATTGCTCAGCGTAAATGACGTCAGTTCGTTTTGTATCAAATGAGCTCATATTAAACATGATAATTGTATATCATTTAAAAATAATTAAAAGCATATTTTGTAATAGCTGTAATAATTAAAAAATTACGTTGGTTACGAAAATAATAAAAGTACAAAGCCTATATTACGCCAATCGGTTGACTGACAGTTGACAATTTATTGTTTACACAGCCGCACGTCGTAATAACATGGCCGCTACTATTTCACGGTGTTTTATAATAGATTAAAAATACTGAAAACTTTGAATTGAATTTAAAAATTTGTTTTGTTATTTTATGAACTAAAACTTACATTTTCCGACTGCTTTATGCCTAAACTGTCTCAATAACATATTTATAGATTTTTTCTCGTATAGAGTAAAATACCCTATTGAAGGGATACCAGAAACTGACAAAAAAAAGGTAGTGAAGTGGTGTAAGAATAAACGAAATTGAATGAACTTAAATAATGTATGATGTGTGTTGTATGTATGTGTTAATATGCAAACAATGTATTTATTTATTTTACTATTTATGTACACACAGTAGACAACACAGGAAAAAAACATTATAAAATATGAGTACAAAGGTACCTACTGCT
The DNA here is from genome assembly GCA_947361185.1 of Charanyca ferruginea. Classification (NCBI taxonomy): domain Eukaryota; kingdom Metazoa; phylum Arthropoda; class Insecta; order Lepidoptera; family Noctuidae; genus Charanyca; species Charanyca ferruginea. The sequence goes on from OX376069.1 coordinate 12,278,486, forward strand.
TATTTCTTAAGAAATTTCTGCCAGCAGACCTGCAAAAGGAGAAATGAAAAAGAAACGTAGACAATAGTGTGTGAGAAAAGGAAGAGAAAATACAAAAAAAAATGAATTTAATAAGTTTTCTTAAAAACACGATATACACTATTAAAAATCTATACACACACATCACACCCATTTATATCTTTACACTATTTAAATGACAAAAATAAAAAAAAGTAAAATAATAATGATTTTGTTTCTAGAAGAAAAAGAAGGGAAATTACTTTTATTAACAATTATCAATTGTTCTTTTAATCCACATCTTACATACGAACATTTAAAGTTTTATTTAAATTAAACCATTTTTGTTATTCAGTCTTTACGCAAAATCGTTCACTATTCCAACACTAATAGTTTTGGTATGGTATCATTATCATTCTTTGAACTGTCAAGTTACTGAATAGAATTAAAAATCGAAGTATAGTTACATACTCTATGAAATTACGTAGGTATAGAGAAACCTGTCATGTAGTTGTGACCGTGGCGTGCTGGGCACATTTTGGTTTGTCATCTATACATGACTGTGGCGTTCAAAAGGTTAACGGTGTCAATCACCCACCAACACAGCAGCGGCACTCAGCCTATATAGGTACACAAGGCTACACATCAAGCTATACATTTCCAGTACAAGCTGACCTCTCATTGTATGGAAATTTTAAACAATGCGAGATCAGCTTATACTGGAATTGTATAGCTTGATGTGTAGCCGTGTGTACACAGGCTGTGTGGGTACATTACCTCCATAGGTTTGCTCATAACCTGGCACTCTGACATTCGAGTGCCGTTGAGTACCGTTCCATTCTTAGATCCGAGGTCAGTCGCCATGTACAAGTTGCGCGAAGGATCGAATTGTATATCCAAGTGATTCTAGAAACAATCAAAGAAATAAACTGAGTTATAAGGGCGTTACTACACCAATTGATCGATCGTCGATCGATGTCATTTGTTGATCGATTGGTGGTAGCTTTGGCTGATCGACGGATACCGGTTCACTAACTAATCGATCGATTGCCGGTCGACGTCGATCGATTAACCCCAGCCATAATCCATCAGTAATAATAATCAAGCAGCTCGATCGATGTCGACTAATAAATTCTACCATCGATCGATGCCGTCGATCGACGATCGATCGATTGGTCTGGTAGAAACTATCGATCGACGTCGACTAATCCATTCTACCATCGATCGATGCCGTCGATCGACGATCGATCGATTGGTCTGGTAACACCCTAAGTGTATTTGTGATCGTCGTTTCAGAATAATAGGGCATATTTCCGTCCACACTGAGAACGATGGAAAGCAGTGTACATCAATAAACAGCAACCAACAATACATCTGTGGCGATTTTAGCAAGATAAGGATTGCAAGACCATCCAACATTAGGGTATTTGGGGGGGCCCATGTTCAGCATTGAACATTTGCAGGGTTATCTGGTATTTTTAATTCTTCCACCAGCCACCACAGCACCTACCACCCAGACTGTGGTTTGTACCTTCTATCTAACCAACTCTTCTAAAAAAATAATGTACAGACACACATCAAGCCATACCAAACTGTCAAATTTTCCCAATTGGATATGAAACTTATCCTTTTGTAATAAAGTTGAAAATCTATTAAATAAATTTGACAGATTGGTGTAGGTTGATGTGCTGTTGTCTGTACATAGATAATTTATATATGAATGCGTGTGTTGCGTACGTGTGTTATACAACATAACACATGTGTTTTTCAGTAAGTGTTGTTGTTCGTTACATTAATGCATCATAATAAAAAAAAAACGTGCAATGATATTTACAATAATTATGCTCACCCTGGACACATTATGATCTCTAAGCAGAATAGTGTGTTGTTCGCCCTCCCTGCCGACGGTGCCGCCATCTTTAGTCACGATAAACAAGTTGCCCACGCGCAGCTTCGGCAACGTCGTCTCCCGCACGATCACGCGCATGCATGGCGGGTGATGTTTAGCCACTGATTCTGGATATGATACGGATTATGGGCAACAAGTCACAAACTTTAAAAAACAAAACGTGTTTGGTCTGGAGACCCCGTCAGGGACGCAGTTCCTCACGCATTTTTAAACTCCGAATGTAATTCGAAATAAAATCTGTGTAGTTCATGTTCTTTTCGTCTGTTAAACTCGAGTCTCGATAATCGCACACACACTCGGACACACTAGGAGGAAAAAGAAAGAGAGAGCGCGCGGTGTGCATATGCGCATACTCATAGAAAGAAAGGGAAGAAAGGGAAAGTATAATGCAAAAATACCATCTACCACTAGCCGCGATAAAGAACTTCGTTCGAAAAGCACTTGAATTTGACTTAATTGTTATTTTTACAGCACAGACATAAAAGTACGACGAGCAATGTGGCACATCTGTGCTAGAAATAATACTGATATATGTATTTGGATATATACTGGTCTATCTATGTTAAACACACGATGTTTCACACATTCAGATTTGTCTTTGCTATTGACTTATCTCATTATTCATCTTGCAACGGCAGCCCACTTGAAGTACAGGTCGCGTCATGTAAAAAGAACGCTGGCGGTAAAGCTGCGCTAGGCGATTTATCGGTCTATTTGGTGGTATGAGGTGCGGTGCGGGGCGGGCGGGTCACGCGCCGCATGTTTGCTGAAGCGCTATTGGTTCGTCAGTCGACATTTGCTTTCCGTGCAGTGTCCACGTTACGTTCGTTCGCAAAATACCATCGCGCAGAAAAGTTTTTAATTACACAGAAAAGTGAGAAAAATGATTTATGACGTAATATTGTTTTATGAAAAGAGAGACTGATAATAATACATTTGATAATTTAAAACAATGCATGAAACGGGCCGCGGAGGCAACAATTAATATTTTTGTACTAGATTAAACATTCTACATTGAATCAAATGTTTTAATTCTATTTAACGATATCCTATCAAATATATTTTTTAATGTAGTACCTACGAATAACCAATATACGACGCTGCGAGCGAATTCTAGTTAAAAAATAAAACCTTAGGCCCATTACTTTCGTGCGCGAGTGTACCCATGCGCAAACACACCCCCTCCAGTTTCTTCCAGCGTTCTTTTTACATGACGCGTACTGTATGCATCGACTACTACACATTCATAAAAAAAAATATTTAAGAATATTTGAAAAAATAAAAATATGAAAATACTCGCTTTTGCCCGCGACTTCGTCCGCGTGAATGTCGGTTAAAGGGAATGCAGTTAAGTGGCAGATAAAAAGTAGCCTATGTCCTTCCCTGGGGTTCAAACAATCTTCATGCCAAATTTCATTAAAATCGGTTCAGCGGTTTCATCGTAAAAGCGTAACAGACAGAGTTACTCTCGCATTTATAATATTAAAGTAAGTAAGTATGGAAGTATGGATTAGTATGGATTATTAATTAATAGCGAAGTTTGTAACATCCTGTTACGACCGCGGTCCGAACCTTGCGTTCCAAGGGCAGCGCTAAAATCTTTTTAGAGTTCATTTATCCTAGCGCTAAAATATGTGTATGAAACACATTTTAGCGCGTTATTCTCGCGTTTATTGCAATCTTAATGTTTTCAGTACGTAGCACTTTGTACAATAAGTTTTTAAAAGCCACTTATTCTACTTCTTCCTTCGTCCTTTTAGGGGTTTAAGACTGTAGATTTTCTTTTCTAATTAATTCTAACATTTTTTTTTATAGTGTCTAGAGCTGTTATTTAATGTTGGAAACGTGGAGTGGACCCGCTTTGTAAAACGACTAAAATACCACGGTGTATACTTACAACATAAACTATAATATTAAATGTATGGTAACATATACCCATTACTAATAATTTGAGATTTTCTAGTCCCTATGCATAATTTTGGTTATATCAAATGTATCACAGCAGTGATATAAAATTTACCATCATCACTAGCTGTTGATGTGCTAATGTTTGACTTTTTATCTTCATCTTCATCATCTGAATTTTCAGTACTTGTATCACTGCATTCTCCATCTTCTAACTCTTCTGGTACAGCAGTTTTACCATTAGCTTCTTTGTTGTCTTCTTTCTCAACATCTGGAGTACTAGTTTCGACAATGACTTCTACTTTTTCTTTTTCTTCAGCAGTCTTTTGTTCTTTAGCTTCATTTTCAGAAGAATCTTTCTTATCTTTGTTTGTATTATTCTTCTTACGTTTAGGTTTCTTTGTTTCATCTGCTTCTTTTTCCTGTAATATAACATTTAGAATGTTGGTATGGGTGTAACCATTCATCATTTAATTACCTAAGGCTGTTTGGCCTCGGAGTGAAACCTGAGATAAGTTTTTCGTCAGGTTATCAATGTCTTCTTCTGTTTTTCTTGCCTGAAAACACAACAAAATATAGTTGATTTGAGAATCATTGTATCTTTTAACAAAATTTGTTTTGTAAGTGGGTACAATAGGCGTTGGAAAAGGATATTAAAGAACAGATTTTTATTTACATAGGTAGTCATAATATAGTATAGATAGTAATCATAGTCTGTAGCCTGCTTTTGGTAAACCAACACCAAACAAAAATTACAAATTTTATTGTATTTATAAAGGTAAGAATGCTTAAAACATCTTTATACAACAACTTTTCTCTGACATGGCTAGAGAATATAATCCTGGATCACTATTTAAATCCTAGGAAGAACACCAATCCCGGAAGCAACAATTGTTAAGCAATAACTATCATGGTAATGACAATGACCTAATTTAGCATCACTAATAGTTCAATTGGTACTTTAAATTCAAATATTTACTAGAGTCAGATGCCTGAGTATGTATGAGAGTGAATATGAAATATGCAAACCTACATTACGTTGCCAAACAAATGGCAAACGCAAAATTTGCAGTTGCATTATCGTGTTTAGATCCTCTATTAATAATACTGTGGTGATTTTGAAAATCGCAGGAACAGCAGTTTTAAAACCCAGTATTTCGGAATCAAACTCCAACGATCAAGAAACCTTCCTAGGTCCCGGATTATGTTCTAGTCATACTATGACTCATAATACTTGTATAAGAGAAAACATATAGTACCATTTGTTTATATAAGGATAATAAGGAAAATAGACTATATATTATATATTTTATCCTAATAAGCAATTTTCTTCACTACCATATTAGGCAACAAATCTAACCATTTTATGTTTTCTAGCTTTCCTTTTCTCGTGAGCCAATAATGCCGCATTAGAGGAGCTTCTATCTGGATATGAGTGAAAAACAAATGTCTTTTTCTCATCTGAGTAATAGTAGTAACATTCTGTGTCCGTGTGGTAGTACAGCCCTAGCTCCTGAAAATGAGAAAATATTACATGTAAGGGTAGGCAACAGAACCTGGTTTTATCATAAAAGGGAAGGGTTAGGACTTTGATGACCTAGCCTGGTGTAAAAGAGCTATAGAGAATTAGTAAGAATATAGTAAGATAAGAAATTAGTAAGAATAGTCTTACTAAAGAAATCTTCTAAAAAAGTCTTTAAGACGTTTTACAGTTTAAAACTATTCACAATAATTCAATTCATTACAATTCTCTGTCACTAGTTTTTTTGTCTTTTTTTAAATGGTCAGATTGCATCATCATCATCATAATAGTATGATGATTTCGGTCAAGGCTTGTTGTAAGATATTATGTTTTAAATTCTTTGGATTATACAGAACCAGAAAAATAACAAACATTGTACCGAATTATAATAATATCCAGTTTTATAATCATAATACATTCCCGCAGAATCCACATACACCATCCCAGACTCTTTCAGAGCATCTTGTGCAACCTCCGCCACTTGCTCCGCTATGCTCTTAGTTTCTTTATTGTCATTTATATTCCACCCTGAGTCCTCAGGTTTTTCTTCAGATTTTACTATCTTTGAAGCATTCTCTTTTGTTTTGTTTATTATTTCTTCTGTTTGAGTTGTTTGATCCTTAGTTTCAACAGACTTGGCTGCTTCTGTTTCTTTTGATTTTGAAGTGTCACTAGACTCTGTGTGTTTTGATTGATGTTCATTGTTAGCTGTTACTGTCCTTTCTAGTGTAATATCAGTTTCGGTACCGATATCTTCTTGATCTTTTTCACACAGTTCATCTCTAAATCTATATTTATAAATCTGCAAAATAAAATGCAAGTACTTAATAACTTTTATATGAAATGCAGGCCTTTTATAAATTCGGAAGGTAGGCGAAACTAGGTGAAAAAGCATGTTCAAATCAATAAAGTTAGGATTTTATTTACCATTTCTTCTAGGTCACAGTTTAGCTTTTCTATCATAAGGTCTTTCCGAATGATACGTAATTTCAGTCTTAGTATCAGATTCAGAATTTCGGGCCGGTATTTTAGAGACAGTCGCAGGCTCCTCATGTTGAAGCTATGTTTAGGTTTCCTTCTACGCGAGTCAGTCATTTTTATATACGTATGATAAAACTAACACAAAGTTATCAGACAAATTGAAGAGCACTGCAATATTCTTAATAATTACTTACTACCGAGTGTAAATAAAAATATCTCGATAAAATTCAATTTTAGAATTGTTTTATCTTTACTTTAGGACATTAAAAACATTTGATTGACATTGACACTATTGACAGCACAGAACATATATACCCATAAAGGGTAAAATTGACAGTGAGTCAACGACGACATCATACGATAAGAACGCTTGATTTGACTGAGTCAGTTTTTTGACACATACATATTTTAGTGATGCGAACACAGCGAGTAAGAACAAATTGGATTTTCACATGTTTTTACATGGATACCATTTATAGTGATTTATATAATGAACTCGTGAGACTGAATAACATTCAACAGAAAAAAATTGAAATTAAAAAAAAAAATTGGACTCTTCATAGACAATTAAAACTTGTCGCCTTTTTGAATGGAGACTGGAGTCTAAAACTTTTTTCGATTTTTTTTTCGGTTGATTGTTGTACCCTTTCACAAGTATATTGACCTCCCTTCAGATGTATACCCCCAATCAGGTACATCCTGTATTAACCACTAAAGAGTACTGCTCGCCCGGTAGGACTTGATCTTTGGGAGGTTAAATTGAAACGCGAATGACTGAATAGTGCCTGGGTCTGGGTTGCACTAGCGCACCTCTTCCACTCCACACCCACCCCCCACCTCTTCCTCTTCTTCGGTTTCTGGCTATACCTAACACAACAAAAAAAGATTTATCCAATTTGATGCAGTCATTCGGAAGTTATGTGCGTACCGACATTTCGGCAACTTTGTACTATGTAACAATTATATATAATGTACTCTGTGAGTAAGGCTAAGGCCAGAGAAGAGAACTAAGAAGCTAAAGCTAAGAGAAAAATTTGCCCGGGCTAGTGCGCAGTAGGTAACTGGACGGGCGCATACATATGTCACGCTATCATACATTTTTGCACTAAGTACAAAAAGCATTTTTCATAATAATATGTATATTTTCCTTAGATCACAATACGTAGGTACCTAGTTGTACGCAACCCTTTCTTTGACATCTTTCTTCTGATAGATCTAGATTTTCTTCGCTAGGTAAGTTTATGCAGAAATACAGACTATTAATTACATCTACACGTTACCAATCGGTATGGCTGGAAAGTATCACGCAGCCACCATACGGCGTCGCATTGTAATAATAAACTTCCTAAACTTCCGTACCTGCTGCTACTCGCTACCCCATTTCAGTGCTTTGAGCCTGACTCTGCACCAAACAGTACCGTTTTGGATTTCATCTCAGGGCCAGTCAATGGGTTCCATTTTTATCTGCCTTGGTCTTTAATACAGTTCCAGCAGTAGTAGGGTCTACTAGTAGAGTATACTTAGTGGTGTTTCGGTTGTCGAGTATTAAAGTAGTAGGGCAATACTATATTTGTAGTCGTACTAGTAGTAATGTAGCAGCAGTAGGGGATAGTAGTAGAGTGATAAAGAAGGCTAGTGATAGCGGACGTAATAGGTTATTGTATTGTAAAATTAAACATATCTCATCTAGACCAATTTTTATTTATTTAAAATAAAAAGCTCATTAATTACATAATTTATGTGCGTTTATAATTAGAACGGTATTAATGAAAATAAAAGTAGCTAGTATGGATAAATATGAAAGAATGAAAAATGGTACGGTCTTACGTAGATGGACATTTAAGTACTCCTATTAAACAATTTGAGAAACAAAGTAAAGATAAATGAAAACTTGTATGTACCTGGCCTATAAAATTGTATATTAATAACACTAAAAAGATCTATAAATGCAAAACTCTAAATGAGTATACAGTAGAAAAAAATACATCCAAAGGAAAAGTTATCATTATAGCTCATTTCGTTCAAGTCCCTAAGTTTACACAATTTGTTAACCTTATAACTATGGTAATATTAGACAAGTACAAAATGATATTCCATCCTTAAAAATATCTATTCGTAGCCTATAACTAGAGTCAGTTGTATATTCATTACAATTGTATGTTAATTGTAATTTATAGTTTACACACCAGCTAATCATGATCAATTCATGCATTATAAACAGCGATTCGTTAAAATGGCGCTCGAGAGTGTGACGTCATCGCCGCCTTACTCAACAGTAACCTCATATGTACTTCACACACACACACGCACTACCTATAAATATAATGTGTATGGAAGATCTACGCTAAAGGCTAAAATGTTACACTTTCGATATGTTTTATGTTAAATATTACATTAAATAACAACTGTGAAACAATGGCACATTTTTAGCCAAACATTTTTATTACTGTTGTTTTGGTACGTTAGCAAATAAATAATTTGTAGTACTTATCGGTTAATTGACAATACGTCAACGTGACTGTTTTTTAGATTAAATAAAGACGTTTTACAGTTTAAAACTATTCACAATAATTCAATTCATTACAATTCTCTGTCACTAGTTTTTTTGTCTTTTTTTAAATGGTCAGATTGCATCATCATCATCATAATAGTATGATGATTTCGGTCAAGGCTTGTTGTAAGATATTATGTTTTAAATTCTTTGGATTATACAGAACCAGAAAAATAACAAACATTGTACCGAATTATAATAATATCCAGTTTTATAATCATAATACATTCCCGCAGAATCCACATACACCATCCCAGACTCTTTCAGAGCATCTTGTGCAACCTCCGCCACTTGCTCCGCTATGCTCTTAGTTTCTTTATTGTCATTTATATTCCACCCTGAGTCCTCAGGTTTTTCTTCAGATTTTACTATCTTTGAAGCATTCTCTTTTGTTTTGTTTATTATTTCTTCTGTTTGAGTTGTTTGATCCTTAGTTTCAACAGACTTGGCTGCTTCTGTTTCTTTTGATTTTGAAGTGTCACTAGACTCTGTGTGTTTTGATTGATGTTCATTGTTAGCTGTTACTGTCCTTTCTAGTGTAATATCAGTTTCGGTACCGATATCTTCTTGATCTTTTTCACACAGTTCATCTCTAAATCTATATTTATAAATCTGCAAAATAAAATGCAAGTACTTAATAACTTTTATATGAAATGCAGGCCTTTTATAAATTCGGAAGGTAGGCGAAACTAGGTGAAAAAGCATGTTCAAATCAATAAAGTTAGGATTTTATTTACCATTTCTTCTAGGTCACAGTTTAGCTTTTCTATCATAAGGTCTTTCCGAATGATACGTAATTTCAGTCTTAGTATCAGATTCAGAATTTCGGGCCGGTATTTTAGAGACAGTCGCAGGCTCCTCATGTTGAAGCTATGTTTAGGTTTCCTTCTACGCGAGTCAGTCATTTTTATATACGTATGATAAAACTAACACAAAGTTATCAGACAAATTGAAGAGCACTGCAATATTCTTAATAATTACTTACTACCGAGTGTAAATAAAAATATCTCGATAAAATTCAATTTTAGAATTGTTTTATCTTTACTTTAGGACATTAAAAACATTTGATTGACATTGACACTATTGACAGCACAGAACATATATACCCATAAAGGGTAAAATTGACAGTGAGTCAACGACGAAATCATACGATAAGAACGCTTGATTTGACTGAGTCAGTTTTTTACCTAGTTGTACGCAACCCTTTCTTTGACATCTTTCTTCTGATAGATCTAGATTTTCTTCGCTAGGTAAGTTTATGCAGAAATACAGACTATTAATTACATCTACACGTTACCAATCGGTATGGCTGGAAAGTATCACGCAGCCACCATACGGCGTCGCATTGTAATAATAAACTTCCTAAACTTCCGTACCTGCTGCTACTCGCTACCCCATTTCAGTGCTTTGAGCCTGACTCTGCACCAAACAGTACCGTTTTGGATTTCATCTCAGGGCCAGTCAATGGGTTCCATTTTTATCTGCCTTGGTCTTTAATACAGTTCCAGCAGTAGTAGGGTCTACTAGTAGAGTATACTTAGTGGTGTTTCGGTTGTCGAGTATTAAAGTAGTAGGGCAATACTATATTTGTAGTCGTACTAGTAGTAATGTAGCAGCAGTAGGGGATAGTAGTAGAGTGATAAAGAAGGCTAGTGATAGCGGACGTAATAGGTTATTGTATTGTAAAATTAAACATATCTCATCTAGACCAATTTTTATTTATTTAAAATAAAAAGCTCATTAATTACATAATTTATGTGCGTTTATAATTAGAACGGTATTAATGAAAATAAAAGTAGCTAGTATGGATAAATATGAAAGAATGAAAAATGGTACGGTCTTACGTAGATGGACATTTAAGTACTCCTATTAAACAATTTGAGAAACAAAGTAAAGATAAATGAAAACTTGTATGTACCTGGCCTATAAAATTGTATATTAATAACACTAAAAAGATCTATAAATGCAAAACTCTAAATGAGTATACAGTAGAAAAAAATACATCCAAAGGAAAAGTTATCATTATAGCTCATTTCGTTCAAGTCCCTAAGTTTACACAATTTGTTAACCTTATAACTATGGTAATATTAGACAAGTACAAAATGATATTCCATCCTTAAAAATATCTATTCGTAGCCTATAACTAGAGTCAGTTGTATATTCATTACAATTGTATGTTAATTGTAATTTATAGTTTACACACCAGCTAATCATGATCAATTCATGCATTATAAACAGCGATTCGTTAAAATGGCGCTCGAGAGTGTGACGTCATCGCCGCCTTACTCAACAGTAACCTCATATGTACTTCACACACACACACGCACTACCTATAAATATAATGTGTATGGAAGATCTACGCTAAAGGCTAAAATGTTACACTTTCGATATGTTTTATGTTAAATATTACATTAAATAACAACTGTGAAACAATGGCACATTTTTAGCCAAACATTTTTATTACTGTTGTTTTGGTACGTTAGCAAATAAATAATTTGTAGTACTTATCGGTTAATTGACAATACGTCAACGTGACTGTTTTTTAGATTAAATAAAGCGTATTGTTGTCTAGATTCGCGAATATTAAGAGCATTCAGTTCACATTGTTCAATAATATTCGGGTAGTTCACATAATTCTCTCTCTACTGCCATTTGTAAATGATTTGAAGTTTAAATACGAAATCATTCACACATTCGATTGAACTTCGGCTTATACTAAGAGCTAATGTAACATCATCTACTTCAACAATAACACTAGGTACTTTATCTTATCGTGAAGTCTCCAGTTTTTACATAATTGAAAAATCGACATCACGTTACCCTAATAGTCAGGTATATTTCGTGACGTACTTACATTATAAGAAATTCGTAGTCACATTAAACTGTGCACAATTCCTCGTTCGTCGACATCGGGTTACTCCCCTACTTAATTTATAAATGCATCTCATTATAGTGCGCAAATACTGCCGAAAAGTTTTAATATTATAAGTAAGACAGCTCACGAGTTAGACAAATAAATAAATCGTAGAAAATAACCGCCGGCGTTCGAGTCGACTAGTTAAAACCGTATCGCAGTACTTTTATAATCGAAAGTATTTCGTAAATTATTACAGTACGATGCAAACTTAATGGCGGCTCTGAACACAAGTCGAGTGGCTGCGCAGTAACAATTTCAGTATTGCACTTCACAGCCGCCATTAATTAAGTTTGAATCGAGTTGTACTTGACTATGATGACGTCACGTCATACTATAACCCCAAGGTAGCGTCGTCACAAGCAAGATCGAAGTCGCGAATACTAGGCGGGCGGGGTGAGGTGCGCAGGTGTTGGAGTTTAGGGGGGTACGTAGGGGGGTGGTTTGCGGTAGGTGGGCGTGGCCTTGGGACGCGGGGGGGTGCGCGAGGCGGCGAAGGGCGGCGGGGGCCGGTAGGGCGCGTCGTCGCCGGCGCGGTAGTCGGGTGCGGGTGGCAACAGCGGTGGTTTCTCCTCGCGCATGATGACGGGGGACTTATGCACTGGTTCCGCATCGCCGCGCTCCTCCAGCTCGTCCTGGAAGATCACCGGGATGCCCTTCGAGCGGAACGCTTGCCGCTCCTCTTCGTCACCCACACTCATTTTACCTGAAAGATCACATTAGTAGGTTTTGTGTTAGGAGAATGACGATACTAAAGGACGTCATAAACGGTGAAGATACTATTATATTTTATCTTAAGATAAACTATCACTCACTATCCGTTTTGGCTTAAGATGAAATATTATAGTATCTTGGCAGTTTGTGATAGTTCATACAAACTGTGAGCGATATTTTCTCTTAACATAAATATTATAGTATCTTCGCCGTTTGTGACGCCTTTAAAAGCGAGCGCGTTACTGCTTTCTGTCACCAAATATATAGATACAGAAGGACAACTCCAACTGCATTTGTTGTACAGACGCCAGCACATTTGGCTATTCCAAACTGTCAAATTTTTCCAATTGATCATGAACCTTATCGTTTTGTAATAAAGTTGAAGAACTATCAATTAAATTTGACAGATTGGGGCAGGGGACATAGACGCGTATCTAAGTGTGCGTGTGTTTTCTTGGGTTGTGTGTAACAGACCCTCTGTACATATCTATTTGGTGATCCAGTGCCGATACTTTTAAGTAATTTATAGCCGATCTGACAAATGTGCTATGAATTTGTGAATTTTCAGATATATTTGAACAGAGTATCGTTCGATAGTGGCGCTCCCAACGGGAAATTTAGGCAACAATTAAACTATTTTCGATGTGATACTCCATGACACCAAAAAAATATATTTACACAAACTTGTATAGCAATTAACTTTAAAGCATTTCGTATAAACCTTGGTGTACTTTAGCATAGGCAAGCGATACTGTGAAGTTATAGTTCGATATAATTTAGCGCACAATTTTGACGAATAACACAATTCCAATACGTGAGAAGCAATGACTTTTAATCAAAAATAACGTGGAACACTAAAATATGTTTTGTATCTTTTTAAATCACCTTATTATTCAAGCATTGTCACCTCCTACAGAATTAAACTAGATGTTAGTTAACCCTTATTATGCTTTTATCCATTTTTTTTAAACTGTGACCTTTAGGTTAGGCGTGCATAAAGATCGTAATGTCTGGAACTCCAACTTTCCAAATATACATGGAACCTCGGTTTATCGAGATACTAAAATTTCATGCTCGCTTAACCTAAGGGGGCCAGCGCAAACTGGTGGCACGGCACGATAAGGGATATTTTATGTGACAAAAAAACAAACAAAAACGTTTATTGTGTCCCAAACATATGGTCCAAACGTATGGTGGCGAACCATAATATGCCTTAAAATCATAACGTTACAGTTGAAATTTTAATCCCGCACTGATACGACATCGTATAAAATTCGATGTTGTAATCTACAACGATGATAATTAAAGTTTCAACTATAACTTCATAACTTTAAGGTGTAATATGCTCCGTTAGATAAAAATGTCTCGCCGTGCCGTGCCGCTAGTCTTCGTAGGCTCTAATAAGTCTATTAAAAATATGAAAAATATAAATACCTGTTCTCCGCCGCCTATACAGCACGCAGGCAATGATTGCAGCCAACAATATCATGCACACGACCACAATGGCCGGAATGATGAATGTCACCAAATAATTGGGGTCGGCTGCATTGCTTGCTTTACTATTCTGAAGGTTCACTGACCCTTGGTGTACATGTATCGATGTCTTAGGTATCTTAGTGTTTTGTTCGGCGCATAGGCCGAGAGGTATAAGTCTTATGGACATGACTTTGAGGTCTTTATCGAACACGTGGTCAACGTTTTCTTTGAGCGCGCCGCCCATTGAGCCTCGCTCGTCCACTATGATCATTTTGCGTAGTTCTTCGATTTCTTTTTTAGGGCATCGGTCCATTGGTAGACTTGTGTTGTACCTAGAAGGGAAGGGAAATCATTATAATTTATTATGAAAAGTCACACTCACATCGGTACTTGCTCGTGCCCGATTGCGAGCCCCGACTGAAGATACATGAAAGACGGCCCCTATTACAAACAATAGATATGACATAGAAAAAGTCACGTCGGTACTTGCTCGTGCCCGATTGCGAGCCCCCGACTGAAGATACATGAAAGGCGGCCCCTATTACAAACAATAGATATGACATAGAAAAAGTCACGTCGGTACTTGCTCGTGCCCGATTGCGAGCCCCCGACTGAAGATACATGAAAGGCGGCCCCTATTACAAACAAACTGCCTAGCCCTATCCCAACTATGTTAGTGTCGGTTTCCAATCTAACCGGATACACCTGAATACCAGTGTTTTACATGGAGCGACTGCCTGTCTGACCTCCATAATCCAGTTACACGTTAACACGATACCCCTTAGTAAGACTGGTTGTCAGTCTTTCAGGCTTCTGACTGCCCGTATTGACTGTCAAAGATCTACATAAGATGCACACAGAGGTATCGATATGAAATGGATGGTCACCATCCACGTACAGAGTGTGGCGAGCGTAGCTTAGCCATGACCGAATGATCTGGAGATCTAAGAAGACTAAGAATAGTATGGGGTCAATGATGTCAATTCTTTTGTGCTAGAGCTAAACTTATTTTAAGCTATTTACATCTCTTTCTCTCCAATAAAACAAGAAAGAGACAGATATTAAATAGAGCTGTCAATTTAATTTGATCTAAAATGTTCATACAATTATAGTTGTCATTTCAGAACGGCGAAGTTCAAGAAAAGCTAATTTGACATCACTAACTTAGTTCTTATCTGTCGCAGTCCTTTTCTTCAGCTGCCTGGCAGTAAGAGATGCCAATTGTCTAATTTTAGTTTAGTTTGTGATCGAGGGAATCGGTACCATTATTTCACAACTAGCTTCTGCCCGCGGCTTCGCCCGCGTAAAAAGAACGATTATCCCAAGGGAACACACTACCGGGATAAAAAGTATCCTATGTGTTAATCCAGGAAATGGTCTACCTTTGTGCCAATTTTCATGCAAATCTGTTTAACGGTTTACGCGTGATTGAGTAACAAACATCCAAACATCTTCACAAACTTTCACATTTATAATATTAGTAGGATTAGTAGGACATATATATATATTAAGTAGGATGACTCACCAAATTATAGTAGTTGGATTATTAGTGATGCTCTGTATCCTGATGTTCTCAGTCTGGGTCTGTCCGAACAACGCGGCCAGCTTCTGAACCACCTTACGCTTGTTGTTGGCATCGTACGCGAGCATCGGGAACGGGTACTCCATGGTCATTTGGAACTCTACTGTGGGTCTAATTGTCGGTGCTTTCACTACTTCTACTAAAAGGCTGTCGTAGGCACTCTTCTTACTTGAGTCTTCAGCAATCTGAAATTGTTAATAGAATGTGTAACTATGGGAAGTTCTATGATAGGGTTAAAAACAGTATTATACAATTTGTTAGATCGTTAATACTTTACTGTTCGTGATTTTACAGAAATAGACTATCTATTGATTTAATAAAAAATGAGCTTCTCATTTATTTGAAGTCAACTTGAATAGGGTATTTTACTGTACACGAGAAAAAATCTATAAATATGTTATTGAAACAGTTTAGGCATAAAGCAGTCGGAAAATGTAAGTTTTAGTTCATAAAATAACAAAATAATTTTTTAAATTCAATTCGAAGTTTTCAGTATTTTTAATCTGTGATAAAACACTATGAAATAGTAGCGGCCATGTTATTACGCCGTAAGGCTGTGTAAACAAAAAATGGACAACTGTCAGTCAACCGATTGGCATATATAGGCTTTGTAATTTTATTATTTTCGTAACCAACGTAATTTTTTAATTATAACTTTATGGCATCGTCTAAACACTGCATCCTTCTTTAAGGATTGAAGTAGTTTAAACTTCGAAGTTAGAATTGTTTTTATATGTGGGGCGGATTGTATTGCCTGCCTCCGTTACGGGCACATGTACAAGGGGCGGGTTGCTTCAACTAACCATTACTGACCGGTAATAGTCAAAAATGGCGCTAACTATTGTCAAATTCGTCTCAATTTTGGGTCATATATCGAGTCAAAGGCCCAACTAGCTGCCAAAAAGCTAGGAGTCCTCGCAAAGGTGCGAAAGTACTTCACGTCGGAACAGATGCTGAACCTATACCAAGCACAAGTTCGATCGTGCATGGAGTACTGTTCGCACCTCTGGGATGGATCTACAAAGTACCAGCTGGAGGCGTTGGAAGTTATTGAAAGACGTGCCAAGAGGCTCATAGACAACGACTTCCTGGTTAAGGCTAAGCTCCAAAGCCTTGAACACCGCCGCGCCGTTGCCAGCCTATCGGTCTTTTATCGGGTACATTTCGGAGAGTGTGCTTTGGAATTGCACAACTTAATTCCCCCATCCCCATTCCATCACCGGACGAGCAGGGATACGGCGAAGCGTCACCGCTATACGGTTGAAGTTCCAAGGTCTCGAACCAAGCGCATTGACTCCACATTGATTGTGCGAACTGCCAGACTGTGGAATTCACTGCCCGCCTCTCTATTCCCCGATACAAATAATCTGGGTATCTTCAAGGCACGAGTGAACCGGTTTATTCTAGGCAAGCGTGCTCCACCTTAGGCCGCATCATCACTTAAGATCAGGCGAGTTGCGGTCAAACGCAAGCCTATAACAATATATAAAAAAAAAAAAAAAAAACAAAAAGTTAGTATTATCATAACCGACCAGTCATCGTAATTTTGTGTTGTCAAACGGCTACTTCAAACATCAAAATATTATGGAATCTCTTTTTGAATAACTTTAACTGACGGATTTTTATGTCATGAAACAACCCGTTACATTTAACGTACGTTAAACATCGCACGTAATAGTAACTTTTTAACCGTCCGTATGTAACGTTAACCGACTGTTTGAAACAACCCGCCCTTAGTCTATTACAGAGCATATTTAAAGTGAAGTTCCTCTATAATTGAAGTGTCCCCACAGGATCCTCACACACTTACGTTATATCCCGGTACCCGTAAGAGGCTCCGTAGGAGGACCTCTTACAGTACTCTTGAACGTAATATTGTATCTAGTTGCTCCTTCCAAAGGGTATCCAAATTCTTAAAAAGAAGCTTTGCACTATTTAGAAAGGCGAAACACTCGGGTAATGCTAAATCTAAATAATTCCTTACCAGTTGGTAAGACACACTGCCCTCGTCGCTGGGGGCGGGCAAGCCGTAGAACTCTTGGTTCTTGGCGTCGAACTGCAGCCAGTGGCCCGCGGGCAGCTCCGTGCGGTCGCTGTAGCGGAGGGACAGCGCCAGGTTGCGGGTGCCGCCGTCTTCGGGGTCGAAGAATGTATCCTGAGGAAGGTGGGAACAATTTTATAGCTGATTTGTATGTCTCGGAACAGCTCGTGACTAAGTAAAATTTGTACGGATCGACTGGTCATGATGGTTAAGCTACGCTTGCCGCGGTGCCCAAAGGTGTCGTGCTGGGACCAACGGCTTTACGTGCTTTCCGAGGCAAGCTGTCTACGGACTGGCAGCTGTAACTGATTGATTTGTACGGTTTTTACTCAGCCACGAGATGTGATTTTTCCGTGTCGGGCCAATGATATCAATAATATTCTATTTAAAGAAATTTTAAATATAGCCAAATATTTTTAAACAGCAAGGTGAATTTACAATGTGTAAAGAAAAATTATGAATAGAGTTTCACCATAAGACCAACTCTAAAATGGCGAAAAAAAAAGTTGACGATCCATATATTTTGTCGAATTTTATGAAGTTAAATCATCGATCACTTAAATGTATGGATTAGTCAAGGTCGTCAAGGTCGCAGAAATCTTTTTGTCCACCCACTAACTGATAGAAGTGTTGCTATTTGTTAGTATCCATCATTCAGTATGAATGTAAAATGTGTATCAGCTCACCTCGGGCACCTTGTAGACCAGCAGATGTCCGACGGTGGCAGTGAAGTGGTCCACCTGGTTGCGCGTGACGGGCGGGTAGGTGTCGGGCGCGCGGGTGGCGGGGGGCGCGGGGGAGCAGGGCCCCGCGCCGCGCCACCCCACGCCGCTCACCTTCAGCTCGGGCTGCATGGCGCGAGCCAGGCCTGCTGACGGACTGCCCGGCTCTGTGTCGGATTCCATTATCTACAAGAGAAGGAAACAATTGATAAAGAAATACCACCCACACACTCCAACCCGAGCAATATTGCACCCACAGATATAGATAGACCTAGATAACGCAAGAGCAACTACTTCGCGTGCCTAGTTTCGTACCTAGCTTACGTACAAATATCGTAAGTATAAAATAAAGTAAACGCTTCCTTGTATCGGTAAGTCATTTTGTGATTCATATTATTTATTTATTTTTACTTTAATTACCACGGTTTACACCACTTACAATAATTAAATTATGTGTAATTAATTTAAAAAACAATTATTTTTAATCTAATACCCTCAGTAATACCTGGTAAAACCAAATATAAGAAAAACAAAATATTGTGAAGTCATAATAGGTAGTAAAAAAAAATGGCACGCTTGGTTTTCATACAGATCGTGATACTTGAGTTATATAAGGTCTCTCTTTTTCTGTGATTGTACCTTTGCGATATACGTGTAGGTACAATATCGAATGTGAGTTTGTTTCTTTCACGGATAAAGTACTGAACCGATTTTGTTGAAATTTGGTACAGACTAATCGTCAACCCGGAAATCTGGTGTCAATGTTTGGATACGTCAAGAGCTTTAGTGTCACGCTGCTGTATTTTGCGAAATAATACTGCAAAAGATCACAATCCCGAAAAAATTGTGTGAAGCAAGAGTATTCTTAATGTTTGTGCCTTAAAATTCATAAGACACATAACGAAGAACTCAATACACCCAACGGGTGCGCACTACGCACTTCGCCACTAATGTACGACATCTGGCTAATGGAGGGATTTAGGCAGCAATGGCAACCAAGCCAACGGCGTATCTTATGTTAACTGGTCACCACTGCCTGTAAACATCTACAATACCTGAGGTCTTACACGTGTATTGCCATCCTCAGAGACAAATATGTAATGTCTTATGTGCCATACATTACACTGATACCCGTACCCCTCAAACTGGAATACACCAACGCAGACTTTCAGCAGAAATAGGTACAGTGGTAGTACTTCCCCGGACAAGCCCTACTACTTATAAAGATACAGTAGATCCTAGATTATTTGAACTAATTGAGACCGAGAGTGTTTCGGATAATCAAAAGTGCGGATATTCGAAATGTGATTTATTTGGGACAAGATCAAACCAAAACAACGCGCGTTGTAAAAAATAGGTACGTACATTAAAATTGCGCGCGAAATCTCCGTAAGCGAACTAACAGTGTTCGGTAAAACAAAACGCGTTTCAACACTCTCTATTCACTATCACTCACTCGATACTTACCTATGCGCAGCGGCATCGAGCAACAAAGAATCATGGCAGGATTTGTACAAAGAAAATAAAGATGTTTAGAGAAGTTGAAATTCTAATTCTTATACTCTTGGGTACATAAAGAGTATCTTCAGGCATTTACAAAATTAAAAAAAAAGTGAAATGTTTAGCGAAAAGCTCATTATTTCAGAACGAAACGGCGACTGACAGTAACAGTGACACTGACAGTCGCCGTTTCGCAGACCTCACACTGAAATTGCATCGTTTTAAGGGAAATAATGTCACAAATAAGTAATGATTATTTTTTTCAACACACTTGTCACATAACTTGTCTGCCAATTTGATAGATCTTTTAACGTCGCTTGTCACTTTCTTTTTTTTATACACACAAAATGGGCATCGAGGTGAAACGAAAAAGTGTTATTTTCAGTTCGTAATATTTTAATTATGCGGGGGTTATAAAATATGGTAAGTATCTATATATGTGTGTATCATCTATGTATGTTAGGTTTTAAATAGGTTTTAATTAGTTAAAATAATCTTAGTTTAAAACACGCTAATGCACTCACAACCACACACACACACAGCTACACTCACATACACTCACCTTTACACACCCCATATACCAACACACACTAAATTATGTTTAATATCATTTTAAATAATGCAACTTTTTAGTAAGTTAGCTTTAACTTAGTCAAAATTAAAATTAATGAGTAGTACAACTGAACATATTTACATATTTGCTTTGCTGGCATTTATTGTTAAAATTTCGAGGGAAAAGGCACTGAAAACCGAAATACAGGCTTTGCCTAGTTCGGTTCCAGTGGCTACATCCATTTATTAGAAATGAATGAATATTGCCAAACTATTTCTGTAAAGTATTGCTAAGTTTTTTGATAAATAAATTTATTATTATTATTTATATATATATAGATACTACTGGTACTGTATTCTTTACATTGGAAATATTTTAAACTCTCTAAATTATTTTTTATTTTTCATACAAATGAATGTATGAATCTCGCCATGATTCTATGCTCCGAGCGTTCGGATAAACTAAGGGCGGGTTGTTTCAAACAGTCGGTTAACGTTACATACGGACGGTTAAAAAGTTACTATTACGTGCGATGTTTAACGTACGTTAAATGTAACGGGTTGTTTCATGACATAAAAATCCGTCAGTTAAGTTATTCAAAAAGAGATTCCATAATATTTTGATGTTTGAAGTAGCTGTTTGACAACACAAAATTACGATGACTGGTCGGTTATGGTAATAGTAACTTTTTGACGTATGATTTTGTGAAACAACTCATTTTTTTGATTTGACGATAGTTAGCGCCATTTTTGACTATTACTGGTCAGTAATGGTTAGTTGAAGCAACCCGCCCTTAGTCAGCGTTCGTATAATTAAGGGTTCGGATAATCGAGGTTCTACTGTAACTTCCAACCATTTGCTTCTCTAGTGTGAACATTAAAAGAATCGTGTAACAACGTACCTTCATCAACCTATTAATATCATCCATAGGGCAGGCAGGATCCTTGGGCAGCGTATCATTAGTCCATACGAACTGACACATGTCACCATTCTGAGTTGTGTTGAGGACTGTCAGATGGTCCATATCCGTATCTCTGAAGAAAACACAAACAAATTATTTTTTTTATACAAGTTTTGTAATATAGCTGGACTGTCAATTGGATTCAGGAACTTGATAGTTTAAAGCAAAATAATTTTATCATGATAAATATAATAATTTGGAGTCTCTGGTTCGCTCAAAAAAAGTCATTATAGGTATATTTTTAAAGGCAATAAAGTTCGCCTTTTGTTACTTGAAAAAATATCAAAAGTGTCGAAAAGTGGGTGTTATAATTAGTATTATTAATAAAACTGCACCAACCGTGTCGTCAAATAAGTATTATAGTATAATACTAATTTGACGACACGGTTGGTGCAGTTGGTAGGGGTAGGGTATAATAATCATACCCTACCCCTACTACCCTTTCCAGGAATACTTTAAAGTTCTTCATCATCTGCCTAGCCTTTTCCCAACTATGTTAGGGTCGGCTTCCACCAAGGGCGTCGCCAGGACTCGCCAGCTGATGGCCTAGGGGGGGGGGCAAATTGATATTTGGTGGATAGGAAAAGTATGAATTTTAAATACAGTCAAAGGCACATAAACCGTATGGAATCTCTAGGGGGGGGGGGGGGGGCAGCTGCCCCTACCGCCCCCCCTTGGCGACGCCCTTGGCTTCCACTCTAACCGGATGCAGCTGAATACCAGTATTTTACATGGAGCAACTGCCAATCGCACCTACCTTCTCAAACCAGCTACTGGGAACGATACCCCTTGGTAAGACTGGCTGTCGGACTTTCTGGCTTCTGTTTACCCATAACAACTGCCAAAAATCTACGAAAGACAGCCGGGACCAACTGCTTTACGTGCTTTCCGAGGCATTGAGGGAAATCGGTATGAAATGGATGGTCACCCATCCACAGACCGACCGCGGCAAGCGTAGCTTAACCTTTGACCGATTGATCTGTACGAGCTTCTCCAAGAGGAATACGATAAAGTTATGTAAAAAATGTGTAAAATAACATACCTGAAGAGGTTGACAATGCCCTCCAACGCTCGTATCTGCCAGTCAATAGCATTATTATACTCCTTGAGCAGTTTGAACTCCATGGTGAACTGGTGGTTGATGGTGCGTCCACTCTTGTGTTGCTGCACAGTGATGTCTAGGGGCCCGCGAGCTACCAGTCCTTCGATGTCCTGAGCTTCTACTATGAAGTTCCAGCGAGATACATGGGCTTCTAACGGTCTGTGGGTGAGAAAGATTGAGAATATGTTCATGGTTATAACGAGTAGTAATTGAATGGATTTATATTACAGTTAGGCAAATTGACAAATACACGAAAGATTTCACAAAAAACTATGGGAACTAGTTTCTTGCGTGACTATTTGTTCCTCTCGTACCCAAGCATCAACTTAGGCCCGGCGCACATTGGCGGCACGGCACGGCAGGGGTTCCTTCGGCATCCCTACATGTAAGCGCACACCGGTGGTAACTACGCCGCGGTATCCCGAAGACTGACAAAGTGTTCCGAAGGCTGCCGACACGGCATGCATGTATTGTTTTTGTACTTACGACCGTTAACATTGTAATTTCAACTTTTTTTCCATACCGCTAAGTTTCATTTTTATTCGTCGCCTAAAAACACCTTGCCCTGCCGTGCCTTCAATGGGCGCCGGGCCTTAGACCTCAAAAATACAATTTATTATTCGTTCCGTCAGCACGTACAATGTCGCATGCCAACTCGCCTTTGGTTCGTTCGCTGCATATATGTCTGTTATGCTGTACGTTTTTTGTAATAAATAAATGGGAGGTCGTACACTACGGGTACGGCCGTCTAGACCCGACATTAAAAATCCAGGAGAATTTAAAAGACATTTATATAAAATAGGTTTTACTCACAATCCATAAACTTCTCTAGCGGCGGGTATAAACTGTATCCAGGAGTTGTTGCTGAGCGGCACGTTCTCTGCTTCGTACATCGTGAACGTCAGGTTGCTGCCCTCCTCCGGGTCCGTGAACAGGTCCGCAGGGATTATGTACCTGAGGAAGTACAGATGGTTATAATGCTAGCACTTACATGGCATATTTGTACAAATATTCACCTCATTTGGATAATACAAAATCGACTTTATTTCAATAACCTTTGAGCAAATTTTGTATTATCCAAATAAGGCTAATATTTGTGCAAAAACGCCATGTGAAGTGCCAGCATGAAATTAGAACCACAGTTGCATTGTTTTTGGATTGCTGTTTGGGTAAATTAAACTGCTGCTGGCTAATTGTTGATTGTCGATTGTTTTGTAATTTTGGTAGTCATTCCTTAGATCTAATAATATTATTCAAAGAGGTTCTAAAAGTTTACATTACATGCCACAGTCTTACTTGCACTTCAATTGGTGTATTTGTCCAAATATTCGGGTCACGTGGGTGAAATAAAATATATCCTATGTACTTTATAATAAACTTGATTTTGTCTGAAATAACGCGAATTAATACAAATATTTTTGATTGACGGGTAAAAAGTAAGGTTAGTTTCATGTTACAAAACAAAAGAAATAAAAATCGATCTTTTCATCTACTGTTACATTTCCCGTGATCCAAGAGCTAGTTTTTACCTTGGATAGAGATTTTAAGCAGTCCCATCCAACGTGAAAATGCCGCCAGTCTCTTGGGCACATTCGGATGTAGAGGGTTTCTTGATGCCTTATTGTATTCGTTTTTAGTTAGTTCGATAGTTATGGGGTTTTACTATTATTTATCTTTAAGTTATCACAGAAATCCGTGAAAGTTTTGATATTTTTATATAGTTTTAACTACTTACCTAAAAGCTTTGCCAGCAGTGATTGCTAGTTTCTTCATGTGGTGTTTGAGCGTGGGCGGCTGGTTGACAGGCATGGCCCACGTCACTGTTTCCGTTGTCTGACCGATTATTGTACTTCTACCCTCCGTTGGGTTCGCATCCTATATTTTTGAGGAATATAGTGAGCAACTCATTGCAGAAAGTTTATCAAATTATAAATTTTTCTTTTCAGATAATTAGAAAATATGTATAATACAAAAGTATATTTACATTTTTTAAAGAGATTTTTTCATTTACAATTTTAAATAAAGAATTGATGTTTAAAATTATTCCAGACCCAGAAATTGTTAAGAAGAAAGAAGTTCAAGAATTTACACTATAAATAAAACCGTTGTGAATCAAAAGTATTCAAACTTTAAGTATCAAATTAGAAGTATTAATTTTACATGTTTGCCAATTAATAATTTAGAAAATTGTTAAATGCATGAAACCCAAAGACGTCCAATCACAAAATTAACTCAATTCGCACACACTATAGTAGTTAGTAAAGTACTGTACGTAATACACCTGGATGTGATGGTTCGGGAAGCTACATGGATGGATAAGTACCTAATTCGTACCGGGCCCATATTTCCGATGCTCTTATCGTTTTGTTAGGCCTATTAAGCTATGCTGATCGCGAAATACTGGCTTTTTTGGTCGTACCGTAACTCCGGAATTTAGAAGGAGATTAAAAATATCCTTGCAGAAACTTCAACTTAACGTAAGGCAATCGGTAATATATTTCCAGTCACAACTTTAATCCATTACGGACCTGTTTAGTGACCTCCTGTAAAGTGGTCTCAGGTATCGGCGTGGTAGTGGGCAACGCTGTCGACGTAGTGGTGGGAGCAGCTGTCGGCGAGGGTGGGGGCGGTGCCGGCGTAGTCGGTGTAGTTGTCGGCGGCGGGGGTGTGGTCGTCGGTGTAGTTGTCGGTATCGGCACCGGTGTCGGCGTCTCGGGTGTCGGCGTTGGTGACGTCACATTTTCCTTCTCCGTGGATGACGACATCGGAGGTAGTTCGTTCGACTCACGGATTATTACGGTTTGCTGAAAGTGCCATGCGGACGCTCACACGATGTGTTGTGAAATATAGACGTTGAGACAACGTTGGTAGAGGCCAGATTTGTATGTACAGATATTTGTATAAGTTGGAAATGTATAGAGTTAGTTCCAGAAAGATAGAATATTAGGAATCCCAATTCATTTTATTTTTAGTTTGTTTATACAACTGGATGTGCCATGCTAACTATACAAACGCAGTTTTCGTACCATACATTTTGTACCGTTGTCAAAACGTCGCAGATTAGTCGAGAACATATTTACAAACAAAGTTACTCTAGATGGGGTATGAATCGTGTGAAACCCTTCACTACCCAATGTTAAAAAAAATCAACTCACACACGATTAGTCCAACTTTTACAGGAGTGAGTTAGGATGAAAATAAAAATACAACAAGACGTACCAATTCCGGTTCTACTGTTGTGGGTTCTTCGAAGATGACGGGTGCGTATGAGTTGAAGCGGCGAGGGCTTATAGGTATCGTCGGCGCCACTGACATGTTAATGTTCGTTGTCTCCGAAGGTGATGCGGAGAGTGCGGTGATACCCACTTCGTTATGCTGCAGAAAAATATGTGTTTAGTACTTGATGTTGGTACTTGTGTGTTCTGTGTAGTGTACAGTTGAAACTATGTGCTGTTAGTCACTGTCTGTGTGCGACTTGGTAGTCGTTCGCTTACTATGAAAAACTGACAAATCGTAAGTTTTAAGTTGAAGCAATATGATTTAGTTTTTGGATTGATGACAAAATGGCATAAAAACATGTTATCACATTACGAATTTTTCTATCTTATTTTTTTTTGTAAATCATAGTAACTTCCACTTGTAGCTGTGGTCTAAGAGTTTTTTTTTAACACAAATGTTTTCATAGTAGGCTGTCAAGAAATGCATTTATAATTAATTAATTAGCCAAATAAAGAGATCTGTTAAGGTACAAAGTTTTCTAAATTCAATTTTATCATAGTCATGCTAGTGTTCACAAAAACATTCTAATTTCTACCACAGATGCAATATAATTCGAATACAATTTTTAAAACACATTGACAAACTCTTTGATAATAAATGTAGGTACTAAGTTGAACATTCCAAAACTATATAAATCATCTTTAATAGATATAAAAAACATAAAATAAATAAATAGGTTAACATAGCAGTTATTACACGATCATAAACATAAATATTTACAGGATATATTTCAAAAACTTAGCATTCTTTATCTAACAAAATACACACTGAATCAAATATAGGTAGTTAATTAGGGTTAGCATAAATTTAAAGGCAACTGTTAGCTTGCACAACTATTTCTGAGAACTCTATTAGACAAGCATGAAATAGCGGAAAATGCAGTCATTTTATGTGAACGATAAGATGTGATTCAGTGCAATCAAATTCAATAAACACGTCAAGGCGACTTGGTGAAACTTTTTAGTTGTGCTAGCTATACAATTGCAGACCGACTGTTCAGGATCAATGCTGTTAATAGTACTTAATTGAACTGAATATAAACAAGTCTAAAACTACAATTCTAGCTGCATACATAGCATGCAACCGGGCCACAACACGCACATGCATATGACACGTAAACTCGAGAGCGGGTTACGACAAACCTCCGTGGTATACGAGTTAGTTGCGGACTCAGGAGTGGTATCTTCTCGGGCTTCCTCTGTGGTAGTGGGCGGGGCACTCGGCGGAGGGGGCGGGGGCAACGTGGCGGGCGGGGGGGATGAAGGGAGAGGGGGCAGGGAGGCGGGTGTCGGCAGCGGGGCGGCGCTCTCGGTCTGAAACGTGTCGGTGCTTGTGTGTGGCGCGCCGGGGGTGGCGGGGGCGGGGAGGAGGGTGGGGCTAGGGGACGGGGGCGCGGCCTCGCCGTGGTGGTGGCGGTGCGGGTGCGGGGCGGGGGTGAGGGGGTCCACCTGCGGCGGCGCCGCGACACACACGCACGTTAGTACGCACACCCTTACGTACCAAGAGCGCTGTCTGTGGTTATTGGTATTGGCTACATGGACTCAGATATTAAAACTGCGTCATCATCTCTAGAGATTATACGGCAACAGACTAACCTTCAACTCAAGGCTTCAATTAGACGCCATCGATAACTGTTTCGGGATAGTCTAGCTCTAGATTCATCAGTCATCCGTAATTTATTTGATTCATTAAACTATTTAAAAAAATGTCACTCTTCGTTAATTTCGTTCTTACCACATAGCCATTAATATAGTGCAATTTCAGTGCAACGTTTTCATTTTGCATTATGCTTTACTGCATAATATATTTTGTAAGTAAGTGAAAGGTTAAAACAATATACAATATGGCGATGACAATAGCACAATAAAGGATCATGATTTGGGGTGTAATTGTTTTTATTGAGCATTAATAATTAAATTATGGCGCCAAAAGTCACCGCTCTTCTCACAGGTTAGAAAACCAATATTTTAAATGGTGTTCTATTTTGATTACATTTATATGCTCTTTATTGTTTGATTTTTATTTTAATTTCAGTGATAGGATTTATTTCATAGTTTCAAAATATTTTTATGAAGTAGTATAATCAGAATTTTAATTTTTTGGCATAACGTCATCCCCACATTGTATAATTCGAGGAAAGTGGGATAAACTGCGCTAGTGTTAGTTATATTTGTAACAATGTATTAAAATATTTTCTTCCAGTGTAATATTGATCAAATGATTACGTTCGAAGCGCATTTAATTTTCTTAGTCCATGCGTAACACGCATACGCTTTAGCTTCCATTAATATGCTGCAGTTAGTCTGTTTATATACAGTGATGGATAAATCATAAACCAGCGTTTATGTAAAGCGTTGTTATAACCACACACAAAGCTCACAATTATGTTTATATTATAAGGTAAAATAACTTAATAATATTTATGTTTAAGTTGCCGTTATGAAGTTGGATGTCAAATGAATGTTATGTATATGTAAAATTAAAGTAGGTATTTGGATGTAGAATGTTTGAGAGAATGTAACTTAAAATAAAATAAGGGTAGGGACACAACATAAGACACTTTTGTTTGTTTTCAAGTAAAGGGTACTTCATTCAACATTCCATGCTATGTGGTTCCCAGTACGAACGCCGCTATAATGTGGTGACATTAAAGTGCAAGATATGCATTCCGTAGAATATGTGGGATGACTAAACTCACTCATTAGGAAATACATACCTACTTAGTAAACAACTTCCTTTGTCAAGCTTGCTTCTAGAAATACATGAATAATTTAAATATTTATTGTTTTGATGAACAGTTAGGTAGGTATATTTCCCAAAGAGTAGAACGAATGATGCATAAGTACTAAGAAACATAGAATGTATGACAGTTCCACACTAGAATAAAATATGAGTTGCACTGATAACGTAATTAAATGATTCATAGCCCTGTTATTAAGTTTTATTTAGCCTTTAATTCCTTACCGCATAATGTAAGTACCTACGTATATTGTTATTCTCGCCCAAGATTCGCAAACCAATTAGATATTAGAATAGAGTAAATAAAGCAATTAGTTGCCCCATAGAATTCTTTCAACAAACCATATAACCCGACATTTTTGTTCTTGTTTCTACATTATATAGAAAGAGGGTACCACTCGGTTCGAACCTTCAAAGTAAACCCAATTACTGTATTATATTAATTAATATTATGATTAGCCTTTGTATAATAATTACGTCTTTATAAAAGTAGAAATTAAAACTTTCATATTAAAATATTACAATGTTCATGTCATAAATATAAAGACGACAATGCACATCACAACAATTACGGCCATTTTGGACAGAATTTTAGCAATGTCACATAGTTTTGTTATTTACAAAACTTTTGTAATCTGTATTTGCGGTCATAAACCCAAACACATAACTGAGCCGGCAATATGAAGGAAGCACGAGGGAAGAAGTACTATCTCATATGGGAGGAAAGTTGAAAGTGACCAGCTCTAAGCAGCAAGTAACAGTTCTAAAACACGCCAAAATGGCGCTAGCGTAGGCACAGGGTATGGTATGAGTAGTGTAGCCATAGATCCGTGAATATAGCAGTTGTTGACGGATTGAAGTATGCAGAGTTAGAATATTTTTACCCAATTGGGTTGTTGACACCATTATCCAATAATTCCAAATACAACTTGTCTTAAAATACACTTTATTTTAGCACGAAAAACCCGATTAATTTTCTATTTACTGCAATATTCGATTTTATGTTGCTTTGAAATCAACTAATAGTTAGTCAATTGAGTTGGTAAATAAGTGACGTCACAGGCCGCTATTGTCTTACAAAATCTATGGAGCAATCTCGTTTTACCAGCTCATAAAAAGTATGTCAATTGATTGGTGGTGTTAAGTACCCAATTATTGCGATTGTAGCGCCTCCTTTAGGGGCCGTCTCCACGAGCGACAGAATCGTGAGGATTCCGCGCTTCTATCGTCGGGAAATCTCAGTCTTAATAAACGGCGATAAGATACCATTTCGCTCGAACTCAGCCACTCGTCGCATCGCCGCGATAATATCGACACGTTCTAAGAGAGTGTATAGAAATACGTGGCACGACGATAATATCGCCGCGATTCTCTCGCTCGTGTGACGGTCCCCTACGATGGCATATTTAAACGGTCATTTTTCATAGACAGAGATAGTGTTCTTTACCCTCTACCCTTCATAGCCTGCGAAACTGAAATCTAAGGTTGGTAGAAATAGAAGTGACATTGTCAGCACTCTGCCGAACATAACCCGAGCGGCTCCGAACACTTCCGAATGCCGCAGCGTACTCACCAGGTCGGTGATGCCGACGTCGTTGTTGGTGTACCCGTCCTCGTCGTCATTGTCCTCGTATCCGCTGTAGTCGGGGTCGGGGTCGCCTTCGTCGTCCTTGCCGTCATAATCATCGTCGTAGTTGCCGTCGCCTGAACCCTCCAGCTGGGGAAAGTGATAGATTCCAGTACTACCGAAAGGTTTGTTTGTTGACAAATGCATTGCATTTTTCATCTATCTAGCGACCCGCTCCGTTTTCGCACGGGTTAAATGTAGATCAAACTATACGTATAAACCTTCCTCTTGAATCGCTCTATCTATTGATGAAAATTGCATTAAAATTCGTTGCGCAGTTTAAAAGATCTAAGCGTAAGTACAGATAGTGGGAGCGACTTTGTTTTATACTATGTAAACATATTTCTTTTTTGTTTGAACGCGTTAACCTCCGAAACCAATAATCCGATTCTGAATCTAATCATATCATTCGATTTTTCTAATAGGACATTACATTATCCCTGAGTACTATAGTCCATGTTTTATATAATTCTGACTTAAAATAATCTCGTGTCTAGACAATAGACACAAGACAAGACAGAACACCAAAAAAATTGTGTGTGTGTGTGTGTGTGTGTAGGTATTGTCTTGTCTTGTGTACGCCAGACACACAGCCAGACGCCAAACAGATCACCAGCACATCAAGCCATACCAAACTGACAAATTTTCCCAATTTAATGTGGGATAAAGGTCAAAGAAATAAAATAAAATCACTGGTTTATAATTACAACTTGTATTAATTACTCTGTTCGTCGTCCGCTCTAAATTCAAGTAATCCCTACTCCTTTCATTCCTGTCAAGTGTCACCTGTCAATCTGTAACTGTCATCCGTCACCTTTCACTCGCACGTACCTTGTACCTTCCCTCTCGTTCCTTCCTTTTAGGTTCCGTTCCCACACTAATATGAACCTTATTCTATTGTAATGAAGTTGAAAATCTATCAAAGAAATTTGACAGATTGCTGTAGCTTGGTGTGCTGGCCTCTTGTGTATACCATAAAATTATGAGCTAAAAGGTTCTTGAAACTTGTAAGCAATACAAGTAGGGCAGTTAGTCACCTGTCTTTTAATCCTGGGCGCGGGTTGTATGGCCTGCAGCCTCCAGCCAATGACGGGCAGTCGCAGCACATGCGCCAGCGAGCCGTCCCGCGCCTGCTCGCGGAGGCCGGCCACTAACACTTTGTGGTGACTCCATAACTTATTCCCGCAGCCCACCTGTAAAATAAAATAAACATACTGGAATTGTGTTACACTGCAAAAATGTTATAGAATTTGGTTATGATGGGTTATAATGGATTTTATGATGATATAGAAAATTATTGGTTGTTTTAAGTTGATATTGAATTAAATTTTTTTCCAATCACTGGATATTACACCAATAGGGTATTACACCCATTTTTGAAAAGTTTCTCAATGAAATTCTGTAGTGCTAATATGCCACCAAAAATAAACACAAAATTTTTATTCAATCGATAAGTGCCATAAAAATGCATCTAAATTTTAAATTTTCAAATTTCGCGCGTAGTTTGACGAAAACGCCTCTTACTGGACGCCATATTGCTCAGCGTAAATGAAGTCAGTTCGTTTTGTATCAAATGAGCTCATATTAAATATAATAATTGTAAATCATTTAAAAATAATTCAAAGCATATTTTGTAGTAGGTGTAATAATGAAAAAATTACGTTGGTTAAGAAAATAATAAAAGTACAAAGCCTATTTTACGCCAATCGGTTGACTGACAGTTGACAATTTTTTGTTTACACAGCCGTATGGCGTAATAACATGGCCGCTACTATTTCACGGTGTTTTAAAACAGATTAAAAAGACTGAAAACTTTGAATTGAATTTAAAAATTTGTTTTATTATTTTATGAACTAAAACTTACATTTTCCGACTGCTTTATGCCTAAACTGTCTCAATAACATATTTATAGATTTTTTCTCGTTTAGAGTAAAATACCCTATTATTTTGAATAATTTTAGGACATTTTTATACAGGTTAAAAGTTAGCACCAGATACCTGAGAATACCTGTGAATCTGTATCATTAAGATGAACTAAAGTCCAGGTTGGATCCTTTGATTGGTATACCATTTCAGTCTAAGGTTTTAATTGTAAACATATACTTATGCACATTGTTACTATTAATGTGTAGGTAAAAAAAGATGCTGATGAAGAAGATGAAGATGAAGATGCTGGACATTGTAGGTATACCTACAATGTTTTAAATTCGAAAGTGTGTTGTCAGACATAGCTGCGTAGGTTGGCTATAGAAAGGCCCTAGGCTAATAAAATTGTATTAGCCGAGGGTATTTTAGAAACAAGCACATGTCACGTAGGCATACATAGATAAGTATGTACTTTTCATATCGAAAAATTAAATTTAGCAATAATATTCAAAACATGGTCACAAAACTATTTTTAGGCAGAGGTCGGCCCGGACGCAGGCCTTACTTATGCGTCACAATGAATATGCACTATGCTTTCACCAATATTATTGTGTTTCTGCCCATTGTATTGTTAAGGATTTTTGGTTTTCCTTTAAATATAGTGTTCAGTATGTTGTATATACTTCAGACCCAAGGGTCGTACGTGACTAATAAGTTAAGTTAGTCCAAACATACATCGTTAAATATTTATAACTTGACTTTTTGTGTTTTAAGCTTAGTAACATTTGATTAATATGTAGTCGTTTTTTTAGCTTGTAAAAAGAAAAAAGGGAACTGAACGAAAACTAGATGAAGACACCAAATGCTAATATTAAAATGTTTCCCTTCAATTTTCTATAGCATATTCAAAATGCTAAAATTATTTTTTTTGTATAGAATAAACTAAGACCCTATTTCACTACCTTTCAGTAATTTCGATACGGTTAAATTACTTGACACTTCATTTATTGCTATACTTCGACTTTTAATTCTATTTAGTAACTTGACAGTTGAAAGGTGATCGAAGGTAGTGAGGAGGTGTAAGAATGAACTTAAATAATGTACTTATATGCTAAATTTTTATTTAAAATGCAATATCTTGTCCTAAACTCACGATTTTGAATAGTGTATAGCTATTAAAAATCTACACACATTTTTCTTTATATATACACTATTAAAATGACAAAAGTAAAAAAAATAAAAAAATAACATGATATTTATTTTATTTCTATTAGAAGAAAAAGTAAGGAAATTACTTTTATTAATTGTTCTTACGACATCTTACATACGAATATTTAAAGTTTTATTTAAATTAAACTATTTGTATCATTCGATCTTTACGCAAAATCGTTGATACCCCAACACTATTAGTTTTAGTATAGTAGCATTATTATTCTATGAACTGTAAAGTTATTGAATAGAATTAATAGTCGAAGTATAATTATTATGTCGGCCTGTCTGGCCGCAGGGCTGGTGGTAGCCAGTTCACCTCGAACTATGACACCTAGTCAGAAGCACAATATGAGCCACTCCGCAAGGTGATAGCGACGCTGACTGTCTGGGATATTGCTACACGTGGAGGTAATTGAGCGTCTTACATTGAGATAGATGGCAGTAGTGGCGTCTCCATGTTTCCGCTGTGATGAACCACTCCCGCTCATAATGGTGTCAGCGTGCGTCTCCGCTTTGTAAGGCTCCATCCAGAACTCGGTCTGGAAAAAGAAACGAAGACACTTTTAATAAGATATTTGACGAGGGCGTATAGTTTGATGTATTTTTCATCTCAGCCTAAAATTAGGACAAAATCAATCCCCTTTACGGCAATTATTCAAGATTTTTGAACTAGCAAATGGAATAATATATCTTGCGGAAGGAGCCGTCTACTATGACGACCAGCATAAACCGAATTTAATCTTCTGAGGAGACGAGCAGCCGAGTCATATTTACAAAGAACATCATCATTTCAACCTTATGAGCATTGTGAAGCTATAAATTTTCATACAAAAAGCGATACCGTTTTACCCCCCTTAAACTTAGTCTTATTTTCATAATTTTTGGAAATGGTGTAGATATAACGAAAAACTAGGTCTGTACGTTTATATTTTAAAGAAATATTGCTTAAGATAGAAGTAATTATCATCTAAATATCTACATTTTTGAGCGAAAATCCTTGAGCGTTTTTATTTTTTTAAATTAAACTGTACTGAATTACTTAAAAAGCAAAACGTGCAGACCTAGATTAAGGTGTACTGAATCTAAAGAGAACAAAATTGTTTCTTTTCGTGAAGTTTAGGGGGGGGGGGGGGTGGAACGTTATTGCCAAAAACCATATTTCAAAAAGGAAATGAAGGTATTTGCCTCCTAGACTTGCAACTCTCTCTCTCTATCGCACAATACGGGTCGGAGGGCAGGGCCATATTGTATTTGTATTGTTCACCCGGAGGGAGGCAGATCGAGCGGTATGAAACAGATAGCATTTTTGGAAATACCTACTCGCGCCACGTATCGGCACCTCACAATTCTCTTAAGCAGGTGTAGGTCCTTGTGGGAGACCTATGCTTAGCAGTGGGCGTACTGTGTCGGTCCCGGCACCAGGGGGTCAAATCTGCTATTTTTATAATTTCTTCATTCCAACATGATCCCATTGTCATTTTGCTAAAAGTTCGTAATCTGCTAAATTCATAATGGTCGATCATTGGTCGGTCGAATTAAAAGTAATGACTGCACAATGACGTTCTAATGGTAGTTATTGATCAAAGGAACCGTCAAAATTTTAGTAGATTACCGCTTAAGTCAGTCATTCAGTTGTCATTTTATACGAGATTACCATTCTATATCATTTCTTTTAATGGCGTGTCAGTGATTGACCATTGGAAAGTCATAATGACGCCAGTATATTAGTAGATTACCAAACTTGTCAAAATAAATAATTATGAAATCAATGATAGACCATTCTGACACTATTGTAATAGCAGTCTTGAGGCGCAGGTCGTCGGTCCATCTTGTGGGGAAACTGCCGCCACTGCATCTGCTGGTGCGCGGTTGACCTCTGTGCCCATTTTTTCCATATGGAACATAATTTAAGTAATAACTTACGCCATCAAGCGCCATGAAGCTGGCGAGCTGCATGAGCGCTCGTATCCTCTGCCGTGGAGCCACGCTGTGGAAGGAGCCGTCCACCATGATGACCAGCACCAACCGACTCTCCTCACCGACGCAGGATCCATATTTAGAGTGAGGCTTATCTTGAGCTTTCTTTACCTGGAATTAGAATTACATAACTTCGTTATTCAAGGGCTGACCTTTTATTGGGCCAGAGTCAGCATTTCATACAACGTGGCAATGCTGACAGCCTTTTGGATACTTGTCCCATAAACAGCGATGCGACAGTTTTTTTTGAAAACCTCTCTAAACTTTCCTCTTTTTTATAAACTGTACTTACATATTATTATTTATTAGTTTTGTTATATTTAATTACAGATTTAGATTTATGTTGTAAGACAAATAATATATTCAGGGATAAACCATTCTTGGAAAAAAAATATTATAGCTAGCTACATTTTGGATCCTTTAATAATATGACGCCAAAAAAAATAGCCCATTTCCATATTTATAATTTTGATATACCCAGTAACAAGACGAATGAAGACGAATCTAATGACGTAGGTATCATTTATTGAAATTTGCTTGAACCGTTGAGTAATTACTTACGAGCGGACATGGGAACGGATACATACTTACAACTACTTACAAGACAAATTCATAACCCTCCTCCGCAGTCGGGTAAAAAGATCTCTCCAGTAACAACAACAACAGAAGCGAAAATGTTTTTAAACTGCGAAATAACAGCCAGTATTCGAAAGAACTTTAAGAAAGAAAAGCAAAGACTGGCGAGCAAACTTTCAGAAAAATCATGATTTCAAAGAAAATGTTCTTTCTAACGCATATCCGATCCTCTCGAGAAAGTTAAGTACGATACAGACTCTTATAAAATTTCTCAAGTTTAACGTTACTCTTTTTCGAGATTTTTGCGATACTTCATACCGGAAATTAATGTAATTAAAAGTACATAAACATTGCCAAAGTCAATCACCATGAATTTAACATTACAGAAATAAAGACCCACAATTTTCGAAATATCATTCACTTTCAACATTACCATGACAATTCAAAATGGAAATGATCCTGTTTTATTGAAAAGTGCTGATGTTGTGAAATAAAATTCATTTTACTACGTGATTAAACCGCACCCCTGTTGGCTAACGTAATGTCAATAATATAATTGAATGGCCATATGAACAAGCCAACTGTCGCTAACTTTATTGGACACCGCCCTGTACAGTAAAATATCAGTATTCTGTACAACATTGTACACACGACGATTATCAAGCTACACAGCTCCAGAATGTGCTGACTTCGCATTGTATAGACTTTCAGTACAATGAGATGTCAGCTTAAAATGGAAATGTTTGATACGTCGTCGTGCGTACATGTATACTTTAATTTTTATTGGCCCAGTATCTGTCACCGACAAATAAAACGATTGATTTATGTTTAGCGATCTATAACGGTACTTTGTATCATATCATAACGTTCATAAAGGCCATTTGTTTGTAAGCGCTCATGTCTGTGCATTTTAATAGATAGTTAAATATTACTCTAATAAGCGAAGCATATCTGAGCGGGCGTACTCGTATATTAGTAGTTATTACACTGAAACTATTAATTACTATTACATAATCACGATATATCTTCGTAATTGTCTACTATTACATTTCAGTCGTATGATGGAGTATCTTTTTACAGCAGGTTTAGCACGAGCACGCTAACACAAAAGTATCCGATTCAAGACAATTCTGGAATTGGAAATACCCATTTGATACCGTAATATTTATTTAGTTTGAAGGTTTTATCATTACTTATTGTGCTTGTCATATAAAATTGAACCTAAATGCTATACCTATATGTTAGACGATCAACTGCCATACGCTCGTGCGGTCACTCCTACAGAACATGACACAGTACTCATCAGACATACAAATAATACGAAGCATAGAAGACCATTTACTACACAGTAGGTAACTACCTAGAGTGTATTAGGAAGTGCATTCTTGAGTCGTCGTAGTAGCTACTCACTTCAATAGTAAAGGAAGCGGGAGGTGTGCCTATGACGTCACTAGGACTACAGTAACACCAACCAACCATAAAGAAAGTTAGGAACACGAACTCTACAGGACGTGCATGTTCCTATGATGTCATAGAACATTATGCCGGAGTGCGAGTGGTGTGACGAATTCCTGTCCTAATATCCGACTCTTAAAAAAATAAAGGTTCCTATTACAAGCATATTTATTTATTTAGGATCTCCTTCAAAATATATACATAGATCATGACATGAAAATTATGGTCAACAAATGGTATTATGTAGGTGTATTCCTTCACTTAGGAGACCACAGTTAATCTGTGTCTTAGTCTAGTTAATGCCCCTCTATGATGAAGTAGAAAATGCAAGTACATATTACTATGATTGCAGTTTATTCCTAAGTTAAACTGAAGTTTTGGGTCAGCGTCCTGAATATTTGCACTACCAGTAGACTGGTCATCACCGCTTCTTAAAAATTGTTAGGTAAACTCTTGCAGGTTCCAATAGTGCAAACTGACCTCAATAGTGAAAGAGTCGGTGGCAGTGAGACCACGCGTGCTGCCATGCGCGGTCACAGTAAAGGTATGCGTGCCTAAGTCCTGCTTCTGGGGCACGCCGCTGATCAGACCGTGCCTCGAGTCCACGGCCAGCCAGCTTGGCATGCGCCGACCATCTCCACTTCGAACCTGGTGGGCAATATTTGGGTTAGGCCTTTAGAGAGATTAAATTGGACCGCCAACCAAACTACGCTGCCAAAGTAGGGTAGCTTTTTATAATACTAGATGAGTAATCTGGCACGCCGGTCCTGCCAAATTACCAGTTTACCCGCGACTCGTTTAAACACAATAAACAAACAAAATATCATGTCAATTTTACTTAATTGGCAACATGCTTGTAGCTCTAAATTCCGGCTATCATTACTTTTTGCCGGAAATCTACACTGCCATGAACTCGAAAATCGAGATAACATATTTCAAGAAAAGAATTTAATAAACATTTTAGTAGATAACAATATTTTAAGTTCTATGTTTCTACCGATAATTTTCTGCTGTATGTTATGGGCTCTCCAAAGCATAAGCCCCAGTTTTCCTTTACAGCGTCAGCCGGCCGAGATCATGGACTCTTTAGCGTTCAGCCGAGCGAAGGACCTGAGTGCCTGCAGACGTCTTGATGTGTACGACTTTCCAAGGCCAGGAATGTAGGTTGCGTGCATACATGTTATATTGAACTGTGATACGTGTTATTTATTAAACTTAAAAATACTCAAATAGGATCATTTCACTTAAGTTACCTGTTTTGTGTTAATTTCAGCGCATTACTTCAGTGCTATAACTTGAGTATTTTGGACCATTCTTGACTACAGTGACCAAAAAGTGAAAAACGAATTTTCACGTACCTTATAAGCTAACACTTTTCCCGAGAAAGCTTCCTTCGGGATTTCCATTCGGAACAGATGTCCCACATAGGCCAATGTGTCGGGCACGCCCCATAACCTTCTTAGGCCATTTTTTGCTATTTCTGAGTGGTTTGCTGTTAATTCAACCTGAAAGGTCAACCATAAAACTTTACGCTTCTATTGTTCAACCGTTAACTGTACGAGGAGTAGCTACGATTTGTCGGTTACCTGACGTAATATGATTAATATTCTAAAATAATACATGGAAATCCTGTCGGGTTAATAGTTAATATGTATTAGGAAATGAATGAGAGTGCACTGACCAGGAATTCTTCGCTGTTATCAAATGCGAAGTCGTCATCGTGCCTCGTGAGCGCGAGTGGACACAGCATGAGCAGAGCGCACGCGATGAACCGCGCCCGCCCCATCTCGCCTCCCCACCACTACTACACTCATAAACACATCTTGATCATCTGTGGACAATTAAAATACGATACTTTATTACATTGCTGCACTAATGTTTGTAAACAAGTTTTGTTTCTAGGAAATTGATTGTTGAATGCTTGCTGTGAAATCCATACTTTATACTTTATTAATATCTATACTAATATTATAAAGCTGAAGAGTTTGTTTGTTTGTTTGGTTAAACGCGCTAATCTCAGGATCTACTGGTTCGAATTGAAAAATTCGAAAATCTCTTTGTGTTGGATAGTCCATTTATCGAGGAAGGCTATAGGCCCATGCGAAGCCGGGCCGGGTTGCTAGTTTTTAATATTATAAATGCGAAAGTAACTCTGTCTGTTACGCTGTCACGATGAAACGGCTGAACCGATTTTGATGTAATTTGGTATGAAGATAGGATAAACCCTGGGGAAAATCCCTATTTTTTTTATCTGTGACTTCGTCTGCATACGCGGAAGAAGTCGGGGACAAAGCAAGTATCGTATAATTTGTTGTCAAATGTGGCCAATGTGGATAAGTGACGGACAATGCAGTTTATTGTTCTTGTGTGAGGCAATGTCAATATTATATCGCTGATTAAAGAATTACGTGCTATAAATGTCATTGCAAGTTAAAAATACCGGCAGTCATTTAATTGATATTATAGACATTTTAAGTTTTGTTTTTCAGTCTAAAGGCATCGTCACGATAAAAGTGAATAAAGATGATGGGATTCGATGAGTTCACCTAAAACATCGAAGTGTGGCGAGAATAGGGGATGGTCAAAGATTCTAGAGAGCCCTTTGTCTGTCGACGACGACACGCTAACATAAAGAAAGTAAAGATTTCAATAGACTCGCTCTTTTAACAATTTCAATGTCACCCACTAGAATCACAATGAACAAAGAAATTTTAACAGCGATTCAGTCAGTACAGTAGGTACTCACCTAATAT
Organism: Charanyca ferruginea; assembly: GCA_947361185.1. Classification (NCBI taxonomy): domain Eukaryota; kingdom Metazoa; phylum Arthropoda; class Insecta; order Lepidoptera; family Noctuidae; genus Charanyca; species Charanyca ferruginea. The sequence goes on from OX376069.1 coordinate 12,318,400, forward strand.
AAATCAAGAAACAATGAAACATTTATGGCTAAGTAAAATGAAATATGTATACCACATGTTAAACAGAGATGGGCGTGATAATTTAGACATTGTTTAGCTCTGGATGCTGCTTTTAAATATAGACAAATTTTCGTTAAATATCGTGTACAAATGACTTGGTAATAAAGAAGAAAGAGAAGGGAGGGCAAACGGAAACGACTCGGGTACTGTTACACAGTTAAAGGCGCGTGTTGGCGCATAATGATTGGACACAAATAGAATGAGCTTTTGAACGCTCCCCGCCTTGCTTAGCATGCTGTCGCGAAACCACTTCAGGGAATACTTTTATATCCCTTTTAGAATAATGTGGCTTTTACTTTACTACCACTCGAGACGAGAGCCAATATTGTGAGAGCAACGTTTAATTCCAAATATACTTTTAATGAGTTCCAAGTTAATTGTGTTGTTGTTTAAGGATGTAGACAATTCGGCTCAGGGAAAAAGTCCTGAGACAACAAAGCTTAGGCGTGGCCGTTAGTTCGCGAGATGCAGTAATCTAGAAGTCAAATACCCAGGATCCGTTGGGGATAACATGACTAAATAAAGTAGGTGTTATGTTAATTTCGGTGAACTCCGGAAATATGAAAGGTAACGAAGCGTATTAATGATAATTTAGGGAAATGAAAGTCTACATAATCTTTATGAAACATAAACAGACTCGTTAAAAATGATTTATGACGATTCCTGAGATACTGGACATAACTCGAGCACTCCAATTATTTTGAAGAAGCGAGACGCGGAAACGTGCTCTGCGATAATCGGTTAGTACGAATTGTAGTGCACGCCATTAACGTAACATAATGTTTAACAACAATCTTATTACAGCCAGCTGTATTGACCACTTTTCAACATAGGAAGTTTCTGAATGATAAACATTTTTGCGGTAATCCGACCGGGGGGAAATATCCTAAGGCGAATGTGCGGATACAGGGGTCGGTCAATTGGTTTCGATCGGAAAGTTTTTATCAAGTCGGCACTATAAAGATGAGAGGAAACGGGAGGAGTTCCGTTCAAAGTGCTTCCTCCCAGCTGTATAGTGCAGTGCAAAACGTAAACCTCGGTTATTAAAATGGTGAAATCACACACCAAAATAAGTGCTTCATAAACCTGCCACTCAACATTGTATTGTATGCGCCATTGACTAAATTCGCAGAATATGGGCGAGACATATTAGCTTTATTAAATTGTCTGCGATTGTTTACAGTTACTGAAATATGTTGTTACTTAAAGTTACATGTTCGTTGAAAGTAGGTGTTACATTAATAGATGAGTGAAATGAAGCAAGCAAGCTGCTTATTTATTATGCAAATTTTTGTTTAGTATCTAGCGGCAGTGACTTTCTGCTGAATTGGTTTTGTAAATAAAATTATGAACTTAAGTACCTACTGAGAGACAGGTTGCAGATGCAGCAAAAACAAAGTTGCTGAATTAGAATAACGTTTTGGTAGCAAAACAAAAAGCAAACAATAGACAAAGCCAAAAGTAGAAAAGAAAAGATATTGTACGAAATGTAATATGATTAAAATAGGTAATACAATGTAGAGAAGAATTTAATATTACATACCAGTAGAGACGAACTTTGGTCTTTGTACGAATAAAAAAGGTGCGCGAAAACTTTTTAAGGAGTAAAAATAAAAAGAAAATGGCAAAATTTGTCCCAGTTTGAGAACAATTCCTTTAGGCATTTACTTTTCTAAAACTTCACAACCACTTAAGTAAAAATATTTTTCGCAACTAATTAAGCTTCGTCATAAAAATTTCATAGCTAATTTGGGTCATTTTTGTTGTTAGTTATCTTACCAAAATGTTGTCGTATTTAAGAATGTTCGAGTCGTTAAAAATTATAAATCCAGCACGCGTACACATAGACACACTGACAGCAAGAATAGACAAGTCAGTACAGTTTGTCTGTTCTTCCTGTCAGTATGACTACTCTTCCGTAGACATAGCGTGGTCATGCTACGCGTGCTGGAGTTAAATGACAATGTTTGTGTTTGTAAAATAACGCTCCGATACAAGCACTTTTTATTTCAAGTTTGTAAGCATGTTAAAGGCAGGCAGGCAACCACTCTGCCAGCTTACCCTTGGGTTGTGAGGGGACCGACGAGTAAGAGGGTTACCACAATGGATCCTTTCCCCCGACAAAATCTCGTCTGCATTTGTGTACGGCGGAGTATGTAGTGATTTTGTTCAATACCAAGCGTTAAGTTCCACGCCATACGATCATACGTATAGGAAATAACATGTAATTTATTTCGAACCTCACCACAATACCTTAGCGTACGACATGGTAACGATTAAAATTAACCAAGCGTCACTGATAGAGTCATAAACGTGCACCAATATTTACAAAGTTAGGTAAATATTTGTTCAATAATCACTGTTGGTTCTGGGTACAATGATATTTACCATCATTACTCATTATTTTCGTTTAAGGAAAAATTGAAAAGAATAAGACCCCTGTTTGAGGGGTGAATACACGAAATCGAAAATCGTTCAAAGCTGAGGTCCCCTTAATGTTCGGGGTTTAGGGTGCAAATATTATAAAACATTCTATCAAAACTCCTTGTTCCGATAATTAAATATCTTCAGGGCTAAGAGAAAAGGGGGGTGTAAATAAGAATTTAAGATGACAAGAAGTTAATGCGCCCGCTGTCTCATTGGTTGCAAATGCTTACGGAACCCCATGTCCTGAGCTTGATTGTCAAGTGTCAAATAAATAGGCTGTCCCGAGAAGAAATTCTATTAGTTCTATTCTATTAGTTAGTGATTTATGAGGCTGTAACTAAACCCCATGATCTTAACTCATCCCTATCACATGAGTGGTCATTTGACGTTACTCCTTGCTATTTCCATAATCTAAGCATGTAATTTGAAGAATGGTTGTACCGTACCTGCGTTGTACCTTTAACATCGAATGTACGCCGCGTCGTCAGGGGTATGAGAACGGCACTAAATTCCGCATCGCGTATTTAGGTCAGCTGGTAATAAGGCTCGTCATAACGTGAATAATTCACCATATCAGATTGAATTTACTTCTGAAATGTTCTTTGCGTGCACGATGTTATCTGTTCTCAACTTAAGTCTGTTCAGACACCGCTCTTTTTAATAATTATTACTACTAATAAATACTGGTGGAAAGTGTTTATGACCATGAATTAGGTATATTTCCTGTATCGATTTAGCTATTATTCATCAATTTAAACATAACCATTAGTTGATTGGATACCAAATCGTTTTGCTTCCGGAAGATAATGTTGATATAACATTTACTTCATATGTCACACTGTAAGGACGCATAAAAAGACCATTCGGAGAATTCGTTTTAAAAGAGTTTTCGAAATGGGTGGGATTCGTGAAATCCGCCTCAAAGCTTTTCCGGGGCGTTATTTTTTAGACTCGGGAAAACGGAACAGGAAATAATAAAATTGATAACTATATAATAACAAAATCGAGTTGACAGCATACCTAGACATCTTCATAAGCCTTTAACCTCTTTTCAAACTATTTCGGTGTTGGCTTGCAGCCTAACCAGAAAGCTGCAGTTATTACCAGAAAATGCAGTTAGTACAGCGGTAAGAATTTAAGGAATTTGGCAGCCGACGTTTGTCAATAGCTCATGCAGGTCTCCTGGGCACCGTATAGTTAAAAATTGCATCATTCATACCTTCAACATTGTTGTTGTAGACCTACATTACCTACATATATGTTAAAATGCTCGAACAAAATCATCTTTAGGCTAAGCAAGCGGACGCAGCGTCAATCTATTTCGACAGCGGAAGTCACGTGATGCACTTGCGCGTGTGTGCATCATAATGTCATGTTTCTCGGTATTCAGTCGCTATAAATATGCATGTGTCTCTGTGCGTTCGTGTGTTTATAGTTCTACGTTCACGTCGGTCGCCAGTCATCGATAGGAGCCCACCCAAGCGAGCATTGTGTGTGTGTAATCGCAAAGGGCAAAAAGGGGTATTGTTTCGAACCATACCTAACTACGCTACGGGGTGCAAAAACTGTGCAGGTGACGTTCTCATAAATTCCCTAGCTTTAAAAAAAAAGATACGAATCCCCTTTTTTATGATATTAACCGTGACATTTTTTGTGACTTTTGTCGACGGACAAAAATCTTGGAAGCAATTTAACAAAGAAAATTATCAGTCTGCTAAAACATAGTTCAGTGGTTCGTCTAATAAATTGGCGGTTGGTAACGGCAGGAGGAAGTTGGGGTTGGGCGTTTTACGAGTCGACTTAATTGAGTTTTCGAAATAGGCTGTCACTTGCGAAGCGGATTATTTGCAGAATACGATAGGTTTCGAGAGAGTTGTGTTCCGTCCTCGACACATTAAGCCAGGTTAGATAGTCACCTTTGGCTTTATGACAATATTAAAATGGCACATCTATTTTCATTGCGATGCTTTATAGTGTAATCGTAAATTATCGCCGCCGCGCCTATACCTTCAGTTTATGACAGCAAGTTTAAATATATTGTTGGCACACGTATACACAAATGTTTACGCTGGCCGAATTTAACACAATTTCTTTATTTATAAAATAACCGTGGAGGTGAAACTAGATATATTTTTAGCACTAGTTTAAGTTAACTGTTCTGCGATGAGGAATTAATTAAGGCAGAATATTCAAGTTGTGAATAAATTTTAAATAAACTGGAGCAAAAAGCGGTTTGTTCCTCAGGTAGAGAGAGGTAGTAACACAATGGAAGATGTAACTATTGTATTACGAATTAGAATATGGGTCACTATTATCATTTAAGATTCAGATGACTGATTTCGTTTTTGAACATAGCGTACTGATTTCCTGCAAGTAAGTACGTGGGTACTTAAACGTAAACGTACCTATTGGTACTCTAAATAGCTAGAAAATCAGAATGTTTTCAACATAAATCTACAAAAGTTTCCTAGCACCGGCACCGCTTCGCCCTGTCTCTGAGAAACTGCCGTTTTATAGCCAAGACGTATCTACTCGGTAAGTATTTTATGGTTTTAGAAGAGCCATGAAGAGGAATAGACTTTTGAGGTCTAAAAATAAAAAGGAACAAAGCTAAATTATAAAGCGCGCTTATTTTCTGTACTAGGTCAAAAGCAGGTCGTATTAGCACTTCCCTACAATAATACCGACAGTCGAAACCACCGGTAAGATATTATTTCAACAAACGCGATATTGCCGCGGCAAGTCTCTGTGCAAGTGACGAGAGAAGAGCATGAAGTTTTAACACAAAGTCGTCTTTAGCTTTCAGTAAATTAGAGACAAAGAGTCAAGTCAAAGTCAAAGCATTTATTTCAATTAAACCATTTACAGGCACTTTTGAATTGTCAAGGAGTCGGTCAGTTAGACAGAAAGTTGAAGCTAGTTGCTCGTTCCAAAACGTAGGTAGGTCTCTATGGAGAAGAACGAGCAAGAAACTCCACGGACACTCTTTTAAAATCAGGTTTTTACAAAATACTGCTTACATTATTCTTGTTGCTTCTATATGTGAAAACAATGAAGGTAATCTAGAAATACAAAATATAAAAAATAATCAAGATAAAAACCATGGCAGTTAAGAGTTGACCAATCTCTACTGACAGCGCCCGTTCACGAACATGACGCGTGAATCAGCACCATTCAGCTCAACCATTTTAGAGGGAGCCGAATGACCCAACACACGCGCCACCACCAGCGAGACATTTGAGTGAGCATGACAATTCTCTCAACCGCCATGCTCATTTAAGTCAAACACATAATAATTTACTTAAAATATGGCTCCATGGTACTCACATTTACAAAATTGAAATAATGCTGCTAAATTATACAAAACTAAGGTTTCCAATGTTTCTAAAATGTCGAAAAAGTAATTAAAATATATATTTGTGTATAATAATAACGATACTCGTTACTCATGTCAATAAAAAAAAGGGGTAGGAAACAACATTCCTCCAATTAGGAAATTCCCTAAACTGCCTGTGGAGCAGGACCAGCATTTAGCCAAGCATTTTTATCATTGATGTAGTCTTCTAATTTATAATATGCTTGTCTACACAGTGTGCGTTTAATACATGTTTTAAATTGTCTTTCATTTAGTTGAAGAATATCAAGAGGTATTTTATTATAAAATTTTACACAATACCCCATAAAAGAAGTATGAACTTTTGACAATCTGAATCTTGGCTGATCTAATTTGTTCCTATTTCTAGTATAAACACAATGTCTGTCACTTATTTTATTAAAAAGATGAAGGTTTTTTCGAACATGCATAATGTTTTCATATATGTATTGACAAGGTACCGTCAAGATGTTAATCTGTTTAAACAATTCTCTTAGAGACTCGCGACTGCTGAGATTATAGATGGCTCTGACAGCCCGCTTTTGCAGAATAAAAATAGAATCAATATCTGCAGCCCGCCCCCAAAGCAAGATACCGTAGGACATGATGCTATGAAAATAACTAAAATATACTAGCCTAGCGGTATCCACGTCTGTCAAATGCCGGATTTTTCTGACAGCGTAAGCGGCCGAACTCAACCGCCCTGCAAGAGATGTTAAGTGAGGACCCCATTGCAGCTTTGAGTCAAGCGTAATCCCTAGGAAAACAGTCTTTTCGACGAATTCAAGTATATCCTTATTCAATACAACGTTACATTCACTACTGTTAACATTCGGTAAAGCGAATCTTATGCATTTAGTTTTCTTCTCATTTAATACTAAATTATTTACAGTAAACCAATTATGAACCTTAAGCATAGCGTCATTTACGTCGTCATGGTGCTGTGCCCGTCTATTAACTCTAAATATCAAGGAAGTATCATCAGCAAATAACACCATTTGTGGTTGATTTTTCAACAAATAAGGTAAATCGTTTATATAAACTAAAAAGAGGAACGGACCCAATATTGAGCCCTGCGGTACCCCCATTTTTACTTTTAAGCCCGATGAATTTACACCGTTTACTTGAACTTGTTGCAGTCTATCAGTCAAATATGATTTTACTAAGCTAAGCGCTAGTTTACCCAGTCCGTAATGCTCAAGCTTTAAGAGTAGTGTTTCGTGATTCACGCAATCAAATGCTTTGGAGAGATTAAACTTCCTAAATAAAGCAAAATGTAAGGGAGTGCACGAATAATGTGGATATATATTCGTAAAGACCCATTACGTCGAAACCGAAATGGAAGAGGCGGGCTCTGAATTATAAGATGATTTGGATTCGGTGAATAATCTTACAACGTTTTCTCATAATGTCTAGGCATCCAGATTTTCATTTCCAGTAAAAGATTTTTTGGCAAAGTGAATATATGAGTAAGATAAGTGTAACATTTCCATCATTTTCTGAACAATGAATAAACGCATGAAAATCTAAATGACGTCAACAAAATTCAGGTTAATAAAATATTCGTTTGATTCCAAATCAATAGCAATAAGAGTATAATCTAGTTGAAACTCTATTTTGCACTACAACACTCAAGAAACCATTTGAATCCGCAGGTCCATTATCTACTACGTTTCTGGATTCACTCTACATTGCAGCATTCGTTCCACAATAGTTTTGTTCAATAGTTTCTTCAGAAGGCTTTCATTTACGTGCACGACTAAGTTTACAAGAGGTTTAAAGTGATATGGCGATCATTGTTCTACGAAAGAGAGATTCAGCTTTCCAAGATACCTACTATGCTTTCACGGCTGAAAGATTAAAATGAAATGCGGCATAAAATGAAACCGGAGCATCGTATACCTACTTGAGTTGTCGTAATAGGCAACATTTTCCTTCAGGCGTGCGCTTGTCGTTTAAGCCAGGCAAATCTGCGTTATTGTTGCCATGTGTACGTAGGGGCGGACCACACGGCTGGACCAGACTGTGATTTACACGACACTGGCCCCAAAACACCTCTCCTTTATGGCCAGACATTTCGGGGAATAGCGATTTATTTGTCTGGCTGCAGACAGATTGTTATCAACCAACATTCAAGTTTTATTTGCAGTCAAATTGATGTATGTATGTTTGATGGTGCGCGTCCAATATTAGTTGGATGAAATTGAAATAGCCTGCGCAAAAGTCCATTAAAACGGAAATGAAGCGAGTACGTTAAAAGCGTTGAAATGGAAAAGCATTTGAAACGGATTTTTTACTTTGATAGAAAATCGTGACCCCAGTTTATCAAGTTACTGATCTCACTAAATCTTACCTTTAACGAAGTTTGGAAATAAAGCTGAATAAAAGGGACCAAGTTTTATATTATCACTCTAGACGCTATTTGTTTCACGCAAAGTTTTACTGAGAAAACGAGCAAACATTTCAATGTCAAAGTAAATACCTCATAATATGTAATACATTAGTGTGCAAATTGGGGAGGCTTTTATGTATACCAGCACAATGGCTGTCTAGACGAAGCACTGAACCCTGCGTAACCAACCACCGACACTGATTTACATATAGATATCGGGATCGCTTGGGATTCCGGGACACATGTCGCAAAATCCTATGAGATTATGCCTGTTAAATATGTGAAATACATTATTGCTACCTGTCACATATAATAAATGAATAGGTAATGTGAATAGCTGAAACATTGGTAACAAAACCGGCAACAAACACACATTGATTAAATTCCAACTAATATACTCGAACGAAATCGTATTAATTGAACGATTAAGAGACCTCTTTTTGCTACTTATCGCGGTCTTTCTTAGTTTTAGTAATAGCAATTGCAAACTGATGGACAATACAATCATCAAGTGCTTCAACTTTATTCACACTGAAGTGCTCACCACCATCGGAGTTCAGACATACTGAATAAATGAAAACAAAATTCAATAAACACTGAAATCCACTCTCAAAAATATTTCTCTGTAATAATTTTGTAACACGGCAACACAAGTATTATTCGTGGAACTTCGCATGAGAATCCGAGCTGCATTTTGCACATTACTGGGATACTGCAGCGACATTATAGTCAGACGCCGTTAAACTGATTTACGATAGTCTTTATTAAACGAAATCCAACATTTATGTTCTGGAATCATAAGCACTGGGTTTAATGCACCTTTTTATTAGGAGGCAGTAAAAAACGTAATAACATTGTTGCATTTTTATAGAAGTAAATGTTTTTCTTTAGAAAATTAAGGTAAGTATAAGTACCACGAAAGGGTGTGAAAATTCCACGTAAGAATTAATTTTCGGGGTCAATAATTGTGCAATTTCAGCATGCAAACAGAAAAGGCGAATTAGAAGGGCACAAAACAGACGAACATGCAGTTGTGTTATAGATTCCAGCAGAATATGGTTAAAGGCGCGTATTCGATTTAGCGCAACTCAAATTCTATACGATTGCTAGAACGGCGTAGCAGCATTGACACACACTAGTACAACACAATGGTCTGTTTGTGTGCATCAGAAAAATACGCACGAAATAAGCACGAATCATTGAAATTGATCGGCGAACGACAGCGCGCCATGTTTTACAGTGCTTCTTAAAATAATTGTCTAAAATAAATGAGTTCGTATAACGGACTGAAAAATATTCTGTAAATTAAGCATAACCTTTATTTTCATAAAATAAATATATCAGTTATGTTTTTATAATACTGGTGAAAAAGACAAAGTGAACTGTTTTTGTACTTTTTCAACATTGTTTTTTAATACATAATAGTAATATTTTTGTAATTTTGGCTCTGTAGTAGACTTTAGGACTGTATATCCTGTTGGAAAAACGCATAAAACATAATATTTTGGCATACTGTAATGGTTGTATTCATCCTGAAAGTTAACTCTGTCGTTTCTTTTCGTAAAACGCTATGAAAGGATTGTCTTCGCTTTTTAAAAACCATAATTAAAAATTATACTTTTACTCTGTAGCTGTCTAAATCAAGTCTTTCTAAAACTGTAAATTGTCTTAAAATAATCTGCTCACATAATTACGATATTGCTCTGGGCAAAACGAATCGAATACGTGCTCGTACGGACTAAATGAAAAGAAGAATGCAAACGAATTTGATTAGGAGCAAGCACGTTTTACTGAATTGATGAATTGACGAGTACTGCAGTTGAAAAATATAGGTAGTACTATGAAAGCAATGGGCTTGCCAATCTGCAGTTATTTATGTCCTATTGTGGCCCATATTAAAATGGAGCACACAGATGTGTGTAGTTAGTTTCAATTGATACCCACGAGGCTAACGTTACGAATGCAACATGCGAATGATTTTATGAGGTTACAAATGGTGAAAATGTTTCTACTTAAATTGAAATTTAAGACCGAATCACTGTTAAAATTAAACAATCATTTGAAAATCGTGCACGAAGGCTAGTAAATAAGGGGCATCCCGACTTGATTTATGGATTCTGTGGATACTTTGGTATTTGGTAACTACGGACCATTTGGTTCGGTCTGAACGAAACTCCACCGTTGTATAGCGCCCTATCATTAGCGTCCGAGTCCGGCTGTGGCTATAGATCCTAAAACCACAGCCGTAGTTCGAAAGTAAATAAATAAGTTTTGCTCTCAATGTTACCTACGCTTCTTTTTTAACTGGTTAGCAAATAAAAGGAGAATTTTTAACAAATTCTAAACGGTTATATACGGCTATGAAGTTTAAGCAAAAAAAAAGAATATCGTTCAATAACACTTACTTGTTTAAATTAAAGCCGCAATGGACGGCGTTACAGGAACTTTTTTGACCTGAAAAGATAAAGAAAACGGCATTATGTAAATGAGATCTTTTTAGAAATTAACACGAGAATTTATAGCTGCCTTTGAATGGAATTAATCTTGAGGTACCCTTAATTTTAATTTATATTACAGAGAATGTTCAACATCACGGTCATGAATACTTGAAACTTGAATATCTCGTTGTTCCACGAGTTTGATGCCTATTTTTGTAAGAAACTTTACAGGATTAGTTGGTGCAAAAAGGTGAAGATGTATTTTCCAACAACACAGACTCTTCAGAAAATAATAAATAAATAACTGGGAGATGCTTTTTTAACCGACTTCAAAAAAAAGACGGTTCTCAGTTAGACCCGTATGTTTGTATGTATGAATGTTTGTCCGCGATTATCTCCCGTTTGGTTGTACCGATTTTGATGCGGTTTTCAGAAAAGTGTTTGTTACATTCTGGAAAAGGTTTTAGTATACAAATTTATTCAGCGCTTTTTGGAAAAACAACAAAAACCAAGAAGACGTTTTCGTTTCTTCCATCTTTCGACCTTTGGAGGACTTTCAATCTCTGTTTTAACTGTGTTGCCGTTCCTGAATGGATTTGGGTGATAAGGAGCCATAGAAAAGTGTAAAATAAAAACTTCTTTGAAAAAGAACCGCCTTCAAAAAAAGACTAAAAAATGTTAAATAACTTTAGCACAGAACACACCTGACTTTAGTTTCGGAAGTCGGTCGCAATACAAAATAACAAACAGAACAAAGCCACCGACTTTCGAAAGTAAAGTCATGTGTGTTCTGTGCTAAAGTTATTTATCACTTTTTAGTCTTTTTTTGAAGGCGGTTCTCTTTTTTCACCAAAGTTTTTTTATTGTAAGAGATCCTACAATGTTTAACTTATTTCTAGAATTCATTTAGCAGGTATAGTAACATAGATACCCTCGTTGTGTTCGTCGTCCAACAAAACAAACCTTTGTTCAACACTGCAAATAGCATTTAGCACTGCTCCGTGGCTTTATTACAAGTTTGTTGGACACTGACTTCTCGGCGCTACATCCGTTGCCTGCCAACTTTATCCCTAGCCTGACTCAATTCTGACCCAGTTCGGGATACAACAACTATGAATAAAATCATTGAAATATTGTTTCAGACATGTGTTTGTTGAGGTGAATTTTCTCTTAGCAACAGACCAGTGTGGCTTGAATTGCATTAATCGAATCCATATTGAGTTAATGATCATATTACGCGTATCATGTAACGAAGCACGTTTTTCGCAAAGGCACTGTCAAGATATTTCCCCCATATGACCTTTACAAGTTGCGCGGGACGTTAAGCAACTGGTTTACTCCACTTTTTTGTCAACTTGGGTCGTTTTGAACGCAGTCATCGCTGAAGCTTATGAATATAGTATTTACAATCGTGTGGGAGAAGTCGACGCAAACTCATAACGACACACTGCGGTTATTAATCTGCTTGGCAAGCGAGATGATTAGGACAATATGTTTCAAAAGTCGTGGTACAACACACAGCCAGTATGAAGATATAGGAGAGATTCAGGTAAAGCAGCCATTGGAGCTAATAATGAATTCAGATCAGGTTCCGTCAGAAGTTCTGCTTTCGGCTTTCCTCGTAAGGGACAAAGAGAATAAAGATTTAGATTGTATTTCATTACAATAGTCATCGGTAGGTACAGCCAAGGGACTGAAGATGAGCTCATTTGTATTCAATTCGATAAAGGATGAATAATAAAAGCGATCCATATAACTTTTATAGTTTAACTCCAATTTAAGCTTAGGTTAGCGAAGTATGATGTCATCTGGACGAATAGGGCGAGAATTGGATAGTGGCGTTAGCTTTTGTGTTACGTATGTATTATGTACTATGTGTATGTAATTTATTGCTAACTAGCAATTGTCTACGTAGACTTTAGAATTAAACCAAAGAAAAATTTAATGAGAACAGAAATCATAATTTAGAAATTACCAAAACTATTCTACGTGAACTTATAAAATTGAATAAAAATTGTGTGCGCGTTACTTATTTACTTATGTGTGCCATATGTCAGCTTCTGTTTAAGCGTGAGTAACAAACATCAAAACTTATAAATTTTCGTATTTTAAATAGAGTAATGTGAGTAATTAGTAAGATTCCAAGCAGTTGTGTCAATATTTCAGGTTCTCACTGACGCACCAAGTGGAGCTTAGCAGGTAGCAGTACTCAATAAAAATATGTGGCGCATGCATGTTTATGTTTAATCAATTTAGTTATACAACAGAAAAATATCGTAAACATTATTAAAGCTCTGTTGGATAAATCGCGATTCGCGATGCAGCTATATTTTATACTTTAACGTTGTAAATCCAATTCAAACAGAACGAGCTAACGTTTTATGATTTAACTATACGTTGAAGATTTACAGTGGAATGTTTTCTTTACGAGATTCAGCCAGTGCCTGAATCATGTAACATTTTAGTAACATTTAAGGTAGACGAGACACCGAAATGTAGTACAAAATCGAAAAAGAGACAACCACCTTCAAAAACTAAAAACTATAAAATAACTTTAAATTCGCAAGTTTTAAGGTTTTGGTTTTGTTTGTTGTTTAGTATTGCAACCGACTTGTGAAATTATTTTTTAGTTTTTAAAGGCGGTTGTCTTTTTTGTAAAAAAGTTTTTTTTTATGCTTTTTTGTGCCTGTTTCTTATCACACAAATTAACTATGAAACGGTGACACCAAAAAAAAATCAGTAATCTGGGTCATCCCTTTGTGTACACTATCAATTAAAAAAAGAATCATCGAAAACGGACTACAATGAAAATGTTATTAGTGGTCAATGTCCAATTGAGAACCCTCTTTTTTAAAGTTGGTTGAAAACAAAAGGCCAATTGAAACAATTATCTTGGAAAAATAAACGGACAAGTAAGTTAATATCGGGTGTCATAAACAGGAGGTTACATCAAATTAACAGCGTGAAGCCGAGTGCATGTGCAAAACGATTCATGTGTAACCGTTCGCTTATCGGCACCACCCGCACCGCGACTGCCATTTAAAACCTCCTCGCATATTCATTCCGAAAACTTTCGCAATTCTCTTTGGTTTGCAGCGGCTCTAAATTTATGTAAAGCGCTTTTTGCTTCTACTTTTACTGTAAACAGCCGTTATACATATACTTTAAAAACGAGACTATACTTTTAAACGAGTTAATTGCAAAATATTTTATTTCAGTAAGCGCTTTGGAGGTCCGAGGTGTGAGATTTTTATATAACGTTATATTTGTAAAACCTCGAGATAAGTTTAATTCAAGGTTTATGATTCAGTATGAGCTCATGTCAGTTAGCATGCGTGAATCATTATTTGTATAACTACGCAATGGTACTCTTTAGCTGATACTTTCGACACAAGTCATGGATTATCGTGCATTAATAAAGCTTCTTGTGCGTCCTCAGCATGCGTAGCCTTATTTATTTATAAACATTGCAGGCACTCCTATCTAAAATGTTCCATGCCGCAGGACTAGTTTTATTTAGAGGAAATGACAGTGACAAATAACAGCAATTAATGGTTCCGAAAACCAGAGCTTTTCTTCAATCTCCAATATCAGGTGTGTCGAAAGCTAATTTATCGTTTTTAATTTCAAAATGATATATGTTTGCCGACAAAATTCAAAGGTCCGGCAGACCCCTTCCATTCCATTAAAATATTGGGTGTTTGACAAGTAGGTAGGTCTGTACAAAAGTTGACCACCGCATCGAAACAACGAAGTGTCACCAATATTTGATACAATTACAATTTACGAGTGAACGATAAATCCTTACAACGTTTTAATTGGCTCGTAAATCGATAGCAGCTGTTACTGAAATAAATATAAGGGCCAATTTAAAAGAAATTGATAATACGGGTACCTAGTGGCAGTATGTGTAAACGGTCGTTCAGTTAGATTTAGTTTATTGGTCCTTAACACTAATTAAGGTACGACTCAATTAATTTCTAGCGATACTCCCCGTTCAGGAGTATCGGGCACTGGGCCGCAGATCAATTGTCGCCGCGCCATAGCTTGTGCAACTTTTGTGGGCTCATTTTATGGAAATGTAAATTACCCAGTGCCGGTGATAATGATGCTGCACAAACACTGCATTTCGACAAAGGTATATACATATTTGTGTTCGTAGGTTTGTGTTAAATTGTAAAGATAGAGATAAGCGATAGCGATAAACGGGTATCGATAGCTGACAATAGATGCGGTAAACATTGCCACATTACTACTACGATGGTAGTGATACCGTGTGCGTAACCGCCCACGTTATAACATTATTTAATTTAAGACTATCGGGAGTTAGAGCAGGGAGCAAAAAACATAACTGCTTCGCCAGGTCGGCTTCCAGGAGGTCGATCCCCGCTTATCGGTTAGGTAAAAGCGAAATTGACACCGAATATATCTCACTGTCAGATAGCGTACAATTTATGTACAAATATATTGTGAATCAGCACGTTCAAACGCGTATTTCGCATAGCGCAACTTCGCACAAGTTTGATATATGAGATTTTCGTCAATGTCGACGTGAGCATGAACACTAGCCGAAGTAACACGATCTCAGCGTAAAATTACGTGCGTGCTGATTGTCGGTTTGATTGACAGAATGAGAATGAGTGCGAGGGAAATAGCGCTGCGCTGTAGTGAAATTGAGACAAAGACTTGTTTCATGTATTTTGTGTCGTCCGCAAAAACTAACATTGACTGACTGTTTTTTTTTTCATTGATTTGAGAGGCGATATATTGAGTTTCACCCTCAAATAAGTATAATAAAGAGTGATGGTACACAAAAACCATGCTCTATTTACTGCCCTAAAACGTTACAACACAAGCTATTCGAAAAGTTAATTGAAGTAAACATCACTCAGTGTGTAGGGGAGTAACTTTCATTTCAATAAATGTGGGAAAAGGAGCTGAGATCAAGGAAACAAAATGTCTATTTTACTTAATTCCCAGCTTAAATAATTATTAAAATATCGTCTTACGTCTTCCTCGCTTTCCCTCTTTCACACAGCAGTAATGCTTTCACAACAGATTTCATGAATACGTAAATATATTATTTCAATCAAAGGAACTCAATTACGGCAGAACGCCACAAGGCCGTTGTCATCTCGGTATCTTAAGTGTGGAGCTAATCCAGTCTTGCCAGGCGGTCTGTGGGCGCGGCTCTACGCGCCGGTGGTTCCTGGCAAATTAATCGGTGTGACTGAACTGTCATGCACTCGACTCGACTCGATTCGCGATTCGTCATATGCACCGCACTAAGCCGACTGGCCGCGCTTTACTGGTACTTCGACCTCTTTCGGTTGCATGCTTTGTTAAAATTTAAACTCGATTCGATAAGGTTATTACTGCTAATTCGTTTGCTCTTTGGTCGTTACTCTGGAGTCGTAGTTAATATTTAAAAGGTGGTTTTATTCATGTCTTTTGTATCTTAAAAGGTTAGTTTTTGATGGTCTTTGCGAATGATGTATGGCTAATACAACCTTCAATTCCGAGACCTTAATGATTACGACACGAGAAACTGTCTATGTAATGTTGGTAGAACGGTAAGACGCAACAAACTTCTCGGTAACGAGGGCGAAATAACAAATGTTGTTTTCTCTTGTTCAATGAGATAAAGTTTATATTAAATATTCATTGCTTTCATTGGTCATGTAATTCTTTCTGAAGATTTATGTTGTATCTTTGTTTTTGTTTTCTTTATTTTCAAAACTAACGTCTGTAGGTACATTATGATGATCATAATTAGGTATATTACGGGAAAATGTATCTGTATATGCTTTTATAAGCTCTGCTCTGCTCTTGATTCATTCCACTGCTGCACTGGTCAAAATCTTTCGCGCTTCAAGACAAATCTGTATTCGTTCAACCTCATATAAAAGCGGGTTATATTATATCCATGAACTAAAACAGTAAACATGAGACCTAAGTTCTAAGTTCCTAAATCCAACCAATCATTTAACTACGATCAACTCTTAAAACAGTATGTATTAATTTAATTAAATTTTCGTATTATTTTAATTTAATTTTGTCTTGTGTACTAATTTTAAAAGCTTGGCTCACATGAGCCAGGACTGAATATTGATAATCGAACCATGGAAATTACAAAGTAATATTAAAATATGTAATACTGATTTGAGACTTTGTGGTAAGCAATAGATAATAACAACTTCCTACAGTAAACCAACCTCTATTAATACCATGCCATGATACTGAAATGTAGTTCAACAGTTCACGTAACAGATCATGTGCACTATTACTTCACTAGACACGGCAACGGCCGATTAACACTCATTACTAAGACTATTACTAAAGTGCATAGCGAATGCTATACTATAGCCCTATATTAGATAATGGTGCTTCCAGTTCAGTCGGGTTAATAGGATTAGTGCGTGCTATTTTCCATTGTAATGTTCCAATGAATTAGTTGACTTAATTATTTGTTGTAATGGATGTATTGTTGTGGTTTTTATACGTTGGATGTGTTGATTTTAATTTAAGTTGTATCCTTATGTAGGTACTCGTATTGCTTTTATTACAAATGAATATTTTACTTGCCTGCCTGTTGAACTTCGAAAAATTTTTTAAAGTGGGCGGATTCTTTGTATTTGCTAAATAAGTGATCAAGTATTTTTGAATACCGACTTCTACGATCGTAGAGTACAATTTTAGGTTAAATTGGAAAAGGTAACAAAAGTGTTTATCTTGCAAGGGTTGCTATTTAAATACGAACCTTAATTACGAGTTTATAAGCCTTATCCGATTTCTAGAGGGTCTTATAATGAACGTATTTATTAAGCGTGTGGTTAAAGTATCTAAGTAACAATTTTGTTTAATTAGGTCCCTAAACTAACTCAAGTATTAGTTAGTTAATTAAATTCCGTAAAACTTGAGAAGCTTAACCAACCCCAACAAAACTTACAAAACTTACACGGCAAAAGGATAATACCGCAAATGAAAAATATTTACATGTTTCCTGAATAATTTATCAGTTTCTCTATAAACTGTAAATTATTTACAGGAAAAAATGCCAGTTAATTGTTCGCTACAAATTTAATTGATTAGTGATTAAAATTAACGTAATTAATAGGTAATTGTAGAACACAATTAATTAAACGTTCTCGTTTCAAACCACGCGCACGCACTGATTCTGATCATCGATTAAACTTAGTTGGTTCATTCACGGTAAGTAAAAAGTTGTAACATCGACTTGCGTGCTGATCTAACGATGAAAATAAATACAAACAAATGGACATACATTATTAACAAGGTATTAATGTCCCTGGATAGCGAGTAACGACTTCTTCTTTGAAGTTATCAGCATAATGTGAGGTGACTGGCATACGCCCCTGCGACAAACGTGGGGGAACAACTCTATTTCTCGGATACTAGAGCTGCGCCAATTACGGAGTAGAATCTATTCGTTGGTCTGTCTGTGAATTTTTGCACGTCTATTGTCGGATTACTGGGTCTAGAAACGTCAGGGGATACAAAAGGGTCGTAAAGGTCGACAGAAAGTTTGCTTAATAAAGACCTGAATTTTCTAGCGGATTTAAAACGTAAGCTCATTGGCCCTTGAAGGTTTTTATACTAAATGCTTGAATAAATAGTCATGTAAACTGGGTCTGGAGCAAGACAGCCCAATCCCTCTGTGAACAAGTTGTTTAGGCAGTAAGCCGAGAACTCCTCCGCCGCGTAATTAGTATGTTGGCCCCACACACGCCGCTATAATGCGCTTTATGCGCTAAATAAATTGCCCTGAGGATAACATGAAGACGAGACACGACAGCCTTATTAATTAAAACTCTTCATAATGCTCCTTTTAGACCTTTTTGAACTTTCAAAATGAGTTAAGATTTCTAGTTTTGAAATCCTTTGTTAAAAGTCAGCATTGTAGGTAGTGGCTAACGAAACAACCAATTAAAATAATAAACACGGCTCAAATTATTTGCAGTTCCGAACCCTGGTTGCTAGTGCTGATGCAAATGCTTTTGATAAGTGCTAGAAACCAACGAATGATTTCAATCGATAAAATCATAGAAATATAAAAAACCGTTCTTTCTTATATCTATGGAATTAAACCGGCTGAAAACGTAATTTGTCAAATAATAGGTTCTGTCATTAATTTTATCGTGCATGTAAAATAGCGACTGGGACTTCGAGTATCGTTAATTAGCAACAATTATACATGATTAACGATTAGCAATGTACACAGATTACGATTTTGTTTTTGTTTACACAACAATGTTGCACGTTACTCAGAAGTAGAATCGGCTACTTTTCTAGTAGCGTAGATAAGAAGGTATCTATGCGTAACAACTGTGTGTGAATCTTACATTCTGAGTATAGGCGTGTACTTGCTGGTAAATCTATGACGGACGCCAGATCGGCTGCCGATAACCGTTTATCATTGTCGATAAACAGATTCCGAAGAAATCGTGGAATCCTTTATACCATGAATAAACAAGCGAGGCCACCTGCTCCGGAATAAAGTAGGATATGCCGGTCACAATCGATACAGAGATGCGAGGTGCGTACCACGTTCTACCAATCTTCGAAGTTCGTTCTCGTGATCTCAGTGGATGCTATCGATTTCATGCCCACTGATTGACTTGACGTGACGTGCGCTGGCAGAAAAAACATACTTGAGCGGTGTAGGGTCAAAACTATCAGATTTCATGCGACAGGTGAATGATCGCCCCGAATTGGGTGACGAAGAGTTCTTTCGGGATGTTTTTTTGTTATTTTTGTTTTTATTTCGATTACGGAGTCAACTTAAAATATAGGTACTGTAAACAGTTTTTTCATGAGTACCTACAAAAAATACAATTTTTCACGGACATGCACAGCTGTCAGTAAAATGAGAAAATGCATCGAATAATATAATTTGGTACATTATCGTTATTTAATCAGTTTCTTTTCATCTTCGAATGTCTATAGCTTGGCAAGCCGCCCCTGGCTAAAGAAACGGGGGAGGATTGTTTAAATTGGATAACACGGTTTGTTGCTCTATGACAAAAGGTTCGCTAAATCTAATTATAATATTTTAAAACAGATAAACCAGTATCGAGACATCGTAACTTCACTAGTGAGAGGAATGCACGTAATCGATAAGTGAAAACGAGTGACGAAAACGATTAATCGATGTTTTTGCACAGTGTAAGTCATTAATTACAGTTAGCAAAGAGATCGATAATAACAGTTGTCACGGCTAATATTAAATTCAGACAGTGTGGAGACGCTAAAAATTAACCGTCCGGAACATTCATTCGCGGCAGCAAAAGAAGAGGAACTCGATCATAAATTAAATAATGTAATTTCTCTAGTGCTACAGCAGAATAT
The DNA here is from genome assembly GCA_947361185.1 of Charanyca ferruginea. Taxonomy (NCBI): domain Eukaryota; kingdom Metazoa; phylum Arthropoda; class Insecta; order Lepidoptera; family Noctuidae; genus Charanyca; species Charanyca ferruginea. The sequence continues at coordinate 12,338,459 of OX376069.1, forward strand.
TTATAAATAACTAGCTGATGCCCGCGACTTCGTTCGCGTGAATGTCGGCACACTGTAAGGTTTTACAGAATGATAAACACCAATTTACATAGTTTAAACTACAAAAATGATGATTTTCCATGGAAACTTTCATCCCCTATTTAACACCCTTAGGGGTTGAACTTCGAAAAATCCTTCCTTGTTCCTTGTCTACATTATCAAGAGAACCTCTGTGCAAAATTTCAGCTTTCTAGGTCCAATGGTCTGGGCTGGGCGTTGTTAAGTCAGTCAGTCAGGAATTTTCCTTTTATTTATATAGATAGACACCTGTTTTATTCACGTTTCATGCTTACATATTTCCTTACAGTTGAGTTATAGCACAAAATTTACAACAACTAGTACTGGTAATCACTTCCTCAAAAAAAATGTAATCATAATAGCTGTTCTAAATATTATAAGGTCGATCAGTTTATAAAACCGAGAAATTCTAAATACCGTACAGTTCACACAACACTATAAACAAAACACGGTGTAATATTTAAACAAGTTATAAAGGTGGCGGTGGCAAGGGTGAAAATGTTCATCACGTAATTGTTATGAGACTGTAAAATTGAAAAGGGGATTGGATCCTCCGAAATACCCTAATGTAATTGGAATGGATTGAATACAGTGCATTTCAGTAAACACGAACTGATTGGAACCTGATTACTGGTTGATTAGAATGACAATGTAGTTGAGGAAGCGTTTACAGCGCGAGTAAAGTGGTAATGAAAAGACCTTTTCACTGATGAATAAGAGTCTTATGCTGAGAGATTTCTGGGTACGCAGAGGGCAGTAGCAGATAAAACCCTTATAGTATAATTCTCCCACACAGTCATTAAATATTATATACCAAAGTATAATCTTAGTAATTGTACAAAAGCTAGAGGATTGTGAAGGCTGATAGCACGTGCTTGTCTTGCCTGTTTGATAATTCCGCAGGAAGTTTGCGCCAAGCAGATTTTCCTGAAAATTTGGTAGTCTTAACCCGGATTAACATAGAGATTACTTTAGACATTCAAGTAGATAAACCTCGGCTGTAAGCTGATGTAGCATAAAAGCAACCTAGTGTTATGTAAGAATTGCCCCGCGAATTCAGAGGTAAAATTTCAGATGCGACATAGCTACCTAGTCAAGATTTGACGGCGTGAAACAGGAATTGTGGCTGAACGTTCAAGTCGGCTGTGCGTGACGGAGTTGCGTGCCTTCTGCCAGTCGTCATAGCAACCAACAGTTTCTAACTACCAAGAAATCTACTAGCCAACGCTGGATGGACTTCTAGAGGGCAGTAAACTATATAGGTATACTTACGCAGCATAACGTTAACCTATAGTATAACATCGTGGTTGAGTCATGCTTTGCATAATGATTGTAGTTTCGTAGACGAGGCGTAAGTTATGTGTACCTAATATGATATACAGGTGCATAAAGAGTGATATAACCGCTACACGCAGAGGAAAATAAGAAAAGGCATAATCCCTTTTCTTAATCTCGGTTTATATATACGTTTGCCTATGTATATGTTGTTTATATTGGAATTCTTATTGTACTCTTTAAATCCTTAAGGCATTGATCTACTTCTGAAAGATTCATAACGGACGTGGGTTATAAATGTTCGCAAAGGAAATTTTGGACATACCCATTTTATAAATGGCACGCTTTGAATTGACTGATCTTAATCCAAAGTGAACCCGAGGTGAATGAGCGTTCCCTCTCAATATATGAAATAGGGCCGCTCTCAATACGCGAATTTTATTAGGGTTGCGAATCAATAGCCCTCTACACATATTTCAACCCCTTTTTAAATGTTTATGACGGCAATAAATACTGTAACGCTAATAATGTGGCATGTGATTGAAAAACGTTCAATTATGGCAAAATTAAAAGCGTTAATAATATTTCCCATAACTATTTTGTTAGTCAAGAGAATACAATTATCTTCATGAAATTCGTTTTAAATAAGTAACACGTTAGCACAATTTATCAATGAAAGATAAGATATAATAGCTGCTGTAGTTATCTATTGTAGTAAGTGTAACTTGAAAGTTTTACCTTGAACCGGTGTACAACTAAGTTCCAAACGTAGAAAAAGAAACACGTTGCGTCGAAATATTACTATTTGCGTTCACTTCACACAGCAACCTCCACACAAAATAAACTTATTGACAAAAAGACACTGTTGTTAACACTTTAATTCAACCATACCGAGTTACAAGCAAATATGAAAATGAGAGATCCGGGGCGTCGACCGCCATCAACGACGCGAGACAACTGACTGAGTAACTGAGCGATGAACTACTGCACGCACGCACGGAGAACCGCGGTGTCAGTGTAAACCCGCCCCTCGCAACGAACACACATCAGCTGAGTACACCTTATCATAGATAATAATTCCACCGCGACGATTTTATCTGAAATATTCTTAAACAAACATTCAGTCTTAGTCATCCTGGTCAGCTGCTTCATCATCAAAACAGACCTCATTAGCAGTTTCTACGTACTTTATAATGAGCTAGTTATTTGAAAAGTAATAATGGAACCGGCTCATTGCTCTTTAGAAATTTCAGGGAACTTAATTGGGTAGGCAAATATGTGTTCGGAATGGTTATGAGAATATAGCTTAATATAAAACATGAATAAGTCACAAAAGTAGCAGAGAGTGATGAATGGAAATTATTTAGTACACATGCTTCGCTTTTATGAATGAGGGTTTTCTAACAAAAGGTAGAACAACAATAAGACTTCTCCTGTAAAGTCTTTCTTCGGTCACTTGTACAATGTTCTCGAAGGTTTGGTCAGGATAGGAGTTTTTTCCACGAGGCTATTCGACCCACACTATTTCAGTATCGTCGTCGTTTTGGAATGTCATCAATCACTGACAAACGAAAAAAAACTCGGACCTTTGCATAAAAAAACATATTCGATGTCGTTATGGATTTACTTTTATTTCAAAGCGGTACGGTGAAATTCACGTCAAACAGAGTTCTCTTTTGATGTAGCCCTGAAGGCAAATAAAGTAAATACCTATAGAATAATGTTTTATAATATTATGAGCAACCTTTTATATGAAATTCCCCAATTAGAAAAGAATTCTTTGTTTTATACGTTGCGCAAAAATTCCTATCCATCATTTTTGAATTACATTATTTACAAAACTGTAGGTGAATTGATTGTTATAAACAATTTCTATCTTCAGCAACAAATGGTGCGACTGCGTAAGTACGTAGTCGTACTAATACTTACACGAATTTATTAGAAAGAGCAAAGTAATTATATTGAACAAGATACCGAGGGAGAAATTAAACCCAAAACGAGCCATAAAGTAATTTGAGCAAAGAGTACAATGTAAAATTAATTACGGAATACATTTTCCTTTAAAATAAATTTTGGTGGTCTGAAAAATTCTAATGAAAGGTTCAATTATAACGACATCGGAATCTCTATTGGTTTGAATATCAGGAAGTATAAACAACACGCGATCATAGGCGACCATCCAAATAATTGATGCTTTAATAACCTATGTGAGAGTGTCAGACAATGAAACGATACGACGAATCAATTTACGAAAAACGGAATTCCTTTAGTAAAAATGTGTGTAGGTTTTAATTTACCCTTTTCAGACAACAAAGAAGCAGAGGACAATGAGAACCGGACATCGTAAAAACTATCACGATAGGGTAATTAGCACGACAACAGATCGATAAACACGGAAATGTAATAAAACAGTAACGCAGTATAACGCATCAAGGGAAGGGCGTATTACGTATAATATATTCTGTGCTTGTGATTACAGAAAATAACAAACGGGCCTCGGAGCCAGCTTTGAAGTGAAATTACACGAGCCGGGGCGACGGAGCTTTTTCATTAACAACTTGGAAAATTTAGGCCAGAGGAGACAACGCAAACAAGACGTAGACTCGGATGGTAATGCCTGACAGACATTTCTGTAAACTTAATGATGTATTTTGAGCCAGACAATAATATTCTTGAACAATGACAATTAGTAGTGGTGATGATGGATATCTGCAAATCTTGCACAAAGACAAAATGCATAGCATAGTGTGTGCTGTAGGACATTTGAAAATACAAGCCGCCAATTTGATGAATTTTCTGGCCAAGTGGTGCAGAGACAATCGAGTCAGTTCACACAAAGTAACGTGTCAGTCCACCCGGGCTGCTGACTGTACCTACTGTCAATCAGTCCATCATTCTGAGCCTAGGGCTTGGACATATTCAAGCTGGTAAATTGGATGCGTCCTGTTATTCGTCGTTTGTCGGTTTTCTCTGCTGTCCCGATACTGTAACAAAGCTATTTGTTAAACGACCGTTCTCGGAACTGCTATCCATTTCTTTATAAGAAACTCTCTCTACAAAGCAGGTGACATCTATTTCCTATCCAGATAAGTTTCTAACTATAGTTACTGTAAATAAGGTTGACATTTCAGAAGCTGCTTGCTACACAATTCCCCATAATGTAAAGATTACACAATGAGCAGTACCATTGTAAAGGATTTCCGCAAAGCTTTCGACAGAGACAGGTAAGCACTAATTTAGTGTTTTATTAGGGGAGCGCAACAGGTCGTAAATGCTGCGGTCACAACTGAAATTACATCGCTTTGTTTTCTTAATACGTAATTCAATAGTGTTTGGTCAGGACACGGAGGTACTGGTACTGCTCGACATGCTTTAGTGTCATGTGTTCCGTCTTTATGAAAGTTTATTTATAATGGAATGTAAACCAATTATGAATTTCAAAAGTTACTAAGATGCAGAACAGAGGTCAAGTGGAGCATAGAAGCATTGGGAAGATAGGATCAACAGCGTTGATAAAGTCATATTTGAAGCAAGTAAAAAGATAAATCTATCTTTGAACAATTGACAATAAAGAAAAAAAATACGAAAGAGCCAAGGACGCGCAAGAACGATCACATTTTAGAAGTTTCGAGGTACATAAGTATACATTTTGGATGATAAAACGGATAAAACCTTTGACGATAATAATGTTGTCTCTTTTAAAATATTTACATAATATGAACAGATTTTGATACTGAGGCGAGTGCATTGCATATTGTTCGCTTACTGACCGCAGTAACCGAACCCAGTACCTGTTCAGAAATCAGAGTTAGTAAGTACTAACGAGTTTCGTAATATCAATTTAACCGTACAGCAGCAATCACCTTCATCTGCACAAATAACTTTATACATTAAATGCCCTTAGCTAGAGGCGTTTTAATTAATTCCGTTATTATTGAGATCACAATTAAATCAAGGCATAACCTTATGGCCGCTAGGGTGGAATTTTATCTTTAAACAAGTTTAGTTCAAGAATAACACTGTCTAAGTCAAACTTGTTTATTATGCAGTGTCAACAACCAAGTCCAACTCTAGTTACATTTAAAATAAGCTTTAAAAAATTTAAGTCAACAATTGTCTCCGGGTGTTTGAGTAAATAGATAATTTCAGCAGGCCACTGGAAATCGGGTCGAGTTTACCGTTGAAATTCAATTATTCAGGTTTGTATGATAGACGGAGCCGGACTGTGGAAATTCCGAGGATCCAACGACACACTCCAACGGTGAGATTCGATTATGAGAATAATATTCGAGTTTACACGTCCGACAGAGGTCCGCAATCAACGGATATGGTAATAGAGAACGAAAGATAATTGTTCAAAGTTCAGTACAAAGGGAAAATGTTCGGGACAGCTATGTGACATAAAAGTGAACGTTCCTTTGTACACCAATATCAAAAGTATTTAAATGCTACGGAAGATATTTTTATTAAATCGTTTTATGAGTTCAAAGTATTTTATATTTGTCATTAAAAAATAAAATCATAACTTTCTGACCAAAGTAGGTGTAGTAGGTATTTATAATAATTTAAATGCACGAGCATTAATTATTAAGGCATTGTTTCAGGAAGCATCTCAATTTGACGAAAAATGTGTAGAAACTTTGTCAATTATCGACATATAATTACAGACTTAGCACGTACTCCCAGTCGCTATTGATTTCTTACTCGTCTGTATTCGTTTAATTAAGTACCACTTACCGTCTGTCGTACTGTTATTAAAGTTTGAATAGACTTTGTATTAATAACAGAAAGTTCTTTGCCGCAGGGTAAATCAATACTCGAGCAACCAAAAGCGGACGACCTCTACGTTACAAAGTAAGAATCCGTGGCCTTCCAAAATATTGTTAGCTCACTCTCAACAAATTCAAATCAACGGCTTCAATTCCAGAAATCGGAAGTTTGAAATCATTATCGTTTGATATGTAAACAAACAATTGTTCAGACAACGTTGTTGGTTTACGTTGTAGCTTTGCTTAAATCTTTCCAACTAGCTTTTGCTCGTGTGGAGATCGAATTTAGAAAATATCAGGGGAACAGATAAAAAGTATTGTATGTGGTAATCCAGAATATGGTCTAACTGTGTGCCAAGTTTCATTCAAATCCGTTTACTGAATTCCGCGTGATTTAACAAACATCCAAACTGAAGTTTTACATTCCCAATATCAGTAGGATCTCTACTCCTACATAAGAGTGAAACAGATTTGGATAAAAAAGCATGGTCCAAAAATGTATGCCATAAATTGTTGCAAACAATTGCAGATGGGGCACATTGTACCCAAACAATAGACAAACATGGACTTAGGCGGCGACCCTTGATGGGATGAAACTGATTTATTATACTGCTGTAACGTTTGAAGGTAATGGCGCTTTTAATATGAATGACGACATTTATAAACGTGACAGTCCACCCATGCAATAAACGTATAAAAATTTCATTAATGCGGACGTCTTAAAGGGAACACAACGTTTGAAAAACGATGAATGCATCTCCAAATGCAGATAGTGAGCAGGTCAACGTCTTGAAACAGAAATAGCCCGGTGCGGTCGGGTAGCCCCTGGCCCATGTCTTTCATCGCGCTTACTTAGCAATTCGTTCCGACATCTCGTTAATATGTCAACAAGGTTATCAATAAACAATATCTATGGTTTGGTCTCCCACTACTGTTTACTTCAAATATAATTATATTTAAATATAATTATAATGAAGTCGTGTTTACTATCGAGTCAGGCATAATAAGAGACGCAGGTCTTCAACCGAACAATGGCGACCTATTTTTTTACAAATGGCCACTAACAATCGAGCCGTCAACTCATTTGCCTCCAACAATATCTTGTTCACTTCATATTCCTTTCATAAATCGTCTGAAAGTCCATTTGTGAAATGAGACGTGGCCTACCGATGATGAAATTAATTTTAATTCAAGCGAATCTGAAGAGTATCGTCGTTTTCTTTTTATAACTTTGTGAGATTTATTGTGGGTTGTGGGCTTTGTAAACCATTACCAATTTAATATTTCCTATGTTTAACAAGTGCTTTGTCGAAATGATGTTCAAAAATAGTAATTAATATTTCGTTCCTTTCTTTTTTATTAACGAAAGTCCAAACGGATATCTACTAAGTCTTTTTTTTATTTAAGTCAACCTTGTCTTAAATTAAATCTTGTAACAATACATGGATTAAAACGCTTTTATTTACATAAGTTATTTAGCCTATAGTTACAATGTCGAGGCAAGCAGAAATTAAGGTGATTTTACAGAATTTTAACAGTGTCTGTGCAGATGCCTATTAGCAGATTGAATCGCTCGTGTACTGTTCAATTTCCCTGGAGAGTATAAATGAGACACGACACACGACGCATCGTGATCCTACGTCGGTTTAAATCGAGACAATGTTGTGAGCTCGAAATCTTTAGGGGAGCACCCAAGTTCGTAAACTGTATTGCTTTTTACGATCTTTCGCCTAGAAAAAATACGGATTTAAGTGCAGTCAAGTGTGATTCAGAAGGCAGAGGCTTCTTTAGATTAAAAGGTTGTAAATTGTTTATTTAGTATTTTAATCTCATTGTAGAAACATTTGAAGAATTAGGAATGAAGTTACAAACGATCAGATTTGTTTTTGTTATCACTTTACGAATTTTATTGCCAAGATCTAACTGTCCTACTGAAGAAGATAATAGATTGTGTGCTTATTAATGATGCGAATAGGAAAGAATGTGCTCAAATATCGGTCAGCTATGACATATTTTCCTAGATGAGGTTAATCGTTGAATCGTCCTTCCAAGTAGTGCAGTATTGAGAGCAATTTAATCACTATGGTGTACATAAGGCGTAATAAATTAGGCTTATCTAGACAGCGTGTCTATATGGCTGCAATTCATCACTGTCTCACCACACGGGACTTCGACGAGCATTAGCGAAAGTGAATTGATTGTCTGCGAGACAATCATTATCAAGTTAATTACGTTATCGACTGCCACATGGCACTAACAAGTAACTATTCACAGGAACGCGGATTGTTCTTGTTGACCCAAAGTGTTGTTAAATCAATACCTAATTATCTCCAACAACTTATAAGAGTTGCAAGAAATAATAAATCTCTATCGGTACAAGTGACTCCAGGTGCAAGGAAACTTAGCAAACAGCTGTTTAATATGCAAATTTTTATCTTTCTATTGAATTAAATGTAAAATCCACTTGGTTGCTCATTAAAATTTACGAAACATATGTTTCGCGGGTTTGCAGAATTACGACAGAAGCGACTTCTCAAGAATTACAGGTAATGCAGTATTGTATAAATAATCTTGAATAGGTGTGCTTACTAATGAGTAGAACTATAGAATAAAGTAGAGCTAGCCGAAAGCCGGTCAACAGTCAGAATGAAGAAGTATGACTCGTAAATTACAGAAGCTAAACTAGTCTCACTGAATCAACAGATAAATATACACAAACGATTCTAACTACTCACGTGTTAAAATACACTCAAAAGTGTAAGTAGTGAGTACTACCAGTGGATGGTTTCGTACGACTAGGCAAAACACAAGCAAAGGGATACAGCATTTTCGCTGAGCACGAGATTAGGGCCCCAGTTACAATGAGAACAATGGTCTAAGAAACATATCTAACAAAACTTAAGTAATCCAGTGCTCATATAAACATACATCCTCTTCAATGGCTTAGGGGACTTCTGAACAACTGTAGTGAAATATTTAGGGAGAACAATATAGGTACACTCGGGAGCGTTGCTCGTTGTTCTACTTCGTTTATTGTTTCAAGAGAAAAACCTCTCGCTTGATATTATTTTTAGTTATTATGTATTTTACTACCTATAAAAAAACTTTCTGCAGAAATTGATGGTGTCAATATTACCATAAAGTTGAGTTCTCGTTCTTTTTACAAGACTTTGGTTTCAACGACCATCTGTTTGTTTTATAGTTTAACTATCTTTTGCAGGTAACTTTGTCCGTGTGACCGTTGCCTTTCAAGGATACAGACGAAGTATAAATATTAAAAAGTAGCCTATATCCTTTCTTGGGGTTCAAGCATATACAAGGTGAAATTTAATTCATGAACAATTTTTTAAGTAGTGACTCAGACCACGAACTTGAACAACTTTCATTATGGAGCCAACTCAAACAGCGCGAAAAAAAAATGCTGTTACTCACATTTTGGCCGAGTAGGCACTTCTGTTTGGAACACCTGATATTTTTTCCGTGCTGTTTGAGTTGGCTCCATAATGAAAGTTGTTCAGGACCGTGGTCTGAGGTCACTCCTTAAAAATTTGCTCATGAATTACATTTCAACCTGTAATTATACCCAAAATCGTTTTAGTCGTTTAAGTCTAGAAGTTGGACCAAATTACTTTCGTATTCATAATAATAGATACTAATATGGACAGACTGTGCCTACTCTTCGTCCAGTATCATCCCTTAGTAAATTCTTCACAAGATCAACACACAGCGACTACGAAAACAGGAAAAGATTATATCATAAAATGAAACAGTTATTTGGCTCAATTTGAGGCAGGATCACTGCTGAATACAGGCTTAATAGCAGTACGAATATTGCATACGTTTATTTCCTTTATTACATCACACACAATAAAATGAGAAACATCCACTCCCAAGGCCCCGTGAAATAGCTGTGTAAGCTATATTGTGCGCGTCTAAATGTATCTACCATAATAACAACATGCTAAGAAATGGTAATATTTTTTTATTTACTGCGCTAATTATAAATGATTGCCCGTTCTCGTTGTTAATTAAAATGAACAAGTTTTAAAAGCATTTATTTGCCCGGTAGCAAATTGGCAGGACCTGTTATCGTGACCTTTATCCGATGATCCAGAGAACATTTTTGGCAAGTACAAATTATCTAAAACATATATTCTTTTTACATAATGTAAGTATTATCTTTTTTTACAACATACCTATGAGAAAATGGTATGAGATAAAGCCTTGTTTTATGTACTTACGTGTTTTAAAAGGCTCCTAAAAAAGTAACAAAGAGAAAATCAATTTGGCTGTCTGTCTCAGCAAATTAAATTCTTTCTTTCCGGCGGCAAAGCTTGAGTTCGAGAGCACAATGTGTGGGAAATTGTCACGTGACTTTAAAGTAAAATGCGTAATTCCTACGAATACGGAGGAGCGTGACACGTCCTGTGCCGTTCAGCATTGCCTATTGTATGCAAATTAACGTCGGAACACTCTTCAAAACGATGACTTCAGGACCCAGGATTAGTATTCGCAGTTTCGCGTTCGCATAACGTTAGTTGCTTCCATTTCGATTAGGCGGCAAACGGTAATTCGCCAGTCAGTGGCCGTGGGGTGGCCATACTCTATTGTTTCTTTTTTTTTAAGGCAACGTAACGTCAAAAATGTATCATCGGGTTTAAAACATGCCGCGTAGAATTTTAAGAAAAAATAACACGAACGAACAGATGCTTTGTTGCGGTTCCAACTATCTAGGCACACCCTGTACTATGGGTGTTAGACACCTGATATAAATAGGTACACAAATACATAAATAAATGCATAATAGGTAGGTATACAACAACCAGACACAAGGCACAACACAAGTGCTATAATTATTATAATACTTACAATGAATAATTATTATAAAACAATGTAACTATATCAAAGTTAACCTACTCGTGCAAATAGATTGGGATGGGACGTGTATCAAGACAAAAGGCCGCTGATGAGTGGGACAGCGCATTGTTACTGGGAATCTGGGCGTTGGAGCAATCACCGCGACCCAAATACCGGGCTCCGACCATTTTATGTTTCAACCCGTCATAGATTATCTCAACACTAATCAAAAGGATTAACGCAGAGTATCTTTTGTACAACTAATAAATGCAACTGCAGCGTATAACGTTAGCAACTGAACGTAACAAGAAACGCTAGTTGCATGTCAATGACCCCCAGCTCAGTTGCTCGCGATCTAATTGATTAAGTGATATTATGATACGAGTCTTCAGGCGCGTCGATGCACTGTAATTGGTTTTAATTGTCAACCAACGCACAGAAGCTTATAACAACGCATGTCACAACACATTGAAATTATTGTTTTTCCCATACGGTTGCGTGCGCTTTGTGTGACAAACTATTGATACCTTTACAGCTTATTAATCTATCACGTATCTATCATTCAAGCGATTATAATGCCGCTATTGAGATTGACACTCAGTATTCTGTATAAGTGATGTTTACGTACAAAGCAGTTTGAAATAGCTAATGAGTCACACATTACCATCAAGTTCATTAAAGGATCAGCGGTGAAAATAACTTTGTTTCGGTCTGTTTCTGGATCAAAGTGGCATTGTGATCTAGAAATAGACGCTTAGTCACTTGATCACTAACCATTAAGTCATTCTTGCTACTCTCGCTTGAATAATGGATAAGAAGTTGGAAGCAGAGTAATAACATGTTACATTTTTATAGCAAAACCATAAATATCAGAATAGCAATCGTTTCCTTATTGGGGCGACAGTCCATAGGCGCCGACGACACCTAAAATGGATGAAGCAAGGGCTTTAACGAGTGAGCAACTCGCTCTAAGGAGCCCTTTACCAATACACATAAGTATGACTGTCTCGTCGTCCCTTTCTATCTCCTTGAAGTGTAAATGAGAAAACGAGACGACAAATGGTCAGCACACATCTAGTTTATTAGTATAAAATGTATAGTTTTGCTATAATTTGATTAAATATCTAACCACACGTATAGTTCCGTCCCAGTAGTTTGAGAGTAAGTGTAATGAAATTAACGGAGTGTGACTAACCTAACAGTTTTTGCTGTGAAATTCTCCAGCACCTCTAACAAAGTTTCAAGGCCATTTTTAAATGGTAATTAGTTGCAGTAACTAGTATTTTATCTGGTTTATTTATAGCCAAGTGGCACGCACTGCTGTCCTTATCGGGATGGACGAGTGAGGGTCGCAGGCGACTCGACTCCACTGATCAATGTCAAGTTGCGCTGTTTCTTATCCTGGTGTAAGGACACTGATCTTTCGACTTGCTATCTCCATTTTTTAGTTACCATTGCGACATTATTATTATTTCCTGTTTTTCAGAACGTAGTGTAATATTGCACATTTTTATACACAAATAAAGTTTCTTTGAGTCATACGATGTCTATGAGGCAAACATGCGAGACTACGGGTAGCACGTCGAGTAAGGTAGGGACATGGACATCGATAAAATGTATTATTACTTCCTAAAATTGGGCTCTATTGTTACATTATATTCAGACAAGCATAATGTATGCACATCGCAGACATAGTACAATGCAGGAGCATCCATACATTTCTGATAGTAATTCCATTATGGCTGTTCATAACCGACACACGCGTTTGCTTAACAAATTAAGGATTTGTATCGAAAATAAATTTTAATTTGCTACGAATTCAGTATCTCTTTCCGGCGCAAAGGAAGACAGACATTGATGGATTGACGTTTGTGGATCGAACTTTAGAATGGGCAGCGCGTGCGCCGATACTCTCGCATCCGGCGTCAAAGCGGCGCTCCTCTTGTTTGGCGAGACCGGATGCCGCGGAATAATATACCAATACTTACTTGTTGAATATTAGTTTTAAGAAAAGGATATGTTAGTACACATAGTATTTATTCTCATCCTTAACATTTAGATGAGTATGTTCTTAAAGGATCGGCCCCAGAAAGCCTTACAGCTGGACGAATGGACTGAAGAAAGACCATCATGTGACCCCAAGACATTGCAGGCTATTACATATAATTTATAAAAAAATATATAAATTGCTGTCTTACTTTACATCCACTTTCATGTTATTAGCTTGTGTAAGTTTCATGATAGATTACGCAGTTTTACATTATATTAAGTTTCTAAGAAAGGTTGGCTATATTTTTGTAAGGCAATTACCTTAAGTTGAAATGATTCTATGACATTGGTATAGCACACTTCTATGGAAAACAGCGGACACTATTACCAATAAATTGCCACAGCTACAAATTTATGCGAGCATAGAAATTACGGAGTACTTACGAAGGCCGTAAGTATATGTTAAAAAGAATAAAGAAAGGCACTTAATAAAACTTATTAGGAAAGTGGCTTTATTGCAAACAACAATAGGCTATTTGGGGCGTTATAATGTGAATACAAAGGTGGTTGAAGGGCTTATTTTCACAGTATTGATGGGCTCGACCTTTTGTTCTTCTACCCGTGCTCAAGATTCTGCGAAAAATCCATTTTTGATACATGGAATCAAAAAATAATATTGCTGCTTAATTCTGAGTTTCATAACGTCTATATAGATCGGGTTTCATTAAGAATTTCGATCAGAAATTCGGGCAGTCTACGCTGAATAAAGGATTTGTTAGAAACGTAGAAGTATTAGGTACTTACACAGATTGTATTGATCATAATATTACCTATTCATTATACTATCACAGAAAACGGTTTAACTAAAATGTAAGAAGGAGGAAATTTATAACTTTTTATTATTAAATAGTATTAAGTCATGACTAATGAGGATATTATTATAATATTGAAGTCAGTACTAAGTAAATAAAGACAATAATTTTTCCAACTTTGATGCAAAGAAAAACCTTTTAACGATTTTTTGTTGACGATTTACTCCAAAACGAATTCTGAAACTTGGATCTCGATATAAGTCGGAAGTAAAAGTATACAAGTTCGAGACCAAGGAGTTTTCAATACTCGCTAGTGGAGGCCCTGAAATTTAAACTACCAAGTTACGAGTTGTAGTGTTTTCGATTTGTTTTAGGTGAAAAATTGGCGAGTAAAATGTTATGTTCGAACTTCCAAACTCCTTCGGTGAATGTACCGGTCGGGTCTACTCTGGTGTGGTCTTTCACTGCAAAATCTGTGCATAAAATATAAACAGGAGTTTTAATCGCTCAAGTTTTAAGAGTAAACAGACTTAAAAATTCATAAATCGGTTCTTTGTTCACGAATTTTCCCTAGGTCTCTTAAATATCCGGTCACCTTTTGTGAAATTCACGAAGTTGACGAAAATAATTCTCAGACAAAAGAAAATTGTTATTGTGACTATTGCGTGCTCAGTTTTTCTACACGATGTTTGAACATTTAATCATATTTGATATTCGAGATGTTAAAAACACAGTAAGTAGGTACATAGGTTGTGAAAAAGCTTTAATCATAGACAATAACTTTTCACAAAAATGGCTTATGAATTAGCTATTTTTTAACCTGAGTATACCTACCATCCTTACCAAAGAATATTGTAACTAACAAATGAAGATTTTAAACTGTCACTTTTAGTAAAACTTTGTGAGCTTAAAAAAACACTACGTCCATAAATAAGTTACAGTTTTAGTCAATTTTAGCAATGGTTTTAGTGTAGGTACCAACCAGTACCAACAATACGTACTAGACAAATATTTTTTAGTTAGAACTTAACTTTGATTAAAACGTGAATGAATGCATTTAAAAATCTTTTTGGGGTCTATACGGAACTAAATAAAGGCAGGTCAAAAAGCAAAACAATTTACTAAATTATTGTAAATTTTTCATTCTGGTAAAGATTATGCGAAGTAGATGAATTGTTTCGTTTTTTTACGTCTTTCTTGCTTAGATCCTTTGAGAGTTTTCTTATTAGTTAGCCAAAGGGATATCCACAGTCCACACTACTTGCTGTTAAAATAGGGGATACTAAAACTTTGGCACAACGTAATAAATTACGGCTTTGCTAACAATTCTAGATCAAAATTTAACAAAGCCCGATTTTCCATTCCCAAACTTCGCACTAGTAATGTACAAATATTCGTTTAGCCAGAATAGCTAAGCGAAATTACTAAATTAGGCAAACATAGTTCACGAAGTATAAGTACAGTAACTAGGGGTAAGTATACACGTGGGATTTCGAAGGTCAACCTTGCGGTTTCGTTAAAACTTTGGACGTAAATATGGTATAGGTACCTATAGAAACTACAGGTAGATGACCGCTAGGGTTGCCCTGATAACTTGGGACGGAATTGAGGTGATGAAAGAAGGCATCAAGTGTAATAGTGACAGTGTATCTCCAGTCCCGAAACCTTTTGCCTCCGGCGGCGATGAATTCGGAACAATAGTGAACGCATGGGAGATAACAGGATATAACTTGGCAACCCCGGCAGTTCATTCACGTAAATGTTATACAATATTCTGTCTGGCCATTTCCGGACACTCAGCAATTTTGATAGTAAGACTTTCATATGGATTGAGGAAAAATGGACAGTGATATTCTTTTCTAATGAAATGCAGTAGGTAACTATGTAACTAAAACCCGGTTTTTCGAAACAAAATCAAGGCAAAATTAGTGAGAAGATAAGTCACGCGCGTGTAAACAACTGCCATTGGTTGACTTATTCCCAGTTTCTGAGGTTATTCAACTGGACTATATCTATTCGATAGTGCTATTGGTTTGATATTGCGTTTCCGAGCACTTAGTTAGAAAATCACTCAAATAGATAACTTTGTCGAATGAATAGCTATCGAAAGTTTATCTGAGCACCTCAGAAATCGGGCATGATTTAGTTTTCGATCAGAAAACGGATCAGGTGGTCTTTATTGTGGAGGTTGGTTAAACAAGATCTACTGTAAGTAGATGTATAATAAACTAATTAATAGGGTATCATTTAAGCTATCGCCAATTTAATTAGTTTTGTGTTTCTTAAATAATAGGGTTTGCCCGCAAAATACTAGATTTGTCACCAAAATGTAGTCACCAAACAATATAAAATCAATTCCACAGTAAATCACCTAAAATCATGGAGATATAGGGTCTAGTACCAAATAAATGTAATTGATCTCCAAAAATAGTAAATGATCACCAACATTTAACCAAAGTATTGTAGAAATATATGAGTTTGACTGTAAAAAGCGATTTGGTTCTGGTACTCGGCGGCCGCTGCCGCGGCACGCTCGCTCCGTCTCGCTCGCCTCGTCCGCAGTCGGTCACAGTTCTAACCTAACCTAACCATGTCGAATCCGCCCCAGGGGGAACATATGGGTCCTAAGATTTATTTGGTGACAGATCTACCATTCTGAGCACGAAGCTATTATTTAAGTAATAAAACTATTATTATAAGAACGAAGTTTATATTCATCTAATGCACTACAATTTTATTGGTAATCCATCTCTTATTTTACATAATATTAACATTAATTTGATAATTCATACCTGGGAACACTTTTTGTTTATCTGAGAACGAAAATATTTCGTGGCGATC
Organism: Charanyca ferruginea; assembly: GCA_947361185.1. Classification (NCBI taxonomy): domain Eukaryota; kingdom Metazoa; phylum Arthropoda; class Insecta; order Lepidoptera; family Noctuidae; genus Charanyca; species Charanyca ferruginea. Next base: position 12,355,059 of record OX376069.1, read on the forward strand.
GATCTATTTATTAGGTGATACAACTTGATGACAAATATAAATTTTGGTGACAAGAAATATAGTCCCCTAATTAATATAAGGTGATCAATGCTCGTGCCCTTTGCAGGAGAAGAGACTTTTGCCCTGCAGTGGGACAATAATAAGCTGGTATTATTTTATTTACTAAAAAGAAGGTGTTACCTCGGTGTATGGTGTAATATTATAAAAACTTATTACAAAAAAGAGAACCGCCTTCAAAAACTTAAAAGTGATTGTATTGCCACCAACTTCCAAAACTAAAGTCATGTGTGGTATGTGCTAAAGTTATTTTTATCACTTTTTAGTTTTTGAAGGCGGTTCTCTTTTTTTGTAAAAAGTTTTTATTTTCCACTTTTTCTCGTCGTTAGTGTCTCACCCAAACCCAATAAGAAACGGCAACGCAGTTAAAACAGAGATTGAAAGTCCTCCAAAGATTAGAGAAACAAAAATGTCTTCCATGTAGGTATATTGTTTTGGTATTTGTGTTTTTTTTTCAAAAATCGCTGAATATTTTTTTTATTTTTAGTATACTAAAACCTTCTCCAGAATGTAACAAACACTTTTCTGAAAACCGCATCAAAATCGGTTCAGCCAAACGGGAGATAATCGGGGACAAACATACATACATACAAACATACGGGTCGAATTGAGAACCTCCTTTTTTTGAAGTCAGTTTAAAAATACAACAACCACCATTACTTATTCAAAGTTTCGTGTAAGTACATTCGTTACGTGCGCACAATCGCTAAGTTTTACGTCTGGCGTCTAATGATGATTGATGAAATATTTATAAGCGACGCCTTTGTAACGCATACTTTGAGTTGAGCCCTTAATATAACATTAATTGCCATACCCAGCAAATTGCAAGAGCTTCGCGTGAGACTTTGTAAATTACAGGGTGTTAGAAATAAGTTAAGTAAACAATTTTCGTGATTCCTGGCAATAGTAACTATTTTATCCGATCCGTGTTATTTTGAAATATGTACTACCGTTCATATAAATCTTATTTTATTTAAATGTATAACTTATTGCATAATGACTAGTTATATCACAATAAATAAGTTTTCCAAAAACATTTTCTTTCATATTAAGCCATATTAAACTCACAACACTACACTTCCAAATAACACAGCAGTCAAGTACAGTCGAAACATCGCATAAACTGTATTTAACGTCCTCAAAATTCATCATTGACACCGCGTGCGAGTTTTAACATGACAGTAAAACATGTAACAGGCTTCGCGTAACATGCGATACATATTTTCATAGCCAACTGTACGCGGTGATTAAAACGTCGATCCGAGGAGAGATTAAAATATACCTTTTTGATGCTGAAGCTTTGGTAGGCGTTTAAATTATGAATTGTTTCTTGGGAAATGAATTTTGGAAGTCTCGTGAAATTCCATTTGGTATACGATTGTATATTTTAAATCTTACAATACAATCTAACTTGAAGTACTTATTTAAATTACATACTCGTATTGACGGTAATTAATTTACCAGGAACATTCCCTCTGGACGGCTGTCATGTGTGTTTTCGATTACGTACTCAATTTTTAGAAATGGACGAAAGAGATCACTCAAGGAAAAAATAATGAACATTTTAATCGAAATTAAGCCTACTTGTATAGCACTTAATTTATTCTTTTGTTTATGCACTTTCCTACTGCGGTTGTGTTAAAATGTCATGTTTTAAAATAAAAATGATTCACGTTGTAGTTTCAATGATGCGTTTATAAGTGTCCGTACTCAGCAAAACTGTTCACAAGTCTGCCAATAAAACGTCCTTTGCTTATTAAATCATTTCCATATGGAATCATACATAGGTACAGAATAACGGCAGCATTGATAAGTGCAATCGAATAAAATGTAAAGAGCTTACCTTAAATCAATGGAATGGAAATGGAAGTCTCGTTCATCAGACTAGGTTGATGTGTAATTGACCTGAAAAGATAAAAAAAATAAAAGACTTTAATATCAGCGGAAGCTGTTAAGAGAATAGTAGTTCTTTCATATGAAAGCATAATTAAATACGACATGAATCGCGTATGTGGCGCCGACCTTCATCATTTCTGCAGAAGAGGGACGGCGACGCCCCCCTCATTCATATTCCCTGCTTGTACGAAGATTGTACACAAAATATTTTCATATTTAGATTAACCTAACGTATCCTGTGTTGTTTCAGTATAATAAGTTTTTGCAAAGAACTCGAACAACGGCCTCGTATAATGAAGTACGAGTATCTTCACTAGGTATAATTTAGGTAAATACGCTCTAGCTTCCACCAATATTTTTATATGAACGCGTAAACAGTGACATCACTCTTTTATGGATGCCAAAAATGAGATCACAAAAAGTCGTCCTACATAAGCCAGGATTTGGGCACAGTATAATATCGTATACCCTGAGTAACGCTAGAGTAATGCTTGTGTCGTTTTGAGTGGTAGGGAGCAACTGTGAACAAAATATTGTAGGGTACCTAATTCAGTGCATGACCCATTAATAAAGGTTGGGAATGAGTTTTACGTATATCGGCGGTAAACACTTAATTAGTGGAATAGCTCATTCCACTACTTACAGATTTTTTAAGGTTAGCTGTCAATCCTTAAGATAGTGGGATGACAGCTCATCTTAAGCTCATCATCATCTTTCTGCCCTAGTTCCATGTTACTTGAGGTCGGCGCAACATGTTTTCTTCTTCCATTCAGTCCTGTCAACCATGGTTTCACTGACTCTGATTTTATTCATATCATTCTTCACAATTCATCCATCTTTTCTTTAGCCTTCCTTTCCTTCTCCATTCATCCACACTTAAGCTCCGTCCTCATGTTAAGCTCAAATCACCTAAATTCACCATTTTGGTTTCCAATAAACGTACTAAGTAATCCATTTCAGTTGCTCAAAAGTATTTATCAAAAATATTTTGGGACATAAAAATGTAGTTATATTTCGTGCCCGACTAATGGTAGTTTATGTGAAGGTTATAAACTCCTAACGAGCTTTGTTTACAGTAAACATTAACAATAATATCGTACGACCGTATACACAACATTGCTTTTAGGAATATTTGAAAAAACATTCCCTTGGTAATATTTGATCAATATAGGTGTACGTGATGTGGGTACGTGTGTACATTCTTTGATATTTTTTCGTCTGATCTTACCATATCTTACTTTAATTCTTTAAAGTGGGTCAATTCGATATGAAGTGGAACGTTTTGCTCTAGTCTATGTTGTTTTGACTAACGAACAGTAAAGCTAACACTGCATCCAATTACCTAGCTAAAAGCGTGCACCTATAAGTACAATCAGTGTACACACACAAATACAATCAAGTATTTTCCAACCGAGCGATTTCCTCGATTTTTTTAAATTGGCACAAATTGCGTTCCAATAACGCAATTGCTTGAATTCACTGCAGGAACGAGACCGACATCCCGGACTTATTTTAATCAAACGAAGCCCGGGAATTTCATTACAAGTCCTGTAACTTATTGCCCACGTTTGTTTTAACTTAGATGAGAACTGAGGACAGAGTGCTGGATCGGATATTTTTCACACTGTGTTTACATACATTTGGTTATCGTTACAATCATAATCACTAACATAAGAATCTAAGCTACGATGTAACCTCCGAATCACCCATTATGATTCAGGCACGGAAATACCATCGACATTCAAGAGTGACCCCCCACACGCACGCCCAACGATTCGCCAATAAAAGTTATATTGGATCCACACCGAGAATAGAATAATGACAGTGAAGTGAAGGTAAATAAAGGGTTTTGGAAAACAAGCTGCCAAAAATGTACATAATGCATAAAATAATAAAAATTGCCTCTCGCTTGGTAGAGGTAGGTCACACATTTCTGCATATTATGTTTTGTGAAAAGTTAGAATTCAAAGACGTGAGTGGCACAAAAGCGTCTCATGAAAATGTTTTTCTTCACTTTTCTCGCATCAAGGCGAGAGCCCGGCGAGGTGCGAAGTTAAAGTGTTCGTTGGAGGAGTTATGATTATAAATGATGCAGAGGGTCGAAGTAAAGAAAGCCGGTAGACGTTTACTACATCCCTACGGATGAAAATGGAAGTGCGCAGCGCAACCTAGAAACATCAACTCGAGTAATCTTACATTACACTGTGATCCCTTGAATATTTGATCGAGTACGCGCGGTTTGAATTAAAGTCACCTTGAAATAATGTAGGTAGGTAAACATGCATATTTGTCCGTAACAATTTCGACACCCTAATTCAGACAGCCTGAACTAAATATACTACAGCCCAATCAGTTCTCAATAAATTGCAAAGTAAAATCAGATCGTCATAATTAGGAAATAGCTCTGATCCCTATTAAGGATAAGAGGCTGAGGTTTATAATTGCGTCCCTCATTAGGCGGCAGTCGCGTTTTGCGAAATAAGATTTTATTTATGAAATTCCATTGGGTATGACCTGAATCAACTTCAGGACACGGGACGCGATTATGTTTAACTTTTCATATAAACATTTTCGTTGAATATAAATGGGTTAAGTTTTTTCATTTTAGAATTCATTGAACCGCCGCTTAGGTAGGTAAGGTACGTGATAAATGTGATGTAATTAAGAGGGAAAGTCTTTTTGTTTGTTTATGTGGAACTGGTGCCGTGCTGACGAGATAGCACCATCTATCTTCACGCCTATCTACCTCTATGTGGGCCACACGGCATTGTTTGCGCACGCGATGGAATTAACTTGACGAGTAATCTTTTTAATGCTGCTGAATATGTGATAACAATCTCAGAACTTGATTAGAGCTCTAAACGCAGACTCCATGAAAATGTAAAAAAGTAAGTAATCATGTATTCAAAGAAAGAGTTTATGAGAATAGAGGTTTTCTGGGAATTCAATCTATTTCAATTTTCATACGATATAAGAACGGTTTTTAATTTGAGGGCTGTTCTTAACGAGAAGTTGCTAGACAAAGCTAAGAACACATATTTTGTGGAGCAGAATTGCCCTTATATTGTACTGATCCTTCATAGTGGTTCGGTTCTGGCGTAGCACCAAAAGTAGCAGTCAGGTAATTGCAAAAAGTGTGTAGGTTTGCCTTTACCTTTGCAGAGCATTTGAATTCATATATGTAGTTCAAACATTGATCACGGAAACAAAGACTGTTTGCATGTTGTTTAAAAAGACTTTCTATCAGAATAATACAGCAACGGCTTTGATCGCGTCATAAAAATGTAGAGGTGGTCAACACGCCATGTTTCTTTGTAATACGAACATTATTTCAAGGTTTTAAATGTGACTTGAAATAACCTAACAAGAGTAATGTTATGTTTTGCATGTGTCCCCATATTTCCATGTTTCACTAATGAGTATGAGTCCAAGCCTCGTTAAGGTACTTACAACAGATGAGATTAAAGAACATCAAGAAGTAGTTTATGAACTACTTCTTGATGTTCTTTAATCTCATCTGTTGTAAGTACGTAAAAATAATGAGTTTATCTAATGTACTTAATGAACTGACTGTATTTAATGAAAAAAGGATGGCAAAACCTATAGAGACAGCAGTAGATGTTGACAGGGTACAGAAGAAATTCCTGGGAAAAAAAGGGAAATCCATTTTTGAAGGACAATAGATAATTTGAAACTCACACAAACTAAAGGTTTTACGTGGTACACCGTAGTTTGAAACAGAAAAACCAGACAAAAAACGGTAATAAAAGGTAACACGGGCACAGTATAAGTATTAGTACTACACGGGAACGGGTAAAACTTCTTTAGTGTCGGAGTCAGGAACAAGGATAATTTGTAAGAAGCTTTAAATTACTCAGTGATTAAACGCTATTGTAGTACCTAATGAATCAGATCAAAATCAAATGCATTGATGTCGATATCAAAAAGCAATGATGTCGTTTATAGTCAAGTAAGGATGACGAGCGTACATTTTCTATGAATACGTTTTAACATTTCATCGACATGCACTCCCGAATGTGTAAGCTAAATACAAAAGATTGTTTTCCTTAACAACAGAAGGTTATAATTTTAAACTTGAGAGCATCCTTGATGGACATTATCCACGTATACAAAGATGATGGACAGTGAATCATGCGCCGCGTGTGGTCCCAACGTTTGTTTAAGAGTCAAACTCCTCTCTGAAATATCATAAAAACTTGAGTATAGTTTACAAAACTCGGCGATGGTTTGTGTAAAAAATATTTACAGTAACGTGGTTTGTTTGTATTGTTTTAGTACAGATAAAGATATTTAGTGGTTGATACTTTAAGTACCGAAATATATTGGCATGTGAGCATGTGGTAACCGCTTATCCCGGTCTTAAAATGCAATTAAGATTTATCTTCGAACCAAGTTTCATAACAGCATGTGTAATTTAGATTCTAATCCTTGTTTCTTTCTATTGGAATTCGAATGGACTTTTTCTAATATCATTAATCACAAAAATAGTTTTGTATGGAATACCTTTAAAATTGACAGTAACAAATGAGCGTGATTACGAAAAATAATTAACAAGTCAAACACATGTGCTAACTAAAGAGAATAAGACAAGTGTGAGAAATTTTTAGCGCCTTATGCATTCGAATATTATCGTAAGATATTTATGCTAAGATTTCATAAATCTAATTCCGTAAGTAGTTCAGACGATTACGATAAAACCAAATAAAGAATGCTACGTATGTATATGAGCTAAATCGAACATTGTGCAATGTAAATAGTTAAACAATCAAAATAGCTGAGTGTTACAACATTCATGTTAAAAACTTCATCAGACAAATGCGCGTTTTCTGTAATCACCTAGTAGGTACCTACTATAAAACTAGGCCGTTTTAAAACGTTTGTGTTTTCAATGAATGTTACCACACACGTGCGTTAAATAGAAGAAAACCTTCAAGAAATGTAACAACAATAAAATAAAACTTAAAAGAAACAGTCGAGGACCACGTTACAAGAACGTGTAAGGTTCCAGACGAATTCGATCCATCCAGCTGGCGGGCGTGGTGGCGTAGAATTAATAGAAGTCGATCAAATTGTAGACGACGTCGATCGACTGTTTTATTCCTGCAAACTGTAGGTATCTAGAGAACATCCATCATCGGATATTGATCCTGTAAGGCACCGCAACCATCCATGAATCTTGATCGATCCAGAGTGTTGGGGTGGGTCAGCGCTAACAGCAGCAATTTGCTCATGCACTATTGATTTTTTAATTGATAATGAACTGAAATTCTTCACAGATAATTTCGAGTTGAGAGAAATTACGCAATATTCAACTTTATTGTTGTAGTTTCTTTGTTAATTATCAATTAAACAATCAAAAATGCTTGAACATAACATTATTATGGCTGCTTTTTCTGCGTTGACCGTTACAAAGCCTAAACAACTGCAATTATTTCTAATTCAATGGCGAAGCAAGGAGAAATGTAACTCAAATAAGAGCAAAAAATGCTTTCTGGCGTCTAAAAAATAATAACTCAGCCATTTAATTCAATGATGAAATTTTTGTAAATGTATAAAATTTCCCATAATTCTATATAATTTATAGATTTACAATGGACCTTGTTTGTAAATTAGAGCAGTTCAATTGTTTTCATTCAGAATAATGATAATATATTATACTGCGTGCTTCGTTCTCGATATATTTATAACAATGCAGCATCTTCGTGTTACTCGGCAACTAAACGCAATTTTCAGAGCTAAAACTAAACGTAAGTATTAGTGTGCGTTATCTGTGTCCTAAATGGGAAATGTCATTGTTTTCGTTTGCGCGGCAACTAACACTGTGTTCTGTAGTTATTTGAGTAAATTTTATTGTTTGAAAGTTAAATTGTGGATATTTCAATCACAAGTGTGCCTAAAAGGCGTTATGAAGAAAAATATTTACATTACTACCTACCTACATAGAGAAAAAGTGATACCGACCACTTTCTAGTATTCCAGGTTCCAGGTAACAAAATGTCTTGTGATGTGATTGGTATTTTACCGGTACGGCTACTGACTTTCATAGCAGTTAAAGCCGCAAGGTTTTAATAACCTTTGTACCGGTTGAGACGGGTGGTGTACGAGATACATCGACGTGCTCACTGGACTCGGGTCGTACACGTGATGTACGGACGAGGTCCTTAGACTCGGGTCGTACACGTGATGTACGGACGAGATCACTAGATTCGATATCTTTACTCTTATGTGAAGCCTGCGAGGCCCCAATAAGCAGTTTTTACCAATCACTTGTACACATCTTCCAGTGGTAAGTATAGCTTTTCAGATTACAGTACCTACTGATAATAATTCGAAAGAAAGTCGATTTCATTGCAATGGTACCTACCACAAGATATATATGTCACCATGACCTATGACAGATACGATTCCAAAAGAACCTGGACAAATTATAATAACACCAACTATAAGTTCGGTGGTACTTTTAGCACTAGGCGATCTCATGCCAGATAAGCCTGCATAATTACGATTCCACTAAAAACAGTGACTTGGCTCATATTTGGAGCGATAATGGTCTTCTTAAAGAGACAAAACAAAAAATTTATGGAACAATTGATTCCAGAAAATGACCCTTTAATGAATGCACCGAAGCTTAATCCTGGGATTTTTGCTTTGGTTAGCTATATTATTGTCAACAAAGACAAAAAGATAGTTGGAAAACAACCAGCTAGGCATTGGACTGTCTATAACAAAACCAAGGAGAAACTTAATCTTCCTGGTTATGGATACTTAAAAAGTTTTAAGTGAAGCAAATATAGTGAAGTGCTATAGTGAAGTATATATGAAGTTAATCTTAGTGAGAAGATCAAATTATTGAAAACTTGACAACAAAGTGGCCTGTCCATCAAAAACCTAAAGGAAACTCACAAGGTTCTCCTCGCTACAACCCGAGGACAACAGCAAGGTACGGACACAAGAAGACCCAATGCTCTAATCAGGCATGGAAATATTATAGCCACTATTATCAGTCCACTGCCAACAAATCCAAAGCCTCAGAGGATCCTGCTTGCACATAGAGGTAAGTCATGCTGGAAGGCTGACACATTCTTAATCTTGATGGAACAAAATGTACTAAGATATAAGATCCATACTTAATTAATCACAAGATACCTTTGTATCGAAACCGCACCAGAATTAGGTGCGACACCCTCCTTTAGTAATATCAGCTGAGGATAATACTGACATGCATACTGCTATTAGCAATTTATTAAAATTGGGAGCTATATTCCCTCGCAAGCCATGTAAAGACTCTTATTAAACTTAAAGTCATTGATTAAGTATGTAGAAAACTTTCATTTTAAAAATGGAGAACTAAAGGACAGCAATGGCTGTACTTTTCCAGGTGTTTATAGAAAAAGAAAAAAAAAAAAAAAAAAATTTAAGAATCGTACTTATTAATAGATATAAATCCACAGTATAGAAAATACCTACATTTTCAATATGGTGAATTGTACGATTTTAATGCCCTGCCTTGTGGCCTGTGCTCTGCACCTAATATTTTCACAAATATTATAAGTTTGTAGTAACATATCCAAGAGGAAAAGGTAATAAGTCTGTTCAATCCTAGAGGACCTATTATGTATAGGATCCAGTATGAATCATGTTTGCAGAATGTTCAAGAAACAATAGTTCTCTTTAAGTTCCGGAGATTCATTATAAATTTTGATAAAAATATAATAGTACTATCACAGCCCTGCTTTGCGATTGACACAAAAAAAAAAAAAAAAAGAAAAGAAATGACCATCTCTTCAAAGATAAAGTATCAAATATTAAAACATCATTTCAAGGTAATTACATCTAAATAGTGGTTTTACAAGACATCTGGCAAAATTAATTGTACTATAAATTTCAGCCTGCCCAGCTACCACATATTATGGCTGGCTTTACACCAAGCTTTTAGAGCATCATAAGTATATGTAATATCAATAATTATAACATGTTCAGATATAAAATTATATCTGCTACGGTGGGCTAATAATTATTATTAGTACAGTAGGTATGTCTAAGTACTGCTTACCATAAACATGATATTGAACAGTTGACTGACGCCTCCATGACTGGATGGGGTGATGTTTACAGAATGAAAGAAAAGAGCCTATGGCTTCTGGAGCAAATATGAGAAAAAACGCCATATAAACTATTTATTGCTTGCAATATTTATGGCATTAAAGGTATTTTGTAAACTATAAGCAATACCTTAACATCCTGTTTTCTGCAGATAATAATACAGCAATATCTTATATAAACAGAATGGGTGGTATTCAGTACCCACAATTAAATAACTTTGCCAGATTCAAACGGCAGTGGTGCAAAGAGAGACTTAGTTAACTCTTTGCCTCCTACATTAAGTCTAGTAAAAATAAATAGGTTGATAAAAATGTCCCTTAAAATCATTTCAGACATAGAATGGGAATTAAACATTGCATTTCTACAAATTGTATCTGAACAGGTTGCACCTGAAATAGATTTATTTTCATCCCACACTAATTCTAAACATATTTCCTATACCTCCTGGAAACCAAATAAGAAAATCCAAAGGCAATCAGTTTTGATGCTTCTAATTTGTCCTGGACAGAAAATTTCTTTCATGCTTTTCCTCCATTTAGTTAATATAAAAATAAAAATATTTCAAATGAGAAGGCAACAGGTATCATAGTCATGTTCCACTGGCCTTTACAAACTTGGTATCCTATAATGCATACTATGCTTGCCTGAAGCTGATATATTTTAAACCTCAAAATATCTTTAACATTTTCCTTTGAGGGACCATCACCCTCTTACCTTCAATTAACTTTGATTGCAGGATTATTATCAGGCAAGCTTGGCCAAAAAAGGGCTATTTCCCTCACATCAATGGATGCCATGTTGGCACTTGGCACCCCCTATCACATTAGGTAATACAGTAAAGCAACATAATGTGACATAAAATTTAGTGAACCTTCTGTCAGGAACATAATATTATAAACACATTCACTACATCTATACCATTTGTTATGTATTTCCTAACTAAATTATTTGACTCTGGAGCTGCCTATTGAACCCTGAATCTCTTTAAGTCAGCTCTATCTCCAATAATAGGCTCTAAAATTGGGGGGGGATGATCGTATAAAGAGGCTCTATAAAGGATTCTATAAGTTGAAACCACCATTACTAAAATTTCGAAAAACATGTTATCCAAATAATGTTCTAAGTGAACTCCCAAAATGACATTAAGTTTGGACTAAAATTTCAAAGAAACTAATGATTTTGTTTGCACTAAGCACAGCACAATGAGCACAAACCTTGTAATAGTCATAATTTATTTAACCCTTTCCCTGTGCAATGACCCAGGGGTGGGTCATTATGATTGTTTAATTATTGTGCCTACTTGACACACAGTCACGTGTTAAATATCTATTATAACATCAAGTGGAAGTTTTGTTAATATTGTCATTACTAATATTATTAAAGTATCGGCTGCGGGACCAATTCGGCCTAATCATTTACAAAGGTTTAAAAAAAAAAAAAAAAAAAAACAAAGTCTGAGATTTGTCCAGCTTGGATATTATGTGATAACATGAGATTTATTAGAGATATATAAGGTCATAATGTTGTTTTTTGTCACTTGAAAACCCCATATACCGGCTTCTGCTACTGGTAGTTGGATTAAAAATATTCTCTCAGGCTGCGGTATTGATCATCAGACAGATGACTGATTGGACAAATAATGAACATTTGCAAAATTGTACAGCCAACCAATTCTTAATTCGGGAAAGGTTGCCTATGCTGTGCTTAATGCTGAATAATAGTAAATTTATAAATATTTTAGTTTACACTATTGTCACTGGTATTGTGATTTTAAACGTGACCTCATAAATGACTTTGTAAGTTGGTCAAAACCTGAGGTTATGTACCAAATGAGGCTGATTAATTGAATACTTATTATTAATATGATAAATTACTAACTGTTAATATTAATGAATAATGCCCGCCTATAGTTGTCCCACTGCAGGGCAAAGGCCTCTTCTCATACAGAGAAGGTACAAGCTGTGATTACCACGCTTGCTCAAGGTAGATTGGTGATTTAAAATTTTAATTTACCTACTGTAAGTCCAGGTTTACTCACGGATGTCTTTCCTTCATCAATGTCAGTGATGTCCAAGATAAACTTAGAAAGTACATGTGGAATTGAGAAACTCACATTGGTAGTTGCTTGTGCCCGAGAACTGCCTTAACCACTGGGTCATCAAGAATAATGGGTGATCAAGACAAAGCATGGTATGATAAGATGGTTATTTTACTGAATAAGGCTGAATAGGTAATTGATTATTACTAATATGATGCCTGCCTGTAATTAAGCTTAATTAGAAAAAAAAAAAGAATGAAAATGTTTTATTATAAAACTATGTTTATTATAATTTTTTTTTAAACATCTGTTTTGAAGGACATTTGGGTCAGGGTCATCTCAAGTTTACCTACTATTTCTCTAAACATCTGCATTGTTATAAATATATCGAGAACGAAGCACGCAGTATAATAGATGATCAAACGAACTTACCTATGTGAAGTTCGATCATTATTATACGAAGTGCTTCGTTCGAAGATATATGTTCCCTACCCACCCCACCCCAGGTAAAATTGAGATGACCTTACAAGAATCTAAAATTAATGACATTTCCCATTTAGGACACAGATAACGCACACTAATACTTACGTTTAGTTTTAGCTCTGAAAATTGCGTTTAGTTGCCGAGTAACACGAAGATGCTGCATTGTTATAAATATATCTTCGAACGAAGCACTTCGTATAATAATGATCGAACTTCACGGTAAGTTCGTTTGATCATCTATTATGTCTCTTTATATGTCTCATTCGTTCCAATGTTCATATTAATTTGAAACTAACTTATAATAAGAATAGAACAGAACAAATTGTCTTAGATTGATTGGAATCAATATGCACTCAACACGTACAACAAGTCTAGCTTAATATTCTGAGGCGTGTTACTTACTGATAAATAACAAACCACTGCTATTTATCCGTAGTTTCGTACCTTCATTGGGGAATTCGCGAAGAAATTATCTCTTGCACTCAGGTTGATGAGCAAGTGATAATTCACAATGTAGTGCTAAGGCCGATTGTGTGAACGCTCTCATTGTTCCATAAATAAGAACAATTAAGAAGTGTGAGAAGATCATTGACATTGATCGTAAAGAATAAATTAAGTGTCAAAAATAGACGAGAGCAATGTCCAATTTCGTATCAGCGGAATGAATGTTCATGATGACATCCCGTGCTCGAACTATGTTGGGGTCCAGTCTAACCGGATGCAGCTGGATACCAGTGTTTTACATGGAGCGACTGCCTATCGGACCTCCACAACCCAGTTACTGGGTAACACGATACCCCTTGGTAAGACTGGTTGTGAAACTTTTTGGCTTCTGATTATCCTTAACGACTGCCATAGACCTACGGATGACAGCCGGGACCATCGACGGTTTTACGTGCTTTCCGAGGCACGGAGGGAACTCGTTATGAAATGGATGGTCACCCATCCACAGACCGACCGCGACAAGCGTAGCTCGCGTAGCGTACTTTTGATCGATCGACCGATCTGTACGGCTACTACCACGAGCTTCACGGTCTTCGTGTGAACTATTTAGCTGAAAATCATTGATAATCTCTATCTTGTTATTCATTAGTCTTGTTCAGGAGAGTATACAAATAGTCAGTTTTGTTACAAAACTACAGCGATGAGCAATAACGTCACGAAGGCGGAATATTAGCAATTCCTTCCACCACGTTCTGTCGTTCCGCCTGAACGCCTGTTTTATGATCAGACACCTCGCTCCGAAGCATGTCTCGCGTTGCTATCATAGCTCCGGGGAAATTTTGTACACCTCGTCGCTTCGCACCTGACATTAGCATCTCCTAGTGCACATTCATTCCGAGGTACAAAATCGATCAGGCATAATCATGTGATGCAGTGATGCTGCTTCTTTATAACAAGGAAGCACAATATCAAAGGTTTTCTTAGTAGGGAAAACTAAGTAAGTGAATTTATGGTTAATACTTGTACCAAGCTAAATGTAGCCAATATATAAACATGCCAACGTTGGCAGATCGTCATTTCGACAGCTTGAGCGGTCGTTTTATCGACTTCAACTCACATTTTAGGTAGGACTGATAAGTTTTTTTACGTTTCATTTTTACGTTTTGTTTTACAAACGGATATTGCTTAGGTTCATTATTGTAGATACTCGACCACAGTAAAGATATCTAACAGTATTCTATCTTACCTACACTTTTCAAGTTAGTAGGGAAATTAGTACACCGACAGTCTCGAATGCGAGTGGCGAATATAGTATTGTGTTGTTTTTGGTTGCTTGAATTCGTCAGTATCGCACCCAGAGATAACATTTTTTAAATTACCTGGAAACTCCGAAAGACTATACTCCTGAAACTTAATAGACATAAAAAATGACTTCCAGACTATAGGTACCTACTAGACTAGGTATTAAAAAAATGATATACCTACTAGAGTACCTACGTAATTTGTTTCTTTTTTTAAAAGGTAAGTATTTCGCTTTTTCTACTGAGTAAAGTACCTGGATTAATAAACAAATAAGTGGATAGGGTGAAAAGCAACAAAAAAGTTAGTTTCTTACAAAGACTACAATATGGTTTCTTAGGCTAGGCTATCTACCTACTTATGTACTAGCTACTTACATATATTATTGAATTAAACAAAATATCATTATTTATAAAATGATTATGAGAGTAAATAATAGGTACAGACTCCAGCACATCCCCCATTGAATATGAACCTTACGCTTTTGTAATAAAATTGAAAATCTATCAAAGAAATTTGACAGATTGTTGTAGCTTGTGCTGGACTCTGTATCTACCTATTTAGTAAGATTTACATTATTATTTACTTTTAAGTAAGATTTTGTAGTCGGTAGTAAGTAGTTAGAGATTTTGTCAGCTGTGTTTTGCATTTTGGTTAAGTAAAAAGTAGGTGTTGAAGTTTGTAAGGATTGCACTTTTTTTTGAGACGCCTTGAATGGCTGCAACGCCTGCAACTGAGGCGCAAATCTCTTTCAGTCTCAAATTTATAAGGGTGGTTTTTTTATTAAGTCTTCTAATCAAAAACATAACATGCATTTTTATTGAACGTAAATTAAATTAAAAAAAAATTAAATAGGTACGTAAATGAAATAGGAAGTCTATTTCATTTAAGTATTTAATTTTTTTTTAATTAATTGAAAAATGTTATAATATAAGTACCTATATTTACAATCACAAAACTAAAAGGAAAATAAAACACCACAAATTTATAATCACAAAACTAGAAAGAAAATAAAACATACACTAGGAAGAAATTAAAACACTGTACGCGTGACAGCCCTATCGCATGTTAAGGCACTGAGCGCGTGTAGGTAATTCTTTCAAGGACAGGGCCGAGTCACAATACTGTTAGATATCTTCACTGTGACTCGACCAAGTAGGTAGTAGGTACCTAATTAGTAAGAATACCGTAAAAAAATCCACTTGTTATCGTGAGTCGCGACCAAGGCTGTTAGTAAACCACAAGTTTTTTATAAAGTTGTTTTTCAAGTAAGATACAGTATTGTTTTTGCAAGTTAAACTTGATAAGAGTGTCACACTAGTACTACAGAATCACAATTCCGAGATTATTTTTAATATTATACATATGATTTAAGAAAAAAACACGGTCAAGTGCGAGTAGAACTCGCACACGAAGGGTTCGGTACCTCCGTACAATAACTAAATACAAAATAAGTCAAGAATAAATTTAACATTGTAGTTTTCCCATACACTAAAACTGTAATTAAGTAATGTAAGTTTATACGCACAATGTTGAAATATTTACTACGTTATGTTCAGACTTCTTGTAGGTTTTACTGTAATTTAAATGTAAAGAACTATTTTCTGTATTTTATTTCCAGTTTAGGCGCATTGGTTTCGGAGATAAGGGGGCATGGTCAATTTTCATCAATTTATAACATTTAAATGTTTATTATATATTTTTTTAAATATTCTAAACGTAAAATTATAAAGAAAATATATTTGATATCTTTACCACAAGCCCTTTTATTTCATATGTCACACGATGCAGTTTTAAACATTTTTTTAATATTCTAATTGCTGCCCAAAATGACCCTCATTTACAAAATTCATTTAACTATTTACGTTAAGTATACCGTTAAGTTACTTAGAAAGTTTTGCAATTAACAGTTTTTGTCTATGGGACACTGGTTGATGTCAATATTGAAACTATGACTATTTATTGATCTAACACGAGAACCTTTTCGTGCTAAGATTTTGTACGATTTCGAATGTCAGAAGAATTGTGTTCGAATTGTGAAAAAACTCGAATGGCGTTTATAGCATGGCACAATCTAACGCAGGCTACGAAGAAGATTCGGGTAGAATGGTGTCGAAACATCATAGCAAAATTTTAAGCAAGCTCGTCTCGGCGCGTTTACGATATCATTACGGGTGACGAATCATGGATTTATCAGAAAAATCCAAAAACGAAGCTTCAGTCGACCGAGTAGCTCTTTCAAAATGAACCAACGCCTACCAAATTGAAGCGAGCAGAAGTACAGGTAAAATTTAGACAAGTATTTTTTTTTCATTGACTGGGTATCTGGTGTCGGTACCCTTACAAGATCAAAGGAGTATCAATGCTGAATAGTATGTTACTAAATGTTGGCCAGAAGTTTTTACTGCTGCTGGTCGGTCGCTTGCTGCTACTACCAGCAAGTGACTGATCACCGGCCTCCGTGGGCTACACTTCTCCACTACAATGCGCCAGCTCATTCGGTGTTCAAAACAAGGGACTTTCTGGACAGCATACCGGTCAAACTTATAGATGATTCTTCTTACAGTCCCGATTTAGCGCTGTGCGAGTTATTTTTATTTCCCAAAATAAAAAAAACCGGACAAGTGCGAGTCGGACTCGCTCATCGAGGGTTCCGTACAAATTTGTAGGTAAATATTCATACTAATATTATAAATGAGAAACTAACTCTGTCTGTTACGCTTCCACGATGAAACGGCCGAACCGCTTTTAATGAAATTTGGTATGAAAATAGCTTGAACCCTGGGAAAGCTCGTAGGGTACTTTTTAATCCGGGCCTTCTTCTGCACCCGCGATAACCGACATTCACACGGACCAAATCGCGGACAAATTAAAGCTCGTTATAAATAAAGAACATATTTTTTATGATTGAATTACAAATGTATAGTTTTCAGATTTTTCCCTGTATTTCTAGTATAAGACGATATTACTTGCCAAATTTCATAGTTTTAGGTCAAAGGAAAGTACCCTAAAAATTTTGTTTCCCTTGAGAGTGTCGAAATGTACGTTTTTGCGACATGAACGGCCGTATAATTTTTTCACGTTAAATTAAATGTTTGATTTTTCACAGCTTCAAGGGACCGTTGACCTAAGTACATGGTTTTAACTTCAAGTCGTACCTCTACGCGTTCCCGAGATAAAGGGTCTTGACAGACAGACGGACAACAGAGTGATCCTATAAGGGTTTTGTTTTTTCCTTTTGAGGTACGGATCCCTAAAAATCAACTGAAGGAAAAACAGTTTTCAAAACCGAAAGATGCACTGGCTGCATTTGAGAAGACGGTTGAAGAGGTGTCTGATGCGGACTGGAAAATTTGTTATGAAAATTGGTTTAAACCAATGAAACTGTGTTTAGACGCCAATGGAGTTCTTTGAAAACGTAAAATAAAAAATAAACTTTAATATATACTTATTTTTGTAGTAAGTAAGTATCGTTACATAAAACTTTCTGAGTGCCTCACGTAGGTACTTCGTGTTTGGAAACAAAAAATCATGTGCACTAAATTTCAACTTAATCGGTCCAGTATAGAAACGGAGAAAATCGGCTGAGACGGACGGATAGAGGAGTGATCCTATTAAGGTTTCGTTTTCAATTCGGACGTACGAAACCCTAAAAATAATGACTAATAATAAGAATGAACCGAGAAGTCGTCAGTTACTAGATACAATGTTACAAAACAAAGTAAGATAATGATGATAATTATAAGACAGGCACTAAAAACTCTTCAAATTTTATAATGACCACTTTTGCTACACTGTGTGATCAGCAATGTTTACCATATAAATTTAGCAGTGTAGCTTCTGACGGTTCGTACGATAACTATTTTTACAAGAAGTTACGTTTTCAAAACAAGGGTGCTATTGAAGTCATAATTTCTTGTAAAAATAGTTTTGGTCCATGACCAAGAATGCCACAAGAGTATAACCATCATCTTTGTGTTCTTTAATCAATAAATCATAGCAAGTTCTGTTTTAGGGAACTGTCCCTGACCTTCGTAACGAAGGCTAATCAGGGTAAAATTTATATTATTAGCAACGGATCACTGTCAAGGATAGACCGGTCTATTCTTAGCTTGGACAAGAGGTGACTTTTGTAACAGGTTCACTGCACTGATGACATCATACGGCGAAGACCTGGGAGAGTATACAAATAACTCATCGCTTCAATTTAGCCATGTTGCAATCTGCATTGATTTAGTACTCTAAACAAGTTTAAAATAATTTAAGCATGAAATACTTATTTATTTAGAGCATTGCCTCGACTTCCTGAAGAACTAGCGAAAACACTGCCATAAAACGCATAGTCGTTAAACATTACGTCTTTCCACATAAAATTGATGATTTCACTCGATTTCCTACGTTCAAAACTCAGGCGGAGAATATTTCTATCAACGTTTATGTTTAGTACCAGCGTATCTGCTTTTATGCTCATGCTCATAAGACTTTAGCGTGAGCAGTCTAAGGATGTGGCCGCAAGAATAATGTGCAGCAGTAAAGTAACAACTTAGTGTGTATTGAGATAATACAATATGCTTGTAAATAGAGACGTTTTCCACCTTTGGGTTACAAAATCGTGGAGACACAAAAGGATCTGTTGCTATCGATATTTTTCTTACATTTCCGATGGATACGAATCGAGGACAGTGTACACAAGCACTATTCTATGCTAATCTTAAATTCTGTACTTGACATTGAACGTGTAGATTAAGGGATTGTATTTAGCCGCATGACTTACTATAAAAACAGTTCCATATTATTGTATCTCTCCAACAGTTGTGGCAACTGATGCCATATGTCGACGCCCAGACAAATTGGGTTCACCTTAAAATATACGACTCCGTTCGCTCTCGACAGCTTTATTACATTTCAGTGTTAAGACTACTCCGAATGGGGTGGTGTTAAATTAAAACAAAATAATGATTGATACCTTTTACGGTGACAGAGACTAAATGAGAAAAGTAAGCCTAGAGATAAATTAAGCCTGGTGTGTTTACATCAGCTGTGACGCAATCGCATATCTTCACGTTGGTTTGGTTGCAAGAAGGGGGAGTAATAACTTGTCAACTTTTATTGCCTTATCTGTTTCTTTTGAGTGTAGAGAGCTTGCTTCCTTGTTTATCTGGGAATAACAGAAAAATTTCGTAACACTTGCATTCTTAGCTCGAGAGTTGTGCAACTGCAGTATGAGAAAAGTGCTATCGGCTGATGACCTGCAGTTCTATTCTGTCAACATCTCAATTGGTGAACTTAGGTGAAGTGAGATTGTGTTAAGTTGTTGACCAGCTTACCACAAGGTCACTTTACTTAAATTTTCGAGTGCGATTTTAAGGGCGCGTATTCGATTTAGCGCAACTCAAAATCTAAACGATTGCTAGAACCGCGTAGCAGCATTGACACACACTAGTACAACACAATGGTCGGTTTGTGTGCATCAGAAAAAGAAATTCGCACGAAATAAGCACGAATCATTAAAATTGATCGGCAAACGACAGCGCGCGATGTTTTACAGTGCTTTTTAAAATAATTGTCTAAAATAAATGAGCTCGTATAACGGACTGAAAAATATTCTGTATATTAAGCATAACATTTACTTTCATAAAATAAATATATCAGTTATGTTTTTATTCAAATACTGGTGAAAAAAATTGTCAAAGTGAACCGATTTTATTCTTTTTCAACATTGTTTTTTTAATACATAATAGTAATATTTTCGTAATTTTGGCTCTGTAGCTGTCTTTATGATTGTATATCCTGTTGGGAAAACGCATAAAACAAAATATTTTGGCATACTTTAATGGTTGTATTAGCCCTGAAAGTTAACTCTGACGTCTATTTTCGTAAAACGATATGAAAGAATTGTCTTCGCTTTAAAAATACCATAATTAAAAATTATACTTTTACTCTGTAGCTGTATAAATCAAGACTTAATCTTTCTAAAACTGTAAATTGTCTTTAAATAATCTGCTCACCTAATTACGATATTGCTCTGGGCAAAACGCAAAAACATAAAGTTTTCGTCACGAATCGAATACGCGCTCTTAACAGAAATTACTGACACCGTGAAAGATTGTTACAAAATAGGTTGGCTGTTGCCTTTAACCATTGGTTATGATTAATCGAAACACACCTCTGTTGCCCCACTAGTCTCACCTGACTTTGGTTCGGTTTTAGTCTCTAGTAGGCAGGGAATGTCTCTTCACTACCTATGTATGATTATAGTTCGACTGCCCCGTTGGTCTCGTGGTCGCAAGCGCGACTGCTGAGCGTGCGGTCCTGGGTTCGATTCCCAGGTCGGGCAAAGTGTTATTGGATTTTTCTATTAAGAATTTCTCAGTTTAACAGCCCGGAGTTTGGAAGTTGGCGGTGTAACACCCCCTTGCCTCGGAAAGCACGTAAAACCGTTGGTCCTGCGCCTGATCTTTCTCCGGTCGTGTCGGATTGTCGTCCCACCGGACTGAGAGTGAGGGAAGAGGGAGTGCATCTGTGTTTGCGCACACACTTGTGCACTATAATATCTTCTGCGTACATGGCTGATCTCCATTGAGATTGGCCGCCGTGACCGAAATCCGGTCGGAAGATTACATTACATGATTAAAGTTAAATGTACGTTCTTGTGTTATGCATAACCTAATATTTATTAACTACTGCCCCAAGTCCGGTGCTGTAATAAACTGTTCAGATTAGGTAAAGATTACAATCGTGCATGTAGTATTAAGTTGCGAGTCTGTCGCCCACCCACATTCCTTTCAGTTATTCCTCCTTGTTTACCTTAAAAACTTGCTGTGACAAGCTGACATTTTGTTTTTCTTTCCTGTTCCTCTTTTTTTCACGTCAACGGCAACGCCCAATGGCTTTGACGGACAGGCGAAGATCTTTATTGAGTGTCCGCATTTTTGTAACTGCGGTAAGTAAGTACTTAATTTGGCTATTTATTTTTATAATAAATGCAAGGTCTGCCTTTAGATTACGTCATCGAATTTGATGATGTTTTTTCGGAGACTAATTTCTAATAATGGAAGGTAATTAAAAGGAAAGAAATAATAGAGAGAGACGTTTTATTATAGACCGGTTACTACGTAAAGTTCAACTATACCCTGTTCACAATAAGATTAGACATAAACACAAACCTGTTTTACAGTCCCTTTAACCGATTTTGACTTCTATTCCGTAGGCTTAAGGATGACATTAGAGGCAAAAAAAGTGGTTACAATACAACTGTTTACTGCATGTTGCCATTTGTCATGCTACCAACGCAATAGAAATCAAAATCGGTTGAACGGACTGTAAAAAAGGTTTGAGTAAATGTCTAATCTTATTGTGAACAGGGTATAGTTATTTTTCAGTTGTATTTTATTGTAAATAATTATTAATTTGTTTTTTTAGTTTATTATAATTAAGTCCTATATTCGTTGATAACCAGACTGTTGCACTACGCTTGTAAAGATGGCGGAAAGGAGGACATCAAAAATAAATAAAGGCATTAACGAATAGTTGATACCACTGTGAATTATTATAGTCTTTATCCTTATATTCCTGTCTAATTAATGTATACTTAATCGTTTGTCGGGAGCCGGCAATTATTAAGGAAATGAACAAAATCAATCAACGTTACTTAAATAATTTAATCACATTCATTATGTTTCCCTGTGCTAGAAAGCCGTAGGGATATGACATGAAACAACTATATCTTATAACCAGTTGCGTAGAAATCTTGTTCGTGTAGGCGTCAGCGGAGTTGCTTCACCGGTTGATAACTTCGAGAATGGGATCGCACACGGGATGAATAGCTATAAAGACAAAACTAAATTGGGTATTACCGGACTTTTCCTTTTAGCCAGCCACTTCGGGAGTAGTTACGATCGACTGTTATTGTATTGGATTATAAGAAAAGAAAGAAAAGAAGTTCTATTGTCTGTAGACTTAATTGGGAATTTGATACATGTATAGCTATCAATAATTATATCTGTTTTCCACAATAATCATCTTAAACAAACGTTTTATTACTTTCGGTAAATGGTTTCTTTATTGTGAGTCTGACAATGCTTATTAGAGCCATATTTCTGTAAGGATTAAACCAGTAATAAATTCTCCTTTAAACATATCATCGGTTCGTTGAATCCGATTAGCGATCCCATATGGTAATCATATTTTTTGTGTTCTCATTGCATGCAAGGCTTTGAATCTCGGTGTATTTATGGTCTTGGACCAAGCCAGATGTGCATTTGGCTTTGAAACAATGAGAAATTAAAGAAGTACCTATATTGTAATCACAGTGCAGTAAGTCCCTAATACTTATTTCTATTAATATCAGTCTATTGCCGTCCACTGTTGAACGTAGGTCTCCCCCAGAGATCGCCAACCAACCCGTTCTTGGGCAGTTCGCATTCATCCGCTGCCAGCCACCTTCTTCAAATCGTCGGTCTATCGTGCCGCAGGGCGTCCCACACTACTCTTACTTAAACGAGGTCTCGACTCTAGAGCGTGTCTGCTTCATCTACCGTCTGTCTGTTTGTCCGTCTGTAATACTTATTAGTCATTGTAACTACTCATCATCTTCCGGTCCTTGTCTCACCATGTTACTTGGGGTCGGCGTAATACGTTTTCTTCTTCCATTGTGGCCTATTTACTGTCATGCTATCCCTTCCCTTTCATATCATGCTTCACACAATCTATCCATTTTTTCTTTAGCTTTTCGCTCCCTCTCCTTAGCGTTCCATTATCCACATTGAAATTCATACTTCCTTTAGTCACATACATTTTGATTTTTCTCTCCAATTTGTGTAAAAACTATGCCTCTCAATTAGAAATTGGATTTTTGTATGAAAAGTTTACTGACAACATACTCTCTGCCAATAAGCAGCTCTTTACAACCACATTCAAACCTGGGTAGTAATAGCATAATGTCCATTACTGATGCAATACAATAATACTTGTAACCATCAAGTGCGTTTCTCTTTATGATCGTCGCACGCGCACGCGTCAACCACTCAGTAGATCCGAAGCCCTTAGCAAGTTCATTGCACCCATTCGACGGTACCAGATAACTAATGTGAGAAAACACATTCCCCGAATGGAACTTATGACAGTTATGATAATATTTAGCCGCTCCACTAATTAGAATTACACTAGTGACAATCACTTGAGAACTTTTTGAATGCTATGATATTTTCATTGGACAGAGAGAGAGAGAGAGAGAGAAAGTTATATTTTGTTGTCTGTAAAGGGAAATAAATAACTGAGGAAGTTTTCAATGGAACTCCGTTAGCACCGAGTTTAGTAGGTATCAAGTAAAGTTTTAAACCACGACCATAAATTAAGTTGAGGTAGGTAGGTATTATCACTTCATAATTTATATCGTAATCGAGAAAGTTGCACATCCCTATAACAATAAATTTTACTGGAACAGTAGGTACAGTCAGTGCCCTGAATTGCCTGTTTTCTTTAAAAAGAAGAAGAGAAGATAATGGGAGGCACTGACTGTACGTAGCTACAATTAAAAAAGCTTTTTACAAAAAAGACAACCGCCTTCAAAAAGTGAAAAATAACTTTAGCACAGAACACACATTGACTTTAGTTTCGAAATTCGGTGGCTTTGTTCTGTTTGTTGTTTTGTATTGCCACCGACTTCCGAAACTAAAGTCAATGTGTGTTCTGTGCTAAAGTTATTTTTCACTTTTTGAAGGCGGTTGTCTTTTTTGTAAAAAGCTTTTTATTTTCCGCTTTTTAGTACCTCCTTCTCATTCAAATCTATTAAGAAGAGATTGAAAGTTAACTACTACAAAGATTGATGAAACTAAAACGTCGTCTATGTAACATTTTTGGGTATTTGTTGATTTTTCAAAAAGTGCTAAATCAATTTCGATAAAATTTATGTGGGTCCACCCCTGAAGCATACCCTATCTATAAAAAAAAGAATTTTCAAAATCGGTTTACGTTTGCCTGAGAAATCGCGTAACAAATCGCGCACATACTTAATGCAAATTTAAGACTTATACGGTTTTCTCATGGATGCCATGGTCAGAACTGGACCAAATTAAAATGGGACCACACGGGAAGCACTAGCTTCCAAATAAAAAAAGAATCATCAAAATCGGTTCACCCAGTCCCGAGAAATCAAGTAACAAACATAAAAAAAAAAAAAAAAAAAAAAAAAAAAAAAAAAAATACAGACGAATTGATAACCTCCTCCTTTTTTGAAGTCGGTTGAAAAGACGAACTGATAAATATGACAATTAAATACTACAACTGTTTGGCCACATATTGTTTCTAGTGTTACCTATTTATTCCTTTTGCTCTGAAATCTGTAACTCAAACATGTGATAAGTACTAATCAAGTTCCTTAGTTCTATTCTTGCATATGCTGAAGATACTTACATAGTACATACCTTTGCCAATAAGGGCATTACAATCATTACAATTTATTTCATTGCAAGGAGAAATCAAGCATAACAAGCCCGGGTCAATGAGATAACCCTTTTCATTCGAAGCCGATCAAAAGTATTATTGTTGTTCATCAGTTCATGTTTATGTGCATAAACACCTCACATTGGTAGGCACCTAACCAAACGTACATTAATTTAAAAATTTGGTCTGTAATATCTATTGTAACCGTAAACCAAAAAATCTTTAATCCAATCCATGCTGAAGATAATTATATAGATATACTTATAGTGCATACCTATATCTATATGGATATATCAAAGTCATTGTAATTTATTTCATAGCAAGGAGATAAATCATAACAAACTCGGGTCAATGAGATAACCTTTTTTATTTCGAGGCCGATCAACATTAGCGCCACCGCACACTAGGCGACCGGTCACCGCGTCTGTTGAACGACTTGTCACTTGACGCAACGATAGTCTAGACGGCCAAACACTTCTAGGATAGTTTTGTTGAGCTCCGCACACTTTTCGTAGTCCTAGTGTCGCAGCAACGGGCTAGGAGGAGTCGGCTCTCGCAGCAACTAGACACACGGTGCTAGCGCTCACACCGACGACAGTCGCATGCGACAGTTTTAGCGTCAGTCTGCTGTTAGCGCAGGAGGCACGACTACTACGTCTGTCCGACTAGACGCAGAAGCAAACTACAGTTCTGCGCCTAGACGCGGCAACAAGACGGGGTCGCGTAATAAAGGTATAATGCATTAACATTAACACCTCTTCATCTATATTCATAACGCATACAAATTCAGGAATTATATCTGCAATATCTGTTGCAACCATCAACGCGATGATTGGCTACAATCATCGCGTTTAATATTGAAGCTATCATAGATATCCATAAAGTAGTCAATTCCGCCGCCAATTGATCGACTCGGTAAGATGGTGCAACTGGCTAGGGTGGCAACACTGACCTTAATTCGAAATAGATGCGCGGAATACATTTATGGGCTGAATTAATCACTTTATTGGCCACAATGACCGGCATTGATGACAATGCGAGTGGGTTGGCCCCAGGACCGGCCGGGCTCGATCGCCTCGAAAGTGGAGCGTATGTTGACCCATACATTGTATTCATCTAAATTACATGCCGCAGATTCAAAATAAAGTTGTTATTAGATTGAGAATGGGCCATATAAGACATTAGTGGCACATTATATTGCGATATAATGTGGCAACGAGCCCAATTCTATACTAATTTTGAGAATGAATTAGTAAGTTTTCACCAGCTGTGCACTACCTAATTAAAATCAGGAAAACATGTTCAATTGAGTGTTCATTTTCCAATCGATCTTGCGGTGTGTAACCTAATTGTGGAAAGGGATCAAAGCTTGATAATGGTCGATGATGACGTCACTTTTGGTCGTAACTGATCCGGAATGTCACCCATTCAAACAATGAGCGATCCATTTCGATGGGTTTGCCGGACCATCGCTTGCTTTGTTTGTCGTTAAAAAACTACGGGAAACAGTTGCTAATGTTTTTGAGATGTTCGCCAGGCGTAATTGAGATAACGTGCAGTGGGCTAATTCACGTAACTAAAAAAGTGCTGGTGCAGTGCAGTTGCAGTTAAGTTTCGATCAAAACAACGCTTTTCGTATTCTCTACCGCTGTCAGACACGCTCGCGTAGAGTTCGCGTCACGCGAGCGCAATAACGGCATTCTACTGTTGCGCGTGTTTGGTGCGTGCTTCGGAACGCATCATGATCGGTATTCTACTATTCGTTAGACGTCTCAAAATGACAGTTAAATATCACTAAAATCTGTACTGGGGTATTATTTTAATATTATAATAACGTCATATTCATTGAAATGTAATCGATCGATATTTTTTCTCATGTGGGTACACCATAAGTGAGTTTGGTAGTTTGGTTGTCGTACAGTTTCTGTTGACGTGCAGTTCACGCGCAGCTTACGCGCAGTTTAAAGATTTCAAGAATACAGTTTATCACTCAAACTTGAACCTAACTTCAACTGCACACTACAACTTCATCGGCGCGTCATAAAATTACGTGAATTAGCCCTCAGGTTTACTACCATTACTCCAACACTGTTTCATAAAACGGCGAGTTGATTTTAATGTTGACGCAAATTTGACCTCGGTTAATGCAATACTCGGTACTGTTGTACATCTTCGCCAACAGAATGAGTCACAGACGCACAAGACGGTTCAGTCTATAGCGTGATGATTCAATAGCTCTATTCTTGCGACGCGTCACGGTTAGCCAGTGACAGCTTTATGAACAAGCATGTTGTAACAAACTGTATTGTATCACAGCCAGGCAATAAGAAATAGGCCAAGAATACCCTCCGATCACAGGTGTGTAGAAAAGTTACATGGATTTGCGTGCTCCACGCAAGTCTGTGGCAAGACTACCTATTTATAAAACTGACTTCTGAGCTTTGAAGTTTTACAACCGAATTACAATTCCTATAGAGCACATACCAGTACAAACACAGCAAAAAGGCTGTAACATAAATATTGCTGTACAAAAAGCTTCTGCTAGAGCAGTTTCTGAGGACTTTTTACAACCAAACGCCAACAAAAAGGTTCTATAATTTTTGTCCGACCAGTGGTCACGGAGATCATTCGTCTGGATCGCGACAAAACATCAACAAAAGTACGCCGCTATGTTAAAGCAAAAAAACGTCTATGAATATAAACGATCTATGCACAGATGGTATAATAAATTAGTCATTGTTTGATATTGTATGGCGCCTGTATGTATCGTGACAAGAAAGCATCTGTTGCAATAGTGAAAAGATATCTTAACCACGCGTATAAAAAAAAATGTGTTGATACTAATTACTCGCAACTCCAGTGGAAACAAAAATCTAAATGATGCACATTTTCGTTGCGAACGTAACCAAACATTGTTAAGCATATTCAGAAAACATTCGTTTTATGAACAGCGTTGCTGAGAAATAATAGCTCCGAGACAGCAGCAGTTTTTTATTATAGGAATCTGAATAATGGGAACGTGATTTTTTGCCATTATTTTATAGCATTTGATAGTCTTTGTTGTCTGCTTTGTTTCAAAACAGTTTTAAATGCAAACAAGGTAGTAAAACATTGATAGCAACTAGAGTTAGTTTCTTCAGTATAATCTAAGCATTTTTGACTTCGGTTTTTTAGGAATTTGTACGAATGTAATTAGTTTTTAAAACCAACTTTTTAGAGTATAATTATCATTAATTTACTTAGTTTATTGTACTGTTTACCGTGATATCGACGCATATGTAATTATTTATATTAAAAGCCACACCAAAGATGTCTATTAAAGTCATATTGAATCTAAATTCGTCAGCCATTTCTGGACATTGACCAAAACCAATTTCAACTATTCTTATGCGTACATGGGATATGAATTCCTGGTTCGAACACTACATCCACTTCAAAACTGGGCCAACTAGAAATACGTTCCGATAGATAGCGTGATTCAATCGAGTCTTTCATGTTAGGCAAGATAGTCCTAAATAGGTAGCAAAACGCCAATGAGTGGAACTGGGTTAAGCAGGTTCCGAGACGAGAGTCAGACGGGCGATAACCAATCTTTACTAGCCGCCAGTTAAAATGTAAATCAGCAGTTAACTCACTAATGGAAACTGTTCTAGCGATCGCGTCGATCGGGAAAAAGTTTAGGAAAATGGGTAGTCGTAAGTGAAGTCAATTTTGTTATGTGGGCGGCTGAATGTTATTATGTAAATGGATAGTGGTTATCTAATAAATAATTTTCGTTCGTTTTTGGCGAGAGGTAGATAGCGTGGAGAAATATGACTGCTTTGAATGTGGATAAATATAACATAACAATACTAAAACGCTTCTTCTTGTTTTTCTAAAGCTTCTGCATTTGTATTTTACAATTTTACAGGTCTACGACAATGTTGATCTTAATCAGAGATACAGAGACCTGTAAGACGTTGCATTTGTTGTAAGGATTTCGTTGTGGGACAAGACGTTGTCCAGTAGGAAACCTATAACAACTGTTACTTAAAGGCAAAAACAGCCAGCATTATACTTAATAAGAAGTAGGGGTTTTAATATTGTGTCGATCGTGTATTTATAAACATAAACAAATGTGATAAGTAATGTATTTATTATTAAAACTGGCAGTGTGACTACTTTTGTTTTAATTGGTATTATTGGAAATATGACCGCAGCTTTAAAGTCAACATCGATGTGACTGTGTACCTACTTAATCATGAAAATGTAACCTATGTTCAATAATAAAGTAAAATAAAGACAGAGATTTACAATAATACTTACCTATAATATCTCAAGTTTCGTTAGTGTAATAATTTTAGTTGAAAGCCAGTAATTCCTCCTGCCTTCGTCTAAAGCCCTGAAATGCCTCTAAAATCCTAGTTCATCCCTGTCCGAGTACCTCTTGGAGAAACGATCGTTTCAGTTAGAAGCATTATAGAATGCTATAAATGTTTGTTGGTAGATAATATTATCAAACTTTCTCTAACATAAACTTGTCAGTTTAAACAGTTTTTACGCAATAACAACGACATTCGCGAGCAAATTAATATCGTTATACCAGGGCCTCAAGTCTGCTATTACAATAGTGTCAGAATGGTCTATAATTGATTTCATAATTGTTGATTTTGTCAAGTTTGGTAATCTACTAATATAATGGCGTCATTATGAAAATCGATGATAGACCATTCTGACACTATTGTAATAGCAGACTTGAGGCCCAGTGCGCTTGGATATAGAAGTCACGAACGAGTTTTGCAACATTGCAATTGACCCGAATAATGACGAATATAAGAATAGGGGTGGACGGGTGGACGGCGCCAAGAATAACTTATCTATTTTACAACTGACGCTTGAATTTTTAAATATAGCTAATAACTACGTTTATGTCAATTTTAGTGATTACTGATTTATATACCGATGAATGTTATTCCTGTTCTCGTATCAGCAAAGATCATTTAAATCAATCATCATGTGAACAATCAGATCAATTTTAAAGAGACAAAAAACCTGCTCAGTTTTAGACAAATTAATCTGTTTTTGCCAAATTTACTCCATAATATTCTGTCATGGATGGCAGAATATACTAGGTGTCGTTCAGAGCTTTATTTTCAACATTGAACAGTATCGTAAACGGAGTTGGTTCAGGCAAAAAATCTTTTGTTTGGATAAGACCACCAATCTCTACAGTGCTGAGTTTCATAGAAATCTGGATCTGACTGTCCCACTTTCTATCGTGAAATTACTAGGTACGTTAGTCTTGTCTACAAAATGCTTGTGCAGGATCGTCACTTTTGTACGATCATAATTAACCGTAACAACTGCTTGAGGTTATTTAACATCAAAAGTAGCAAAGTAATTTTGCAAATTGCTGAACAGTTTCAACACTGCCGTGGCAGAACTTCATAACATGTTACTCACGAACTGCCAGGAAAATTGTGCTTGATTTTCTTTTGATATTCCGTCGCTATTTTCAATGTTTGAAGGCAACTAGAATATTTTTATGCATGCGACCTATTTCCGAGCACTGACATTTAAACAACACATGGCGCGCAATATGTATTCAGATATTTCAGGTGAGGTCATCGACCGCAGGATACGGCTGTGACGAGGTGACGACGCGGTCTAAACTAGTGTACTTTGCTCAGGTTTAATGCACTGTACACGTGAAATGCGTATACAATTAGATATAATTTGGTCGAGGTAATCGATCCCAGTGAAGAATAGACCACCTTTTATATTACCGTGGGTGTAGAGACTTATTTTAGAGTAGGACAAGTTACCAGTTACTTGATGATTACAACTACTTATCTCATCATCATCATTTCCGCCGAAAGACGTCCACTGCTGGACATAGGCCTCCCCAAGGGGAGGTTTTTGCCATAACCACCACGCTTGGCAGGCGGATTGGCAATCGCAGTATGGTTGTTACAAAGGCACAGAGAACGCTGCTGCCCATTCTCTGGTAAGCCCCTTAGTCGCCTCTTACGACACCCACGGGAAGATATGGGATGGTGTATTCTTTACGTCCGACACCACACGGACGGACGACTACTTATCTAAAGTAGTTGTAATCACTAAGTTGTCTACCAAGCGAGGTAATTAGATATATGGTAATTATTACTTTCACGTAGGAACCTACCTATCCTGACTTCTGAGGGCCATGTTCGATAATGGACGTAAGCTACTACTGGAAAAATAAAACAGGTCTGGACTGAATATAAGTTCAAAGGCATTTATAATTATAATTAAGTATGACATTTTATTGCGTGATGATGTGGGAAAAAATGTCTTATTGTAATACAAATATTAACTAACACTAAGAAGTATAAATGGAATTAATGTTGTCAACAGTCCAATCATGCTGTTTTATAGGCAACACTCAAAAAGTACTTCATTGACTTTAATGGGACTTTTATTGATAGGTTTTTAATTTTGTCTATTTATAGCTACAACAAGTGCCTACAATTACATGGAAAAATAGAAAGCTGCTTACTTACTCACATGCCAACTAAAGTTCTTGAAATGTACCTATCTTATGGCAAGGCAAACTCCACACCCATTTCTTGGGCGAAAAGAAGACTTTTTATTCAAAGAATTTAGGACAAGAAATGTTTAAGTAGGTACTTACATTCCTATTTGATATTAAGTACCTACATATTTAATCCAAGACCAAACTTAAAAAAGTGGCAAATCTCATAAATATTAATTAATTAAATTAAGAAAGTTCCCTTAAATATGAATACATTTTTAGACAACAATGCAAAGACTACAATACAATTCATTGTTTGTTTTTACATAACTAAATAATAATATTTATTATCTTTTAATGGTGGTTGCGACAGGGAAAATCCGTCGTTATAATGAATTTCACAACAAAAATTTAAATCTTAGTAAAATAATGACAGTATATATTTAAAACAAACAAAATAATAAAACTTAGATAACCAAACCGCAAAACTATTGTTGAAATTATGTCAAGCGGTAATTTTATATTGTTTATAATTATCCTGTTAAATTATAATTAAGTACTATTCATACTATTGATATGGACAACAAAATTATGTTTTCAATCTATAATTAATTTATTATATTATCTTTGAGAGTAATGCTACCAGTTATCCTCATTTAAAAATATACAATTTAGCTACCAGTTATCCTCATTTTAAAATATTCAATTTACTTACTTTCATAACGGAAAGTTGATTAGGTACCTGTTAGCTTGCAGTTTAACCACTAAAGACCTTTTTCCATAAATTTTCAAAAACAAGTTACCTATGCTTTATAAAAGATAATTATTGAAGACTAACAAGAGAGAATATGATAGTGAAAACCAGTAGGCTAGTAGATCTAGTTTTTTAGGTACCTATGTCTAGTCTTAGAATTTGAATAAAAAGTAGGTTCTAAGTACCTATTTGAATCTTCCTTAGTCATGTCTGTGTGTGAATGAGTAGAAGAACAATTAGTAGGTACCGGTTTCATGAGGTCCATTTAAGTTAAAACATGATTCTTTATAATACCTGGATACTAAGTACCTACATAGTGCCTAGAACTGTAGTTAAAATAAAGTTTTAAAACTATGTAACTAGTCTTACATACATTTTTCCGCTATTCTAGTATAATTTGACTAATTTCTGGTAGGTATCTTGAAATTTAGCAATTCTTAAAATGTATTCAAGATTTTGTTCAATGTGTGTAGGTGCAAGATATAACCACGAAGTTGTAAGACAGGTTATAGGTAGATAAGTTTACTTAACTGTAAATACGCGTGTACTTGTCACACAAACTCAATGAGGCCCTTTCTCAGTTACAACTCGCCCACAATGTAGCAATAAATCTTAATTATTGTTGAACCATTCACGCGTTAAGTGTTTTTAAGATTGTATGAAGGGTATACGGCATTTTATAGACAAGGAGTCCAAGGAAGAGTTTTCCTGGAGCAAATATTGTTAAAGCTGCTAGCATCCATAGTCTGATTTTTACACCCAAACAACAAAACACAAAGTTAAAATTTTCTTAAAAATTCAAACTGTACATCTGTGCGAGTCTGATGACTTCAAAAATTTAAATTGAACTCACTTACCTTGTACTTCATTTGTTTCGATGCCGAAATAATAAATAAAACAATATTTTAATTCATAAACAAAACACTACAAAAATCGACAGTCACACACCTAACCACAATCTAGCCGACTCCACGGTTCTCAAACTTGACCCATCCCGACTCCGATCAGAGTCCCGGCCGGAGAGATCTAATCTATGCCAAAAAAATAATTTCACCGTTCTTACCAGCCACTAAAATAAATTAAATCTAAAATTAATATACTGTTTTGATTTAAATCAACAAATTGATAATGATTCCTAATCTGGAAAATTACTATCTATAAGGTAGAAGTTTTTACTCATCATATAGTAAATTAGAATATATCTAAGAAAGTTTTCTTATTACTTTTCATTTTTTAACATAATGGCAATACTGTCCATACTGTCTACTACAGTGACACCTATTGCAGTACCTATCGCTCATTTCAGTAGCTCTAAGTTAACGCCATCTCTTGTTTACTTTTATCGCTGCATTAGTAGTGGTCATCATCATCAATAGCGCCATCTATGTTCATTACTATAATTCTTATTTTTTTTGTCAGCGCGACCTGATGCATTGCAGAAATTTTAATCTGACATCTAACGATGAGAAGAGCTTGGATTGCGTTAGTGACATCTAGTAGCTAGTAGCAAAACTAGTATTCGGGTTTTTAGCAGAGTCACTAGATGGCAGGCATGAAGCTATAATTAAAATATTGTCTACTAGATGGCGATATTATCTTATCCGCTGTGATTATTACGTTACGTTATCAATAATTACCGAAATAATTTTGGAAAAGAGACTAAAAATTGAAATAATATATTATTTAGTTGGCTATTTTAGTTTTTCCCGACTTGAAATATTCCGATTTGGCAAAATGCATCCCCACCTACTCCTTTGGGGAATGAAGGCGTGATGTGTTGGTACAGACAGAATAACTTATATTTTCTTATACAAAGGAATACTAATATCCAAACAATAAGTAAATACCTATTTGATTACGGGCGGACACCTACGCGGCAATGTGTCGAGCATATGCTCATATTCCCAACGCACGCTGGTCCCACTCTAACGAGCTGTCACACGTTTATGACAACTGGCGACGTTGACGGCCTATCTCAGGGCTTTATCAATTTCAACGAGATACGGCCCGTCGCCCGTTACTCGTAGCTAGTACAGCCCGTTATTTTTGTTTCGAGATTTTAATCTAAGATGTCCGTTCGATGACAGCGTAGTGTCAGCAAGGAAAATGTAGATAGTGTGAAGTTTGGTACGTGACTGTATTTTTTATTGTCTCTTGATGGGATTTATTTTAATTCTTTCGGTGATTTCAGACTTATGTGGGTAGGTACATAAAAGTCCTGGGCAATTCTTTTTGGTTTTAACGTTTGCATTTAAATATCAGCCTCAATCTGTCAAAAATGCCTCCCAGATGAATATGAGACAGTGACTAGATTTTGAACGATTTTAATTAAGAAGTAGAATTGACTTTCAGGTTTCCTTACCATGTATTACTTCGATGGTAGTGATGTCCAAAATGAACCTAAAAAGTACGTGTGAAAATGGAAAAAGTCATATTAGTCACACACCTATCCGTACCTATCTGGTTCATCATCATAATTATCAGCCTATTGGCGCCCACTACTGAACGTAGACCTCCACTAGACTACTAGAGATCAGTAACCCACCCGGTCTTGGGCAGCCCGCATTCATCCAGCCATGCACCTTCTTTAAATCGTCGGTCCATCGTGCCGCAGGGCGTCACCTCACACTACTACACTTGCTAATAAAAGAACCAAAAAATAAAATGAAAAGGAATAACACAGCACTGAAAAAAAATCCATAGGTACTTGTGCGGTAGGGGGTCACGCTTAGGCAGGAGTGTGGTTGTAGCCGGTAAGAGTCCGTCTCTGCCCAGACTGGTTCAATTATGAGACAGTCTGGGCCGTCTGGCATCCATGTGGATTTCCATTAGTTCTCTGGCGATTGACTTCATTCTTTCCATTCTAACCAGCGAATTCTGTCCACCAGAGAAACCCCGAGCATCGCTTATTCCATAGAACGCTGAGCAACCTTGAGTTTGTGGACCAGGTCCACGGTGTGTGTTCATGTTTCGGCTCCCAAAGTCATTACGGGTTCCTACCCGTACCTGGTTGAGAGCCCACAACCTCAATATGGGGTAGGTTCCATAGTAAAAGTTGTAAGTACAAACAATGAGTAGAAGCTATCCCCAGGTTTTCAATTAATTCAATTACCTACAAGTACCTAGTATGTAAAGATTTACTGTCTCAGGTAGGTACCTAGTATACCTAACTATAAATTTGTCTAACCGTTGCTCTGCATACTCCATTATTGAAACATGATTGAGTAAATGGTAAATACATAATCACTTACGAAACCACGCTTCAAAAATGTAAGGAAACCTTGTTACTGAAAAAAGTGGCTGTGAATTTCGTCATCTGCCGTTACAACACCAGTACGGTGCATGTTGGTGTGGAAATCCTCAACGTGAGCTGCGCACGTGACCATGCCACCCGACCACCCCCAGCTCCCTAGCCTTTATAAATCCAGCTTTTGTCATAATTTTCCCTTTAAAAACTTCCCGCTATTGTCTACGCAAAACTCCCGAAGTACGCTGAAGTTGAGGTAAAACAATCTACTTTATATGGACTCCCTTTTATTTCTAACGGGAATGAAATTGTGCGAGTAAATAAACTGCCATGAATTTCACTATCCGCCTTAAACGTTTTGACAAGCGTATACATTTGCATTAAGTCGTCCTCCGCTCATCGAGGCAGAAAACTTACAATTAATATTAAAACATGCGCAATAAAATAAAGCCAAGCAGTCGGAAAGTATTCGCGTCAGTCGACCAGTGCTTTTGACATGGCTATTATTTTAATGGAAAATTTAAATGCTCTAAGTGCTCTGTCAGTGCGTTAGAATTTTCCACCTTATGCACATCAGATTACTGGTTTTAATTCTTTGGTTGCGATAAAGTGTAAGCCTGTAAGATGTTGGAGCATTCATCACTATCCTGGGTTATGAGCACAGGGATGCAAATGATACAGTTCAGGATTACTGTTGTTCGCCGGGACACAGTTTCTCGATACGGGTTGAGTAACCGATATTATGTGCGCACGAAATAACAAACATAGATTACAATAAAACAATATTATGTAGTATTTTGTTTACCTGTATTATACGATGCCTTCGGGGTATGACCAAACTTTAGCTAATGTATTATGTTGTTGTTGCTATGTTGTTCAAATTATACGACATTTTGCATTGATGTATGTATTAGCTACGGCAAGTCACGTGTAGGAGGTTTCTTTTTAATCAGCGATAAATTCGTTCCTTTCAGTTATTTTCAGAAATGAGAATCATTTATAGATTCATTCACGATCCGCAAATATTAACGTTGAATGGAAAGTTAAAGAATTTTCTTGACAACTACATTATGTATGTATAAACAAATATGAAATCCAGAATGTTACCTTACATGTAGGTACCTACCTAATTAAAATAATTACCTAATAATTATGTACGACTTAATCGATGCTGTAGGACCTTGTTGAAGTCTATTTGTGGGTTGCTCTCAGACATCGAATATTTAGATAGTCGATAATCTTAGACCTAGACCAATCATTACAATACGGTGGTCATAGATTTTACCTACTGAAATCTCAAATCTTTATTGCTTTCCATAATGTAGGTCCTGCACCTACACGTACAGGTGGAAAGTAATAAATACCTATATAGAAACAATTAAGGACCCTGTCGGGCACAGCATTTTCGTGTTCGATTTAGTTCAACTCAAAATCTAAACGATTGCTAGAACGGCGTAGCAGCATTGACACACACTAGTACAATACAATGGTCTGTTAGTGTGCATCGGAAAAAAAAATTCGCACGAAATAAGCACGAATCATTAAAATTGATCGGCAACCAGAAGCGCGCTATGTTTTACAGTGCTTTTTAAAATAATTGTCTAAAATAAATGAGTTCGTATACGGACTGAAAAATATTC
This sequence comes from Charanyca ferruginea, assembly GCA_947361185.1. Taxonomy (NCBI): domain Eukaryota; kingdom Metazoa; phylum Arthropoda; class Insecta; order Lepidoptera; family Noctuidae; genus Charanyca; species Charanyca ferruginea. Next base: position 12,391,977 of record OX376069.1, read on the forward strand.
TGTATTAATATATTCGTTAATGAGTTCGTATATCGGACTGAAAAATATTCTGTATTAATACTTATACAGAATATTTTTCAGTCCGTTATACGAGCTCATTTATGTGACAAATGAAAATAAAGGTTGTGTTAATACACAACCTTTATTTTCATAAAATAAATATATCAGTTATGTTTTTATTCAAATACTGGTGAAAAAAAATTGACAAAGTGAACCGATTTTGTACTTTTTCAACATTGTTTTTTACCCCGAATGCAAGGAAAGGGTTATGTTTTTCGCGCCGGTAAAATAAAATAATTAATACATAATAGTAATATTTTCGTAATTTTGGCTCTGTGGTACACTTTAAGACTGTATATTCTTTTAGAAAAACGCATAAAACGTAATATTTTGGCATACTGTAATGGTTGTATTGGTCCTGAAAGTTAACGCTGACGTCTATTTTCGTAAAACGAAAACGCTATGAAAGGATTGTCTTCGCTTTAAAAAACCATAATTAAATATTATACTTTTACTCTGTAGCTTCTTAAATCAAGACTTAATCTTTCTAAAACTGAAAATTGTCTTTAAATAATCTGCTCACATCATTACGATATTGCCCAGGGCAAAACACGAAAACATTAAGTTTTCGTCACGAATCGAATACGCGCTCTTAAGTCGGAGAGAGGACGAGCGGTTTTATCAACCGACTTCAAAAAAGGAGGAGGTTATCAATTCGTCTGTATTTTTCTTTTTATGTTTGTTACCTAAGAACTTTGGACTGGGTGAGCCGATTTTGATGATTCTTTTTTTATTTGATAGCTGGTGCTTCCCGTGTGGTCCCATTTTAATTTGGTCCGGTTCTGACAATGGCATCCACGAGAAAACCGTATATGTCTTAAATTGCATTAAGTATGTGCGCGATTTGTTACGCGATTTCTCCGGCAAACGTAATCCGATTTTGAAAATTCTTTTTTTATGGATAGGGGGTGTCCCATATAAATTTTATCGAAATTGATTCAGCACTTTTTGAAAAAATCAACAAATACCCAAAAAAAATTACATAGACGACGTTTTAGTTTCTTCAATCTTCGGAGTAGTTAACTTTCAATCTCTTCTTAATAGATTTAGATGAGAAGGAGGTACTAAAAAGTGGAAAATAAAAAGCTTTTTACAAAAAAGACAACCGCTTTCAAAAACTAAAAAGTGAAAAATAACTTTAGCACAGAACACACATTAACTTTAGTTTCAAAATTCTGTGGCTTTGTTCTGCAAGCAAGCAAGCAAGCGAATAAAAAATACATAAATCGATTTTCTAGGTCTGAAATAAAAAGTTTGTTACATTTTTCAGAAACACGTTTCGTTGTCTTATCAACCTTTACATTCGTAGCAATAGAAATGGCAGCGGAGCATGCATAGTGTTCGCCGCGAGGGAATGATCAGAGCATTTGACCCGCAATCAACCGGAGTGCACCTACTTGTACATAGGTACCTACGCATGTAAATATACACCCGACGGAGTAAGATTTTTAATGTAATTGACAGCAAAAAGATTGTTTCGGAATTCGGATCTTCCGACCCAATGAAGTGGCCATTGAATTTAAATAATGAGTTTGTATAATGCTATGGTTACTTACTCCAGATGTGATAGAATTTGTTTTAAGTTTTCAAATTTTACTTTTATCCTTGTACCGGTCTACGTAACTTAACCAAAAACCATAACAGTTTTACGCCGTCGGTGTCGTTCTATTCGACTCGAAATCATTTAAAGATTATTTTGCCCCTGTGACAATTTGACTTGTGCAGGCGAAAAAAGACGATGATGATAACGAGGAACTGACGAAAAGTAACTAAGAACTGTATTTTTCAAGAACTTGCTTTTACCCGTGACTTTGTCCGCGTGGAAGTTAAATCCGTTCTTAGCTCTCGTCGCCTACCTTTCTGCGAAATTTCAGTTAATAGTTCAAGTAGTTTTCAGCTTTCGTGATTAACCATTGATTTCGCTATTACATGATTATAGGTAGAAGATAAACTACGTTACTACCAAACCATGAAGGAAACACATTGCAGTTATAACAATTTTAGCCTTGAAACAGTCCTTAGCTCGTAACATAGTATACTCTACGTATCGCGTTTGCCACCGCTATTTCATTTGAGGAGTTTTCTCCAAGTGGATGGACATGGCCGGCCGTCCTCTCGAGATTTAGTTCCATTCCATCGTATTAGCAGATTGGATCGCCGTCAGCCACTATAAAAACCCGCCCCTGAAGCATCCACACCACTTCATTGAACAACGCTTTTTGTTTTATTTAAATTTTGTTTACTTGCTCAACGTTGGAATTAACTATTACTGGCAGCTTCACCTCTGCCACTTTTAAGCACTCAAATGAAAACGAATTAAGAAATATGTAGATAGGTAAAGTTATTTTATCTGCCTCTACTGCTAGGTTCTAGTCAAGATCGTAATTAGGTAAATTAATAACCCTTTTTGAGTTGCTAGTTGCTAATAATGACGTGTAATAAAGGTTCGATAAAAGAGAGAGAAATTATCAGTGAACCTTAATTATGAATTCGTTCGCACGGAAAAGCATAAATTAAAATGATTTGTATATTTGGTTATGATTTGTATATTTGTATAGATGTGTATATATGGCACAACTTATATATATTTAATTACCTAGTTGGATAACACAACTACCTTACAAAAAGTTCTGTCCGGTTTTGAAAAAATGGCTGATCTCATAGTTTCTACTCAGTTGGTGAATTCCTCAATAAAAAATCGTGTTAGTCTTATCATTTCAGAAATGCATTGTAGTTAAAAGTTACTTTGTGCTACCTACTTCCTTGACTATAATATGTTTAATGTATGTGTGTGTGTGTGTTTAATATAAAATGCAGGTATCCTATAGAATTTTAACTTTGTACACATTGTGTATACCTACATTTTTATTTCTGTAAATTTGCATACCAACACCAAATGGCGATTTCGCCATTTAGGCGGTTTTTTTGGCGGTTATTAGTATTAATATTATTATTTAAAGTCAAAGTCAAAGTCAAAGTCAAAGCATTTATTTCAATTAAACCATTTGCAGGCACTTTTGAATAGTCAAAGAGTCAGTTAGTTAGTCAGAAAGTTGAAGCTAGTTGCTCGTTCCAAAACGTAGGGTAGGTCTCTATGGAGAAGAACGAGCAAGAAACTCCACGGACACTCTTTTCAATCAAGCTTTTACAAAATCCAGGCTACATTATTCTTGTTGCTTCTATATGTGAAAACAATGTAACTGAAGAGAAATCCAAAACATTCTAATTAAAAATAAATTAATATAAAAGCCATGGCAGTTAAGAGATGACCAATCTCAACTGACAGCGCCCGTTCACGAACATGACGCGCGGATCAGCACCACTTAGCTCAACCATTTTGAAGGGAACCGAATGATCTAACCCACACGCCACCATCAGTGAGACATTTGAGCGAGCATGACAATGCTCTCAACTGCCATGCTCATTTATGTCAAACACATTGAATAAATAAATGGCTCCATAGTTCTCACATTTACATAATAATTGAAATAGTGCTATTAATTTACACAAAGTCAAAATTTCCAATGTATGTAAGTATTTCATTCGACAGATAAAATATAATAAGTAAATAATAATAACGGTACACGTTATTCATGTCAATAATAAGGGGTGAGCAACATAATCTTCTTGCAATTAAGAAATTCCCTAAAGCGGCTGTGGAGCAGGACCAGCATTATGCCAAGCATTTTTATCATTGATATAATCTTCCAACTTATAATATGCTTGCCTACATAGTGTGCGTTTAATGCATGTTTTAAATTGTCTTTCATTTAATTGCAAAATATCGAGCGGTATTTTATTATAACATTTTACACAATACCCCATAAAAGAAGTATGTACTTTTGACAATCTGAAACTTGGTTGATATAATTTGTTCCTATTTCTAGTATTAAAGTTATGTCTGTCACTTATTTTACTAAACAGGTGAAGATTTTTTTAAAGTGCTTAGACACAGTGTCTAAGCACTTTAAATATTTATGTACCATCTCTGTACCTACCACATTTTAAGCAAATAAATGATTTGATTTGAATACTTGTTTAATTCACGCATTCATTCAAACAATTGCCGGGTAGTGAAGTGTCGCGAGTGTCAACCCGGGTACGTACGACATAGGAAGGGTGAAGCTAGCCCCCACTCAGTTTATTACTACAATGACTTGACATTTATTATCAGTTATGAAAATATATTCCTCGTCGTGAAACAAAGGGAAAAAATGAATTAAACTCAGTCGGCCGCAAAGGAAACGTGTTTATGACTTAATTGTGTAATATATTTGGAGTAAGGGTCGCCAGTTTGTTGCACTTTTATTATAATATTTTAATAATTTGTGTCATCGTTCCAGTTCTACGTTTTTAATGTGTAGGCGGCCCTTAGACGAGAAATCGTTGGGCTTAACGGTTTGTTTTATTGTCGACAAAATTTGATGTTAATGTACTGCGCACTTCATAGACAGCCATTAGGAACCGCCATTTTCATTACTGGGGTGAGAGCACAAGGAAATGAAATATGAAGTTCTTGATGAAGTGGGATTTTAGAAATATTAATCCGTGGATGCTGTGTACGTGACCATTCATTGTTAGAAAACTTTTATAATGGTTTGGATCGGTGATATTTTTTTACAGTGAGCTCGTGTGCTTGTGTTCCGTGACTGCGCCCAGTTTGTAGGGTTTAGCACCTTGTAAATCTCTACATAAAATATACAATGTTGTTTGTCACTCACTATTGTTTCGGTGCGTGCCCCTTACATTCTTGCTTTTTGGTTTCGATTTAAATGAACCGCGGACAAATAAGATTTATGAAACCTTTCCTGAATTTTCGAAAAATTGTGGGTATTAGTTAAGCGATATGTTCAGTAATGCTAGTACGACCCGAACAAAGTTAATTCCGTTAGAAATTCGAAAATACAATACTTAGGTCTTAGGTTTGTATGTCCTACATCTGTGACATCGTTCTCATTATTGTACAGTAGCTGTAAGAGATGTTTGCATTTTTAATTAACTGATATAGTCTGAAACGGTTTACCTACCCACAGTCAACTGGTCCATGAACCGTTACATTATCTTTAAATCATCAACTTTTCATCCAAAGGATTTTTCACCCACAAACAGTTCGCCAACATAACTATACGTCAGTGAATGCTTACCCAACAGAATGTTTTGACCATTATTTACGCATAACAGCTTACCTACGCACAATTTCTCTAATCATAATGTTTAAGCAAAACATTCTAAAGCATAAATTTACTTGGAGCACCCCAACTCGGACAGTGTTATTTTTTTAAATCACCTAGAAATATGCGGGGCTCCTATTTTAGGCCATTTTTTATGACCTGTTGATGAATTAAAATATGATTAGAGAAGTTATGTTGAAATTGTTGAAAATTGACCCAGCATTCAAAATTTTGGTATCATGTATAAAAAAAAAGGTAGGATATTATTAAAAATCATTATTAATTTGTTAATGCTAGACCCTTTCGCCTTTCGGTGTATAAATGTATATTGGTTTTGTATCCAAACAAACGACCAACATTAGGTACTGGTTGCATCTTGAAATTAAGAACCTTATTTGAAAGTTTTCTTTAGTGCAGTGGAAGACCATTAACAGGTTTTTTCAATGACCCCCCAGTAACCGTTTAAGGTCGGCCGTCCGATTTACAGCTGCGGCGGCGGATGAAGATTGAGTCGGTACTGCTAACAGTTTTTTTGTGTAGGTGTAAATCTTAAAGCGCGTTTACGACGCTCTATAATACGGCGTAAATTATGAGCGTTCGCGGCAAAGCGTAAAGACTGTGTAATAACATCCCGAATTGGCGTAAATGATAATGGTAGGTATGACGTCATCTCCGTAGCCTTATAGGTGGTTGTGTATCTGCCTCTAACGCACAGGGTCGCGGGTTCGAATTCCGCCCAGTGCAAAAATTTGTGTGATGAGCACCTTGTGTTTGCCTCGCTTCTGGTTGTTGCATAAGTACCTATCTATTTATGTATGTAAATCAGCTGTCTGACACTCATAGTACAGGGTCTGCCTAGTTTGGGGTCAGATGGCTGTGTGTGATATTTATTTATTTATCTTACCACAAAAAAAAAATGCTAATCTGTCATTGGCTGGCAAATAAGCTGATCGCCTATCTAATATTAAGTGGTGACAGCTGCCTATCATCTTGACACCAGAGGCGTTGCAAATACGTTGTCAAACCATAAACAGACTTGAATGGAACAAAATCTCTGATGTGCCTGTAATTACATCGGCGTTAATATCACACCTACGCCACTCCATACAATTAAATGATTTAATTAGGTACCTACTAGAGATGCCACGAATAGTTATTTGGACGAATACCGAATATTCGGCATTGGTCTTGGCCGAAGCGCAGAATATTCGGCACCACTTAGTACTTTCCGCGGGAGTCAAGTCACAACTCGTCCGTCACTTACGAGTTTAAACTTGCATCGCTAAAGTAGTACGTAGGTGCAGATAGTTTTGTTTCATTTGTGATTAGGACGCGTTCGTGTTTTCGGAAGCAGGTATAATTTATGAGAAAAACGCAATCGTCTGCTGTCGACGAATGCTGAAAAAATTGTCTTCATTCATCATAACTTACCACTAGTAGATTTTAAATATCAATATGTTCATTTGTTGACTAAATAAATATCTATAAAAGTAATATTTTGCGTGATTTTATTTCATGTTTTGCTATTCGGTAGTCGGTTTGCAATATTCGGCCGAATAGGGGAGGCCGGGGTTCGACGTTCCGATTTTGGAGTAGGACTCAATATGGATTTAATAGAAAGATTTATAATCTATGATTCCTATATAAATAGATACAAATTTTATCCTAGTTTCAAATTGTATGGTCAAATTCATTAAAATAATAATATATTTTGGCTCAGGACCATTTTTCTGTAGCAAGTCGACAAGGAACAACTCGCCCCACAAAGGGGCTGGTTGTTCCTCAGTTGAGGTAAGTTGTTCCGCTGTCAACTCTAATCATTAATAAGGTAATATTAGTTGGAAAGGTATGTATAAAATAAATAAGGCGCATTTACTGAATATTTATGAAAGTTTCATTTATAATATGAATACAGTAATAGTACAAAATCTTAATGTTTTTGACATATTTTCAACAAACAGACTCTAATGAAAAAAAAAACAATAGTCACAACCATTCTTACTAATGTAATGCGACCTATTAATGTTAGGGCTTAAGACTAATAAACATCTATATTATTAATCAACTTTGACAACGTTTCTTAGTCAAAAAAACCAAATTTTACTTAAAACAAAAATCAACTAATTTTAACATTTCCAACTATACTTTCTTCATTCAGTCTCATAGGATTCACTTTACTGAGATCGATAATTATAATTAATAGTTTACTTAAGTAATAGTTTTATTTCAGTCTCGCAGACTTAAAAAATAATTATAAAGCGGATTCGTCGTCAGAATTACAATTTGGACAAACAAAGAAATGAATATCTTTAGTTTTCAGGCATTTTGAATGAACCTAACTCTTACACTTGACGAAATACATTTTAATAAATAATCCGCCAATGTCTTCTCATGCACGCGTAGCATGACCACGCTATGTCTACGGAAGAATAGACATACTGACAGGAAGAATAGACAAACTGTATTGACTTGTCTATTCTTGCTGTCAGTATGTCGTGGTTGAACACCTGTCTAGAACAGTAACCCACAGTTGGTGTTATACCGGCCTTCAACTTTTTGACGTAGCGAAATAATGTCATTTGACATATCTCTAGTTCCCGAGCTACCGTCTGAAGCTTACGACCGTCTTTAATAACAGCATCAGCTACCCGCTGCAAAAGGTCAGTCGAAATCTTGCCCCGTTCGGTTTTCCGTTTATAGTTTCTCATCCTAAAACAAAGTATTAACTTTATTATTTACGTGTTTCTTTACGGGGCACGTTGTTCCGCGGAACAACTAGCCCCATATCAAAGGAACTATGAATCCCAAATCCCATTTTCAAAGTAACCTCCAATTATAAAAGAATAGGTTATAAAAAGCCTACAATGATATCAAAAAGATATGCACTATAGTTTGCCCCACTGATAATAGCAAGTCACTCACAAATAGCTAGAAAATTGATTGATATAGACCAAAAAGTTAAAGGATGAAAATATTTACTTACGTGATGTTTATGTGCCACTAATCGATTACCTCTCTCACACGCCGACGCAGCGTCACTAAAATGGCTGATGCAATAGCACAACCGTATGACGTTTCGCGACGCACTTTACACCAATTGTTATCTCTTTTCTTCGCGGAACTATTCGGATCGGAACAACCTACCCCCGGCACTTTGAACCCCGGCCTCCCGAATTCGCAAATCAATAAAAACTGACGAAGACAAAACGCATCAAAAATCATGAGTGGGGGTTTGTGACGTCACTTCGCCAGTAAAAGTGTACTAACATAGTGATGTCACACGAGTTTTCGTCGCACTGTATCGTCTTAATTTTTTGTTTACGTGAAAAAAGAAAAAATACGTGTCCAATATTTTTTGGAAATCTATCTAACGGACTAATTAGATTTTTTTGGTAAAATACCCTATTGTGTTGTTGTAGGTAAGTAGGTACTGTAACCACATAAGAAGTGATAACGGTAGCGGTGGGATCAATCTACTTGATTGAAACACTATTTTATTACTTACCTATTATTTCGTATACCTATTAGATCTAATTGGGTAGTTGACAACATTAAACTTCTCACTTTATATTATCCGTGAAAACCCGATTAATTTTCATTTTACTGTAAAATTCGATTTTAAGTTGAATTGAAATCAATAAATGGTTGGTCAATTGAGTTGGCAAAAGTGACGTCACATTTTACAATTGCCATAAAATCTATGAGAGAATCGCGTTTTGACAGCTCATAAAAAGTATGTCAATTGATTGGTGTCAAGTAAGTACCCAATTATTACAAAATTGATAAACGGTCGTGTCAGCCCTCGTGGCGGCTGTCAAGTCTTTATTTCAAATTTAGAACAGAGTCTTTCTCATAGGTATAAACTTATCAAATAAGGTTGGATATGGCTAAATCAGCCAGTCTCTACAATACCTACGAAGTAGTTAAATAACTTCTGTTAAGGCTTACGTATCGCACTTGGGCCATGGGGTGTTACGGCCAGACCTCTGCCATAACAACCTAGAACAGTAAACCAACACTTTTAGAGGGGTCGTGAAATTTTTAATGTCCTCGTGGTCACGATTTAAGGCTGAATGTAGTGTAGCGATCAATTTCTTAAAATACTTCTGATGTTAAATAATTTGACATGGTTTGTATAGGTGGTTGTGCAATATATTGTATTTGAAAGAGTTATGTTTTACTGCAAATGGTTTATATAGGTACTTACCTACATTTTTTTTTTTTTTAACTTTAACTAACTAAAGGACCAACTATCAAATATGGAAAAGATATCCGCAATTCCACTGATTTTGTAGTGATTTTTTTATCCCTACAAAAATGCAGTTAAAATGCTGATATTACTATAGTAGTTACATATCACTTTTAAAAATCCTCTAAACAAACTAGGAATGTGTTGTCAATGAAACAAACGAAATAATTGGCAATAATATTTATTTTAATGGCATTTTTATATTGTTTGTAAACCTGAAATGTAATAAATATTACATTTGGTGTGTAGTTTTAAGTGGTTATAAAGTGGCTATAACATATCGATTTCTTACATGCACAACTTTATGTCAAATTACCTACTATAGAACGAATGTTGTTAAGAAATGGACAAAATTATAGGAATACTTGCCATTGTTTTTGTGTACTCCCGTGAAATAAATGCAGGTACTAATAGTAAAGTTGTTTTAACATGTAGCTAATAAAATAATTATGTTATTCTATTTATGGGATGTCTGCGTCCTCGAACGTATTTTTTTACTTATTGAGGAGATTTGGATAATCTTGAATCAGATTGACCGTGTTCTGGACTCCTAGGTGACCTTCATTTTGCCAAAATAAACCAATTCACAATCTGTCATTTATTAAATTAATTATGTACGTCAAACTAATTCAATGAGCGAAATGTAGGCACCTATTAACTAGATACATTTCTACATAGCAAAAACAGTTCAATGCATAATCCAGAACTTATGCTTAGAATAGATTTATTACATCAAAAAACGGGATATTTTGACGTGGGTTGGTTCGTTTTGGCAGAATTAATCCCGATTAACACACACAAAATGGTGCCAATTCTGTTGTGCACGAGCTAAACTTATTACAACTTATTAATATCTCTTTCTCTCCAATAAAACAAGAAAGAGACAGAATAAGAACTGTTAATTTAAAATTATTATAAATGTTCATACTTAGTCTGGCCATAAATAAAAATAAGAAAGATATTACATTTGAATTTGGAATCTGTCATTTTTATAAGATTATTCATTGAGTTTTCTAATTTTGGCGCCAATACATTGTACAATATTTTGCGATATTAAAATGGAGTGGGGTGAGAAAGAGAACCGAATCGCTGTGATTGCATACACAAAGTTGGTATGGAGCCAAATGCATTTTTTAAAATTCTCCATACGCTTGGTATTAGTCAAATGTTTGTGTACCGGGCTATTAATAGGTACAATGAGACCTCCTCTGTTTGTGACAGAAACAGATCTGGCCGTCCACGTAGTGTTAATACGAAAAAGGTGGTCAAAGCAGTAAGGAAAAGAATTCGAAGAAATCCTGTCCGAAAGCAAAAGATTTTATATCGGGAGATGAAGATAGCACCCAGAACCATGTCGCGTATTTTAAAAGATGACTTAGGACTTGCAGCCTAAGAGACGCACTGGTCAGAATATCGCTCAGGTTTGAATAGGCCTTTAAGAAGGTAGTTAAGCCCCTTCACATCACCATGTTCAATAACCAAGTATGGTCCTTCCAACAAGACTCGGCGCCGGGTCATAAAGCTCGGTCCACGCAGTCTTGGTTGGAAGTGAACGTTTCGGACTTCATCAGAGCTAAAGACTGGCCGTCGTCTAGTCCCGATCTTAATCCGCTGGATTATGATTTATGGTCAGTTTTAGAGAGTACGGCTTGCTCTAAACGCCATTATAATTTGGAGCCCCAAAAAAAAAACCATACGATTGGCAGTGAAGAATTTTCCTATGGAAAGAGTGCGTGCTTCAATTGCTAACTGGCCTCAACGTTTAAAGGACTGTATTGCAGCCAATGGAGACCACCTCGAATAAGCTTTTTATATTTTAAATTGTTTTATATTTATGTATTAAACTAACACACTGTAAAAGTAATAAATATTATTTGCAATAAAAAAAAAAAAGTTTTTTTCCTTCGTGACAATATTTATGGCAAGACTAGGTATATTTATAGTTGACATGTCAGAACGTCGGTATTGACACAGAATACTTAATAGTACTACGTGTATTGATTAAAAACCCGGCGTAGTTCAAGAAAAAACTAATTTGACATCTCTAACTTAGTTCTTATCTGCCGCTGTCCTTTTCTTCAGCTGCCTGGTAGTAAGGGATGTCACTTGTTTAATTTTAGTTTAGTTTGTAAACAAGAAAATCGGCGCCAATAGGTACCATCTCTTTATTTGGCTACATGAAAAAGTTGACTAAACATGCGAATGAAAACTTGTGATAAAATCAAAACATTTAGGGCTAAGTACACCTGCGTATTAATAAATAAATATTTTCCAGAGGTGGACACTAATGTTGAGTAAGTATTCTTTTACTAGTACGTAGGTAAGTACATACCTACAATTGAGTGACGAATACCTACGGGAACCTATGAACGGATGACTGAAAAGGATCTACATGCAGCACAGATGGAAATGCTAAGGGATTTGTGGTGTTATGTGAAAATTGTGCTGCTGACTGTGAAGTTGTTAGGAGATGGGTGGTCATGATCATGAGCATATACATGCTGAAATTTTAGTGGTTATTTTCCCGAGGCGAAATAATTTTGTCTTGGTAGTAGTACAATCGATTAATAAAAAAAATTAAAAAAATTACCTATTAAAAAACGGCAGATTTAGAATTGTAGAAAACTAGCGACCCCGAACCAATAGTGATACAGCGCGAACGGCTGACTGACCGAGGTCCTGTATTAACGAAACACAATAATACACAATATTTACCTAAAAGTTATTCCAATATCCCTTCACATTTTTACGGGTGTAGGACTTTTTTATTTTTTCTCTCTTTGTGCGGCTGTGGTATCACTGCGACCAGAGCTGGTCTATTGTGATCGTTTATGACCGTTAGTGGAGTTGATAAATATTTTTTTTAATTATTTGAAAAATAAAAAACATTTTTATTTTTTATTTTTCCACCCTAGGTGAAATATTTTTTGGCATTTAAATGGGACCAACTTAGAGGTACCTTATACACTATCCATTAAAAAAAAACATTGAAATCGGGCTACACTGTGAAAAGTAACGCTTGCTCAAACATAAAAAAAATACATAAGTATACATGGTGTGTCCTTATAATATGTGTCGAATAGAGAACGTCCTCCTTTTATGAATATGGTTAAGGGCGCGTATTTGATTTAGCGCAACTCAAAATCTAAATGATTGCTAGAATGGCGTAGCAGCATTGACACACACTAGTACAACACAATGGTCGGTTTGTGTGCATCAGAAATAGAAATACGCACGAAATAAGCACGAATCATTGAAATTGATCGACAAACGACAGCGCGCGATGTTTTACAGGGCTTTTTAAAATAATTGTCTTAAATAAATAAGCTCGTATAACGGACTGAAAAATATTCTGTATATTAAGCATAATATTTACTTTCATAAAATAAATATATCAGTTATGTTTTTATTCAAATACTGGTGAAAAAAAATTGACAAAATGAACCGATTTTCTATTTTTTCAACATTGTTTTTTAATACATAATAGTAATATTTTTGTAATTTTGGCTCTGTAGCTGTCTTTATGACTGTATATACTGTTGGATAAACGCATAAAACAAAATATTTTGGCATATTGTAATGGTTGTATTAGTCCTGAAAGTTAACTCTGACGTCTGTTTTTGTAAAACGATATGAAAGAATTGTCTTCGCTTTAAAAAAACATAATTAAAACTTATACTTTTACTCTGTAGCTTTCTAAATCAAGACTTAATCTTTCTAAAACTGTAAATTGCCTTTAAATAATCTGCTCACATAATTACGATATTGCTCTGGGCAAAACGCAAAAACATGAAGTTTTCGTCACGAATCGAATACGCGCTCTTAAAAAGGGGACAGAATAAATGATAGGTATATGAATTGTGTAAAAGTTAATAATGACTATAATAGTAACCGTGGAGACTGTCAGCAAGAATGCTCGAGCAGTTTTAATTTATTAATTGATGAAGAACCAAATAGTGTTACAAATAATGTTGAAAATTGTGCGCAAGATATACGAGTATTTCCGCGCGCCATTTATTATCCTTCACGAGAATATGGGATTCTCAACGCTATTTTTGTAACGTTTAAGTTAATTATCAATTACTCTATGAAAGCTGGTCAAGTACAGATGCTAGCACACCAAGCCATGCCAAACTGTCAAATTTCCCCAATTGAATATGAACCTTATAGTTTTAGAATAAATTTGAAAATCTATCAAAGAATTTTGACAGATTGTAGCAGCTTGATGTGTTGGCCTCTATACATTGCTGTTCAGTCTATGCTTTATGGAATAGAGATGTGTGGAAGAAGAAAACATACTGAGCCGATCCCAAATTAATTGGAATAAAAGAAGAAGGATGAAAAATTGAATTGAATGAATGTTTTTTTTTGTATAGGACATCGACCACGGCAGCAAGACAAAGAGTACTTATACACAGACACGACGAAGAGAAATCTGGAATCTTCTATTAAGTAAAACATGATTCATTTTAGAAGAACTAGCTGATCCAGCAAACGTAGGTCTGACATAAAAATAAAAAAATAATTGCCTAGATAGGTCGTAGGCTCGTAGGCAATTTTATTCTCAGATTTATCAAACACACACAAAAGAATTTAAAAAAAATCGGTCAAGCCGTTTCGGAGGGTTCGATAACAAACATTGTGACACGAGATTTTTTATATAATTAGAAAGATATTTCAAAATATGTCAAAAGGAATTTTTTTAACAGTTCTGAAACCAAATTTTTGAATAAAATATTGAAAAAATTACGGTTCGTTTTCTCAACCAATTAGTGGCCTGACATAACAAACTTGGCCAAAACACATGGTCTTCCCACGTTCTTCCCTGGGAGCCCCCAGGGATGGCCGTGGGAGTCTTCCCACGGCCATCCCTACAACAACAGAACAACTATTAAAGTTTCTATAGAGCGATTTAATTTTTTGTTTTTAATTTAATAAAAAACATTAAATCGCTCTACGTTACCGACTAAAAGTTTGTGTGAGTTGCCGTGTGGCGCTCTTAACATCTGCGTCGTAGACATTTAATTTGCACGATTTGACGATGCAGATGTAAAGAGCGCCACACGGCAACTCACACAAACTTTTAGTCGGTAACGTAGAGCGATTTAATATTTTTTATTAAATTAAAAACAAAAAATTAAATCGCTCTATTGAAACTTTAATAGTTGTTTTGAAACTCTTGCACAATATGGTCTGAGTACCTACATATATTAAAACATGATGTGGATCATAACAGTATCAACAAGTGTTTTAATACCTAGTTATGTTCAGTTTCATACAGTACTGTATCTAAGTTCTTACTTATAATAAGCTTATGTTAGCTTATATTATTTAATTTCAAAAATACAATACATTTGTAGGTAACAATGTTATCGTCAAAGAATACTATAATCACTACGTTTAGTTATCGAAAAAAAATAGTGACGCTCATCCATTGACCTTTATGTATGGACTTGGCGAACCTAATACCTACCTCCTTATATTTATTTACTCTTGCATAGATTGGTGACATCTCCATTGGTATATCTCAATGGCTCAGCCGGGGGCTCACAAGAAACTTATAGATAAAAGTGGAGGCAATACTCTAAACACCTAAGTAAAACCAACTGTGGGCTGACGCTCTCTATCTGAATGCATACATAAGAACGAGACAGTGATATGTGTTTTCTTTATTATTTATTTATTTTTACTTTAACGTAAAACGGTCGTTGGCCAATTACATTAGTTAAAGACTTATATTATTATAATATACTTAACGACATTCACCCGCTCATCTCACAATACTCCAAACATACTGACAAGATCGCCTTCCATTCGTCCGCGAACACATCACAGTCCATGTCATCCTTTATCTTACGTACGCAACACATGCATTCAGAAATTAAAATAGAAAGTCAATTAAATTACGACTACACACAACGTAAAATCTTTAAATTATATAGTATCTTATCTGAACTTGGTACATATGGTAGGTACTATTTGTACCAAGATCATTAATTTACAAGATTTTGGACCCGAACGCCTGCATGCGATACCATGCGGCATAAACTCTATTAAGAAAAAAATTGTTTTAGAATACACATACACACAGAATTTGGTTTTGACGACACGGTTGGCGCAGTGGTTGAGGGATTGACGCGTTTGATTACTGTGCTGCGTGTCGCGGGTTCGATCCCGCACGGAACAAATATTTGTATGACCTACAGATACTTGTTCTGGGTCTGACTGTTTGTGTATGTGAGTTTAGGTATATGTTTGTAACGACACAGGAGAAATTTGTGTGGGTCAACGTTCATTTAAATAAACCGGACAAGTGTGAGTCGGACTCGCTCAACGAGGGTTCCGTACAAATTTGTAGGTATGTAGGTAGGTACATATCCATACTTATATTATAAATGAGAAAGTAACTCTGCCTGTCTCTGACGCTTCCACGATGAAACGGCTGAAACGATTTTGATGAAATTTGGTATGAAAATAGCTTAAACCATGGTAAAGGATATGGGGTACATTTTAATCCTGGACTACGTCTGCATCCGCGTTAACCGACATTCACACGGACCAAATCGCGGACAAAAGCTCGTTATAAATAAAAAAAATATTTTTTATTATGTAATTACAAATGTATAGTTTTCAGACTTTTCCCTGTATTTATAGTATAAGACGATATTAACTGTCAAATTTCATAGTTCTAGGTCAACGAAAAGTACTCTATAAATTTTGATTCCCTTTAGAGTGTCGAAATGTAAGTAAGTTTTTTACGACATAAACGGCCGTATCTTTTTTTCACGTAAACTTAGCAGTTTGTTTGAAATTTTTTACAGCTTCAAGGGACCGTGGACCTAAGTATATGGTTTTAATTTCAACTCGATACCTGGACGCATTCCCGAGATAAAGGGACTGTCTTGACAGACAGACGGACAGACAGACAGATAGATAGACAGACGACCAACGGGGTACGAAACTCTAAAAAAAGACAAATATATTTTCGTGGTGAAAGTCTTTACTTAGTCCGACGATGGTTCTACGCTGGTACTCAGATAATGATTAAGTATAGTTTTTTTATTTAATTAGGTTCGCAGCGGGAGGACAATGGGAGCGCTATCTTCAAGAAAATGTTAGAAATCTACCAAATACAGGGCAACCTAAACGCAGAACTGAAGCTCCTTCTAATGCCTTGGTTCATTCCGCAGCTGAAACCACAAAGTCTCATAAACTTGAGAAAACCGTAAGAGATGATATTGATGAGAACAATAAACCAAGTAAAAGTCCTAAAAATAAAAAGAAACATAAAAAACATGTAGATAAGAATCATAATCCAACTGAAAGACAAGAGTATGATAAAGCGAGAATTGGTACGGAAGAGAGTCATAATAAGGATAAGAAACATCATGAGAATAAACATCGAATGGAAGAAGAGAAACACAGCAATTTGGAAACCACAGTTAGATATAATACTGAATATCAGGAACTTCCAAAGGAACCTATGAGAAGCAGAGATAGTAATCATAATAAATATTCGAAACCTACCAGGCATACTAAAATGTCACATGATATGACTAAAAAGCATCACTCTAGGAACGAGCACAAAAAGGAAAAAAGAAAACCGAAAGCGGGCACAGAACCATTGTCCAGAGATCCGAAGACACTTCTAAAACAGGCTCAAGAACAAGCTGTGCACAGTCAATACAAAAGACGCAAGTCTATCCGTGATTTCCCGCAAAAGAAAAATTCGTTAAGCGGCGATAATTATTTGGACAAACATCATAACCTAAGGTACAATAATATTAAGCTATTACGTATGTGGCATGCGGTGAAAACGGCCATTAATCTCAAATGAAAAAAAGTATATTTTATTTTAATAATAATTTAAAAAAAACTATACTATTTCACTCTTCTTGTCCTACTGTAGTGCAGAATCCTCTGCACCCAGAGAGAAGGAACGAACTCCAATAATTTCCAAGTACCTATTTTAAAAGGTGTTAAAAATATAATTCAGCCATAATCACGCACACAGCCACGCAGACGGTGGGTTCAATACCCACACCACTGACCCACACCATCAGATAGAGATTTATTATTTGCAGTGATCGATTTTCTTTTGTATTATGATGTTGATAGGCCTCCCACCAGATGGACCGACGACATCGTTAAGGTCGCGGGGTAACCCGTGGATGCAAGCGACAGGTTTCCGCTCGTTGTGGCGTTCTATGGGGTAGGCCTTTCTTCAACAGTGGACGTCTTCCGGCTGATGATGATAATTCTGAATGTGCTTTTGTACATTATACTTATTTTTAAAATATTTCAGATCAACGAAAATGATGGCTCTTCAAGAACGTGATGATCAAGACGAGTAAGTTGGATGAGACGGATAGGTTTTGTGTTGTCTAAAACCCTATGAACTTGTAGGACTACTGTCCTTTAAACTTATTATTTAGACCCTATGTTCCTCACCCGATCCCACTTGCATTTTACGAGGGTTGGCGTTTCTACAACGTTTCGCAATGTTGCCGTCGCGAGTCTCTAGAGGCAAACGTTTGCGCTGCGACTTCGTGTCAACACGATGTCAACGTTGCGTTTTTTGGCAACAGGTACAATCAAGCCGTCCCGCTCTGTCCTCTGTCCGCGACGTTAAGAGGATTGTGAAGTGAAGATACGCGGTGCGAGTAGGTATTTTCTAAAATGATATCTGTTTCATACCTATCACTCGCTTTGCCTCTGAACCATACAAATACAACGTGAGCCTACCCCCGACCCGTATCGTGCGATAGAGAGCAAGTCTTGGAGCCAAATAGGTACCTACATTTCCTTTTTGAAATATGGTTTTGAACGATACCGTTTTTACCTACCTAAACCTCTGCGAAATGAGCCAATTTCATTAAATTCAGTACATCTTATTCTAGGTCTTTACGTTAAGTAAGTAATTCAGTATAGTTTAATTAAAAAAAAATAAAAACTCTCGATGAAGTTTTTAAGTCTAAAAGGCAGATATTTAGATGCTCATAACTTATAATGTACGCCATATTTCTTTAAAATAAAAACGTGCAGACCTAGTTTTTCAGTATATCTACAACATTTCCAAAAATTATGTAAAATTGGACTATGTTTACGAGGGGTAAAACGTTGTCGCTTCTTGTATGAAAATTTACAACCCTCTTAACGTTAAAGCTTGCCACTAGAGCAGAGTTTCTTACAGTGGGGTCCATAGCATGTGTATCAAGGTTCCGGAGTAGGTTAGTTAACTTACGACATTTTATTAGGAAATTGTGTAGTACTTAATGCTCTTTTTATTTCTCGGCCAAGTCACGAACTCGAAATAAGGCATGTTTTCTTTCCTATAATATTCTTTGACAGGGGTCTGTGGAATTGTTTAAATTGTGAAAGTGGTCCGTGACTACTAAAGGTTTAAGAAACCGTGCACTAGAGACTCGCGACGTCAACGTTGCGTCTGCGCAGTTGTAAAACGCCAGTGGAATAGCGGCCTTATACTAAAAATAAAACATAGGTCCTATATTATGTACCTTCCATTTATTAATTTGATATTTAATAACTTTAGCTTATTAACTGTAATACTTGTTTATTTTGTTAATCCTACCGTGTTCTGTCTCTTTATCACCGTAAAGGTCAGCACTCACTTGCGGTCCACGATTGTACAGTATTTTGGTTAAAAAACTATACATATAATTAAAAGTTCTACATATATCTGGTATTACTCATAAACTAAGATTCCAGAGTCGCCCAGAATTACGTTATTTTAGCATAGTTGAGAAATTAAAATCGATAGAGGAATATGGAGTTAATAAGCAAGCCACGTGATTTTGGCATGGCTGAAAGTTCCGAATTAAGTGTCGGGCTGAAGTTAAGGCACTCGGAAATTGTCTGACAAAAATGTATGTTAGTTTTTATTATATCTTATAAAGATATGTAGACTTGTTAGTTTCAATACTAAGCTATTTTTCAGGAATCTGGTACAAAAGGTACCTTACTCAGCTACGTTCAAGTACGGCTGACGGTTGGTTTTTCTCAATTGTTTATTTCTAATTCTTTTGCAGGATATTGTTAAAAACCCACATATAATTTTTCCAGACACTTGAGAACCTTAATAAAATTAAATTAAACTTAATTTCAGACTAAAGTCCATGGTTGTGTTGGTATTTTGATGATTGATGATAGTAATCATCAAAATACCAACTCTATAACCCAGTCATTATGTTAGTATTGTTAGTTTTCACTATTATGCTAACCTAACTAGTTGTTATTTCAGACCTAAGACTGTCCCCACCCAGTGACTCTGGAAGGGGCAGTCCGGTCTTGCAGAAATCATTAACATCAGCCCGACACTTCAAAATTCGAAACTTTCAACCATGCTAAAATGACATGGCTTGCTTATTATGGTCTAAAAACCACGGAAAAACTTTTAACACACTAACTCTTTCAGAAATCAGAAGTCAGAGTTGTCAGGGGGGACACCTCCACAGACCCTCAGTCCTTACGCTGTAAGTCTATTGGCCAAATACTGAAACTTCTTCTCTATCAGTTTATGTCAAAGTGACTGGGACATTACGAGACTTAACGGCATCTTAAAATTGAATAGCGTTTGAGTATTTGGTCATATATCTACTAGGTTTATTATGCATTTAGTAAATTTTACAACGCGACGATATCACTAAATCTATTTAAGTCAGGTATAAATGTCTACCTGTCAGTCACAGAGTTTTTTAATCGTTGATAGGAAGCGAAAACCACTAAATTAGTGTTACTTAAATTGGTCTCTATGGTGGGAAATATGATGATGGCTTGGAAACATGGCCACTCACTTTAGGCCTCGTATCATGTCCAGGTCGCTCCGACGGCAATGGAAAGAGCTATGCTCGGAGTTTCGCTGCGGGATCGAATCAGGAATGAGGACATCCGCAGGACAACCAGAGTCACCGACATAGCAAAAATAATGGGCACATTGCCCGGAGAGCCGATAACCAATGGGGCCTTAAGATTCTGGGTTGGCAGCCGCGTACCGGCAGACGCAGAGACTGCAGGCCCTCATAAGGTGGACCGACGACCTGGTCCAAGCCGAAAACCACTGGATAAACCGACACCGACACAGGTAGAGGTTGGGGAAGACCTATGCCCAACAGTGGGCATCAAAGGTTGTCATGATGGTGATGATGGGAAATAATAATAATAAACAGCCGTGTCGTGTATGTACCTAGGTACAGTTGGTTTAGGGACAGCACCATAAGCCACAGTATTGCGGCCTGTTGTGCTATCATGCTGTGACCTGTATCTTCACGTCTTCTTCATCAGTTTACTCTGCCTAACCGGATACCCTGTGTTTATACTTATTTAGTGTTTGTTAAGTACAAATAAGTAACAAATATGGATGACGACATCATTATCGAATAATTCCAAGACAAAATTTCTCTAAAATAACACCTTATTTTAGCTCCCCGATTAATTTTCAGTTAACTGTAAAATTAGATTTTTAGTTCCTTTGAAATCAACAAACAGTTAGTCAATTGAGTTGTCAAATAAATGACGTCACATCAACATATTATACAAAATGTATGTATGTAAAGGTATGCCTTTCTAACCTCTACAACCACTGGGTTGTAGAGTTCAGACCCAGCAACTGTGCTGGGTAACACCATACCCTGTGGTAAGACTGGTTGTCAGGGAAATCGAGTTTTGATAGCAGCAGCAGCAACAACATCAATTGATAGACCGTGTCTACTTTCGTTTTGTGATATCATATCTGAATAATTTCAAATATACAGTTGGGCGTGATGCTTGTGATAATTAGGTCAATTTAAGTGTTATTTCTTTAAAATAAGCAAACTGTGGAATATTATAATATCTATTTGTTTTTTTTTTCACTTTTTTCAGTTAAAAGACCAAATGAGACTACTTATGAAAGAGTTTCCCCACGCAAATGCAACCTACGAGGTGTTAGATCGCACCGTTGAATACAACGACATACTCATGGTCAAGATAACAGAAACTGACTCACAAAAAAGTTATTTCCGAGTTAAAGAGCATAAGTATATAGATGACGCTCCAGAGAAAAATATCATATTTATAGTCCATGGACTGACCGTGATGGGAATGTCGAGCTTGTCAAATCTAAAGAAAGTCACGCATGTGCGTGCTCTGATAACGTATTACTTGAAATATTTAGATAAATTCGACATCTTCCTAATACCGATGGCTAATCCCGACGGGTACTCCGTTGCAGTTGCTGTAAATATATTTCCTTACATGCTATTTTTTATTCATATCAATCGAATACTAATTATATACAAATACAAAAAAAAATCACAATAATAATATTATTACATCATGAATTGATGACCTATCCTGCAGTAGGAACGCAGGCCGAATGGCATGGCACGCCAGCACTAATGGCATCCTCCGTCGTGCTCTTGCCACCGCCGGGGTGCCTGCTATTTAAGAATCCATTGGCTTGGCACGCGACGATGGGAAGAGACCAGAGGGCTAATTAACGTAATTTTATGACACGCCGATGAAGTTGTAGTGCAGTTGCAGTTAAGTTCAAGTTGGAGTGTTAAACGGTATTCTTGTAATCTTTGAACTGCGCGTAAGCTGCACGTCAGCTGTACGACAACCAAACTCTACCAAACTTACTTATGGTGTAGCCACATGAGAGAAAACCTTTTACTCATTAAATAATTGAATAGAATCTGAATATGACGTTATTATAATATTAAAATAATACCCCAGTACAGATTTCAGTGCTTTTTAACAGTCATTTTGAGACGTCAAACGAATAGTAGAATACCGATCATGTTGCGTTCCGAAGCACGCACCAAAGACGCGCAACATAAGAATGCCATTATTGCGCTCGCGTGACACGAACTTGAATACGAAACGCGTTGTTTTGAAATCGAAACTTAACTGCAACTGCACTGCAACAACACTTCTTTAGTTACATGAATTAGCCCACAGATGGGATGACCTTAATACCTTGGAAGTTGGGTAGGCCTTTGATGTGGGACGCAACAAGTGCCGCCCTTGCGCCATCTCATCTTCCTAGCACGACGTGTTGTGCTGGGGCGGCTGTTGCAGGTGGAGAAAATCGCAAACGGCGCAAATATAATAGCCTTCTTGGAAGCTATATATTTGAGCCGTTTGGGGCGGAAACTCTAAGGTCATGGGCCCATGCTCATATTGTTTTTCGGGACGTTGCCAAGCGGCTGGTCGACTCTTCATGTGACCCGAAGGTTGGTCTATTCTTGGGTTAAAGAATCAGCATTGCCATACAACGTGGTAATGCTGCCAGCCTGTTGGGCACGTGCCCCGTTGACAGCGATGTGGACGAGTTTTTACTGCCTTTTTCTTGGAATTGTAGGTACATAATATTATTATTTTGATTTCTTTACTATGTTTGTGTAAATCTTATAATCCAAAATATATATACTAATTTTAACATGACTGAAATAATGAGAAATATTTAGTTAAAAAGGTCGGCGCACGAAGGTCTGTGTCGTATAACGTGGTGAATAGGCATGCAGGAATGAATCAGGACTAAACTTAAACCTTCTAATCACCAAGCTACGAATTACTATCTAGTCTATGGAATTATATATGTCTGTCATGTAGTTGTGACCGTTGCGTGCTGGGCAGATTTTGGTTTGTTATCTATAGATAACAAACGGCAAATCTATATACATGACAGTGGCGGCCAAATGGTAAAGGATATTTTGACGTTGAGGTATTATTGTTAGTGGACAACACGGACTCTAATAAATGACTGAATAATATACAATTTATTTTTAGTGTCCTTGTCGGCAACATACTACATTCCGTCAGTTGGGACTGGTCATCTCTTTGCTGCCTCGGTTATTTTAAATTTTGGTTTGAATTGTTATTATAACTATATTTTTCTCTAGGCCTCTTTTAACATGCAAGACTTGTTACATTGTTCTCACATAGTACCCCTAGATTCAACATGAATGATGTAACCTATATTTGTAAAATATTATTTATTTTAAAAGAGTGTTCATGGAGTTTCTTGCTCCTTCTTCTCCATACCTACTGTTTGGAACGAGCAACTAGCTACAACTTTCCGACTGACTGACTCTGACAATGCAAAAGTACCTGTAAATGGTTGAAATAAATGGTTTTGAGTTTGAGTTTATTATTTGAATGTTAAAATCCTCTTTAAAGTAACGTCCCGATTTACCCCGGCGTCCCTATTCACCACGTTGTATGGTACTCAATAACTACACTGCTGGGCCCTTGTTCACGTATCAGGTACATGAGGTACTTTTGTCTCCTACGTTCAAGTACGACAACTGGTTTTAATATTAAGTTTTACAGGATATTGCAAAAACTATTATTCGTTATTGCCAGACACTTTACGTGGACCATAACTTAAGTTGCTTTAAAGTTCCGACTTTCTGCACGTCTTCTATAAAAACAGCAATTAGCGGTCCACGACACGTCAGCCCAGTGCAAATCCACGTTCACGCTTGGTCGAGAAAATCTTCACAAGACCCGATTACTATTGTACCTATTCTATTACTAATTCTGATTAAATACTCAAACAGAACAATGATATTAAATCTGAAGTATGGAACAAGAATTTGTCGCCGCAGAGTGTGTGCTCTGGTGTGTTTTTGGACCGTAACTTCGATGTTGGATGGAACTCCTCAGCACGGAAAATCAGCCCTTGCAGTCAGCTGTACCCTGGGGTCAACGCCTTCTCCGAGGTTGAAACGAGGGCCATCCGAGATGTTTTCCACCGCTATGGTCATAAGATTATATCGTACATACACGTGCACTCCGGAACGTATGGTCCATCTGTATTTAAGGTATTTTTTTAACTATCTCCTTAGGTTTAGAATACCATTTGTACATACAATGGACACTCAAAATTATAAAAATCATCACTTCAATCCCACTTTATTCACTCACAACACAACACACATCCTACCCGCCTTCAAAATCTAAAAAAAGCTTTTTACAAAAAAGACAACCGCCATCAAAAACTAAAAAGTGAAAAATAACTTTAGCACAGAACACACCTTGACTTACAATCACATATTTCACATTTAATTTTTTTGTTTTTCCGTTTTATTTTAGGGTCTTAGGATTTATTATTTGTGGATTTATGCATGAAGTCTAAATAAATAATTTTAATAATAAATAATAATACCTATGTTAGGTATTGCTAAAGACCGAATTACGGTTAATCTTAACCTTTCCAGTAAAATCCAAGAATAACCAACTCTAAACGGTAAAAGTTCAAAATGTTCGGTTTACCGACCACCATTCACTGGCTAAATAAGATTTTATCCGATTTTACGTCAGAGACGGTAACGACGGTGGCGGTAGGTACGGTAAATATAAAAAAAATAGGCATGTCAAGTACGGTTCCCTTTATTTCAACTGACTTATTACTCCAAGAACGA
Source organism: Charanyca ferruginea (assembly GCA_947361185.1). Taxonomy (NCBI): domain Eukaryota; kingdom Metazoa; phylum Arthropoda; class Insecta; order Lepidoptera; family Noctuidae; genus Charanyca; species Charanyca ferruginea. The sequence goes on from OX376069.1 coordinate 12,416,885, forward strand.
CCGAAGCGAGCCATGGGCGCAAAATTTAAACATGTTGCGAACGTATGAAACCTTAAGACACAGCTTTAAATTAACCTAGATCGGGCGGGTCGCTACCTAACATTGTAATTCAGATCCATCATAACTTGCACCAGAAATATAAATATTTTGGTTCTAGTTTTTTTAGGCAGTATATTTGTATGGGAAATATACTGCCTATAATGTTATTTAATAATTGCTTATGATTGACATTACACAAAGTGTATTTACTGAAAGTTTAAATCACATTTAAGGGAGGGGTCATCAACACGCGTATTTTTTAAATTCTATCCCACTATTGAATTGAATAGCTTTAGAAATCAAAATTTTAGAAAAATGCTCACTGCACCTCCTAGGTTCCCCAATTTTAGAAGATAGTTTTGCACCATTGCAGCATTGACGAAAAAATCAGACGATTTGACGATATTTCGGATAGGCTCTCCAAAATTAATCTACATTCGGCATTTACCCTCATCAGATATTGTTGTTTTGGCCCAAATTCTATGCATTACCTTCGCTCTTCACCTTTATGGAAGCAGCCACACCAAACAAAACAAAATATTAAAAATACACTCACTTCAATTCTTAATGTGTCCCTGGATGACCGAGCGTGGCTACAAGCCACACTACCCATTCGTTTTGGTGGTCTCGGGGTCCGCAAAATTTCCAGTGTTAGTTTGCCGGCGTTCCTGTCCTCCGTCCACAGCACCGAAAAGTTAACCACAAATATCTTATCCTCGTCACTGGTTGACTTTGAAGTGCCGTGCTTGACTGATGCGGTGAACGCCTGGAAAGTGGCTTGCCAAAATACGGTTCGGCCCGTGAACCCATCTTCCCAGAGACAGTGGGATGAGCCGCTCTGCAGGTTGGTACGGAATAAACTCATTAATACGTCCACCAATTCTGCTGAGCGATCCCGCTTGCTGGCTGTGGGTGCGTGGGAGTCGGGCCTCTGGCTTCAGGCATTGCCGTCACCTAACATAGGTACTATGCTTGGTGACTCTACGTTCCGGCTCGCTACATGCCTACGTCTGGGCGCTCCTTGCGGGGCCCCTATCAATGCGGTGCAGTTGTCGACTGCCTCGATCACCATGGCCTTTCCTGCTATAAGAGCGCAGGCCGGATAGTACGGCACGCCAGCATTAGTTACATCATCCGTCGTGCTCTTGCCTCCGCCGGCGTGCCAGCTGTGTTAGAACCTAATGGCTTGGCACGTGACGATGGAAAGAGACCAGATGGAATGACCATAATGCCGTGGAAGTTGGGTAGGCCTTTGGTGTGGGATGCAACTTGTGTCGACACCCTTGCGCCATCCCATCTTCCTAGCACGTCGTGTTGTGCTGGGGCGGCTGCTGCAGGTGCGGAAAACCTCAAACGGCGTAAATATAACAACCTTCTTGAAAGTTATATGTTTTAGCGATTTGGGGTCGAAACATTAGGGCCATGGGGCCCGAGTGCTCACCTTGTTTTTAGGGACATTGCTAAGCAGCTGGTCGAATCTTCACGTGACCAGAGGGCTAGCCTTTTCTTGGGCCAAAGAATTAGCATTGCCATTCAACGTGGTAATGCTGCTAGCCTTTTGGGAGCGCCCCAAATTGAGAGATCCCATTGAGAGCGATGCAGACGAGTTTTTTGATGCCCTGTGAGCCCTCTATTGTACATATTACATGTTCATATTTATTTTTAAGCTTTGTATATATTATATATTTAATTATTATTAACTAAACACTAGTATTTAATAATTAAATAATAATATTATTAATATTTACCAACCGTAATTGTAAACTTAACATGAATTAAAGTCTAACGGGAAAAGTCTGAAAAACCGTCTCATTTTACAAAATCCTTGCATTTATCAACTCATGCTGGTACTTAAATCTTAAAATTCACTGTACAAAATGTACTTTTTAGGGCGACGCAGTTTTATATCCTCGAGGCTATACCGACCAGCAGTCGAACGATGACATCTATATCGACATAAAAGGCGAAATCGACGAGGCAATGAAGAACGCCAGCTTCCGAGTTATGTCTGTGACTGTGGACACACTCTACAACTGGTATGGAACGGTGACAGGTACTAGTGTGGACTACGCTTCTTCGGTAAGGACCTAAGTTGATACTTGTTTTCTTCTTTTTTTTAGTGGCCGCTAACAAAGCCCGAATTTATCAAATCATTAACGGTTTAGTTATTTATTTACTTATATCAGCAACATTTATCTTATTCATCATCATCATCAGCCGAAAGAACAATAGGCCTCCCCCAATTCTATGGGGGAGCGGTAACCTTCCGCTTGCATCCAATCGCGGTTACCCGCGATTTTGACGATGTCGTCGGTCCATCTGGTGTCCCGGCCTACCAACGCTGCGTCTTCCGGTTCGTAGTCCCCACTCGAGAACTTCGAGAATTCTTCCCCATCGGTTTTCTGTTTTTCGAGCGATCTGGCCTGCCCATTGCCACTTCAACTTGCATATTCTGAGAGCTATGTCGGTGACCTTAGTTCTTCGGCGAATTACCTCGTTCCGGATTCTATCGCGCAAAGAAACTCCTAACATAGCTCTCTCTATGGCTCGCTGCGTGACCCTGAGCTTCTCTAGGAGGCCAGCAGTTAAGGACCACGTTTCTGTGCCATATGTCATCACTGGCAACACACACACAGGGGCCGAATTTATCAATCATTAACGGTTTATTTATTTACCTATATCAACAACAATTTATAATATTATTAACATAATATATACCAGGGCGTCCCACGACTTTTCTAGTAAAGGTACAGTCACGAGCAAACACATGTAAACAGTAGGGCTCATTCTAAACTGATTTTCTCCTAAACTATTGATTCAAATGTTATGGTGTTACGAATAGGGTATTTTTGATCCCAAACTACTATTAAATAGGTTTTATCTATAAGTTGAAATAGTTATTTCACGCGAAAATACCGTTTGTATTTTGCAATTTGTGTACATATTTATGCTCGTGACTGTACCTACATACCTTAAAAATACTGTAGATAGAAAAAATTATTGACTTCATTTTTATTTTATTATCTATCTTTTAGTATACGCCTTTTTTTAAGTTAAACAATACTACTTTTATTTAA